>OZ018417.1:22474441-23074441 GCA_963969595.1 Neckera pumila | reverse complement strand
ATAATGATGTTCAATAAAACATCTTGTTGTTTTAATGAACACCATTGTTGACATAAAACATGGGTTGTCAACTATAATGTCCACAAAAATGCGTTCCAAAAAATAGTGAAAACATCTTCTAAAACACGGGGTTTTTTTTGGTACAGAAATCACAATATTGATTTTAATATTGATTGAATTGAAAGAGGGAAAAATATATGGTTAGAGTCTTAGTAATATATAACTTAAATCAAGCATACAAAGGTTCTAATAAGACAACTGCAAGCAAGCCATCCATCTAACTAAATAATGACGAACTCGATCATTAAAGTACAAATAAAGATTACAAGATTACAAGAAATTCCACTAATAATTAGCACCTAATCTTTGGAGGAATTCCACCATCGGAGTTTTTGTCCAAATTGGACACATGATGTTCCATTGAAAAGCTCTCGACAATACCTTTCCAATGGTATATTACAAGACATATTTAAATCATCGGACAGTCAGATGGTCGGCCAGATGGGTGGACGGCTGGATCATCTGGTTGACTATCCACCCATCTGGCCGACCGTGAGATCCTTTGGTGACAAAAACTCCGACGATGAGATCCTTCCAAAAAATTAGAATCGATTGGTCAAATTTTTTTGGAAGGATCTCATCATCGGAGTTTTTGTCCAAATTAGATGCTTAATATATCATTGGAAAGCTCTCAACAATACCTTTCCAATGGTGTATTATAAGGCATATTTTAATCGTCGGATGGTTAGACGGTCGGACGGTTGACCGCTTATCTGCATGAGCCCGACCGACCGACTGCCCATCCGACCTCTCGTCTAACCACTTGTCCGACCTCGCGTTCGACCGCCTATCCGACCCCAATCTTTGAAAGGTTCTCACCGTTGGAGTTTTTGTCCAAATTGGACGCATAATATACCATTGGAAAGCTCTCAATAGTGCCTTCCTAAGGATATATTGTGAGGTCTACTTTAGTTGTCGGACGGTCAGACGATCGGACGGCTGACTGCCCATCCGCATGAGCCCGCCCGCCCGCCCTTGCACCCGATCACCAGCCTGACCTTGCGTCCAACCTCGCATCCGACCTCCCGTTCGACATCTGCTAAGTTTGGACGTCTGGCGTCTAGACCTCCATCTTTCGGACGTAATTTTGCCCTAGACGTTAAAAAGTGACAACCTTGACCAAAGGAAATATTGTACAATGTTTGCACATTGTAGGACATTGTTGGAAAAGAGAATTTGGTTGAACTTTGATTTTGTTACACCTACAAATTGCCTACAGTGTAGGTGTTCCGATTAACAGCCTGTTTTGTGTCAATCAACCTTGGCTCTGATCTAGTACTGCTTATAGCATCAATCGATTTTGCCCAACGCAAATGAGGAAGGGATTTGCATCTTTTACTTTCTCCAACGTCGTAAGCATGTAGTATCTCATTCAATCTAGTCATCCGTGTCTCACAAAACGTTTCAAAATTCTTGATGGACTTCCGGACAAAGGTAGGGAAGAAACATATTTTCTTGTCCTTTGCGTCATCCATCGTGAACATAGCGCGATGCCCTGGCAGAAGTTTTTGCTACCTCCAAATCTGTATGAGGCAAAATAAAACAACAAGGAAGCTTCAAGAGTGGTAAGAAAATGTATGAATTTGAGAAGAAGTTGAATTGGACAATTTTGGCATTACTTCAAGAATTTGCGGGAAAATACTAGCCTACCTCTACCAATAACTGATTGAATAAGAAAAAAACTTTACCTCCATCTCTACAAAGACTTCAACATTGTACTTCAGCTAAATAGGAATTGGCACAAAATGGATAGCAATCACAAAAGGATTGTACCATCCATAATTGAGGATCCATTAAGCATGCATAGTGGCAAAATTTTGCATGTATTGAAGGCAGAATTTGTTGCACAAGATCAAGGTTGTCACCATCATGACACATCTGGATGGACGTGACGTTGATGAAACGTCAGTATCCAACTCCAGAATCCTTCATTATTCAAGAAAAAAAAAAAAAGTTTTTTTTTTGACAATTTGTTTGTTGATGTAGATGGTCCATCTGTCCTATCAACGTCCGGTCCATCCAAGTCAATGAACAGGCCGTCCAAGAATTATTTTTTTTATTTTTTTATTTTTTTGGGATCTCAACGCGATTCCGACGTGTCTGGACGCGTCTAGACCAATGCCAATGGACATCCGAATGTAAAAAGGCAGTGTCACGTCAAGATGGACAATCCTACATAGGATAAAATGCTGTAGGGCAGCACTCAAGATTTTTTGAACACAAGTTCATCAAATACGTTCCTATCATGCTCTTCGAGGGTATATGTATTACTTCCAAAGATGAAAGAAGGTGCTATAGTGCAAATAACTCTATCTATGTCCAGGGTTGTCACATCAAGCGTTCAAGGATCACCGGACGAATGGTCCGGACGGGTTTTAGGATTAAGAGCTTCAAATTTTGCCAAGTAAAAAAAAGGAACTGTGATTTATCTTCACTACATGACGTGGCATTCTATGTTGGAATCCAAGCGTGAACGCTAGGGGCGGGGACTTAAGGGACTAGGCAAGTACTTAAAGACAAGGCGACTACTAAAGGTATATTCGCGCACTAACATAAGTCCGCGCCCTGTCCCACTTAAGTCCGCGCCCTGTCCCACTTAAGTCCTCACCCTGCGTTGGGTTGGCAGCCAAGTGTCGGCAAGGTAACTTCATGTCGGCTTTTTTTTAGCTTCACATAAAGTCAATTGTATATTGACTACATCGAACGGGCGGAATCTCAACCAGACGGGCTTGCAGATGGGCAGCTTGTCCAGTATGACAACTCTGTCTATGTCCATCCATTGCGTGTCTGTATTATTGTACTTGAATTTATTCCTACCCGGAATTTTGAACCAATTCAACATTATTTGAATTAAAGGTAGAGAACTTATGTTCTTACCTACTGCGGTTTGAGACATAAGGTTGATTGAATTCCTGCATAACCCCCATTTGTTGCCAAGTCTCCACAAAGATTTGGCAACAAATGTTATGCAAGACTGGGTTCTTGGCTTCTTGCATAACCTCCATTTGTTGCCAAGTCTCTGGATTTTTTGACTCGTTGAAGCTACTATTCGACTTCCAACGTCCACACCACCAGACACTGCAGCTAGGCATCCAAGTTGACCAGATCTGCGGTTCCTCTTTTTGTGTTGTCCTCATTTGCAGAAGTTTGGTTTAGTGCAGAAGATTGCATGAAGTGAATATTACAATCACATTCAAGCTCCAAAAAAGGAGTTGTTGTCAAATTAACAACAGATAGATACCTCTCTGCATTGTTGAAGTAAACAAAATTTTTAATGCAAGTTAAACGGTCCATTGAGAGGAATGGATTTCCATTCAAGTTGGCTACCAAAGTTGATTTATAAATTGCCTTGCCCATGTACTCAACCATAGGCAGTATTTTAGATTGCAAGGTGTCACTATTTGTCACCAGTGGCTCACTTGGCTCCACTGTGTTTAGCATTTGGGATATGGCATCTTTGCATTCATCTTCAGCAACTTTTAGGTCATCCATCCCATATTCAAGTGTTTTATCCAAAGCACTCCCTTCTAGAAGGTCGTTGTTGTTGGCTTCAGACTTGTCAAGATCTCCTTCCATCTGGACACCAAGAGACTCCCTCAACACCTCAATGTCACCATCTTTATCTGGAATTGGTTTGGAAGGTGGCACGTATGCTTAATTCTTGGAGTTTGCACTCTCCACCATCCAAGGTTGTAGAAATCAACTCTTAGCCTTAATATTAGTAGAGGGTGCCATATTTAAAACCTTCAATTATGCTTGGGTTGACTTCAAGCCTTCCTTAAATGCTAGAACAATGTCAGCACTTGTCATAAGGCTACTATAATCCTTCAAATCAGCAAGGGCCTGTCCTTCTTCTAGTAGGTGCAACTCTGTCCAAATATTTTATTGTTTGTTGTGTGCCCTGTCAAACTACATGCCATTTTGCCCATACTTGATTGCAACTAGTTGGTTTACAGTATTAGCGCAGATTGAAAATTCTAAGCTCTCTCTATACTCTGCATTCCCCCCACCTTGCTAAAAAAAATCTCACGCAAATTAGATCTGGTGAGGTGTAATGGAATTGGCAAGTAAGAGCATGCATCTCTAAAATACCTTATCAATAAGACCACAAAATGACAAGACAATTGGACGTCAAGGTAGCACTATTTATTCAAAAAACATTCTTGCAGGGTCGATGATTTTGTATTCCTTCCTACATCGTAATCACTATATTTGAACCACAATTTCTATATCCAGAAGAGAAAAGACACTTCACTCACAAACACAACCTCTCCCTTAGACTCAATGAAACGGATAGGAAGATATCAATGTAATTAGCACATATTGCCAAATACAACTCAATTTCTAGAGTTCTTTCTTGGTGTACATCCCTGCCACTTTTTAGTTCATATAAACAAGTCCGAGCTTTTTTGGTAGAAATCCACTCAACTTTAGCCCAGTTTTGTATGTTAATGCGTTGTACATCTTTTTTCCTTAAATTGCGCTCATCTATAACAAATTTTTGATAAACCTAGCCAAGATGATCTAGATAATACACACCATCCCCCAATTGAAGAGATTTTCCAACACTGTCAAGTGGATTAATTAATTTCTTGCCATTATGGATGAAATCCTAATCATGCAAGCCCTATATTTTGTTTTTTTCCAACTATTCACAAGACAAAGACCATCCTTCCCCTGGAATCTCATACCTCAACTCCACCTTACTAGTGTAATCTTTATCCATTCAAAACACATCAATATTCTTCCATTGATTTCTAAATCACGTAAAATCAAAACATTTGCACGTACATGATACAACAAGGACTAGTCTGGGCAGCTGATCATGCAACGGATTCACCATGATAACACATGCAAAAGTACCTTTTTTATTTTAACAAAAGGTATGATTATGGCTAAATATTTGGACTCACCATCGCCTACCTACAGTTTGAATGTTGAAACACAAACGTGATTTTCATTTGGGCCACAAAAACTGACCTATCCATCAGAACAAGCCTTCCATGCAACTCAGGACATCACTTTTGTTTTGCCTTTAGTCAAAATGACTGGAATTGGCCTTTCAATTCTATAAGTTGCTTTTGCCTCCCTATAAATATGAGCAACAGATGCAAACAAGCAATATGCTCCCCAGCAATAAATTGGACACCTTTGTTATTCTTTGCTTTATACTATCATATAAAGGACCTCCAAAATTCAAGGCAAAGAGATCACACATACGCTTGTCTCCATATATCATCATTCTTGTGCAAAAGGTTTTTTACTTTTGGAGAATCTGTGTCCCTGCCTTCCCTGCCTCACTCGATTTAAATTTGTAGCAACATCCCTAAGGAAGTCCTACAAAAATGGCTTTCCCCCAAATGCGTTTGTTTTGTGAGCCGCTAGTATATTGTTACAAAAAGAGAGGACATCCTTGCTATTGATACTCTCTACTGCATTTAACTTAAAACCATGCTAACTCGCTTTTGGTTGGGCGATCCTAGACTTTGTCAGCCAATGCATGGCCTTTTATTCACAATATTTCCTAGCCAATATACAAGAATGCGCACCTATCTCCTCGTTTGACAAATAATCTACCCTTCTCCTAGACTGTGTATACTTACAACCTTGTTTTACAAGCGCCCGACCTTCACGGAACACCCTCAATCTAAAATCCATGGCATGCACAATTTTAGAGCAATTAGAACAAATGAAATCTGTGAATGGTTCTCCTTTGACAAATAGTCGTTTACAATGTATGTGGCAGAAGCAACCCTTGATAATAAGAATTTTGTTATTGAATACAAACTCTACAGCAGTATTAGGCTCTGATACCCATATTGTTCCAGGTTTTGGATCATTCAACAACGCGTCCACACTATACAACTTACCACAATAATAAGTGGTCTTCTTCCTAAAACCCCAACACAATAATGACAAAATTGGGTCTGAATTCATATCTGATTGAGATTCCCCTACATTTCTAGAATTTGCAGTGGATGCATTGCTGAACTAGGTGTACAAATTGCGTTGATTACCAAGTGTTGATTTAGACCTCATTGTTAGCCTACCCCGTTTTGTAGTGTTGAGTGCACATAAATTTGCTGTAGACTTTGCAGCCGCAGCCAAATCCTCACAGCACTTTGTATGCCGAATGAGCCCGTGGAGGTGATTTTCTAGGTTTGTTCCTAAATTATTTTTTGGTAAGTACAACCTCATTATTTTTCCATCAATTTTATAGCAAACCTTGTACCAAAATGATTTTAATTCAGACCCCCCTACATCTCTCACCAGTACAAATGGAGGATCATCTGAAAAGACAAAGTCATTTACACTTCGCAAGATGCTGAGACCTTCGTCCACAAGACGTCAATGATGAGTTGCAGTATAAATTAAGGATTTATCCTTATCTCCCTCCTACTTCAGATGATCTTTGTAAAAGATCTCTTTCTTCTTGTACCAATGTTTAATATGCAATGTGGAGTGCAAATGCGACTTCCTGAAATTTGCAAACAAATTCTGTATAACTGACCCAAAGTGTTCACCGCCTATGCTACCAATTTCTTTCTTGCACTCCCCGCATAGATTCTTTACGACTGCCACACCATGTTGATCATAACTTTTCAACTTCCACAGATGATCTGCAAAGTCTATGGAGGCTAGCTCTCTTGCCCGGGGAGATCACTTAGTGTAATTACAAGAAACCACGTGTGCTAAAGTGAATTTTGGACCCCCTATATACTTCATAAAGTATAATTTCAACCTATAATTTTGAGGTTTGTTCAATAATGACTATAGGTTTCTATTGCCAAAAATTTCCAATTCAAATAATATATGAAATGATTTCTAGAAGAGGTTGAAAAATGAACTGAAATGGCATATTTTTTGACTCAAATGTTTATTGTGAATGCATTTTGATGACTATTGCATCAATATTCAAGCTAAATGAAATTTCAATAGGAATTTATTTTTAGCAATTTATTTTTCATTTTTAAGACAATTTTTCTTATATAAGATAGGGGTATGAAAATTATTTTCAACTTTGCAGTGTATTCTTTTACTTCAAAAATTCATAACTAATTATATTTAATAGATAAAAATATCAATAATTCACAACATAAACTTCAAAGCTAGGAAAATCTACCTATATTTTTTTTATTTCCTTTTATTTGAATTTTAGGACATAAAATAGGGGGGTCAAAAATCTTAACGCATGTAGGTTCCAATTGACACTAAGTGATCTCCCCGGGCTCTCTTGTAAGCTTCAGGGCACTGCGTTTGTAATTTTCCATGTTCTCATTAGAAATGAGCTTGGATTGTAGCAAGTTCTCTTCTTGTTCAATCACTTCAATAAAATTAACCTCTAAACTGACTTCAAGCCCTTGCCATGTCAGGGCGACATTGTCTTCCAACCCCTCAACGTCAACGCTAGAAAACTCAGCTTTTGCGGGTGCTACAAAATCATTGCTTCCAGTGTCTTTGACATTGTGAAGACAAATTTGCTATGAATTCCTTGACCATATGCGTCCACCTCCACTTCAAGAATCACATAAACACGCTCACTAACTATTTTTAGCGCCTCAAAATTCTTCCTGATGCGACATTGGTCATCAAAGTTCCAAAATTGAAGCAGCCAATCCACACAACCTCCCTTCTCCAAGCACAACCGCCACTATAAGAAATCTTTTTTTTTTTTGACAAGCCTGGATTTTTTGTGACGAATTTTGTTAAGCATCTATATTGACATCTAGCTATTTTTATATTTTCATGATGTTACATTGGATATTATTGTTGACATAAAAACAATATAGATGCCTAACAAAATCTGTCACAAAAAATCTGAACTTGTCAAAAAAAACGTAGGTTCTTATAGTGCGCAAATCAGCACAAGTATCACCACTTTGGTAAAAGAAAAGGGCTTAGAAGCTCCAAACGTGTGCTCTCATTAGAAAGCGTGTATAACTTCAATTTGAAATTCAAAGTTATTTTGTCCACCCGAACCCACAGCCTCAATGCCAACCTTTTGCCAAAATTCCTTAGACCAGCAACTGAACAGAACATAAACCCTAATGATATGCACCCTTAGCAAATCATATAAGACTTCAGTAACAAATGGCAATGGAAAACCCTTGGGGGAGGAAGAGACAACAAAGAGCAAACCTGCTAGCAAACCTTGGCGCTAGTCCTAAATCACTGATTTCTTGAATCTATCTGACGATTACCCTAAATTCAATTGGAACAACCTGTTTAACGTTCCAAAATTGGAACCTTAACCAACCATAAACTCCCAAGGCAACACTAATAAAGACTTTTAGTCCAGAAAATGAATATACAAGGGATATCCTAAGTCTGCTGTTTTTTCTAATGGACCCTATTCTTCCCTATCCTATAGTATTCAGAAGACACCCAATGGTATTTTATATACACTATAGTATAATCAATAAATTTATGTTTTTTTCCGCAAATGTTTTTTGGGCTTCCTACCATTTGTTTGTACTTTTATTTCTACTTCTATCGTGTACTGCCTCCCCCGAGATCTATACAATCTAGTCAAATTAATTAATCTCTTTTTAGAAATATTTTTAGCTGTTTTTTTTGACATATTATTAAAACTTGTATTTATCATAACTTTTGAAATATTTATCATAATCATCTTAAACAAATCTTCACACCTACTATAGATTAGGATGATTAGCATCCAACCTAAAAGCTTTATGCCAAAAATTATGAATTCAATAGAGCTTGCCTAAGTTCTTAAAAAATCCAAAAGAAGCTTTGTTTAGTCTTTTAGGAAATACTCCTTTTTTACTAAAAATCTCCAAATCATGCATAATTTTGTCCTACTAAAAAGCTTTGTTTTGTGAAATGAACCATTGAGTGTTGTGTTGAACAACCTCGTGGAGGCAAGTCAAGAACTTAGGGAGCATTCTCTCCTAGAAAGCTTGGCCTTGCCTTTGTAAAGCACCTTGTACTTGTTGTGCTTCTTCACAATAGTGTTGATGATGGATTCAGTAACTACTTTGGCACTATAAAGATCTTTTCTTGAAGTGGGCTCGGTTTCTTTTTTGCAGGTATTTAAGTTGGGACAGATGTTTTTAGAATCCCATTGTTGTCACCAACCTTTAAATCATCAAGAATGATGGAGCTGACAGCATTTACAATCTATGCTCAAATATGATAGTTTCCGCATGAATTTTGGACGCTTAAGCTAGAGATTTTATATAGATCTAAAGAATGCATTAAATTGGTTTTTGAATGCATGTATTACTAGCACAAATACTAAAAATGTAGTTAATCCCTCATGGAGAAGCTTTTTAGAGTTTTTTTGTAAGTGGAAATAAGATTCTTCCTTTTTCCATCTCAATGCTAACATCTTAGTAAATTTACTTTAAAAATTCCCAAGTTTTCCTATTTTATTGGATGGATTGGTGTTTGTTTAAAACCTTTTATTCATTTTATTTTGATTAATCTATAACCCCTAAAGTTCTAAATGTTCCTTTAGAGAACTCTTGAAGATTTGGTTCAATTCTTATTATCTCAATTTTTGATATGAATTTTTGAATTTTTGAATAAGAATATAAATTAACTTTCTAGGAATATATTTTTTGTTTAAATCGATGCCTAGAGCAAATGTAATATTGTAAGATGTTCAAAAAAACTATGCTCAACTACAAATGTAATATTGTAAGATGTTCAAAAAAACTATGCTCAACTACTTGAGTAGCAAAAAATAACAAAAAATTTGAAATGATTTTTTTAATTGGATTTCTTATAGATTATATTTTTCTCTATGTATGGAGAGATTGGTTCTGATAATGTGATTAGTATTTGTACAAGGATGGGGACAAAGAGGAATCATCCACCCTTGACCTAATTATCCACTTCTAAAATTCTAGTAGTTGGCAAAAAGTCTACTAGCAAAATCTTCTTCCTGCAACAACCAATCCCTATCATCGATTACATCTCATTGATATTTAAACTATAGACTTTCTACCACTAAACAGAGAAAATCAATTGCTTACCTTACCCTCAAAAAATTAATTTACAAACTATCAAAGTCAATGGACTCACTACCACTAAGGTGGAAGCACCAAAAACCATCAATATTAAACAATTCATCACAATTGGAGGCAACTTTTTCTGAAATTAATATTATTGTAGTGTTAGTGAGCAAAAACCATAAATATTCAAAAAAAAATATAGATTTTTTGGATGTGGTATATAAGTTCAATGATTTTTCAAGACTGACTCCTTAGACCATTGAAACAGTCACATAAGTGGACTCAAAATTGAAATGCATTAGCAAATCAGAGCCAAGCATTTAGGGGCACGCACACAACCTTAAATATTGAAATTGGGTGCTTCAAACTATCTAAGAGCAACCACACACTGAAGCAACACTGTGAAGTAAATCAATGGAGGACATTCCTCATTATTTGAAGATCAATGGTGCAAAACCTTGTGACTGTTGCACTTGTACAATACATATGTAGGTTCATGAGTCCCAATTACAACAAAACCTAATTCAAACAGTGCATTCTTGTACAGTGACGGTAAATATTTAGATACCGGCAGTGTCAAATGTCAAGAAATTAGTGGGGGGCAATGTAATCTCACTGTTAAGTGTAGCCTGCTAATTATCGATATGATTAATCGGGACTGAGGACTCCCACTTCCCCTCTAGCGAGGGTAATTCATCATAATGCGCCTCTTCGGGGGTGATGATGCCACTTCTTTCGGTTCTGCGCCTTTCATTCATATCTAGTGCCGATTTCATTCAAAAATAGTTGCAAAGCGTTTTTGAGCATTTTTGTTTCCCATTTCGCAAACCAAATCATATGCTTGGTGGCTGTAACCGTACTTGGGTTGGAAGCTAATGAAGCACCTGCGACTGGCTAGCTAGCGAGCTGTGGACCACAAAGATCTATGTCCTTTGAATATTTCGTATGTGTTTGTTACCACTGTTTAGGGAAATAACACCAAATGCACAATTGTCACAACCTCCTCATTGTCTTCCTTCTCAGACTGCCAAGAAATTAAAAAGTTCCCTCGTGAAAGACTACTGACTTATATCAGAACTCGGTGCAATCAACAAGAATAGAAAATGCTGCAACGTAATTGAAATATGAATCTCTAGTGAGACTTGAGAAACAGCCTCTGCAACTCCAGAACAAGCTAGCAAATAATGAAGACTAACCGTAACTATAGGCACTTCTCGCTCCATGGTACAGGAGATGATTCTTCCCAAACCCAAAGTACGAATTTGACTCCTCCAAGTCTAGGTTTTCAAGTCATCAGACATCGCTGAGGGTATACAATGCGTGGCCAGGATCTCTAAGGTAGCGGTCTTGGCTGTTTGCGTCTCCAGAACCACAATCTGCACAAACCCAGGGAGTCATCGTCATCCCGGTCAGAATAATACTTATCCAAACCTACCTTATTCTATGACCATGTGGCAACACATAGCCTTCGTTTACATAGCCCATTTTACAACAAACAACACCGCCAACGACCAAGTACACTTCATCTAACTCGGAACATGATATAATAGTAAGCACAACTTGGCATATGGAAAATAACCTGCTGGTATTCAAGGTCAAACCGCAGAAATGGATCCGTACACTTCTCCACCATGTTTGCTAGGTGTTTGAGATTTCTGACAGGTGTTTCGTTAAAAGCAATAACCTGCCAACAAAGATTGGATAATCAAAGGTAATCGCATAAGAAATACAACTTCCTAGCATAACTTGACCTGATTTCTTGTGGACAAACGCACCACCCATTACTGCCAATCACCAAACCCCCCATCTTCTATACCAACAGAAACGAAGCAGAAATGGACAAAAAACGGGCATATACCTGAGTGTTGACGATGTCTTCATAACCTATGTTGATATCTGCCACCAGTACCTGATTTTAGCAAAGTAGCAACAAGTTGATCAGTACGACGTACCAGGTGTCTTCTTTGTTCAGGCAGCGATCCTGTGCAACATGCGAAGCATTGCACTATCGATAGAAAACAGGGTAACAAACAACTGACCAGACTAAAGCAAAGCTCCATAATCGACGAAACAACCAAATCTAGACAAAAAACCATGTCTAAGATCCTACTATACATAACCATAGCAGACGAAAGTTAGATAAGCAATAGCAATGAGACACAATACCTGAGAGACAACAACAAGCTGCTCATCATCAGATTGAGACATTGAATGGAGAAGCTTGTCCAGCAGTTTTACTGGAGCATCATAGTCATAGTCCTTCCCATACTGTCACGTCCCCAAACACCAAAACAGTCACCAACTAGCCTAAACAATGGACAACAAACTTTACCACAATAATGACCTGCAAATTGTATGATTCACGATACATATATAATGCAAAACTTTAAAATACCAATGTAAATTACATGATCCCACGGGTAAAGCATCCTGGACGATCCAAAATCATGTCAAAGGTCCACTGTAAACAAACCTCTGAGCGGAGATATGGTACGGAAATTGCTGCAAATACGATGCCGGCCAATATGTAGTAGGAAGGTGGCTTTCCCTTGATATGTGCAGGCACCAATCGTTTGTGATTGGCTAGGTCGATATCAAACTCTTTCACTTTTCCATCCCTCAAAATCTTGACTTTCGCACTCTCCCCAGTGTATTTCTGTGAGACCAGATAACTGAAACCAATTCGTTCACCATGCCTGAAGGGAACTTCATTTACATGCACAGAGACATTCACACATGCATCAACACTAGAATTGACAAGAGTAGAGATGACAATTTACAGATGTAAGGATCAAGACAACTACAATCCACCAAATTCAAGGATGCATAGATAACGATACAGAGAAAACGTCCGTACCAGTGCCGTCATTTGCAATATCAATATCGTCAAAGCTCAAGAGGATGTCTGAAGCTTGTAAATTCTTGGATGCAGGTGCAGTAGGTTCAACACGTCGTATGCGAACACCTTTCTGGTTGCTCTTCATTCCCAGCGCCTTTCGAAGATCCGGATTTTCCATCTTCTGCCATTCAATCCCCAAGATGGGAAATCCTGGATAATTTACAAAACATACACAGCCGCACATGTAATAGAATGTAACCCCACTTACAAAATACAGAGAATAAACAATGCTTGGAAAGTGCTTGAGACGATATAGACAAGACTGCCAGTGACTTATCAGATGACCTACCACAAGTGAAGATAGTAGCAGTTGCCTAGGACTGCAGATTAGCCTGCACTTCTTAGTTCAAGAAAAAACAGGTCCAAATTTACAGCTTACGGTATCAAAGCAAATAAGGGCTCAGAGCAAATGCGAGCAGTACCTCATGATAGCATCCAAGTGCATTAAAGTAAGCAAAAAAAGGCCCGCAAAAGAAAAAAAAGCAGATGTATACCATTATCAAGTGCATTCACATCTGCACCTCACAAAAATTATTTTCAAATTTGAGCCACCCAAGTATAAAAAAAACAATGGTACGTCCTAGTACCTGTATAGTCACCGCTGCGGATGTAATCGGTGATAAAGTGAGTAATGACAGGGGTGGGGATAACATATCCAATATTCTCAGCATCCTCGTGCTTTAATGACTGAAAGGCAATTCCAACACATTCGCCTCTGTCGTTGAAAGCAGGGCCCCCAGAGTTGCCAGCATTAATGGCAGCATCAATCTGCAATTCATACACGAGCACATGAGCCCAAAACTAAACCCCACACAATTGACAAGACAAGATCAAAACTCAAATATAAAAGAAGGATGTGCAAACAAGTACGTGCTAACAACAGCGAAGTGAAGAGTCATAGAACAGCAGCACTTCTAACGGCACAGGACCAAGAAAATTACATCAACATCGCCCGTGCAATCAACTCCCTGAACCAAATTAAACTGTCCATCCTTACGAACCTCTCAGGTACTACGAACAGTCATCACGGGCTACACTAAATCCCTGAAAGTCTACACGGCCTGGTCATGCAGCGACACACCAAGCTTGAGTAGTATTTAGCCCAAACAAACAAAAAACAGTGGATAGCGACAGAGGATACCTCTCGTACAGGCATCGGGGTCAATACTAACAGGGAGTTGCATGCCCTATTCTGGTGCTCAAACGGGCATACAAGGCATCGATTTATGGAAGCACATACCCCGTAATTTATGACAATCGTCTCACAATCCATACTGAAGGGCGGCAATCCTTACCTGCACACCAAGGAGCTCCGTTGCACCATGCACGTATGATGTAACCTCAATTCGAGAAACCACACCACTAGTCACTGAGATAGTGTCACCACCTATAGGGTAACCTACTACAGTCACAGCATCTTGCAGACGAGGCAAAGATCCAAAGTCCACTGGCGTCACATCTTCCCAAAACTCATCGTTGCTCACTGTCAGCATAGCTGCACGCACAGAAGTTCGAATCAAACCAATGTACTAGTTCCATCATAACACAGAATCTGTCAGTGTGATAACTGCGAGTCAGTTCCATCGACCCGCATCAGCATCGTCCAGAAGGGACCTCGGGAAGATCCACGCATGAGCGCCACAGTGACTATAAGGACATGACAATATGAACAAAGAAAATGAAAATTGAAAATTGAGAAACAGACATACGTCAGCAAACGTCGAAATCAATAATTGAAATAACCTGAAACTTGCAGTACACCTGAAAACTCATATCACGAAATCGGCCACTAACAGACGTTCATGGAGAGAAGAATAACTGACCTATGTCACATTCGGTACCAATTGCAAGGACAGTGGCCAAGTACTTCGTATCTGAACCACGTTTCTTAACCTTCACCTGCGTATGGTGCTCCACTGAGTGTGCATTAGTCAGAACCCGACGGTCCTTAATGATAAAGCCACTGCTATTAGAGCTGAATTGACGTTTCCTCTGCCATGGAAGTGAAAAATTAGGTTCAGTGTGAACACAAAATACTTTCACAACGGCATCCATGAAAGGTGCATCTTTCACATCTTCACTTCCAACTGTTCCATCCTCAAACAAGGGGGCATGCGCCCTAATGGTGTCATTTGAGAACAAGCCTGGGTTTGCCTGCGGATAACATAAGGTAAAAACTCTGTTAGGCCTTAATAGACGTCGCACTGACACAGGCATTTGGCATTCTTCTTCCGCATGGTAGGCGTTAATAGTCGAAGCTTCAGATATTCAAAATTTTAAATTTGTAGAAAAACGGATCCGTATCTCAGTGCAAATCTTTGGAATAGCCGTGGTAGATATCGGTGACAATCTTGGGCAATAACACCAACGGGTATTCCTGATTCTAGACCTGGATTTCTCGCCAGCTTTTAAGTCTTTGGTACGTAAACGAGAAAACCTTCATACTCAACGTTATGTTCATTCTCAGTCTGCCATGTCACGGAAATGCAGATTCGGGTTACAGAGAGTACAATAGAATGGAACATTCATACTCCAGCGACTGTCTCAAATCCAAAATTCAAAACCAAACCATTCAGCGAGTACACCCTGAACCCTTCACGACTTCATGCTGCTCCGACCCAATCATCACATGCAGTGCAAGCAAGGGCGCCCTAATTCTTGGCAAAAGCCCTTTGGCTGCATTACCAAGGAAAAGAGCGATTGGGGAAAGGAAGCCCCTGCATCGCATTCAGCAGTCAGTCGTCGCCCCGTCACGGAGGAGAATTGGACACAGGATTGGCAATAATTCAGGCCCACGGAACATCCAGCCAGCCATGCAGGGCAGAGCATCGATGGAGAAGAAGAGAAAGACCGATGGAGTGCAATTGACGAGGAAGAGGCATCGTGGTGTACCAATGACGGCTTCTTCGTTCTCCTCGAGAGTCTCTCTACGGGTGATTCAACGTCTTCCGCTTCCGCCTTGGTCAGGTCGCGATTGCTGGGACTTCCGCCTCCGCCAGCGCCAAGCTTGGTCGAAGGGGGCGCTTGGTCGAGATTCTCCACCCCCGACGACGACTTCTTGCGTCCCCGCGGGCCCGAGCGAGCATCCACGGGCGGCACCACGCGGTCCACCATCTCCACATCGGCCGGGGAGGAAGGTGCGTTGAGAGAGGAATGATTGTTGCTGACGTGAGGCAGCAGAGCCGGGGGAGAAGTATCGTTGGAAGCGACTTTGGGATGCTTGGGCGGTCGCCCCCGCTTGCGAGGGGGTGCCTCCATGCCTCCTGAAATGGTGAAGAGAAACCGTTCGATTGATCCACACAAGACAAGAGAGGAGGGACGTCACAAAACGGTTGGCAGTGGGGGCAGAGGCGAGTGGGGCTGCGAAGGCCAGCGCCGACTGTCAAGCTTCCTTCGTCCCTTCACATAAGAGGGGCGGTGAGAAGCCCGAACGTGACCACCTCGGCTTGTAAGCACAGCCCCAATTTCCACTCACAAGACGACGTTGGCGTGGGAACCCTGCACGAGCCAGCCAACCAGCCAACCAGTAATTAGAGGACCATCGACGCGATGCTAACAAACGACAACTGCATTAGGGATAGAAAAACCAAACCAATACCAATGGGCTCCCAGTAAGCGCCCGAAGGAAGCTGCCTCGCCTTCGGCCACTAATGGCAGAAAAAGAGGACAAAGATCGATCTCAGAGCTCGGAATCCCACTCACTGGGTCTACTACCCCCCATGCGGCGCGAATCCTATGGCGAGCAAGAAGCAGAATGAAATTGCAATGCCTACGGTCCCGCATTTCCGCTTGAACCCATGTAGGAGCGAGGACCTCCGGACTCCTTACCCTAAAAGGGCATTTGCAATAACCAGCTCCAAGCTGCTCCACGAGGAGGAAGTTTGGAAGGTGCCTCCATAGGCTTCAGCGCAAAACTCTAGGGCTCCAGCGTCAGCGAAGGCCACGTTTCAATAGTAAGCCGGGGTTGCCGAGCGATGATCCCAGCATCAGGCAGCTGAGTTCTGGCAAACGTGGACATACAGACGAAGCTGCACAAGTAACTGAACTCACTGAAGAAGAAGAAGGAGAAGAAGAAAAAGCTGAAGAGGAAGAGGAAGAGGAAGAAGGGAAGCCAAGGGAGAACGGCCAGGGAGGACTGACCCCTCTATTGCCCCGTTTTCTACCCCTGGATAAAACACTGGAATCTTTTTATTTGCCAGCCATGAAAAAATTTGCAAATTTTGAATTCATTTTTGCAATCAAAGATCCCAAATTAGTCTAGGGAGGTGAAGAGAAACAAATTTTACATGGCCCCAAATAGGGGGCAATTTTTACATTTACCCCGGGTTGGGGCAATAGAGGGTCAGTCCTCCCTAGCCAGGGAGAACTGCTCGTGAAGTCAAGGCTAGGGTAGGGTAAGTTAAGTTAGTCTAACTTACAGGCTGGTAAGTCTTCGGCTTACCGTCGATTACCATAAGCTCCATCCTCATTGAAGAAGAGCCAAATTTAGAACCTGCGGAACTCTCTTGCACGCACGGGGTTTGAGGCAACTTAGTGCAGACTAGTGGGCCTTGTGCCGTTGCCACAGCCAAAGTCATAGTAAAAACTTTGAAATTCAATATCTTTCACTCCATCATTTCAAACGTCATGAAACAAAGCCCATCCACCCCTCCTCGCCAAGAGTTTTCCAATGGTATCAAAAACGTGGCCAAAATCAAAGTAAGAGTAATTTTTTAATATTTTGATCCGTAAATACTTTGAAATTCAATAACTTCCGCACCATAGGTCCAAATGCCACAAAACCAAGCCCATGCACCTCTCTTCACCGAGGGCTTTCCAACGATATCAAGCACGCAGCTAGGGGACGCACGGTCCAAGAGATCTCAATGTAACAAAACAAACAAAACAAAACAAAATAAACAACCAAACTTAAAGTATGGATATTAAGTTATTGGAGCTGAGGAGGGAGGAGGGAGGACCGTATCCAGGCAATGGCTTATCTACCTGTGTAGAGATTATATTTTCAATTTTCCAGGGAAAGTAAGCTCACCCAAATCAACAATAATAACATACTTACTAGTTTTAAACGTAAATTCTTATTATTGAATCTCATGGCCAAAGTGAAAGAGGATTCCGATGCACTTTTGCATGCATTGTTTTTTGTTTTTGTTTTTTGAAACATACGACCTTCAAGGGCTGCAGCAAATACAGACTTGACATAGCCGTGGCAAACCATGGACTTAAATCCCATCAAGAACAAGTAGAAGGACAAACAACAACTCCTTGTGTGCCAGCACAAAGAGTCCCCATGCGAGCAATGTTTGTAAGGGGAATTGGACCGAGAACTTCATGGATTCCATTGGAAGTCCCTACTAGCATGCTTTGTTTCAGCACCGTATGAAGAAGTTGAAATTTCAAAGCATTGTATGTAGGTGTAAAAATCAATAACAAACTTTCCCAAATTCTTAAGTACATCTTGTGTCATCAATATCTAAGTTTTTGTGGTCGTTTTGAGCCCAAATATAGGTGTCGCGTTTGGGGCACCAATGATTATGGGGTCCATACGTACCTTATTATGACTTACAATCTTTTGATTAGAGTGATGAAGCCAGTGACATGCACAAATATACATTTGGTTGATGAAATGTCATTTATTCATTCATAATTTATGTACATTCATTCAAATGTGGTTGAATCTTCTGACTTTGAACTTATTTGGGTTGAATCCCAACAATTTGTCTTTTCAAAGTTGAAGAATATTTTGCAAATTATTTGATTCTGTTCTCCAGAATTGCCACCAAGGAAAGAAAACACCATTGAGCAAAAAAATACCACAGTCAAAAAAAATTGCATCAAAAGTAGGATCACTAAAGCCAATTGTAACCCCTACAATTGAACACAATTGCAACAACTATAATTGAACATAGTTACACTTTATTTCATTCTATATAGTGAAGATTGTATTCAGTTCATATAAAGACAGATGGAGTGAAGAATAGAAACAGGTTAAAAGTGGGTTGTAAAATGACAATTTCAAGAGTTTTATGGATAGAGCCTTGAGGTTAACCTTTTTTATTCTAGAAAAGCCAAAAGTGGTCACTATACACATGTAAATTTGAACAATAAGAAATCCATCCGGATCAATGACTTCTTGAAAACTTGAAGGATGTTAGTAATCTAGCTTTGCAATAAATGGTACGAGAATCACTACATTCCAAAATGTGGAAGACTTCCAAGTAATACAAAAGGCACAAGTAAATTGCTAAAAGTATGCTAATACAATATAATGTATTATAATGTACATGATAATATACTATTGTATTGCTTTCTAGCAAACTAAAGGCTTATTGTAGTAATTAAATACTAACTTACCAATCATTATATTGGTTATAGGCAAATGAAATATCTTTATGTATTTAATGCGTTCCATTGGTTGTTGATTCTTTTATAGTATCTCATAGACATTGCCATATCTTATTTTTTTACCTTCAATTTAGCCAATATAATCTATAGTAGTAGTCTTTTTTTATTGTTCTATACGGTACATCACAATTTTTTGAGGTGAGGAAGATTTATTTATAAGAGCACTTGTGATTATTTACTTAGATGATTTTTTTTAATTTGTATTGGTTTAGGTCATATAATGAATGTCAATTGTTTGAAGCATTGCACACTAGTCATATTGATAGTATAGAATTCTACAAAGACATGGCATGCTTTTGTCTAACATGACTTGCTTTATATGTAGCGAATAATATATTGTCAATATAATAATCAAACTTGCATGCTACATACACTTGATATTACAACAATGTCCTATTAGGAATAAATGGCAATGTTCTATCGTACTACTAAAATCATGAGCCCCTCTATAATATCACAAATGCTATCATGAATACTAGGGGTTTGTGTTCACTATGCTACACATTAATTGTATCACATACTGGTAAAATTTTGATATATTTGAATAGAATGCACAATAATGATTTCAATAAGTCTTTAAAATAATTATTTTAAATATTTTGTAAAAGTATTTTCAATCATGTTTATATAGAAATTGTATTTTCATACAATGTGATATTATAGGAACAGAGTAGCAGTTTGTAATTACCTTTCTGATATCCCTCTCTACAAAGGGTGATATTAGAAAAATAGTGTAGTCATTGCAATTAAGGTGATATTAAAGAGGATTTGTAGGGTGATATTATAGAGGGATCAATTCCATTGGTTTCTCCTGGCTTTACACTCATTTGGACTCCTATGATTTTGTGCTTTTGTGAGTTTGAGCTTCCATGATTTCAATTATCTACTGCTACTATCAAATGATTTGAGAAATTTATTGAACAAAAGTGATTTTTGATTTCACAACAATTATATTATTCACAAAGTTTTTGAAATTTATAAATTCTTCTTTTCAATTCTTCCATTTAATTTGCCATTGTTTGTAACAATTGAGTCAAATTTCTAATGCATTATAATGCATGTGTATCTTTCATAGTATTCACCATTGGATTTATTTTATTTATCAATCAATAAATTTTTATTGTACATTTCCATATATGCTTACTTATAAAATAATGATAGCAAGATTTTAGTAATTTAGGGTTTAAAAGTTTATTGAAATTTTTGTTCAGCATTCTATCTAATACATCAAAAGTATAACAAAAATCTAATGATGAATGCGTAGCAGAGTAAGCACCAACCACTAGTTAGGTATTAAGAGAATAGCATATTTGTAGTTAAGGTTCCTAGCAATGTCTTACATCTTAGAAAGACACCAATGAATAATCATTATAGTGATAAAAGAATTCAATTGAAATAAAATTGGATTGAGAAAGGATAAACTATTGCTAGTAGCAAACTAAACATTCTATGCTTTCAACCAAAAATGAGTTGTTGTTTTTTGACACAAATAAAGGAAACTCTTTACTGCAAGAAGAAATTACAAACATCTAGCCACAAGTGGCCTAGAATGAATTTGATCACCTTTTTTTTTATAATTTGTTAAATCTAGATTTGCTTTTGCTCTAAAATAAATCTATTCATTAGAAAAGTTGGTACAAATATGAATAATATGACCTATTCATTTCATAACACTCTTCAACAAGGCAGAAGAGTACCTTAATAAATAATGAGGTAAAATATTCCATAATTATTACTAAAGGTTAAAGAAGGTAATCATGCAATCAAAGAGTTTGCTAGACAAATTTTAAAACTACATGAATATTAATATCACTAATTTTTCTATATGAATGAAAAAGCTCATTTTTTCTTAAGAAATCTAAATTTATTTTCCTACCATTAAGATAAAAATAATTATATTGGATTGGCAAATTATTCATAAATTTGTACCTCTATAGTAAAAGAGCATAAATACCAATACAAATGGTCTTTTTCATTAATTTTTCTATTTAAATGAGGAAACGTTTTTTTTCTTCATTAAAAACAAACCCACCCTCCTATTCATACAAAAAAAGGGTATCTTGGTTGTTAAAATATTCATAAGTTTATAGTTTGAAGAGATAATCTAGACTAAATAGTATATGACTATCATATTTTCAAACCATGTAATATTGTGGTAATGTTATATGTGCATGGTGGGTAGTGCTAGCAACTTCTAAGGACATTGTGACAAATTGTCAAAAATTAGAAAACAAATACATGTACCATTTCTTCATTTGATTCAAAATTGTATAAAGCAACATTTCAAACATTAATAGTAGTCCTAAATTTACACTTTTTTTATTGAAACGAAAAACATCAAGAAGTATTTAAACAAAAACCATAGTGACCAAATGTATAAAGGAAGTTTTTATTGCAATACTTAAATTTAAATGGACATCTCATATGAAACTTATCAATGTATGAGACAATAATACAGTTCAATCAAAAGGAAAAGAACTCAATTCAGACTTGAAAGCGGCATATACCAAGCTATGATTTAGAGTTTCTAGAACAATCAGTTATGACTTCCCATGAATCCAACCTAATAATTTATGATATTGAAGATTAATGGTACCTTCACCAACTATATTATTGTCTACACTAGCACTACACTATTTATATGTTGTGCTATTTCTTTTTGCCACCTCATTGTTTTGAGACAATAAATTTAGCATAGACACTAGAAAACAAGTTTTGAAATAAGTTTGGCAATGACAATAGATAAAAAGAACTCCAATTTCTTTACATCACCAACCCCCATCTTTGCCTCCTTGCAATGTTATTGGAGCACCTCACCTTGGCTCCCATTCAAAGATTGCTTCTCGAAAATTGATACATTGTAAGCTATTGGAGTAATTTTTCTAGTATAGGTTGAAGAAGGTTTCCATCCTTAAATGAAATGAAAGGATTGGTGTCCTATACAAAAGCATTTATTGAATTAGCCACAACCTCCCATTGCGCAAATTGTAGAAGGTAAGCCACTGGAAGTGCTCGTAAGCTAATAATGCTACACAATCATGTAGAAAGGATCATGATCTTGGCACTCTCCAAAAAAAGATACCAGCATTGTCTACACTAGCACTACAACATCCTTCACTTTCCCTATCCTTACCAACTCGATGAATTTTTGGCTTCGTGATAGAAGAATAATACTAGGATAATGCTCCTCCATTACTTGTACATACCATTTTGTAGACTATCAATCACACAATCCACATTTCCCTCCCTTATCAATGCCTCAATAGCTTTCATTGCTCTAATGCATACATATCGTCTTTTGAAATGACGCCATTTGTATCTTAATGGGGAAGAAACTCAATAGAATCCATGTTGTTGTCTCAGAAGGTGCAATAAGTGGTAGAAATAGCCATATACTGTAGGTACAAACAAATGTAGGGGGGCAAAAAAACATCAAGGCTAAAAATTATAAAATGTTAATTATACAATAGTATATGTAAAATGTCATTGGATGCATTGTAAATACTATAAGGTGTGGAATAATGGGATGCATTTAGGAAAAAATTAGATTCAACACTACTCCTTTTTTATTAATTTAATGAAACTAAAGTCTTAATTATGGGTTTAATTAGAGCTAGCATTTAAGCCCACATTTACACTACAATGTTCTTTTATTTTGATTCTTTAAGCTTTGATGAGATCTAATTCATATACTAGTCTTAGTTTGAAAATTAAATGAAGGTCATCACCCTATCACATGCAGTCTCTGTCGTTTAGCCCAAAGTTATTTAAACATAGTTAAATATGTATTGTATCTACCAACAGCTACGCACTTGTAAACTATTTTACTTAGCATTTTAATTGGGCTCTAGTGAACAAGCTTAGGGTCATAACCACATCACATATTTATTTGTAAAGATTCTTAATCTAGCCATCAAAACTTTGGGGCCATATTAGGGTTTCTTTTTTCATTTTTAATGAAGTGCCAAAGTGGAGATATTGAATGTTATAGTGGTGCTCCAAATTTCAACATTCATTTACATATTGGATAGAAAATATCATATTAGAACATATCAATTATCCATAATTCAATTTTCATCTATAATCTGGCGATTTCATCCAATTTTTTTTTTTATTTGAAGTTTTTTGGCGATTTTTCACCTTTATAGTACCTTTTTCCTTTTCTATAGGCATGGTGCCATGACATAAAATTTGGTGCAATTTTGCACCAAATCACCGAAAAAAATTTCACTAAGCCATATGAGGTATTTGCCTCGGCTTGTGTGTAATTAACAAGATTCTCACATCAAGCTAGCTCCAAGATGGTATGCTGAACTTGTCTAAGTGCTTGAACCATATAAATTGTTTGTACAGTGGGGGACCAATCAAAATGCATTTTCAAATTTGTAGTGAAAAAATTTTTAGTGCTGCCAACTTTGACAGCCTCTCGAGAGTTGGAAAATTGGTATTTTTCCATGAAATATTTGCCACAACATCATCTTTATATTAATAACATGTTTACCAAATTTCTAGGCCAAAAGATTCACCAAAAAAAAGATATTCAAAATCTACCAACTTGTATAGCTATGAAAAAAATTTCTGCTGCCAACTTTGACAGCCTCCTAAGGATTGAAAATTTTTTTTGCCATGAATTTTTTTAAACATATCATCTGTATGTTGATAACATGTGTGACAAATTTCAAGTTCAAAAGATTTATACAGAATAAGATAGTCAAAATTTACTTACATGTGTAGTTGTGGAAAATAATTTCACTATTGCTAACTTTGACACCCTCCCAAGGGCTGAAAAATTGCTTATTTATCATGAATTTTCTTTTGCAAGATCATCTCTATATTGATAACATGTGTGCCAAATTTCAAAGTCAAAAGATTTACACACAAAACAATATTTGAAATCTACCAACATGTGTAGTTGTGAGAAAAATTTCACCATCACATTGTTACTAATTTTGTACATTTGAGCATGATGGTACAATTGCCTTGCCAAAATCTAATTACAATAAAAAAAAAATTTATTTTTCAAAATTAGGACATTGTCACCCCAACATTGAATTTTTTATGGAGGGAGTTGTAAAACTCCTTTGGGAGATGCTTATTGAAGGAAAGATGTGCATATGAATATTCGCTACATATCTCCACAATCAAATTTAAAGAATTTGTCATCAATTATTTTCAATAAAACATTATGCAAAACCATAAAGATGGACTTTAAAAATTCACCAAAAATGGAGTTTTGCATTTTTGAAGTTGAAATTTGGTATGCATGATTGGATTGCATAGCAATGCAATGATGTAAGAATTACATAGATTTAAAAAAAAAAAGTGTTGGAAATGGGGGTGTTTGTGTGGGAACAAAAGGGGGCGACAATACTTTTGTCTCCCCATTGTACTGTACTGTAGTTGTCAAAAATTCGGTGAATGCGAATGCCTGTGTAATCGTATTTCAATACTGGTATTTGTATGAACTGTACTGTACATGTACATCCGAGGACGTATCGTACGTTATATACTGAGCTTGCTAGGGCTTGAATACCAAGCTTCCTAACGAACTGAAGAGGAGCAACTTGTGTTGGGAAAATCGATCAAGCCTGCGGGCAATCAATCGCTTGCAATTTAATTTTGCTGCTGCATGAAGATGAATTGATGTTGGAGGTCCTGATCCAACGACTTCGTCAGGAAACCTTCTCCTCAGCATGATACAGGTTGGGAGAAGTTTAGTCTCCTAGGTAGTTCGCCTTGATACCGTATTCTTCCAATTGCATCATGATCCTATCGATACCTGCTTCCAGATTGGGAGGTATTGCGAAGTTTTCTGAGAGCCTTTCGCAAACTCATCAATCGCTTTGATGCAATGAGTTTCAAGCTACACGGGATCCCAAGCTCGGAATGAATACGCATTGAATGCTTGATCAGCTCCTGCATTGAGCTCCTCGATCGCTTATGAGAGCTCAGTTAGCGTGTGACGGGAGAAATATTTCCTGCCGGGTCGATGCAAGAGACAATTTAGGGATGAGCGGCTCAAGAAGTTTCCGCAAGGTTATCGGTTCTATTAAGGATACTACAAAAGTTGGCCTTGCCACTCTTAACAGCGATTACAAGGTACAATTAAACCTTACTCTCGGGGAAAAGGACTCTTCCCCTCTTCACAGAAAATTCGTTTGCGCTTTCGAATGCCTTACACTCCGTCCTCTTCAATGCTGCTTTTAATGACTCTGATCGTAAGCTGGAACTAGGCATACAATGATTGCAAAAATATTACAAACCGTTCCAGTCTTCGCTGAATTAGGAACCGGATGACGAGAAATTTTCATTTTCTCGTAACGGAGAAATTAACGCTTATTGATAGAAAAGCGTGATATTTATGTTTATATTTACACACTCCAAGAGTGAGTGCTCTTAAACAGCAGTAGGCAGGTAAATGTTATCTCAAAGCAAGCATGTGCAGATCCGTGTCCTTCACTTTAATATACAAGATTGCAGGATCTTGACATTGCGGTGGTGAAAGCAACGAGTCATGTGGAGTGCCCGCCGAAGGAGAAACATGTGCGAAGTAAGTACGGTTGCATTTTTTTGCAGGCTATGGAGCTTGTGCTTTTCGCTGCAACCACAGTATGATAAGCATTTCTCCTTCGTTCTTTTGAATTTTTTTTTTGCCTATATCCAACATGAGTATGAGTGCATGAACAGACAAGCAAGTGACGACATATCGTCTTATCAATCTATCTGTATTTTTTTAAATTTAAATTAATTTTTTTCTACTTCCTTGGTACGACCAAGATCGGGGAGGCACTCAATATCTTTGGTGTTAATGAGATGAATAATAGTTGGAGATAATGGGCTCTGGCAGCTATTTTTTTGGCAACTTCATCGGCAAGACCACGTGCTGATGTGGAGTATTGCATTCATGCACTAGCAAGGCGGATAGCCAAAACACACACATGGACTGTAAGTGCTACCTCCTGTTTCAGTCATGAAAATTATGGAGCGATCAAACTTAGAAGTTACAAATCGTTCTTTTCCAGCCGTTAAGTAGCATGAAAAATGTCACATGTCTTGATCAAGAAAATTTGCGGTAAGAGTCGCATCGTAGTGTGCGCAATTCACCTCAGAACACCTGACGCAGCTTATGGAGCACTTATCAATATTGTTGGTCCATGATGTAAATTGTTCCAAAGTAGAAGTAATATTTTTAGCCGATGTCCTTGTGCAAAATGACGTTGCGGGTGATTATATGGACATTTGCGCTTTGGGCAGGTTGCATTGAAGTCAATGATGGTGATTCACAGGACAATGAGGGAAGGGGACCCTACTTTCCGTGATGAGCTTCTCAACTATGCCCGTAACCGAGGGCATGTCCTAAATCTCTCCAATTTTAAAGATGACTCAAGTCCCAGTGGTAAGTTATGTTTCCTTAATCTATGCAGAATTTCATACAATGTAACATGTCCTATGCTTAAGAATTTATACGAAATGGTCATGGGACCGACAAGCATCTGTAAAGTGTTCAAGTGTGATGAGAGTATCACGGTTCAACTCCACCAAGCCTTCTGCATACGACTCATAGTGTTGTCAAAAATTTATTTCGGACTTGTGCAGCATGGGACTACTCAGCATGGGTGCGCACATATGCCCTGTTCCTTGAAGAGAGGCTCGAATGTTGCCGTGTTTTGAAGTATGACGTTGAAGCTGAGCGCACATTGGTAAGATTCTGTCTGTTGATGAAGGATGACTTCGATGGTATGGAAAAAGGTTAAGCATTCAATAATTTGTTTCCTAGAGGTGCAGCAAGTTCTGTTCATGTCACTTTCTCAATCTTTTGCACATTCATCGAAAGATGATGTGGGTGGAAAATCTCTTCTTTAAGATGTCACGACAGCTAAGTATTCCAGATAGATAGAATTGCGCAGCTTTGAAGAGAGGTTGAAGAGGTGGACTTGCCTGCTTTATAACACTTGTCTGTGTAAAGGAGACTTAGGTGCTTCTCTTTTGTGCTCCTAGTGCCCCTTCCTACGCAAATGTCTTCTTATTTGGTATTGTGATGAAAGGTATCTGGCAGAACCGCAGCCGGACAAGGGAACTTGATACTGAGGAATTGTTGGAGCACTTGCCTGCTTTACAACAGCTCCTGCATCGACTTATGGGTTGCCAGGTATAATTTGCTCCCTCCTTAATGGAATTGTTTCTGAAACAGCATACAGTATCTGGAGGAAAGTGACGGTAACTCATCACAGCTTTTGGAAACATTCTCTGCTTGATTCTATCAACCAGACTTTCTTCTTCGATGTAATTTTGTCGTTGCTAGGGTATAGATTTTTTGGTTTACGTACAGTGTATATCTTAAATCAAGCTCATTTACCGAGAGCAGATGAACTTGGTTTGTCTTTTTGCAGCCCGAGGGAGCAGCTATTACGAATTACGTCATTCAAGCGGCACTAAGCTTGGTATGCATTTTCTCCAATTGAGGAAAACCTCAGCGTTCTTTGGCTGTTTTTGAACTTCACCTCTTTGGATGTCATTTGGTATTTTGGCCGGCCTAGTCTGGGGAATGTTTATAAGTTGGGTCTGCAGATTATCGTCGATCTGAGCCGGTCTAAAGTTTAAAGGATGTGGACGTAATCTGAATGTCGAATTTAATGTTTCAGTGTCTGAAGGAGAGCTTCAAGCTTTATAGTGCAATTAATGACGGCATCATCAATCTGGTAGACAAGGTACAAGGAGATGCCAAAAATCACTGTTAGGACCTACGATGTTCTTGTTCGAGTTTTGTACTCAAGCTGTAGCGTAACTGACTAGTGCTTAACCTCGGGTCATGACTAATCTGGAGGTGCGTGAATGCTGCTGCACTCTTCACAGTGTTCCCGGATTAGACTAGATGGTTTGTCCCCAAGTGAAACGAACAAGGAGAACTGTAGTCGTTGTAGTAGTCATGAATTCCTCTGGTCTATCTAGCACTCTTGAGTGATGCCGTTATGTCTGGCAGTAAGTACACTTCCGGGATTGGATCCCAGCTTAGAATGCTTAGAATACTGTTGCTGATATACAGTAGACAATGCTCCTTCTGTCTTCTGTGCTCAAATCTGTCTTTCATGAAACTGTTGACTATCTGGACCCAGCTGGCAATTTACAAATTCGTCATTTCCTCAATTATTATCTTGGTTTTGGTTTGCAGTTTTTTGAGATGACTCGGCACAACGCAATAAAAGCTTTTGAGATCTACAAACGAGCTACGCTTCAGGTTTAGTACCGACAATAACATCAGAAGTCTAAAAGTTTGATCAATGCTTTTAGTGTGAATTTTTTGGCTAGTTGTGGTCAACCATTTAAGCGCAGTTAGAACCTTAATCATCAGAGGCTGGATTATTAGTGTACTTCTGAAGATCTCAGTTTGCTCAGCTTGACAGTTGGCACTTAACTCACTGCCAGATCGAATCATGTGGTCAAAACTCGTCGATGAGCTTGTACTTTTGCAATAGCTTGAGTACTAGAAGTAATATGTTACTGCCTCAGCGTGAAATACTGAAGTTGATTTTAGCTCAATAATCCGGGTGCGCACGATTTTCGATAGTACATTGCTTATAAGAGTAGGCAGCTCTTCATCCTTGAAATCTGATCCATACGAGTTATAGATTGATGAATTGTGTCGATTTTGTTCATTTTTTACAATACATTCAATGCAACTCTGAGTGATCGATCGGGTGGGAGATCGGGTTAACTGGATACTTGTATGACGTGTGTTAGTTTGTGAGATGACGGGTCTGTGACATATGATTCAAGTAACTGTAAAGTTTTCAAAGAAACTAAGGTTTATTTTTGCAGGCTGGGAAGCTCGTGGAGTTTTATGAGTTGTGCAAAGGCTTAAACTTTGCACGTAATTTCCAGTTTCCTGTTCTCGAGCAGGTTCGTTTGGCTTCTTTCTGGTGCAAGGTCAGATTCGTTTGGAGAAGTGTCGTAATTTTCATACCTGCGAGCTTGTGCGGACTATTGCTTTTTGGAATAGGCTGAAAAAATTTTAGACGGTTGTTCCAGTTTTTACCATCTTAATGTCTTCTGCAGCCCCCAAAATCATTTTTATTTACTATGGAGGACTATGTGAGGGATGCCCCCCGCACACAGGAGGTAACTCTTTCGCACAATCATTCTTGTTGCATAGCACACCGACCAAAGTCTAGCGGCTTCAAGTGGCATTAGTCATTCGTACCTTCCTGTGACTTAGATTTACGTGTGTTGGAGAATGCCCAAAGCTAGCCTGTTGTGCTCTTGTCTTAATCAGCAAGCCGGATCTGATAAAAGATGCTAATCATGAAACAATACCCTGGCTTGCTTTAGCCGAGTGCTCGTTATCCTTTTCTGACATTTAACCCTGATGCTATCCTAGCAGGAGTACGATGAACGTCATCCCAAAAATTTAACAGCGTTAAGTGACAAAGCATACGACGGAGAAACACCTCCAGCCCAGCCGATGCCTCCGGAGTTCCTTGTACCACCTCGATCTGCAGCACAGGACCTGATGGCAAGTCTCAATATCAAATGTTAGATGAATTCGTGAAGCAGATCTACTTGATATCTTTTAATCAGATCATCATACACTATTCTGTTCCTGGTGGTTACTCTGCTAATCCGTCGATATTACCAGGAATGATTGGAGCACATTAGCTGCTATTGACTTCTTCTTTTCCCCTCTAAAACGAGAATAGTTGCTGCTGACTTGAGTATGCAGGAATTGAATGAAGGGTTACAAACTGACAGAGATTCGTTCAATTTGGGGCTGTACCAATTGCGTAAGTCTTATTCAAATCTTCTTGATAGTTCATTACATCTAGTCGGCCTTTCTTGTCGGTGAGGCTGTGACTAACCCCAAGGCGATGGCCTGAGGTGATTGTCTTTGTTCTGCAATGAAAGTTCATTTATTAGTGTACCTTCTTTTTCTTCTTAAGAACTCTTGGAAGTCATTAATATCAGTCATCCTCGACGAGACAAGCGTCTGTTCGAATTTCAATTCGACTTCCAATGTCTGCACAAGCATCATATAAAATGGTGGAGTCGAGGCCCTGCTGGGGTTCGAGTTAAAAATATACGGAGTAATCAACATTTATAATGGTCTAGTTTTACCGAATAAATATCTTGGAAGTTGGAATATTTGTCGTCCTTGCACTGTTGCACCATTTCATATCATTTTAATTTGAAAGTGGATGTCAATTTGCTGATAGAAAATCCCGATTGATGCGCGAGTTCGAGTTGATTTGACGTTCCAACTCTGCTTTGCAGTCATCACCGTACCAGTAAATTAATTGTTTACATGTTTGTGCAAGCAGATGGAGCACAGCCACCGCAAGTGACGGGTTGGGAACTAGCCCTCGTTTCTGAAGCAAGCCAGACTAAGAGCGCTCCCAGTAAAAGGGTAAATATCATCCTTATCAAAAATAAAAATAAATATAAAAACATATTTTAACATGTACAGACGAGTTCGACATATATAGAAGGTAGTAGGACATTATTTTGCAAGACACCTTCCCGAAAGTATGTAACCATTAAAACAAATTAGCAATTCCTGATCACTGCACATGAGTACCTTTATAAGTATCATAGAATCTTCAATTGGCTCTTTTAGACGTGCATGAGTGGGGTCTGGCCAGTCTGCGAAATATTGGTCCGAATTTTTTATTCAGTGACCTCCAATAGCTCGAAGGTGGCTTTTCGAAAGGTTGAAGAATGATATTCTTCTAAGTTCGTGTCTTCGAGAGATAATGGTTCCTCGTTTTCTGCTGTACACGACTGGTAGGAAAAGAATGGAAACTAAAATCTGTTTTTGGAATGGCCAGATTCCTTGAGGATCGGGAACCTTGTGGTTTGTCTCTATATGATTGTCTCGCCAGGGTGCCAGAGGCACTCTTGGTTCATAGAGTTTTTGTTTCTAGAATGAAATCATTAACTTCATTGTTAAAAAAAATAAGTAAGTTTTAAGTCTGTTTTTTCGAGCAAAGATGATGACGGATACTTTGATTTTCAATTATATTCTTTCAACTCGAGCTATAGTGGACATGAGAAAATAATGGTGGGATTCTCATGTATTCATCAAAGTACACAGGTATCAGGATTTGATAAGCAGTTGCTGAACAGCTTATACGACGACGCGATTCAGAGACGATTTCAAGCGGCAGCCGCTCAAAGAGGGGGCAGTTCCATGCCATCAGGAGTCATCAACCCATTCGAAGACATATTTGCGGCCTCAAACAATTATGCTCCGCCATCGCCTGTGTCGATGGCCATGGTGCAGGAGCAAGCCTTACAGATGCAGACACAACATAGGTTGGCAAGGATGCCGGGCAGTAATCCATTTGGCGACTTTGGCCCGAGCAACCCCTTCGATATCTCGCCTGGAAGTCCGCAGTCGTTAACGTCACCTCCGCCGCAGTTGGCATTGCCTCCTCAACTCATGCAACAACAGCAGGATTTTCATCTGACCAATCCATTTGGAAATCCCAACTTGCTCTGAAATTGCTTTGAGCTGATTCTCTATGAAACGAAGTCACGTAAGTTCCTCAATATTTTGTACCCATGGAAATGTTGGATCCAAATGATCCGACCCTGGAAGACGTGATCGAGATGGAACACTGGAGATGTAGACTAGTACAATTTTGGTCCACATGAGGCTGACTTTACAAGACTCAGGTTCAAAGTCTGTGACGCCCTTAGCTTTGATGATAGAACCACTTCTTGATGACTTTGATGAGCAGTGAAGATTTTATCCAAGGCTGGCCCTTATGGGGAGAGAGGATTGTAGTGCAGTACTCCGTATTAAGTTAATTACTTTCGGTCACTCAGGTCCTGTCATTTTGACTTGTTGGTGGCTTGGGATGTGCTTTTCTTTCTACTAGTACACGATCTATGACGGACTCAAGCTAATGCTTGGTTGAGCATTTTGATCGGGAGAAATTTTGTTGCATTGCAAGTTTGCAACTAAAATGGTCCATTTGGGTTAACCATTGAAAACAGAAAATCAAAAATAAAGAAAAACAAAAATAAAATCATTCAATTTGAGTGAATACCTTGAGATCGGATTTCTTACATGTTAAACCAACTTTTTTTGAGGAGACTGTGGTGCATACTAGTAGAAATAAGAACCATAACCGTTGAGAATTGAATAATTTGAGGCACATGTTCATTTATAAATATACATTCAAAACACTAAACTCAGTGGTCAAATCTTCAAGCTTCTATCAAACTTTATCTCAAATGCTAAGAATATTTAAACAAGGAATTCATGTCTAACGTTTGTAATCTTATTTGAAATTTTTGAATAGAATTGATTTATATCTTTGTGACTAGAAGCCCTTTTTATTGAAAAAATGACAAAGTTTTGTTTATTTTGTTGAATGTTTACATATATGCATATACTTCACATGTATTATTTTTGTATTTAGCAAAAAATTCAATTTCGTTTTTTAATTTTCTATTTTAATAGTTTCTAATATTTCATTAGTATTCCAAATGCAACAAAATTAGCAAGTCTTTTTCGTAATTTCTTATTTGAATAATTTTAAAATATATAGCATTGGATTTTAAAAACAATTCATTCTCAAGCACACCTCTCATAATTTCTAGTTCCCTCTACTCTATGAAACTAGGCTTGTTGCTTGGCTTTTCTTTCTTAATTTCATGGAGGTTTTGTATCTTGATGGTGCTTGTTATTTCAATTTTGTATTTAACCTATGTTTCTATACTACCAATAATTCTTGCCTTGTTTAAGATCTGATGGTGCTTTATTGTTTGATTCTGTTCATCTTATATTGAATTCATTGGAGCTTTGTCGTTTGATTATACTTTGTATTTTCAATTTCTAGCAACTACATCAAGCACAATCTTATAAAGACTAACCAATTGTATATGATCATCATTGCAACAAATTGTGGAACAAGCACCACCTTCTGCTGAAACTTTGATCATTTGTTTGATGAACTGTTCCCCCTTCATATATATTAGAATCAAATCTATTCCTGTTCATAAAGCTTTGCAAAAGGATGAAGGTCATATTTACCATAGATTGGGTCTTGTCAAGATCCTGCCTTACATCCTTCTAAAGGAAAACAAGGACAATTGTTCCATCTCATTGGGTTGCAAGTTTAGGTGTTGGATGGAAAAACCTAACCATCCCAAGTTCTTTGTTGATTTCACTGCTTCTTTGTATAACAATTATTAGAAGCTCTACGAAGAAGACGATCAAGATTTATCTCATAGTGAGAGGTGATTCATTTTTAAAACTTGGACACTCCATTCAAGGTATTATACAATACCAAACTGCACAGGTTTGCCCTAGGTTGTAAAGGCAAATGGACAATGAGGTTCATCAATGACTACACAATGCATCAATATTACTCTACTACATGCTACGCATTCTTGAGCATGTATCTTCAAATCATCAACATCTACGACCCCATTGGATCTTCACAAGTGTCAACCATGTTGACTCTTGCAAGCCATGCACCATCTATGAATCCTTAATGCCGCATATGAAGTGGATGCCTTTGACTATAGAAGATATATTTAAAAATTTGTTGCTTGATTTGGAAGACCTATCATACAAGTACAATGGTGTCATGCAAAAACCAAGCAAAGCTTTGTACAAGTTCTTGTGATAGCATGCACTAACACATTGCGTTCTAGGTGATTGTAAGAAACACCTCCACTACTTTTTGTAACACTTCTCTAGGGGATTTGTTTTTTGGTCATGACTTTGCGTTTAGGCTCCAAATGATTCAAAATTCATAGGCAAGGTACTCATGACTATGATACGTCTTGTCTAATGTTTTGGAAGTTTTGAAGAAATGTTTTACTATCGAAAAATATCCCCTAGTTTTTGTCACATATTCCAACTTGGGGGGTAAACAAAGTAAAAACCATAAAAAAGAATTTGGAGCTAAAATTTAGAGGAGATGGTCTTCTAATATACTTTTAGCTATTCTTCAAAGGATTTCTAAAAATAAATAACTATATATTGTGTGGAACTCCACAAAGTAAACTTGTTTCTACTTGCATTTCAAAACAAGTGAAATATTATTTGGTAGGATTTTGGTGAGATTTTGGTGGGATTTTTGCTAACTAACCATCTCCATAGAGTTGCTACAAATGGACAATTTTTATCTTCTTTCTTTAATTTCTTTTCTATTTTTTACCATTTGCATCAATCTTAGGAACCACATTTAACACAATTATCCATTACTACAGTCTTAGAAACCCTTTAGCATCATGACAATGCAATTGGGGATGGAACACATCAACGTGTGGTTAAGCATTGGTCTGTCCACACTTTGTCAAATTAATCTCAACAAACTTTGAAAAATCATAAAAAATTCATTTCTTGTTGGAGTGTGTTGATTCTACTTGCAAATGACTCCTCTCAAACTTCTTAATCTCTGAAAAATGCATGAGTAGTTGACAAATAGCTTCTGTAAGGTACCTAAATAGCAAATCTGCTTGCTAATAGGCATGTTTACCTTAATTAGCTGTAGGAAAAGGTGTGAGGCTCCAGAAGCAACGTCTGATGTACAAATTTCTACATTCAAGAGGTGCACCGGAACCATGAAGTGGCAGGACTCTCATGTCTGTGAACAGTCGATCCCTCCATGATACAATCCCTGAGTCCAGGGTACCAGCAAATCCTTGAGTTCTCACCCTCAGGAAAATTCTTAACGATGCGCTGCTTGATTACAACCATTAATTTTCCACTCTGCACTCTTTTGGCATGTTCACAATGCCTTGAGCAGTGCTGGCCAACCCAAGCAGCAGAGGTTTCCTCCTTTTCAAGCTGTCGCCGCAAGTTTCGTGAATCTTGCGCTACAATTCCTTGCTTTTCTCCTTGCAGACTGCGCCGTCCAAGCAATAATGAAAACAACTCTTTTATCGCCAATTCTCACAATTTGCAGATGGGAAAAGATGGAAACACAAGAGAGAGGTTGGGGCTTCATAAGGTAACATGGAGTCCATCTACCATCCTTTGCCGATAAGCCAAAGCCAGCCTGATAGTACGCCCAGTGTGAGGCCCAGAATCAAAGCAAGTATCAAGACGTTCCCAATAGCATTTTGTTCCGGGCTCTGCAAAATCGAACAGATTTGTAAGACATGAGATTTTGAAGGTTCAAGAATCTCAACTGAAGTACATTTGCAAGTGAAAGTCCATACAGTACCATGTCTATGTTTCCACCATAATGTCGCTTTCTCTTCGACTGGCCCACAGAAAGATACAATTTTCTCTTCCGCTAAATATGGACCCTTTGATCAACCAAAATATGCAGAATTTGGACATTTAAGGGTGAAAATAGTTTGGCAAGATGTCCTATAACCTTCTCAAGTGTCCTTCTCATAGGTTATCAAGTCTAAAAGGCAGCAGCAGATTTGACAAAATTTCTATTTGGCAATTAGACCGAACAGTAGATTGGACAATTTTCTTGGATTTCAAGAATTGACAAACAATGAAAATGATGAGATCAAAACCCCGATCAAAACAACTTCGCCTGCAGCGGCAGGACAGTGATTCCAAATGTGCCCACGTTTCTGCTTGAGGTTCTCCAAAGTTATGAAATTGTGGATTCTTCAGTGTTAAACTTGAAACGTGGAGCCTTTAAGCAATGCTTTGAGTCACATGAGCTAATTTCCAAATTGAAAATTAATGCACATGAAACATACCGAGTATCCGCGAGGAGCCCTCATAAATCCCAGGACCGACAGATACCCACTTGTGGTGCCGAGCATGATACACAAGAAGATCATCCAGCCTGCATCGGCATACTTGGCAGCGAAGTAGAAGCACGGTATGAACAACACACGAGCAACGCACAACAGGAATATCAGTCTCCGTGACTTCAGATAGAATGGCCTCCACAAAGGCAAGTAGCGGCCCCCAAAATCGCCTGCATTGTACATGGCAACCAACACCAATGCATACCTGCCATTGGGACACAAGTCTCAGAATTTGGCTTAATCACATGATTCTTCAACAGTATTGGAAGTTGTCACTTTGGGTAATGGTATTTAACATTGAAAACTCACGAATAATGTTTTGTGATTGAATACTTGTGAGTACGAAGGATTAATGATACCATGTTCCGAGCTTGTGGTTCCCGGTATCTTCATACAGAAACCCCGGAAATATACTCAAGGAGACCGTGTAGATGATGATTTGGTCCAGCAGATAGTCCCAATTCCGAGCTGCAAGCTGCCACACAGTCAATCGTGTGGTGGGTTTGCCGATTTCGCTATCCTGGGAACGACAATCATCACCAATTAGGGTTTTGAGTTGGCCTGGATTTCACACAGAAGTAAGAAGGAAGCCCAACTTGAAGGGTAGAGTGATGCGCATTTGTACGTGATCCGAGGGCAACCCGGCTGCAGCCAGGTCGTCCTTCACCGTGACAGCGCCCTGCTGTCGCGCAACTATACGGAATTGCTTGATTGTTTGCACCTTCGGAAACACCACGGCGTATAAGAGGAACCCCACCAGTTCTAAGAATGCGGAAATGGAGAAGAACGTCACTGCATGTAATGACATAGAAGTAATGAATGCAGTAAGTCGATCAAGCTTCCTGCATCGTTGCATGCACACAATTGCGGATAATTCATTCATTTCCATAACCAAGAAGTCTGACTTCTTACATGCGCCTTTTCGAATTCCAGAATGCGAGTCCCCGAATGCCGCTTTCGTAACGAAGCGCAACGCAGATGTTATCAGTCCCGACATCCCCAGCCCTGCGGAGTACGCCTGCCTCAGACCATCGTCCATAAGCACAAAGGGAGGGGGACGGAATTGCAACGGTGACACTCAAAATCTTGCACAGCGGGCACATATTGGTTTTGAGAATTTACACCTCGGCATCAGAAATAACTTGTGTCCGCTTTCGACAACCGTCCACAAATACAAATTTAAATCTTTCTCAAACTGTTGCAGTGGTATACAAATGATGCAATCATGCATTCTCTGGCGTGTGGGAATCTGTTGGATTTGAATCTTTAGTGACTTTATCTTAACTAGGCTCAGCGCTTAAAGAGTGGTCTCTGTCCCTTAGCTTCTGTCGTCATTCAACTCTCACTTACAAGCTCACTACATTCTCGTACGATCAAATCTTTCCACGACGTATGAACTCGATCTAAATTAGCAGGCCGGGGATTGAGAAGTTATGCTATAATTTCAGTACCGACCTGAATGTAGATCGGTTCCATGAATGAAAGGTCGCCCACAAGAGCGCCTTGCGCCACGCCGTCCGCGATGCCGAGGCCACTAACAAGAGCGCACACCCCCACATACGGGCCTACGCCGCCATGGCCAGACGTCGCCAAATCTACCTGCACAGGATCTCCAAAGCACAATAAAGCAAGCAGGCACCAGATCGATCAACCCGCAACTCTCTCGAGCAAGCAAGCGAGCGAGCGAGCGAGATCGGATACAATTAGGCTACTTCAGGTGTCCGACACTCACAATGATGAAAAGCAGCAATAGAACGAAGAAGCTGCCGTAGCCGACGAGCACTCGTTGGCGCGTACTGACGCGTGCCTCGAAGCACACGAAGATGAGTGTGGTCGTGAGCGCCAGCGGCTGGTAGATCAGAGTGAACACCCGCGACGGATGGTAATCCTGCACGCCACCCAATCCATCCATCGACGACACGCACAGAACAGGACAGGCAGCCATCACGTCTGTCAACTAGCTCGACCCTCCGTGAAGTAAATTACGTACTACTGAAGCTAGCTGAATTGCAAGCAAGCCAATGAAGCAGCTGCATGCTTCAGAATTGAGTAGCTAGAATCGAGAGGAGTGTGAGTTCAGCAACTTACAGGAAAGATGGCGTAGTAGTAATCGCCAATTGTGAGGATGGAATTCCAGGGGAAGAGGAACATGAGTCCCAGCAACCAGGCCATACCCAGAGCCCACCCCCGCTGCTGCTGCTGCTGCTGCTGCTGCCACACTCACTCCACCTCAATTAGCTACTGTAGAGCACACGTCAGTTCGATAATTGACAAAGAAATGGAGGAACGAATTCTCGAGTGAGTGAGTGAGTGAGTGAGTGAGTGAGTGAGTCCAGTCGATCGTACCTTCTCCGGGGCCATTCGCAATCCAGCTGGTGAATTAGTCTCCATTCGCACCCGGCTTCTCTGTGCGCGCGGGGGGCAGCAGTGGAACTGAAGTTTCAGGTCCAGCCGTCCAGGGGCGATTGTTTCTACTTATTCTTCTATCCACGGCCTGCTAGTACAGCATTGAAGGCGTGCAGGCAACCAGTGCATCAGCGTGGACAACGTGTCAGTACCGCAGGACGTTAAATCCTGCTCACCAAAGTGGGCCCCACATTGTACGTCAGATGAATGGGCCCCGGTCGAGATTGCGGATGCTAGGGCTTAGCTGCAGGACCACGACCACGATGGAACTACAAGACTGTGCCTCCCACAAAATTGTAAGATTGCAGTACAATTTCATTGTTCTACAGGTCCTGCACTGAACGAACACAACGATGGTTTTAGGGTTTATGGCGGTGATTTTAGGATTTAGGATGGCAGATTAGGGTTTACGGCGGCGGATTAGTGTTTAGAGTGTTGTTTTTGATGTCCTGCTTGACTGAGTCCCACTACATATCCCATATGAGTTGTTTTTCCTCCTAGTACCTCCCCTCATGTATATAAAGAACTTGTCTTTTCAGTTCTAAATGCAAATCATAAATAGTTTTTGAAGAAAAGTAAGAAAACTTTCAAAATGGCAATTTAATGTCTTCTAGAAAAGGACAACATCTAAACAATTTTTTCAACTTCTACTAAGACAATGTTTGTAGCACAATTGAGACAATGATTTTCAAAGTTCTTCAAGAATACGTCCTACAAGAATACATCCTACAAGAATACGTCCTACAAGAGCTTTGAAAATCATTGTCTCAATTGCACCACAAACGTTATCTTAGTAGAAGTTGAAAAAATTGTTTGGACGTTGTCCTTTTCTAGAAGATATTAAATTGCCATTTTGAAAGTCTTCTCACTTTTCTTCAAAAATTATTTATGATTTGCATTTTAGAACTGAAAAGACAAGTTCTTTATATACATGAAGGGAGGTAGGAGGTAAAACAACTCATATGGGATATGTAGTAGGACTCAATCAAGACGTCAAAAACAACATTCTAAACACTAATACGCCATCGTAAACCTTAATCCGACATTCAAAACCCTAAAATTGCCGCCGTAAACACTAAAAACGTTGTCGTGTCTGTTCAGTGCAGGACCTATAAAACAATGAAATTGTACCGCAGTCTTACAGTTTTGTGGAAGGCACAATTTTGTAGTTCCATTGAAGTCATGGTCCTATAGCTGCACCCTAGGACCCACGATCTCAACTGGGGCCCATTCATCTAACGTACACAAATCATCATGGGGCCCACTTTCGTGAGAACAATTTAACATCATGCGTCAGTACCTGCAATTAAGCAAAATTTGGAACAAATGCATGAATAACTCGTCATAAGGTAGTAGGCTCTAAAATTGACCTTTTAAGGATGATTTGCCTTTTTCATAGGTTTTCATGATCAAACTATTTTTAGCTAATTTTTCAGAGAAAGAAAAAGTGGGCCATTTAATCTCTAAAAGCATGTTGTCCCTTTGGGGGAAAAATGCGTTTTCGGACAGGTACCTACGGGCTAAAATTTTCTCTTGATTTTTTGAAACTTTTTTGAGAGGTAGAAAAACTGATTAGCTTCATGGGAATATAATTTTTTTCACAATCAGTGCCCGGGAACAAAAGTTATGACCAAATAAGCTCGAAACAAGGGACAGCGGGCAGCCAAAAAAATTTGCACTATATCTTTTTTTTTAGTATTTTTTTTATCATAGATTGTATTTTTGTGTATCTAAAAAGCTTTGATTCATTTCATTTGGATTTGTTATGCGAAAGTTATGGACATTCTTGTTTTTTGGGCAATTAGAGCATCTTTTTGAAAAAAATAACTTGTAGGATTCATTTCTGAATGCAAATTTTCAAATTTTTCAGAATTCTTCTTTTTGCATGGTTAAGTTTATTTGCTAGAACAATTTGACCACTAGGATTAGTGCATTTTAATTCCTTCTAAAATACATGAATATTTTAGATTTTCCTTCTATCTTGTACCTACTTCTACTTAAGAAATTTTTCAATAATGAAAATTAAGTTTTTTTGACTTTTCTTTTTTGGGTAGATTCTCAACTCAATTCTCTACTATAAAAATTTAAAGCTCAAAGCCTTGTAGTGTAAAAACTTTAAGTTAAAAATGTTCAAAGTCAAAAAATTCAGTCCCACAATGTGCTGAAAAATTTGTTTTTTTTACTTTAAACATAGCTATCTTGCAATCTATGCAGTCAAAAATTCTGAAATTTTTTCCACACATTCTCATACTAGTTAGGTGTAAGATCCTGCGGTTAGATGTGCAAAAAAAACATTTTTAATTTTTTTTCACTCTTTGCTAAAAGAATGGCAATTTGAGGCGTTTTTTGGCAGAAAAAAGGCCTTGGGCCTTTAGAAATTAAGGATCACCTCCAATCCATTCTACAACTAATTATAGGGTTGGTTTGAAGGAGAGGGGCGTTTTTACAGCACACTACCTTAAACTGGTCAATCACGTGACCCGTCCAACCAAACCAGACTCTTAACCTCTAAAACACCAAGGTAGTTTCTGGCTCCAAAACCACTGAAAACTGCCATTGTTGTTGCGATCACTCTCTAAACCAAAAAAAACTTTTTCTTCAGAATCTAACCATAGGATCTTATACTTCACTTGTCTAGATCATGTGGTAAAAATCTCTTGAAGTTTGACCATATGGATTGGAAGATATTAGCATTTGAAGTTGGAAAAAGAATTTTTTTGGAACTGTAGCCTGCAATTTCAGATGACTTTGACGGCCATTTGTGAATTTTTTTTGCACTATACACCATAAAATTAAAAAAAATTATGTTGAACATTTAAATTGAGAGCCAAGGAAAAAAAATTTAGAATGTCAAAACTTGATTTTTTACATATAAAAAAATTGTTAAGTAGAAGTAGGTTCAAAATTGACCAAAACACTAAATTGTTAATAGCTCTTAGGTGGAATTAAAACACCATTATCCCAACAGTGGGATTGTTCTTGCAAACAAATTTAACCTTGTCAAAAAAAATTGAAAAAATTGAAAACTGCATTCAAAAATGAACTCTGTAAGTTGTTTTTTAGAAGATGCTTAGATTGCCCAAAAAAACAAGATTGCCCTTAATTTTCTCATTTTGAGTCCAAATAGAATGAATCAAAGCTTTAAATATAAACAAAAACATGATCTTTAAGGAAAAAAAATTTAGAAATTAAGTTCAAATTTTTCAAGTTTTTTTTTCTACCTGGCAAACTGCTTTTTTGACTTCGGGTGGCATAACTTTTGCTCCCATGCACCCATTGAAAAAGAAAATCTAATTTTAGAAAGCTAATGTGATTTTTTATCTTCAAAAAAAGTTTCAAAAAATCAGGTCAAAATTTTAGGTCGCACGAGCTTGCCCAAAATCCCAAGTGTCCTCCAAAGGGACTTTGGTAATTTAGGGGTGAACTCTAACATTCCAGTGTCCATATTCTGGACGTTGGAGCCAATGTTTTTTTTTTGGACAAGTGTTGCCAGAAGCCTCTAAACCACTGGAGCAAATCTGGAGGGAGGGCGTCCGACAGGCTGAAATAGTATGACAAGTGCAAAATTTTGCCCATAAAAACCCCGCTAGTTGGAGCACTTCAAGGCACTGTTATTTACAATTATTTTGATTTTCCTGATGTACAATAGTTCTACTAACTTTCTCATTCATCCCATGTAATACTTGAATCTAGACAACACAACCTTCCTTTAACCCTAGGCCGCCCAAGGAGACGGATTGGGGCCGTTGAAAATGCTGAAAAGGGAGTGCAGCATCGTCAGATTTGGGGAAGGGGTACAATAAAATACGGAGTACAACAAATGATGATGCAAGGGTGTGTACAGTGATCATGTCTCTAAGGGCCTCTTTACACTATGGCCATCCAAGTCGAGAGTCCGTCATTTCAACCAATCATATTGCAGGGTCTGTCGGTTCCACCAATCATATTGCAGAGTCTCACGGCCTCTCGACTTGGACGGCCATAGTGTGAAGAGGCCCTTACTTGTACCTCGGCGAGTAGAAATGCAGTCGGATTTAGGTCGGATTGTCAGAAAAGACCAAATTCATGAAATTCCGACAAATGATAATTTTGTAGAAAGATACAAGCCAAAAATGTGCAAAAATTCAGAGAAGGACTGAGGCATTTAGGGATTAATCCTCCTAATTCATCTCCTTCGTAAGTCAAAACCCATCTGCTGTTTCAAAAGGGAATTTCCATTACATTGGAAACTTTCAGTTAAACTGACCGTCCTAATTGTCGAATGAAAAGCCGCGTATGAATGCATCTCTATCAACTGGAAAGGTGACAGTTAAATTGAAAATGCTCTTAAAGTTCGAAAAACACTGAAGAAACTGACTTTGTGCGCATCTTCCATTTTGTGAACACTGTGGATTCACTACAGTAGGAGATCAACACCCAGGTTAGAAAAGAACTTGCCATTCTACTTGTATGCTCTCATGAGCTCAAATTTGGTGGAAGATACTGACTGTAGCAATAGTTACGAGACGAAGAAATAATGTTGTCTCACAATTGCGGAGGTATTTGATCACTGCTTGTGCGTCACTGCTTGACTTGCCACCATCAGACCGACAAATATATTGTTTAGAGCTGGAGCCTGTATACTATGTCTTTGATATTGAAGCAGCGAACTTTGACTTCAGTAGGAACAATTGGCAAGGGCGGCTAGTGACGAATCTCTCGGTGAAGTTTCAGTGGGAGCAGCTACTGTAGTCTCAAAAATGGAGAGGCTGGTTCCAGCTCACGTGCTCCAAACCTGCCTCACTACTTCTGGTCAAGATTAGCTTTTGATGGACGAATTGGTGGGGCTTGCAATGCCCTATCCGTCCCCATCTTTGAGGAGGAAGAAGGATGGGATAGGGATAGGGATATGGGATACCGGGTTCAGAGCATCCCCATCAATGTGTTTTGTATCCTTAAACTTGAAGTTTCAAAACAATCAACCTTGACTTTATAGAGATGAGACCTTGCCAGTTCTCTATATGAGCCTCTAGATACAGGATTCGGTGAGAGTTTTACAGATATCTGTATATTTCACGGATACAAATTCTAGAAAAAGGTTGGTGCGGTGAATTTTCTGTATCTCTGTCCACATCTCAGGTCTTCTCCCTAAATTTTTTAGAGAAACAAGACTCCCTGGTGGAGATGCTCTTAGTACTGTAGTTACTAAAAATGGATCAGATTCCTACAATAAGTACACATCATGAGCATTCTTCATCTCTACGGTAACCTTGAAAAGTCATTTGTGAGTTTTCAGTTTGTCCTCCAGAGTGTTTGAAGATTCACTAAAACAAAACTGTGTTGGAGTCAATATAACCAAATTGATTGTTTTTCTGCGGGTTGTTTTTTTTCGTGCGCAAAATTTTGCCTTGAAAAAGGCAAAAATTTGTACTAGAGACAGAAAAAAAAAAAATATTGAGAAGCTTCATTTCAATTATTTGCTCAAAAAAAAAAGACTTTCCAAATGTCTAAATCAAGTATTGAAAACTAAAACTGCAAAGTACGCTACCAAACTATACAAGTTCTTTTTCTTGCATTATCCTATGCAAATTAAAAAATAACTAATACAACATAAACTTATTTCTATAATGCAAATAGACCATTCGGAAAGTTGTACAAGTAATATTGAAATAAAACCATCTATTGTTTGATGTGAAAAGAAGATGTGAAAAAAAACTGTTGACCATTTATAAATCACGTTTCAAATCTTGTAACCAAAAGCTTATTTTCTTAATGCTTGAGAGTGATTGGACAACTACAACCAAAGTTCAACCCTTGCTTATAAACACTTTAAAAATTCTTGACAATTGTTTTTTGCTATAAAATTCATCAAAACAATTCTAGGATTACAATTAAGATTCAATTGCACACCAATTCATATACATTGTATAATTCATCAAGATTCAATATTGCATTTGCAAGATTCTAAAGATATAAATATCAAAATAAAAATATAAAAAATGAGTATTGTTCTTGAAATCCAAACTTTTTGCATTAATGTCTAAAACGTTGATTTTTTTCCATACAAAAGAATATAAGCTTAGAACAAATTATATTAAATTTTGAAGTATATTGAACATCACAAGATATTATTTCTTAAATGAAAAGGTGTCTAGGCCAAAATTGTTTGAAAACTAAATAATAGGAGATTTTAAGCTTCATGAATTCAGCCTGTCTAGTTTTTGGCATTTTGCTTATAGATTATGAGATTGCATATTCCACTGTCTCTTGAAAATAGACAATTAGGATCTCTCTATTAATTTCTCCTCCCTTAAAATAATTTTGTATAAGAAATTCTAAGAGTTAGAGTAATATGATTATGGTTACAAATATGAATACATATTTGAAAGATGAGTACAAATACATACAGACAAATACAGACAACCAACCCTCAAAACAATCTTTACTTGTATTTGGGTACCTTTAGGGACAAAGTAAATGTTTAATTTTTCCTTGAAATTATAATTAAAATTTAAGCTCTTTTGTTGAAGAAATTTTCCATTTATATCCTACAAATATGTTGAAATGGTTCCTAAGAATACCCATACACTAGTAGAAAAGATGCCTGCAATGAAGCAATTGGCAGGCAAAGTAATGCTCAAAATGACATAGCATGTATAGTTTTTAGTAACACTTCCTTTGCAAGTTGCTTCATTTGAGGTCCCTTTTCTATTAGCGATGTCACATCTTAAAAGGAGTCTTCAAATTTGCTTTACATGGCTAAAACAATCTAAAATGAATAATTTAGTATATATACGGGTCATTGCAAAAAACACTTGTCATTTTTCTAAAAATAATCTATTTCAGTGAATACTATGGCTTTTGGTTTAAAAAAAATTTATATGACATAAAACAAAGATAATTTTGTAAAGCATTCAAAATAATATCTGTGCAAAAATTCTAGCCCAGAAAAATTTATCTCTAAAAGAGTGATAGAAAATTCCAAAAAAATGGATATTCTTATGTTTGATTTTTTGGAAATAGTTAAAAACTTCAAATAAATTAATAAAAATAGATCATTTTTCCTAACTTAAAGGTACTCCTTTTCAACCATTTATATCTTTGCAAAAAAATTGTGTTCTCTGCACTTGCACAAAAGTAGTGCACTTTGAATATGTATAGAAGGCAAATATTTTATTATTTAGAAAAAACTCTTTGTAGGCTTGTGTAACTTAGTATAAGTCTTCATATCTCAACTTTGACACTATAAAATATAGTGTTTTTGGGATGCTTTCATAATTTTTAATTTTTTGGAACGCATTTTTGTGGACATTAAATAAAACAATCCATGTTTTTATGTTAATAGTGATGTTCAATAAAACATCAAGACCAGGTATTTATTCCCTTTTAATTCTTCTGTCCTTGACAAATGTTGGAAGGTATAGATACTAGTAAGGCTGATTTGCTTAAATCAAAGTTGGACACTTTTCTAGAGCCATCAAGGCATTAACTAGGTCAAAAAAAATTTGTAACTAAACTCAACAACAATCATGAGGCAGGAACTTCTTAGTATATGCCGATTACTATTTCTTAAAACTTTCCATTTAGAAATTCAATGATGTTCCCTATTCAAGGAAAAAATACATTTGTTTAAAATCTAGATACTTCAAAGTTTCTAGATCCAAGGATAAGCCTTCCGAAGATGTTCGATGGTATGCGGTCAAAGTTTCAAGGATTTGTCAATCAAATCTAATATTACCTTTTTTCAACGTCAACGCTATCCAACAGACACTATAAGAAACCCTCGTTTTGTGGACAAGCTTAAAGCGTGGTAGTATGTTTTTATTAATGTCAGGCATGCCACCTTTAATGTCTAATAAAATCTATCAAGATTGATGTGGCAAAAATACGCAAAAATATGAAAAAACATGCCTTGTTTTAGATCAATGCCTCAAGAACATGGTCTAAAAAGTTGGAAAAAATGTGCCGTGTGACAATCACGTAAGCGCCACGTAGGCAGGCAATGCCATATGGAATATTTTTTCACCCGACACGGAGATGACATGGCACCTGACGTCATGTTATTTGAGAATATTAATAATGTTTTTAGTGACGTCAAGTTAAACATTAAGATGTTTCTTAAAACGTTTTTTGAGATGATAACTTAGACATCCAAACATTTTGCAACATCAATTTAAACATTAACTTAGACGTATTCCATACAAAATAGACTATACACAATATACCATGTACAATACATTGTATACCATGCACAATATACTATTCATTGTACACCATACACAATACATTATATACCCTGCACCATACATTAAATACCATATACATATATAATATATTGTACACCATATATTGTATGCCATACACAATACACCATATTGGCAATTTTATTGTAAGCCATTTATTGAAAGTATATTGATATGAAAAGACAAGCTATATATAGAAGTAGATGGTAGAAAGAAAGACAAAGCATATGGGATTTGTAAAACGTGAAACTGTAATAAAGCAAAATTTTAGACAATCATGAGCATCTTGATGAATACAATGTTGTTGCAAAAAACATCTAGGTGCCTCAATTGCCGTGTTAGTTGACCTTGCAAAAATCATCCGGACATCTCAAAGGACATCTCAATTGATGTTTTAGTTGACGTCTACAAAAACAATGTTTAAATATGCTGACATGGCATGCCACTTCGTCTTCATTGGGTGCCATGTCACTCAAAGCCACGTCATGTGCCCTTTTTTTAAAAAGCGTGCAATATGGCTGTCCTCCTTATGTTTTGTTCACATGTGGTCAACATTTTATCTCAGCCTTGAGTAACTTCTAGAAACTTGCAGTCAAATCTAAAGCCCTTGCTAACGTGTGCAATTCATTTGTAGTCTTTCAATAATTCTTTTTGTCCCATGTCAAATCCAAAATGTTGATCTTGAAGAAAGTACTTTTGCTAAGAATTTCCTTAACTTCATAATATGCAATATACATCTTATGAAAACAAATATGTATTGTGTTTTTCCCTCCAAGTTGTATTGTACTCACGCTAAGTTCGAAGAATCCTCGACAATAGAAAATGAAGATTTGCAATAGACACCCTTGCACAAAATGCTGAATTGAAAAATTGTAATTATTCATCATCAAAATCAAATGTTCGATGTTAAGTCTACACTCCAAGAGACATCATTTACCAAAAAAAACTAACTAAAACAATGACCAATTTAAGAGTTCTTTCACTTCAAAATTTTGGTAACACCAAAATGTGGTACCTTTTGCACTTTGTGTTTAAATGTCATTGATGTAATAGTAGAAGGTGAGTACCTACTTTTACAATATTATTACTTTACTACACTGTCAAGATAATTTTTGAGTAATGAAATAATGAACTTGGACAAATTTCAAGTTATAGAAGAAGAAGTGCCTTGTAGAATCATGAGATGATAGCAAAATTGTTTCAAAAGAAGAATTTGCGCTAGAAATATTGAATATGGCTATAATATGAAGATTGCAATGTCTTCTAATCTATTCACAATCCAATTATTTTGAAGCCTTCAATGGAAAATGGAATAAGTGCAGCACACAATGGAAGTGAGTGCAAAATCATTGTTTTGTTTCCAATATTCTTTGTTGTTTAGGAGAAGATACAAACAATAATTGTAGTGAAAAAAAGATTCATTTGCAATGTAGTTAAGAAATGAATCTTCAAAATTTAAAAATTAAATATGTTTTATTTTGAAGTATCTAGGAGCATGGAAACACTAATTTATAGATAGTATATATGCTACAATGCATTATACTAATTTTTTAGGACTTATTAATATAGTTTGTGCTATATTGGAAGTACAATGGAAAATGAAGTCATTCTATAGCTTTCCCATCCAACTTTTCCATATGAGGTTTTTGAGAAAGGATGCTACAAAACTGCCCCTTTTTTGTGTTTTACATGTGGTCAACGTTTTACCTCAGCCCACAATAAATTTCAGTAATTTACTAGCAATAAAACTAAAACCCCTTGCCAACGTGGCATATTTGTGTTTTCTTAAACGATGTTCAAAACATGCCTATGTTTTTTTTGGTGCCTCTGAGAACATTCCCGTCGCATATGACATGAACTCGTTTTGCATGTGACGTCCATATGTTTTATGGAACATCCAATTGAATTCTGCCTCCTATAGCCGCAATTTCATCTTTGTGCTAATGTGCTGGTGTTTTGAAAAACTTGCTTGTTTGATGTTAACATAAAAAAAAACGGGGTTTTCTTACACTGAGATGAATCACAACTAAGTCTCTTTGAAACTTTGTTTATAGAGAAAACTCTATGTTGATTTGCTCCTTTAAATTAAAAAAAGATCACTAATCTTGAACAATTTTGAGTTGTTCTCCACAACATTTGCAGAGTTTTTAGAGAACATAATAATATTTATTCCTTACAAATAAAGCTTGTATTCTACATCTACATATGCATTAGAATTTCGGCAAATGACTTGCGATATCAATTGGAATGAAGAAATATTTACAAATCAATTTCAATGGGGCCTACAAGATGATGTGAAGGACCTACTTTTATCTTTGTCTAACCCTCAATTATTGAATGAGGTAATAAGTCAAGTAGTGAAGTATGATAATTGGTCATTTTCAATGATGACAAAACCAACAAGTATGGAATACTTCCAAACAACATGTTACCTTTACACACTCAATTATTTTTTACAAATATCAAACAACCAATTGCAAGCGTAGAAGATATAAACCAATGTACGTAGCTTGATTTGCACCGGTTAGTGCTCAAGAAAAGAAACATCCATGCAACAAAGGATTATATTTGTATTGTAGAAGAATTGACCATTGAGTGTGCTAATGATTGTCACAAAAAACATTAGTATTACACATTCAAAACAAGAAGTGCAATTGTACCAGATAGTACACATTTGAAAAACAATAGTGTCAAGTCACAGTAGAGATCGTACAGCTAGACTCTTTTCTTTGGCAATTTAAACAAGGTCCTATCTTCTCATCTCAACCTTCTTGGTATTTTATGATTTTGCTTGATTTTGGATTAAAGAAGTTCAATAAAACCTACTAGGCAACCTCCAACCAACACTATAAGAAACCCACGTTTTAGGTGACGAATCCTAATTTTTCATGACGGCTTTTAGTGGACACCCAATGCAATAAACCCATGTTTTTTTATCAATAGAAACGTCCAATCAAACATTAATGTTGATATAAAAACATGGGTTTGTTGTAATAGACTTCTACTAAAAGCCGTCATGAAAAATCAGGGCTTCGTCATCTAAAACGCGGATTTCTTATAGTGCAACAAGCCTATTTTATTGGAGTTAGAGCATTCATGAGAGCTACTAAAATCGTTACATCCTTTGTTATTTATGCAACTCCAACATACAAACTAGGCACTACTTCAATAAACATTTTAGAGCAATATAAAAAATTTCAAGATGTATTCACAAAGAAGAATGCGGACATTGTACCGGAACATTGTCTATATAATTGTACTATTAATTTTTAAGACAAGGCCCAACCACCATTTTATTCAATTTACAATTTGTTGCAGAACAAATTTTTTGCATTTTAAAAACATATGAAAGAACAACTTATCAAAGTTTTATTTGGCATTTCTAAGTCCCCCATAAGAGCACCAATCTTCTTTGGCAAGAAAAAAGAAGATTTACAGATGTGGATTATCGAGGACTAAATAAATTGATGATAAAAAATCACTACCTATTGCTCTGTGGACTTTTTAATCAACTCACACAAGCCAAATCTATACCAAGATTGATCTTTGTCGAGCATATAATTTGGTACATGTGAAAAAAAAGGATGAATGGAAGATTGTAATTCAAATAAGGTATGGGCATTTTCAAATACAATGTCATGCGATTTGGATTTATAAATGCACCAGCTATCTTCCAATATTTGATGAATGATATCTTTTGCAAGTTTTTAAATGTATTTGACAAATTTTTATCAATGGCATCTTGATTAATTCTAAAAGTATTGAAGAAGATGTAAATTTGTTTTACAAAAGCTACAAGTTGCTAGATTATATGCTAAATTAGAAAATTGCGTATTTCATCAATTACAAGTGGAAATTTTGAGGTACATCATTTCCAATAAAAATTTGTTTATAAATCCTCAGAAGATTCAAGCTATCATGTAGTCATCAACTTTTTGAATGGTGCATAATGTGCAATATTTCCTTGGATTTGCTAATTTTTATCGGATCTTCATTAAAAACATTTTAAAATAGCCATTGTATTTATTTGCCTGACATAAATTGGAATGGGGACCTAAAGTAGGACAAACTTTTCATAATGTAAAGTCCATTTTTATAGCAACCTTAGTTTTTATTCATTCAAATTTTTCTAAATCCTTTTATATGAAGACTCATAATTCAGATTTTGTATTAGGAGCAATACTATTGGACCTCTTAGTTCTCAAATCATAAACTAAGAGGAGTCAAATTTTATAAGCTAGGTTGGAATGGCTTCAAGGATAAACAATTTTTTCTACTTTAAGCCCTATTATCTTGCAATATGTGAAGTGAAAGTTCTTGAAAATTTTCCCACTTGTACTATATTCCAAATTTTTGTCTTTTATTTTCTGGTTTGGGTTTCAAATAAAAATTGTCCTTGTTGCACAAGAAATCACCAAAAAATGACAAGTGTTGCCAATGCACTTAACTTCTTTACATTGCAGGTTGGTTTAGAGTAAGTTAGACTCCATATTTGCTTCTAAATTTTTTCTCAAATAAGCCTAACATCATATACATATGAATGGACAAAATCTTCATTTTGTATTAAACAAAAATTATACTCTAGGAGGGCTTGAAGTGCTAACCATATTTTGCAGGAATAAAGTTTTTTTTTCTTACTTCAAACATTATAGTCTTTCAATCTACTTGGTCAAATGGGCTGAAATTTTTTCTGCACATTGACTTACTTGTTTAATACACTTTTATATAGTTAAAATTCAAAAAAATCATTTAATTATTAATTTTGGATAATACATAAAAATAGGCAGTTTTTTGGATTTTCTTTTTCTAAAACACCCTCCAACCTTTGAGGATTAATAACAAGTTTACCATTGAATACTTCAAAATCCCCATTAAAACTATCCCATAAACAACCCATCCAATATCAGAGTGTGTTTAACATTTATAACTTCAAACGATGAAACTAAACAAACTATAAACTCTATCTTCATGTTGTACAGTTTTTTGTTTATTGAACCTACTAAGGTAATTAGGTATACCTCCCAATTTGTGCAATGTGACATTTTCTATCACTTATGGTCATTGCCTTACGTTTACACTTAATTTTTTTGATATATACACTACTATTGGTAGTAACATGGCACAATTTCAATCAACCACCCTTCATTGTAGATTTTCTTGACTATGTCCATTTTATCAACTACATGAAATAATTTTTCCACATCTGTATTCATCGTACTATGAAAAATTTGCACAAACTCTACTGTTAAGGCTAATTTATCAATTAAAATTCCTACTATATGATGTTTTTCTATACCCTAATTTATATATAATAGAATATGTAGCATTTCATGGACCCTATAGTAGCCCTATATATTATATAAAATTTCTCTACTTTGAATTTATTGGATTCTATCTTTTAATTCAAGTAGTTTTCTAAAAAATTGACAGTGATTTCTCTGGGAAGTCAATCCATATTGAGAGCTAAATAAGGATCTAGTTAGGCATTTGACAAAAGATTGCCCCCTATCTCACCCCTTATTTTGGAGTTGTATAGGCCCTTAAATTTCCAGTGTAAAATAGAGCTGTAGGTATTATTTTCAAATTCAATGTTTTCAAAAATAGACCATACGACGTCCGAAATGAAAAATACAAAATTTGGCCCTTCCTAGATACCTATTTGAGCCTAGACCCCTATCTCTGCCTGTCAACATTGATTGGCTCTAATGAGCAGGATATATTATCTGATTGTATAAAAATAAAAATAATTTTCTTACAATTTATCCCATTTATCTACTAGGAATATGCACATCTTGCCTCACCTTTGCTTCCATGTGCATTTTGTCTTTAGACCTTGAAGGAACTCTTTTTATATGCTACCGGTTCAAAGAAGACTTGGAATACTTTGCGAAGGAGGTGATAGAAGTTCTAGAGGGATGAGACAATGCTAGAAATGGGGAGGCAACCTAGCAAAAATTGCACCTTAACCCCCAAATGACCAAGGTCTTTTTTGAGCTTCTTGGGATTTGCTCTAAATTGAATATAAATTAAATATTTTGATAAGTATTATTAATTTTTTAAATTATAATTGTACACATTCAAACTAGACATGCTAGAGATTACATGGGAAAAAAATACAACAATATCACTTATACATTGAAAGAATATATTGTTTGATCATGAGGGTGTTGAAATTTTGAAATTGATTTGAATCTTTCAATCCTCTTTTCACATGTCAAATCTAAAATATTGGTCCCCCCAAAAATATGAGGTCAAAAGACATTACATGCACAACCCCAATCAATTTACGACTTCTCAAAATCTACTCTACAAATTTTTTAAATGAATTTCTAATGTGATTTTTTCTCCAAAATCAAGTGTATTTGAAACTCATTTTCAAGAACTTTCAACACTAGAAAATCAATACTAGCAATGGACTCCCTTGCACAAAATCTTGGACAGAAAAATCACCATCATTCAATTTCAAAATCAGATTTTTGATGCTAAACTAGACTTCATAAAGAAGTTTTCAGAAATATAAACTACTAAAAATAGTAACTTAATAAGGTTTTACTGAACTTGTGAACAGTGGACACCAGAATTTGGTGCCTCGGGCATTTACGGTTTAAATGTGAATGCTTTAGCATATCTTTCCTGGGCTCTCCCTCCTCGCCTCCACGGCACGAACTTCGTTTCTTATTTGCAGCTCTTTCTCTTCTTCTTTGTTTTCTTTGCTCAGTCGGGGGTCTTGTGTTTGTCTGTTGGGGAGGGCGGGTCTCGCACCCTTCGAGCCCGTGGATGGGACGTGGTTGCGAATTCCGCGACTCCTGCTACAGGCGGAGTGACGACGACTGATGGGAGCTGCGGGGAGCAGCAGAAGCTCCAAGGCCACCAAGGCCTCCAAGGCGCCCCGAGCGCGCCACCCCCTCAATCCAGCAGCCCCGCTGGGAGGGCGCGCACAGATCGGGGACGCACTGGTCGAAGAAAGCGCCGTGGCTCCTGCTGCAGCGCCGAGAGGTGAAGTTCTGAGGGGCTCTGCTGCCATGCCGAATGAGAAGGCTCGCAATCCCGACGAGGGGGGAGTGCTGCGCGTGGCATTGGATGGCAGTGGCCACTTCCGCAGCGTGCAAGCGGCCATCGACGCTCTACCGTTGCCCAACAGCAAGCGCGTCGTCATCTCCGTGGCTCCGGGGGTTTACCACCAGCCCGTGTACGTGCCCAAACAGAAGAATCGCATCACTCTCCAGGTATGGCATCCATCGCGGGGTTCAGCAAGGACCACGAGCCAGCTGCAATTGGGACATTAGAGTGGCCTCATGTTGCTAACTAGCGCGTGTGTTTAGGGCACAGAGCCAAACAGGAAGGAGAGTACACCTCTGGAACATCATCTTCTCTACTAGCACATCCTCGGTTCTCTCACCAAACCCTAGAACCCGCATTGAGGTCCATACTCATTCGGTACTCTCATTATGATTACGTCATAATCAGGAGTTCGACAAATTGAAAAGGATTCTAGACCACCTTTCCCGCTCCTGCTACCCCAATAATTTCTTGAATGTCGTTTTGACGTTGAACGCTATTACTACTATCCCAATGTGATAGAATTCCATCTGCAGCATGTGACAGAATTTCACATTCAGAATTTCATTTTGGCTTCCTCGGCTGCGACGTTGCCGATGTCTGGCTGGGTGTCTAACGCCGAGTTGGGGTGCGCAAGTGCAGGGCGAAGACGCTCACCAAACTATCCTGACCTGGGCGAACACGGCCACGAGCATCCAACACGACCAGTCCCCGCAGGTGATCGGGACAGGGACCTTTGCATGCGGCTCGGTAATCGTGGAGGGGGAGGATTTCATCGCCCAGAACGTCACCTTCGAGAACGCGGCGCCGCCAGGATCCGGCCAAGCGGTGGCCATTCGCGTGACGGCCGACCGGTGTGCGTTCTACCAATGCCGTTTCTTAGGGTGGCAGGACACCGCCTATCTCCACTTTGGTCGACAGTACTTCCGGGACTGCTACATCGAAGGCAGCGTGGACTTCATCTTCGGCAACGCGCAGGTGCTCCTGGAGCATTGCCACATTCACTGCAAGTCGGCGGGGTTTATTACCGCCCAGTCGTGCAGGAGCCCGGAGGAGCCCACTGGGTACGTCTTCTTACGGTGCGTGATCACGGGGACGGGGCAGCCCAAGCCGTATATGCACCTCGGACGGCCGTGGCAGCCCTGCGCGCGTGTGGTGTTTGCGTTCACGTTCATGGATGGGTGCATTGTGCCGGCGGGCTGGCACAACTGGAATGATCGGGAGAAGGAACGAACCGCGTGCTTCGCTGAATTCCGGTGCTCGGGACCCGGCAGTGCGCTGGCCCCGCGCGTTCCCTGGATGCGCAAGCTCACGGATGCCGACGCGGCCAAGTTCCTGTCTGTGGATTTCATTGATCCGCAGCGGACTTGGCTTTCTCGGCATCCGCACAATGCTCCCTACATCCCTGTCCCTCTCTCGGCCTGATTCTTGCTCTTTGGCATGTCCTTGAATGAATCATGTTTTCTCCATAGGGATTTACTGCATCAACCTTTGGTTTGCCCTTGAAATGATGGTGAAGGCGGGGGGCTGCGTAGGATATGCTTCGAGTGACAACTGCTTTCTGTGGTCGTATTTGCGGACTGAGCGCACGAAAGATGTTGCATGCAGTACTTGTAAGGCTCAACGAACTCTATTTTTTGCTCTCATTGTTTTTTGAACAAGACAATGACACACCTCATTGCAACCCCTCTTCATTTTTGCCCTAAAAATGTACACTGTCTGGACATGGGAGCCTAGGCTTGATTTTGGGTTCTCCTGTTATCAGTACTTTGAAAGTTTGTAGTTTATTCGTACAGTCTCCAAAATTGACTTGCATTGGAATCATCTCCCACATGCCAAGGAACCCCAACAATTTTAAAGATAGTTTTTTTATGAACCACGCTCAAATGCTTATTTGGATGCTTTAGGTGTACATTAGTAGTTATGTTATGCCATAGAAATTGTTTCACTGATTGAAGCTCAACGTGCACAATGCACAGCATTGTCTAAATTGAGCTGCAACATGTTTTAACATGGGTGGAGAAAAGTTCGGAAGAATCTGAATGTTTTAACTATTGGTTGTGGAATGTGGACTAGATATTCTATCCAGAGCTCAGAGGCGTGGAGGCGCTTATTGGACCTAACTGGTTGGTATGCATGTGATTGTGGACGCTGAGGTTTTAGTTTTAGGTCAATGGGATGGTCTGCAACAAAGGGCTACGTTATATCCTGTAACCCTCTTCTGCTCGGTGAACGGAAAGTGACACGTCTGTGGAGCATGTAGGACTATGGGATATGTTTTTTGATTCCTCTGACAAATGATCCTTTTGCAGAAATCTTTAATGCATGGAATCAGTTCCGAAATATAGAAGTTTGACGATTGGAAGCCAGGGTAGAATCGCTTCTGTAGCTTGTAACATGAAGACTCCAGAACAGTTTTTTATGCAAACGGTACTCCACTTCTTTTAGAAAGCAACAACTAGGGATGATTTTAAGGAAAACTGATTTGTAATCGTTGTCCTTGGGGGTAGCTTTTCCCCTGAATTCTCGCCTAGGCAAAAGTTACAATCCCATATTGGAATATATTTACTGCGTGGATACTGGATGGTTGCCAATGCAGCGATGTGGACTACCAAAGATACCGGCAATACTTGATAGTTGATACATTCTTTGAGAAGTTACCCACGCCAACGAATTTTGGGTATGTGGCAAGAGGTGATCAAGCAATGTGGACAGTTCCAGAGAGAGATGGATTTTAGAATGAGGCAGAACCCATTTACGTTCTGTGCAACTTTGACGAGAGTCCAACTTTATTTCCAGTGGTAAGGGAATTATTTTGCGTTACTTCATTGTTAAGCATATGTATTAGTTTGATCTTGGGAGGTGGATGAATTTCAGATTGAGGTTGTAGATTGGTATATTTGATTGTGTACAATCTCATTCCATTCGAAGATCATTGAACCTTGACATTTTAGTTCTGTCATGCTCACACTACCGGGTGTAGAGGTGGTTCCCTCGTCACTAAATGGCCTGGAGATCCGATGGCCTGCAGCGCTGTTGCTCAACGCTGAGCTCAAAGCATTCAATGCCATGTAAGTTAGTGATGAGGGGTAAATTCAGACTCTCAACCCTTTAACCCCTCACCGCTTGAGGGGACGAATTCTCATTACAAAAAATTTCAGGCCTCAACAAGACTGCAAGTGCGTGATTTTCAGCACCTGCAGTGTGCAATTATGAAATAAATTAAAAAATTAAAAAAAATTAAAAAAAATGATGTGGTGCTAATGTGGTGCACGTCACATTTTCAATTTTCAATTTTTTTTTCCATAATATCACCAAAGGGCGGGGGGAGGGGGCAGGTTTAGCGGCCTTCTTGAGGCCTCATTTTTAGGCAATAGTGCTCTACCTCAGAAAATGATTGGTGGTTTCAGATGGATTACCATAGATAGAGTGCTAAAAACATGAAATCAATTGGATGGTCAGGTCTTTTGTGCATCTTGTCAATAGAAGATATCAATATCGTAGTTCACAATACATTAAAAGCGACAAGATTGCTCCCACACGCGAATTGACTTTAGGCTGAGGGATTAAAGATCATTGTTTATTAACAAACCTTGACAAAAATTGGAGTTACAAAATTGGTGTGCTTGTAGAGAGTGAGAGAGTTGTATTTGAGAATCCAAGTGTACAAATAAGTAGAATCATTGTGGAAGAAAAAACAAAGAAGATCCTCTACCACAATTAGAAGATTATAGTATGTCTTTGCAATTGAATATGCAAAAATATAATTGCCATTTTAAAGGTACCTCTACATTATTGGCCACCATGGACATATTTGAGCATATTTCAAGTAGGAGACATGTGTGTTGAAAGATGATTGGAAGGGGCTTCCAATGGATGTGGTGTCAAAAGCATAAGCCAAGATTTGAAATCCAAAGTTGTTATGAAATGATGAAAGTATAGTAGATTTTGACTAGTTACACACTATATTCTATTGAAGAATATTTGCTAACCAAAGATGAATTTGGAAGAGCCAGCTAGCTTGCCATGTCCGCAACACATAATTTAGATTGTCTCCACAAAAAGTATGAAAAGCCTACATGCAATTTTACAGATGATCAAATGTATGCTTTTTGAGTCTCATAGACGTCAAATTATATTATATTTTACTAATACTCTTGATTTTTTTTATAGGTGGGTGGTTGACATCTCGTATTTTGTTTGGGTGGTTTTCAAATAATCCTGTAGAATGAAATTATCCTTGGAATACAAAGACTTTATATATAAGTTTTGAGTACCATACTCATAATCTAAACACTATATCTTTTACCACAATGGTATATGTATTTTTGTATGAAAGTTGTATGGAGCTCTCTAGCTTTTAGCAGTGCTTTTTTTTTTTCATTTTCCATGAAGTGGCGAAGTGGCAATATTAAATGTTACGGTGGTGCTCCAATTTTAACATTCATCCACATACTGGATAGAAAATGTGATACTACATATCTACAATTCTATTTTCATTCACAATGTGGCAATTTCATCCAAGATTTTTCTTGAACTTGAAGTTTTTTGGCGACTTCATCCAAAATTTTACTAAAAATTTCCTATAGGCTTGGTGCAAGGTCAAAATTTTTGGTCCAATTTTGCACCAAATCGCCAGAAAAAACACACTGGTTCTTAGGTTACCTTTTCCAAATAAGGGTGAATTTGTCTTGTTGGATGCGTACCATCAATCTTCATGAATTCAAATTAGATTCACCATCAATCTTACAATATTCTCCTAATTGTTTCTATTGCAATCATAAATGGTTGCATGCTCTATATCCCTAGAAGGATGTTAAAGACTAAATATCTCAAAGTTAACATGGTTTGTGCAAATTTACGAATGAATGACTTTCATCCAATTTTTGTGTACAACTTTATTAATGCTAGATCCACATCATCACATTTAATTTATGTCATGCTAATTTTTTATTTATTAAGTGGTTGTTTATAAAATATCCAGCATACCCTTACAATATGTTTCAATACTTTGACCTTTTTTTCCTTAATCCCTAAAGGACCATTTGTTCCTTCAAGGGGAAGTGGGATTTCGGGCAAGTATCTATAGTCTCCTTTCTGTCTTGATTTTTTCTATTTTTTCTACAAATATAAACATATTGATTATCTTCATGAAAGTGTAATTTTTTTTTTCAATCGGTGCCCAAGAACAAAAGTTATACTCAAAACAATGGAAAGAATGAAAAGGCGGGAGAGAGAGCAACAAAAAAACTCAAAAATTTGAATTTTTATTTGTATATTTATTAATTTTTCTGTAGATTAAATTTTTTTCTAAATCTAAAGCTTTGATTCATTCCATCTGAATTTCTTATGAGAAAGTTGTGGACAATCTTGTTTTTTGGGCAATTAGAGCATCTTCTTGAAAAAATAATTTGTAGGATTCATTTCTGAATGCAATTGTTACAATTTTTCAAATAACAAAGTTCCACATGGTTTAGTTTGTTGGCTAGAATAATCTCACCATTGTGATTAGTACATTTTCATTCCATTTTAGAAATTTTAGAAATTTAGATTTTTAATAGTTCTATCTCATACCTACTTCTATTTAATAAATTTTCTTAACATAAAAATGAATTTTTTTTTGAATTTTTTTTCTCCCTAGACTCTCAATTTAATTCTCTAACATAGAGATTTAAAGCTCAAAACTCTGTTGGTAGTGCAAAATCAAAATAGTGCACAGTTTTGAATTATTTTAAATAAGTACGTTTAATTGAAATCCAATAAGTTACTAATGCATTAAATATATGTAGTTAGCAAGCATGACAAAATATTGACAAATACATTCAATAAAAATAGAATTCAAATATATTGTCAAAATTTTGGTATCACTATATTGTTGTCATATCATATTAACTCACCTACAATCCAAACAAACATACTATATACAATCCTTACAAACTAATTTGTTGAATTCCAAAAGATTGGGGTGAGAATCATTGTTTTGGTTGCTAAATGTAAACTGTAATGATTTGTATTAAATGTGTATTACAACAAATATTTTCAACTATTCAAAGTAGGTGCAACAATAGTCCAAATTGCAACCTACAAATCATCTATGACTATAAATGACATCTCACGTCTTTGATCTATTAAGAATCTTCAAATTCCATTTACGTTAGTATTATCTACATTTTTCTCTCTATATAATTTTTTGACATATACATACTTCAGCTTTATACATTGAGAGTGGGTCTTAAATGGTATACAATAACATGCAATAAAATATTCAAGTCATCAATGCTCAAAAAAGATGCATAGGCAATTTTTGGAGTGATTGCAAAATCCGACTTAACAATTGAGTCTATAGGGTGATTAGAATTCATTTACTTACAAACCATAATTGCTTTTTTACTTCAAGTTTTTCTTAGAAATGTAGTGCACAAAGGATTTTATAACATTCATGTTGCTCATTTGGATTTTGTCCATTCATTTTCAACATATGGCATTTGGAGTCAAATTGAACAAAGCATAATAGATTCACTCACCTTCAATTCAGTCACTCTACCAACAACTTCAAATTTCCATCCCTACTATAAAACATACCTTCTCTACCATTAAAATATAGCTATCAAATACGCCGCATACATCCTATTCCACAAATGGAAACTCAAAAGCACTCAAATACTCCCTAATTTACATGACTTACCTTAACACTAACTACAATCAAACTTCTGACCCTTAACCTCCCTTTCTCCACAATCCCAAGGTTAATTAGTTAGTATAGAATCTCCCTCTTTACAAAGGTATGTAGTCTAGGTGTCACTTGGACCAAATTATTGAAGCCAAGCATGGGATCCTAAACAAACAAATTTTTCATGTACATGAATTATAAAATGGTTGGAGTTATTTCTCTCTCCCTCTCTGTTTGCAACACTAATTATAAATTCTAATACTAATAGTATTTCCAACAATAAATGTCAACATGAATACTCTTTGTCAACTATTGTAATGTTTAGTAGTGTTCATATTGACATATAGTGCACTAAAAGTTAAGACTACTACTAATGTAACCAACACTCAATAGGGGTAGTCACATCTTCTTTACTGCATTGGATTTCTCTGAAGAATAGAGACGTAGTGTGTCCGTAGTAGCTTTGTGTTCATAGATTATACTTTTCCTGCTAAATCTTCTCCATATCCATTACTCTCCTCCGGAGGTGAATAATGGACGTGAGGAAGATTTAGAGAGCAAAGTTTAGGATGCTCCACTCCTCCTTTTACCTTGCATGTCGCAATTACATCTCGAGTTTTCAGAGCCTTATGCATTTTGCGTGTTCAACGCCTTCATCTTGTTGTTTGGGATATTCTGCGTGTCTTGCGGTCCATGCATCCCAAGATTTTGTTCTTGAATGTGCCATTCTCAGTTTCCACACCAACATAAGAGGTGCCATACCTTCTTCGACAAGAAAGGCTCCTCATTGGCTCCTCTTTTTTTTCAACAGCTTTACATTCTTCAAAGTAATTCCAGATTTAGAGAAGGTGTGACTAACCATAATGTCATCTTGAACACTATTTTTCAACTAAATAAGAATTAGAGTGAGTCAAGAAATAGGGTAAGTAACACTAAATACAACATACCACGAATACTATTATTATATTGTTCACTGTACAGAACTGTATTTCATCCAGGTTGCTAGCATGGCATCCTGGGCCGGTTGCCGTGGCCGCACGACCACGCTCTGCAAGGAGACACTCAGCTGAACTCCCCCAGAGTCTCGACGGCCTCGCTTTTCTGTCGAAATTCGAGCTGTGGGGAAGTTTCAAGGAGAGATTTGGGAAGTAGTGTACTTTGCTGTCGGCTGGAGGAATGTTTTGGGTAGCTATGGTCCTGAAAATCGCATTCGAATCACGTGCATCACTCGTCCGCTTTTTCTCCTCTGCCTGACGATGGCCATGTTGGAGGAACGCGAAGTGGCGAGGTTGGCGATGGAGTTGCGGCCGCACGGATAGGAGGTGGAATCTTCGATTGCAGAGAGAAAGCTGTTGTTGCTGTTGCTAGTTCGAAGCGACGAAGATCGAAGAGATGTGGGTTTAGGGGAGCCAGGGTCAGGTTTCGGAAGATTAGGGTTTAGGCGGACAGGGCTTTGGCGATGGCGACATCAAGGTTGCTGGTGGTTGTAGGCGCGGGGACCGCTGGAACGCTGGCGCTCCGGAACAAAAAAGTTTCCGATCTACTGAACGATCTTTCTCAGGTGGAGTGGCCCTCCTTGTCGTTTTGTGATCTATTTTGGAGTCCCTGATGATGAGTTTATACCTCGTCGCTCTGGTTTGAAGCTCTCATGTCTTTGAATTGTGTTTTTTCCAAGCACAGGGATGGTGTATCTTGGGTCTGGTTATGGTTTTGCTGATCGCAATCGTACTTGAATAGCGTTTGTTTTACATTCTTTGATTGCATCTACTTAGAGAGGATTTTCTTCGCCGTGGTTCTTACTTTGATCTGAATCATCCCAAAATGGAACAAGAAGCCCAAATTTGCTCCTCAAGTTTTCTTTTGAAGTTTTGAGTAGATCATTTGGGGGCTTTCTTTTGACCGATTTTCTTGTTTTTTTGACCAGCATATGCAATGAATCTGTTATTTTGACAATGATGTCAGTCGAATTGACCATGAATTCTTGATAAAGGGATAATGCGGCGATTGTGAACGTAGATTGCCGTGTGCAGGTTGTGTCCAAGCATCTGTCCGAGGAGGAAGTGGGATCGGGAGGCGGCGACAGTTCTGCTCTTGCAGTGCAAGTGCAGCGTTTAACACAAGAGCTCCGGCACTATGCATCCTCATCCAGAGGTGTCACGGTGGTCAATGCCGGGAGCTCCACAAATTACTCTTCCTTGGTGCTTCCCGTGGCCACGCTAGGATTGGTAGGGTACGGGTACATCAAGTGGAAAGGGCTGAAATGGTCCGACTTCATGTACGTGACGAGGAAGCACATGTCCAATGCCGTGGCCAATGTCTCGAAGCAACTCGAGACTGTGTCCACGGCCCTGCAAGCCACCAAACGACAGTTGACGGCCAAGCTCGAGGGCGTGACCAAGACCTTGGACGAGAGCGTGGTTTTGCAAGGGCTGATACGCAACCAGGTGACCGAGGTGCAAAGCGAAGTGGAGCGGGCTAACGGCGAGATTGAGGAAGTGCAGCGCCTTGTTTTAGGCCTCGAAGGGAAAATTGATGAGGTTCAGGCGAGCCAAGAAATTGCCAACCAGGGTATTGTATTGTTATGCAGGTGCGCACTTGAGCTCTTAAATCTCGGTTAATTCACCACTTTGCTTAGTCTTTCACGATGACAGTCTCTGGTACAAATGCATGACCCGTTCTTGGTATGTCTCGATTCTTAACTGGATTCAATTAAGATCAGGCTTTATCTGAGATGGTCACATTCGAGATATGTAGCCAAACCTGGAGGCAAATTAAGGTAGAGGGTACTGTTTGCGTTACCTCGAGCATTTTATCATAGGTGGGTGTGATTTTTGGCATTTATCTATCTATCAGCGGAGGGATCTCGGGGTACGAATTCAAATTTGTTGAGATCAAAGTGTTATCGCTTTGTATGAATTTCTTATGCAATTTTGAAGTGGGAGGTTGTAGATCACTATAAGTAGACTCAAAGATCAGTGGCCATCCAAGTCATGCTCACACCACTTGCAAATAAGTCCAACCAGGTGTATGAACACATGAGTTGCGGTTGGTAACAGGGTCAGTATGGGAGACTGGATCAGGTCATTTACGGTTTTACCTTAGATTAGATGCAAGGAAAACTGACGTTGTGGCTTCATTTCCTACTTCCTGTTCGATTTTCATCTAGGTCGGATTCCATGACCAAGTCTTTTTGCTTTCTTCTCGTGTGAACCGTGCAGGTTCGTAGCGTCATTGGACGGGTTCCAATCCGTTTCAACGCGGTCTTTGCAACGATCTGTCTCTACTCCGCAGTCTCTTACATCTGGGGGAGGTTTGTTCTCTTTCCTAATGTCCCTTGCGCTTCGTTCTAGCCAGCCACTTCTCCACCTCGTTTCTTGGAAAGTTGGGCCCCCTTCTTATGACTTGATTTATTTTGTAACCAGGATTGAAGGAGTTGCAATATTTTACGGAGCTTTTGGCCACTGGAGGTCCAGAAAGTAAGGACCTATCTAACAATACAGAGCACAAAAGCAACAGTGTCGATATGACACCAGTGGGCAGTCGACCAGTACTGGGAGGCAAACCTTTGCCAACTCCAGCTGTTAGGAGAGCAGTTTCATTTCGCTCTCCTGATAAGCCTGGACTCCATTGACATTGTACACTTGTAAGATACAGTTTGGCAGTTCCTTGCCTTTTAGGAAACGTTTCATTTTTTACTGCTTTGCATCGATGCGAGTTATTTAACAGGTTAGTATTGGCCAGCATTTAATTGAGGTCCTATGTTGGAACATCAAGGCAACTAGTTTAGCACAGGATCTTGCAAGTAGGTCAGATATTGGGCAGCATGCGTCTGCGTTTATGAGATACGTACAGAAGGCTACATGTTTTTCATTTTATAGTCTGAAAACTTTTTTTTGAAAGACGTGCATCTGCTCTTTCGCTGGCTGTCACTCGGCCTACCTAAGCCTCATGATTGCAGATGATATGCAATATTTTTCGGGGAAACTAAACTCGAAACAATTTTCAGTAAATTTTCGTAGGAAGATTAATGGAATTGGCATCTAACCCAAATCGTTGCGTATTTTTTTTGACCTTCGTGGAATTAGTTATGAATTTTTGAATTTTTGAAGTTGAAACGTAGTAGCCACGAAAAGTGACCACCTCTTGAAATGTACACTATTGGTGCATTGAAGAAAGCAATGTCATTCTAAAAGCAATGTCATGATTGCTTTTAGAACACAATCACTTTTAGAGCAAACTAATTTAACCCAGTAAAATGTTGTGAATTAGAGTGGCCCCATGGATGACTTGATGGGGACTTCATTGTCAACTGTAGAAATAGAGAATGCCCCTATTGGTCCAATAATTGGAGAATTTTGGTGACTACCTTGGTCATAGGGGGCCGCATCCTTCCATGGTTAACTAGATATTTTGTGAATATGGATAGCACTTTTCTTATCTGAAGATCCAACTACTTATCTTGGTCATTGTTATCCCAATGTTCGCTCTAAGAAAGGAGGCGATCAAAGGATATCCTATGCTAGGGTTAGATTTGTAATTCAAAAAATAATTAAATATGGCATTTAATGAAATTTTCAAAAATTATAATGTGGCATAAATGAATAGTGTAGAAAATATTAGTGAAAATAATCATAATCCTAAAAAAATACCCAAAGTCAAAGTTGTGAATACCAATAAAACCACAAGTATTAGTAAAGCCCTCAATATCAATAAAGCTATGTGTACTTCTACAAGTCATGAAATATTTTAAACTGTACGAAATGTCAATAAATATTCCTAACCCTGTAAAATGAACTTCCAAAAATTCTAAATTGAGTTAATGAATAAAAATTCAATAAATTTCGTATCCAGCATAACGAATGTGACCCTGGCGTGCGGTAGTGATTTTAAGTTTTCTCGAGGGGTTTTGTACCTTGAGGAAAGATCCAGGGGCTCCACACCTTTAGGGTCAAATTTGGAATTTGGAGTCTCATTGGTGAAATTCTGAATTTTGACACCCCCTATTCTAGTGACACCTATTCTGTGTTAGAGAAATATTACAACCTCTATTTTCATTTCATTTGCAGTATGGTTGGCAATAATTACACTTACAGATATTATAGATGTTTGAGTAACCAATGCTTTTCCTTCGTGAACTCGAGATGTGAGGATTTGGGTCAAAGAGAGGTTACAGAATTGGAGACTTTTGGATACCCTGAGTTGTCCTTGAATTAGCAGTTGGCACCCTAGGTAACATTTTCTTGCAAGAATGTTATGTAGAACGAGGCATTTTTACAGGTCTTTTGAAACGTGAACTAACCTGACCAACTTCATGTCCCGGTTAGATGTTGGTTTCTAAATTTTTATGGCAATCAGTGTAATCTACTGCACAGTCAAAACCTTGCAAGAAGAGGCAAGGCCTTCAACCTTTCACTTAGCCTTCTCAGCACTGAGACATGCACAGTACACACAAGTGTCTGAACCAGAGGACGAAAATACAAGATCAAAGTTCTACGGATACTGTCAAGCACTCTTTCAACGCAAAAGCATTCTCAATTCTTTCACATCTTCAATGGGTTTGGGACGACCGGTTTTGTAGTTGCTATAAAATCCGTGCCCAATGTTGCTCAGGAACAGGGAGTTTGACAAGAAGCAAGCCATCCGATGGATGTATTCGACGATACGCAACTCTATACTGCACCATGACGGGTGACCGAAGCTGCTAGTGTGTCTCTTAGCTTCTGGGCTTCTGCCTCATCTGTTTGTTCCCTCGACAACCCGTCCTACACATTCCAAGAATTCCACTTGAAATATTCAGTAACGTTGGTATTTGATCCAACGAATCTATAAGCACTTGGTTCTTAGAGAGAAAGTTAGGAATCTTGAGACGTGTGAAACATACTTATTTGGAAAAATAAGGGGTTGCTAGAAATTCTACCTCCCTTGTCCTTCTTTAGGTAGCGAAGATAAAGTTTCCCCATAGGCAGCATGCATTTTTATGAATAAGGCAACACGATGTCACTCAGGTAAGGGATTGGAGAGAAGTGGACTGGAATGCTCACAAATCTTAGAGTATAAAGGGCGCCTTTGCTGCCTCCTACAAGAATCACTGGCGATTCTTCAGAGAACGTCATGCACGACAACACACTCTCGTCATCTATCAAATGAGCCACCACTGGTTTCATTACTGAAAGGTGCAGGTCCCACATCTGCCATGTAACAAATTGTAATGAAACGTGAAGGTTCACCCGACGAACACACTGCTTTCATTCTTATTTCAAATAAACCTTACTTCTACTTTATGTATGAAGGATCAACAGCAGTGAGACATAAGTTCACCTCGAGGAATCCGCAGACATGCATGAGAATATTATTAGTCATACTCATATGAATTTCATTAAGAGACACCTTGATCAAATTCAGAAGTGGAGGCAGTAATAAAACGTACTTCTATATGACCATCAGTAGAGGCCACTGCAAAAACACAGGCATGATCGAATGACCACCGAACATCAGCTATAGCCATGTTCGTCGTCTGAAACACAAGTAGAGCTCCTTCCTGAGATGCATGCCACTGTTAGGTCTTCCTTACCAGGTTACGAAGCAATTAAGGGTGCTACAGTGCAAGTTCAACAATTGAGTAGAAATCATTATCACAGTATGGGCGAAGTTTTGTAGGACTCCTTGGCAGTGCGACAAAGATATCGCAGTATCGCAGTACGCCAGCGCTCTATAGAAATAGAATGGTCTGTTCGAGAATCTCGTGCAAGCTCCAGGAGAGAGTGCCTGTCTATGAGAATGCTACAGTTAAGGTAAAAAATTTCCGCAGAACTACTGACTTGATCTTCGCTCCAAAGTCGTACTGTCCAATCAGTGCTACAGCTAAGAAACAAGGACGGCACATACGGCGACCACCGAACCTGCACCCCATGTATGAAATCAGTTAAATTCGAAGTAAACCCCCTCATTCTTGGTTCTACCAGTTTCAAGAGCGAGGTGGTACCAAAATATGATCTTGAGAGAGTAAGAAGTTGAATAATTCCCTTCAGCAGAAGATATATTTCTTCAAGAATTGTAGATGTAGAGTTGGTGCCTGACCTGATAAACGGGGCCATTGTGGCCGGCGTAGATCATTACATATTGCTCACTATAGGAACGATCACATTTATAGATGGGTCCTTCCTCTGAACCCACAAGGTAAATACTGCCCAGCCCAATCGACAAGTAAACAACTCCACATCACATTGGAATGCAACAAGCTGACATGAAATGCAACATTCAAGATCCAAACTCATCTTCATGAAAGACGCCCGCCAAGTTCCAAACACATCTCTACATGCTCGAAAGAAGGATAGCGAACCTCCATACCCAGTATCTTTTCTTGAGAACTCAAAACATAGCCCTGCAGAGCGTCGAGATATGAAGGGCTGCGGTTGCGCGCCTTTGTTTTGGCTTGGAACCTTCTTCAACTTCATCAGGTTCACATATTCCAAATCCTTGCATTTGCACATTGGGCCATTCCAAGATTTGAAAAATTTGAAAAATAAAAATAAACCAGGGCCGATGCAAGTAATGACAAACTGTTAACATTTGCACTGAGCAAGACAATAACCTACAACCTCAAGTTCCGTCCTAATGCTGCGTACTCCATGCGAAATTTAGCATTAAACCCTCGACTAAAATTTCTCTGCACAATAAATTTCTCTGCACAATTTCTCCTACTATTTTGGCAGATTAACACCGTTAGATTGTTTCCACGAAATCACCACGTTGGCTACTGCAAAATGTCCTGTTTGCGCAATGACTATGACCATTTGTATACAAAATACCATTGTGTTACGTTATTCTAAGTTCAAAATGTATCTATGTGTCCTGTACATCTCAGGTGAATGCTTCTGCTCGTACATGTCTGTAACAAGCTAGATATGTTTTTATCGAATTCTCACCTTTTTTATGGACCATTGAGATACACGACCGTCGGTAGAGATGGAAACAAGAGACTCTCCATGCTCAGCAGCATGGTCGACCCATTGCACTTTCCATACAGGGTCAGAGTGTTTTCCGGTTGCAAAGGAGCTCTTCACCATTGGCTCGAGGTCCCTTGGATTTCGCATGTCATATATGGCCACATTTCCGGAATAGAACCCGACTGCATCATTCCAATGAACGTCACTACCTAATCATTTATGAGCTTGGCTAAAAGGATACAAAAGCATAAAACCCACACTTGGATTGCACCTCACTGATGTTCTCAACTATGGAAATACTATGGATCTCGTCCGGTACTTGCAATGCGCTCAACGCCAAGCAGAGAGCAAATGGAAAGGAGCATTGCGTATTGAAAAGAAAAACCTCTACTTACCATGTTCAATGTGCAGCAGCAATATCAAGAAGTAGAGAAAGTTCATTAAAGTCCGCCCAGATGAGGTAAAACGCACCAGCAAGTAGGCTGGGACTGGTAGTGGCGAAATCCACGGAGGTGACTCCCGATTGTGTGGGGATCATTGCATGTGGGTAGCGCGGATTTTTTAATGACCAGAACGCAATCATTCCATCTCGTTGTTTGCCAAACTCGAACTCACCGTATCCCACAGCAATCAAATGCCTGTTCACCTAAACCCTCTCACCGATACAAGAAGAGTTAACGTAGATTTAACTGTCAATCTCAGGTGATCAAGAAATGTACAAATGCTGCCTAATCTCAGTGCATTGATTGGTTATTACATATCACTTACCTTGTTCCATGCCGTACAACTAATGTTTCTGCCTTCTGTGACATCACATTGAAAGTCCCAGATTGGATGCACTGTCACGGTCGAATCAAATAATGATGGCAAAATGACTTTTGGAACCACTTCCTCAAACTCCGCCAGTGCAGCCAATGGATCTAATGGTGACTCTGGTTCAACCACTTCAGGTTTCTTCTTTACGACGGGTTTCCCACGTTTGTCAAGTTCAGGAGGAGGTTCAGGGGGGGGAGGTTCGATTTCCCTTGCCCTAAAGTCCATGTAATCCAAGAGCTGCATAGCAAATCAATGTGGAGAACTCAACAGTCAGTTGCAGCTTAACCTAGTTATTTTGCCAGCATCTACTAATATGGATAGGACTATGCGTACAAGGCTGTTGCGCACATAAGAAGCAATTATGATAACCAGCAACGCAGTCTCAGAGTTCACCTTATCGTGATATGAATTTAGCACGCAGGCTCTTTCAATGTGTTCTAAAGCCTTATAGAGTCCAGGGATCTTGCTGATGTCAACTTCTGGCTGCACTGGCTCACCACCTTGGCTATCACCCACGCTACCCGCCCCAGTTCCCGCAGATACAGGACTCATTAACCTTAAAACGTCATCTAGCCTCTGCCCCTGTGACACTTCCCCAATTGTTGAAGCACGTCTCGACGCTACACTTGTTCTTCTCGATTGCTGGCCTCCACTGACTGACGGTCTCCAAGAGTAGCCACCAAGAGTTGACCCCCGCCTGGAGGCCATTGATTGTCGTCTCGAGTCCTGCGACAGTCTTCCACTCCGTTCAACTCCTCTCCACAAAAATGATATTGCATGCCAGTGATTTTAGTCAAATGCAAAGTGCTACTGATTTCAGATTTCCCAGCCAAGGCATGTGAACCAGTCACACAGTCGCGAATCGTCTCTCTTTCTCCGTCCATCGTCATCAATATGCAAGTGTGCAAATTTCTAAGAAGCTCGCGAAGATATATGGTGCTTCCACAATTTGAAGACCTATCAGAGTCTATGTTGATGTGGTTAATGTGCATGGCAAGAGGTGTGGCATATCTCGGAAAAAGTGTTTAAAGTAGGACATATTAGCGGGCGCTGGATTTTGGAATCTGTTTTTGGGAGGTGTTTGCTTCTCCTTGAAAGGAGGGCAAAGCTTGGTTTTCAATCCCCTCCCATCATCCAGATCTGACGCCCCTTATTAACTCGAGAAATTTCTTACTTTTAGAAACAGACAACAAGTAATGGCCATCATAGAATGCAGAAACATCACCCACTTGGCAGGCATACCGGTGGGCTTGTTGTCGGAGTTGCATCGGTGTTTGAGAATAGCTCCGGCAATATCACTACAGTAGTTGTGGGATTTGTAGTCTTGTTATCCTTGGATCCATGCGGTACCACCTTCCAAGGCTGATAATGATCTGGTTTTACTTTTCCAGCAACTGAATCAGCAATATCCCAAGAGTTCACCTGCAATTCTGGACAATCACAGCAATTAGCCCACTGTGAATTATGACGTTCCACCTATAAAGTTTTGTTTCTCGAATTTCATCAATTCTCTACCAAAATAAGCTCAACGGAGAGTTTTCAGGCAAATACATAAGCCACTACCAATTCAGATTGGTATCCATGGTTGAGGTTAGTTAAGGGACCCACCTGAACAGAGTTAGATTGAGTAGACAAGGCCGAGGCCTGGGCTTCCTTGTTTTTCTGTAGACTGAATAAGGTCTGGGTCATATTTGGTTGAAAATTATCACTTCCCAGCTTCATCTGAATAATTCCGTACAGCATCCATTCTTGATGTCAGTAAGCTATCTTCAGCACTAGGTCATAAGAGGTACTGCTCACTCTTCACAAGATGTTGACACGCAACTAAAGAAATTCTTGCCTAGGAGGCAGAATTTCCTGTGTCTAGATCAAACATCAATTCTCAATCTTTTCATCCTACATGACATTATCAAATTCGAGCAGCTGTTAACTACCCAGGCCAGCAGAATTTTAGAGTGCCAAACTGACCTGTAGAAGCTTCTCATAACGTTCATTTCGGTCCAAAATTTGGTTGAAGGTTTCGAAAGCTGGATTAAGGTTATGTCCACGGACACTCAACATAATACAGTTTTCACTCTCCGTTATGGTTATTGGAATAGGCTTCTCTAGTTCCTGTGTCATGAAAGACGTCAAGCAGGGAACTCAAGTAAGTTGTGAGATAGGAGTATTTGGCGATGACAGAAGTTAAATGAATAAGCAACGCACTCCATGATGCTTGCCAACTATGTCGATATTATGACCATGTTTTCAGAATAGATAAACCAAACTGCTTAATCAGATCTCGGTTGCATGCTTTCATTACCTTAATATGTGAAACTTGTCTTAAGTACAAACATCAGCGCTAACAACATTCAGGCCTAACCTATCTATAACAAATCTGCGTTTCTGTTACAAAGTCATTGCTAGAATCTCACAGCAGGGTTGCACAACAGCTACTAAGATGTATGTTGATTTATTTCAGGGTGCATTCACGAATACTTTGACCTTAAAACGGAATAAAAGAGGTTACATGTGATCTTTCCGTAGGTATAGAACCTTTGGAACTTTTGGTTGAACAATTGGAGCTGGCACAATGGCATATTTTCGTTTCGGATGCCGAGGAGTTTCAAGTACTGCAGAGCCTCGATAGCTTCTAGATCTTCGAGATTCTTGACCATCAGACTCTTCGAGGTCAGTACCCAAGTCGACAGTTTCAGGAGTAAGACTCCCAGCGGTGCTTGTAACTGAGAAACCTGTTCGACTGAATAAGAAATAATCAGAATAAAAGAAATGGTTAGTATCCTGAATACGAATTGAACATCAAAACAATAAAAATGATTGGTTCTCATGTTGCATTCTGCTTCAGAAATGCTTGTCGAAATGCTACAGTCCAAATAAATTTCAACAATGATCATAAAAGTGTCACTGCCAATATCCATACGTACTACCTGCTTGACGTGAATTTTTAAAGAGATTGAACAGCCACCAACAATGATTAAACTTGTAGGTTAGAATGGCCCTCAAGGAGAAGATTGAAAACACGTAAATTCTATGGGAACGTTCTCACATTCAGCAATAAAAGCTCTGGAAGCTAATGCTGAATGCAGACTTAACATACACCTTTTAAAACAAGTCACTGGAATGTGGACCCGAGCCCGATCTTCCCTTGCGAATTAAATATTACCCCTAAACACCAAAAGACCGACCAAGAACTCATGATTTAGAATGACCCGTTCGATTGATCATATCATGAAGAATATAATTCAGATGGAGAATATTTTATTTCCCCAGATTGAATCATTAAAGAGCATTGCATGAGCAGGTCAGAAAATTAAAAAATTTGGAAAAAAGAAAGTTCCTATATGACCTACTCAAACTAATAAAACGACACGAGTCCAATTTGGGACTCTTGGTCATTTAGGGGTTAGAAGCCTCAGTGCTTAGAATCTAACTCCTACGGCAAAGGTATCATAGGTCGCGTAAACTCACCTGTAGGCTGGAACGGAGTGTTCAAACTCTGTGCCTTCAACAGATTGCGCACTTACGCTCAAAAGCCTATCAATTAGCACAGTAGGCTTCAATGCTGATAGGGGCTTCGGTGTCACATCTTTCCCATTCTCGTCGAAAACCTGAATTCCATTTAATTGTCAGAAAATTAACCTATGCATGTATCCAGCTGGAAGTTGATATTTTATAACTTGCTCACATCTGCTCTTCCACACGAGTCCAATAGATCTGGATCCGTTGGTGGTGGCGATAGGAATAAATAAATAGAGGAGGCTACATGTTGATATCGACTGCTGAACACTTGCAGGTGTCTTTGGTGTTTAGGTTGTTTCTAGTTCTAGCGACTTCCTTAGGGTGAACGCCAGTGGACATCACGATCCAATATGCACCGACTCCCTGAAGACAACAACAACAACCGCCCGCTTGAATATTACATTTCGTCTTCATTGTTTGCAGAATCGGGTTTCATCAGATGTCTGACCTGAATAGGATCATCCTGGCCCCTTTTCTTTTTTGTACGAGAACGCTGGCCAGGCCGACCACTGCCCCTGCAAGAGGAAAAGCAGCCGAATAGGCAGGTTGAGCCAGCATGTCCGAACGTTTATAGTCAGCACACCTGCTATTCATCATGTCCGCATTTATGGTCCGAGTCCTACTAGGTTAAGAATTTGATCCCATCTCCTCTACGCTTCGCTCAATGCAATAGACCCGATAAATCAACTGGAGGTTCAGGCATGCTGAGAATTGATGGATGATTCTCTTCAGAGATTGCTGACAAGACAAAAACCTGGTATCAACAGACATAAATACAGCAGCACTGACGAAAACAGACTTCCCATGAGAATTTGGCCGGCATTCCCATCTACATTGTTCCAAGCACTAAGACCGGAGCAGCAATTGAGGTGTGAGCGAGGTTGAGAGTAATCGAGCAAACCCAACTTTGACGAGTATGAGATCTGGGAGCTTCCGGATTGCCTCCTGGAGGACGGATGGGTCGAGGTTCGCGAGCTTGTTGTTCCGGATATGGCCGCCGCATCGGCTCTCGCTTTCGCTGCGTTGAAATTGTTGCGATTGTTTTCTCGTTGCCCTAAGGGCAGCGCTGGCATCCCCGCCTTCGTCGTCTGATGATTCTCCGCCGAATTCGCCTCCCTCGACTTCCCCGCAGATGCCGACCTCTTGGGCGAGCCTTTCTGCGACTTCTTCCCCGCGGAACCTGCGGACACGGGGCGCGGCTTCGCGTTCTCCGCCATGGCTTCCCTTCGACCAGATCGTCGTTCGGTCGTTTCACCCGGCAATTAGGTCAACTTCCTTCGTTCTTCTCGGATGGCCCCCCCCCACCCCACCCCACCCCACTGGACTCGCTTCCAACGCCAGCCTTGGACCTACTTCTTCTCCTTCCAATAATCATTCAGCCCTGCGACGTCCATTTTAATCCCTGCCCCACCCCTGATTGCACATCATGCAGCAGGCCATTCCATTCCACGGGAATCACAGCCCCTACTATACGTCTGTCCGATTTCCGTTTCATTCCCTCCATCGAATGAAGGATGACCCAACTGCAAGGAGGAAATGGGCGCATGCATCGGCCAGTTGACCGCCGCTCGAATCCCGCCCAGGTACACGAAAACGCAGCACACAGGCAGGCCGAAGCTAGCGTCGATTAATATTTCCCCGCCGATCTAGCTAGGCCAGGTGGGTTAGTCGGGTGATGAGATGTCACAGTTCGTCGTTCCAGGACATGTTCCGCGGCGCCGGGGAAACCTCTGCTCCTGCCGCTGCATGTGCTGCTGCTGCTGCACTGCAGCAAGACTACTGAGTCGGCGTCTATAGCAAGCCAGTCAGCCAATTGTGGCGTGGAGCAACAGCAGCAGCAGCAGCAGCAGCGAAGCTAAGCTAGGAATGGTGGCGCCGTATCCCTGGGGCAACGTACGCACGCGGAGGGATCGACCGACGCAGAAGACGAGCATGGCGGGGCCACGAGCCTCCAAACGGAAATGCAAGAAGGCAGGCAGGACTTCACGGCGTCTCTTCGTTCCATCGGACCCTTCCTGCCTGCCGACCTGTGCGCAGAGAGAGAAACGGTTACTCTCCAGTGGAAAAAACAAAACTCCAACCCATTTGCTTTGGGGGGGTGAACTTCAGATACGGTAATAATAAGGACACCCAAAACCAACCGAACCGTGGACTCAAAACCAACCGAACCGTGGACTCAAAACCAACCGAACCGTGGACTCAAAACCAACCGAACGGTGGACTCAAAACCAACCGAACCAAGGACCCAAAACCAATTGAACCGTGAACCCAAAACCTTGGTCCAAAAACCTTGGTCCGTGGTCGCAAACCTCATCCGTGGACCATAAACCACTCCCAGGAAATGCGCCGTTCATTTCTGGGGGAGGCTTCTACAACGTGATGCCCAATTGCACGGGATTTCTTGCGTAATTGAGCATTATGGATTCCTCATCCGATTTTGATTTCTCATCTCCAATATTCATCCTGTTCTGGTCGTGATGCTTGTGGTTTACTTCAGGCAATGGTCTCTAATCCTTAGATATTTCTGGAAATAAAGGGCCTCCTTGTCAGGCTCCGCCTTCCTCATCGGCCCTTTATTTCCCAAAATGCCCTCCTCCTCAGGCATTGCCCTATACCAAAACCTTGTCCAAGGTCCCAAATCAGCTTGCCCGTGGTCCCAAAACCTTGTCCGTGCACCCAAAACCTTGTTTGTGGTTCCAAAACCTCGTCCGTGCACCCAAAACCTCATTATGTGTTCAAAAGGGGCTTTGGATGGACCTAAATGTAGAATTGAGGTACATAAGATCACTTTTCTTTGTTGAGTGCTTTTGGACTGAGTTACCCGAAATAAAGACATTGTTCATCTTGTATCCTACCACTTCCATCTCAAGTTCTTATTAATCTTTCAAGGACCACGAAACCTACTAGCTTGAGGCTTTTCAAAAACTTGGGCAAGCTCTAAAAGGTAGACAAGCTCTAAGAGGTAGACAAGCTCATTACCACCTTGATTTGCAATTTGAATATCTTAGGGCCAATTCCAAAAGGGGCACATATTTTTCAGAGATGTGTGCTTGTTTTATGAATCAAATCCAAAAGGAATTATAATTTTCCAATTAAAATTGTAATTTATGTGAATTTTTGAAGTGGGCTACCTTAAAATTACAAAATTGCATACAGACTAGAGTCATAAACATCCCATAAATAACCCATAACCACCCTTTCAAGTATCTATTAGCACTTAAGTATTGACCAATGACAGATTAATACGTTATTATTTGTGGCATTAGGGGTGTGAGTGAATTTCACCATGAGGTAAAACCCATCCACAAACTTGGCCGAAAAGGAGTGTGTGGACTCTAATCTAAATGCCTCCAAGCAATGGATTTCCCAAATTTTTTCTTTAGTGAATTTTTGATAAATCAAGCCTAAGTGAAAAAAGGGCAGCACCTCAAAATCATCCCATTATGTGCCTTAACACTCCCAATTCATCTTCATACATGTTTTGAAAGGACAAGTAAACTTCCTAGGTCAAAATCACCTTAAAATTGCCTAATTTAAGCCCTAAGTGAATTAAATTGCACCCTAAAAACTAATCACAGCACAATTCACTCACACCAAGTGCCTAATCTAGACTCCCTTTGAGCAATGCTTCCACATGTGCCCTAAAGACCCTAACAAGTAGAATTCACTAGTGATGCATTCTTTTTAAACATCCAAATCATACAAGCCCATGAGAAATGTACTCCAAACATGCAAGACCCAATCTGAATTGTAATTATCATTACATTTTTATTCATTTGGGACCACAAGAACCATAGTAAACACACACAATTCACAGCCGATAGGGCAGCCAACCTCTTCCTACTAATTTGTCCGCCCTGTCTTCATCCTGGATCCAAATTGAGCGAGCCTTATCTCGTTGGAAAGCTGACTTCTCCATCTTCCTTGTGCCAAAAATTCAGCTCGTTCCGCTTGGCCACACTTCTGCAATCGTCCGTCAAGTTGCAGCTCCGAAATTCCTGCGGCAGTAGGCCTTCCGCCACAAAATCGACCACCACTGCCTCATCTGTGCTCCAAATCAGTCGAGTTGAGTCTTGTTGGAAAGCTAGCTTGAAGACGCACCATTCCACCAATTTTCAGCTCCATCCGCTATTCCATGTTCTTGCGATAGCTCGCCAAAGTTGTTGCTTCCACTTGCAAGGGCAACGGACTTTCTTTCCCAACATTTTTTGCATCTGACCTCCACAATCCTCACTTTTCACCCACTTTCTACCCCACAAGGTGAAAACCTACTCGACAAATTGACTATCATCCTAACCTACCTCCTTGCAATCATTGTTCTCCTATGTATTGTCTACTTTTCACCTCTTCACACACTCTCCCCCAAAACAAAACAAAACAAGAGAGAGAGAGTGAGCACCAAACCCTAATTCGACTAATACCCCAACTAACTAACTAACTAACTAACACTCCTAATCACTTTCATCTACACTAATTTACTGAAATTCCATTAAATCACTACTTATTGCCTAAATTAGAGTTTCTACTACTATGTTAGTGTTCTCATAGTAATTTTAAGTTTGATCACTTCTTTTGTGCTTTTCCATATTTCTTCTTTTTTATTGGTTTTCTATTTATGTTTAGCTCCATTTTCAACTTCTCACCATTGTTTTGGATTCCTTTTTGTATCTTTTATCTTTTATATATTTTAGAGTTGCAATTTTGATCTAGTTTCTCTTCCTATGCACTAAAAGCCTTTTACTAATGGTTATAGTTTAATCTAATGTACTAACACTTTTGAACTTCAAAACTCATTCATAGTTTTTATATTTTCAATTATCTGAAGGGTGAACCAATATAGTGGTTCACAAGGGGCCTGATTTTGTCAAAAAAGTGAATGGATTTGGATGGATTTTTTGCTGGCAGAATTGGAGCCAAAAGTAGCCTAGCAATAATAGAAAGTTGGTAACTATAGGCTAGTTCATCGTATTGACTTCATAGTTTGGGAATTTTGCATGAATTTTGTAAGATGGATGCTAATCATCATAATCTAAGTACGAAGCTTTGTTTTGCATCTACTCATTCTAATATATGTTGCAAAAGTTAGAAGCATTTTTTCAATTTCAATGTCAAATTGGACAACAAAAAAACATTCTAAAATATATTGATTATTATCTTTGGTTTGTATTTAAAAGCATTTCAACGATTTAATTTCAAATAATGAGGTGAAAGTTATGAAGAGTTTTATTTTGCGAGCAATGAAGATAGAAAAAACATATTAAGCCATCTTTTGCTCTCAATTTTGAAAATTTTCAAATTAAAAAAAAGGAATATCAATTGTTTACTAGAATGTTTATCAAATTGAAAGTAATAGTTACTAATGACTTAGACAGGTGGAAGATATAGAGGCACACAATCACTGTAGAACCAAGGCAACATCAACACAAGCTAGTGAATGTTATAATCATATTGATTAAAATGCACAAATTATCGGATATTATAGTACCTATTTTTTTTTAATAAAAATGTGGAAAGACAAAACTTCATTTTTAGAAAGGCTAGAACTGAAAACCTTCATCTTGAAGTTTACTCCATCTATTCATAACTTTTGATAAAAAAAGTCAAAGTGTTTTAAAATTTAAAGAAGGTAATTTTATGATCTACAATTTTGAAATATTAAACCTCAAAAATAACAAGTTCAAGTCCAAAGTAGTGATGATTGAATAGAAGTTCAAAACCAAACTTTAGGAGTAAATCAAACCATAAGATTTAGCCTAAAAGCATTTAGGAAAGCTTTAGAAGAATCTGTAACTACTTGACACTTAGAAAATAGAGCAAAATCAAAGGAATTAGAGTAGGATGAAATTTGGTCTTAAAGAAGTTCAGATTTGGACAAAAATTGTAATCATTTGTCCAATTCAAGTGAAATCAAAATATGAGAATTTAAGGCCAAGCTTAAACAAAAAAAATACAGAAGTATAAGTGAATGTGGACTAATAGGTCAGTAGGTTTTGATGGATGAAGTTTGATAAAACCATTTAAAAGTAAACCATTTGCTTGTAACTTTTGGTAAAAAAGTCCAATCAAAGAGATCTTTATCATTTCAAAAAGGGCTCACAATGCTCTGCAATTTAAGCTATTTAGATTCCATATTTTACTAACTTTTTTTTGGGTTTAGGTTGTTGCAAGAAACATTTGTCTTTTTTTGATCCCTTTGGCTTTGGACAAGTGGTTTTTGTTCATAAATTTTGCGTCATACGTCCATTTTCTATGAAATTTGACATAGATGTATATGTAATATTACTAGATATTGAATAATTTTTTCCAGTTTCTTAAAATTATTTTATTATTTTTGGATTGCCCTCAATTGGATGTCTACCTTGGCCATTTTGGGGGTAATGATACAATTTTTGCAACACTAAAATGCAAATTTGAAGATAAATTGGAATACAAAGATTTCTACTTAAATTACACAAGAATTCAAAAAAGAGATTTTTAAAAAATAATAAAGTGTCCACCTTCCACATGTGCTCAAAGTGCACTTCCATTGCGCACATGTAGAGAATACAATTTTTTTTCCTAAACTTAAGATGCAAGTGGTTGAAAAAAAGCATCTTTAAGTTAGATGAAAAAATAGTTTTTTTGTTTATTTTTTGAATGTTTTTCTTATTTTCTAAAAATCAAATTTCAAAGTATCTATTTTCTTGCATTTTTGTGTTAGATGACATTTCGGATAATTAAAGGGCCGTTTTAAGCCCATTCCCTAATCTAGCCCAATTTTGTGTATAATGGTATGGATTGTAGGTTGTTTTTTTTAATTTTTTTTTTCAAGAATGACTTTGCATGTGAACCAGATGCTGCAGCTATGTTTCCGCAATCTAAAAATGTAGGAAACTCCCCGGGAATTCACAGTCTCCTAATGCTCTAAAATGTCATCTATTGATTATTCTTTGAGTGTGCAATACTTTTAGAGATAAATTTTTCTAGGTTTGAATTTTCACATATATATTCTATTTAGAATGTTTTACAAATCATCCGTATTTTATTTCATGTAAATAAATAATAGTTCCAAAAGTTACAATACTCCAATACTCAAGCTGTTTTGAGCCAAAAACGGCAGGTGTTTCTTGGAACAACCCATGTTCAAAGTTTTGGCCCACATTAGTTAGAACCAACCAAAACTTTCAACAATCATTGTTTGCATCATATTCATTTGACCTTTAAATATTTGGGATTCATTATTAAAAAAGACTTATCTATTGCTTAAAAGGTCATTTGGATGATGCTTAGACACTTGCTTAGGACTTGAAAATTGAAACACAAAAAATTTCAATTGGTTGCATTGCATTATTTCAATAGTGTTCTCCAAATTTTTATTTGATGTCTTGAGACCAACTTTCTGCTATCCTAGTATTAGAACCAAAGGCATACATGTGATAAAGAACATGAAATACATGAAAAAACATACCTTTGAAAGATGCAATGCAAAAAATGAAAGAAAATTGATAAAAAAGCGGATATACAAAAAGGCAACATACTTGAAAGAAAGACACTTCAAAAGACACATTGGAACTCAAGCAATTAATAGTACTTGTAGTATATTGTTCCCTTACCAAAGGCATATAAAATTGACAAGATCGTTTTAGGAATGCTAAATCTATTGATTTTGCATCCCAAAGACAATTTTATTAATTTAATATGTCATACACATATAGTATACATACAAGGATGTATATTGCATACATAAAATATGGCATATATACATACATTTTATCTTCATAGATAATCTAAATACAAAAAATTTGAAATCATCGCTAAAAATTAAAGCTTGAATTAATGGTATTGCATTGAATCAAAAAATATACATATGATGAAGCAAATGTAATGCTTTAAATTATGATTGCTAGAACCTGTAGAAATGAAGCTATAAGCTACATTACTCTGAGCACAAATCTTTATTTGCAGAAAGTGAAGTAGACAACAAAGATACTACAACCTTTACATTAGAAAGAGTAAATTGTATAGTATAACTAGTAAAATTGCCATGAAAGAGAGTGCTTCCAACAATTTGCGTATCAACTATACAATAGACTAATGCTCAAAGAGCTCTATTTCATCTAGTCAACACATGCCAATTTCGGTCTGGTAGCACGTCCATTGCATTAAACTGACAAGTATCAGTTACACATACAATTTTGTTCAAATAATTACCTTGTGTACATCCAAGAAGTGCCAACACCATCACCTTCAAACATTTATTAATTCGTTTGATACCTACCTACCTTTTGACGTACCAAACGCAAAGTTCTTTGAGATTGATGCCATCTATAGCTCTTAGAAAGAAAGGATGTGGTATAGGAGGATCACTACTCATCCACTTTGGGAGATGTAAAATGTGCATTTCAAAAGTCTCTATTAAATTAACAAGGTTACAATTCACGAAGCAATTTGTCCTCTTTGATTAACTTTGTAAATCTTACTATCCCTTTCATCAAACTTGACACATTTCATGTTGATTTTATCTTCAAAAATAGAGAAATTGCAATTACAAATACAGAAATTATGAATGATGTAGTAAGCAACCTATAGAAAACAACCCCTTTATCAATCCTAGACATCATAGGTGACACAAACAATTGGAATCCTATAATTTTTCATCAATTTGTTGCACTTGAAGAAAAAATTTGGAAAGAAGTTTTGTAAGTTATCCTACCTTGTATGCAAACATTTCTGCAATAGAAGATATATAGATGCTTGGTTTAAACTTGCATTAAAGGTCGTTGCAAAAGCACTTTTTTTTTTGTCCCTTTAACCTTGAACATGTGGTTTTTTGCTCATAACGTGCGTCATATGCCAATTTTGTATGAAATTTGAAACTAAAGAACATGTGGTAGTTGTAGACATTGAATAAAAAAATTTCCAATTTTTTTAATTAGTTTACGAACTTTGCCATTACGGGGGGGGGTTCAAGACTATTTTGACCCAAAAATACAAATTTGAAGGTTGATATTAGGAGACAAGGACTTCCACTAAAGTTACACAAGCATACCAAAAGAGATTTTCTAAAAATAATAAATTTCAATTCACCTTCCACATATACTTGAAGTACACTACCTTTGTGCAAGTGCAAATAATACAATTTTTTCCATAGAGATGCAAATGGTTGAAAAGGAGTATCTTAAAGTAAGGAAAAACGGCCATTTTTAAGTTGTTTTTTTGAATTTTTTACTATTTTCTAAAACCAAACATCACAATATCTATTTTCTGGCATTCTATGCATAACTTTTAGGCCTGAATTTTCACACATTATTTACAACTTATTCATAATTTTTATTATTTTTTATTTATTTTTATTCCAAAATTCATAGTATTATCCCTCCAATACTCCATATATAGTGGGGTACCAATCAAAATGGTATTTTTCAATTCACAGTGAAAGAAATTTCAATGTTGTCAACTTTGATAGCCTCTCAAAAGCTGAAAAATTGGTATTTTACTATGAAACTTTTGTCACAACAACATCTTTATGTTACTACCACGTGTACTAAATTTCATTGCCAAAAAATTCACCCAAAAAAAGATACTCAAAATCTAACAACATGTATAGCTGTGAAATTTTTTTCACTGTTGCCAACTTTGATAGCCTCCCAAGGTTTGAAATTTTTTTTCGCCATGAATTCTTTTTGAAGAAATAACATCTATATTGATAATTTATTTTCCAAATTTCAAGTTCAAAATATTTATACAAAAAAAGATATTCAAAATTTACCAACATGTGTAGTTGTGAGAAACAATTTCACTTTTGCCAACTTTGACACCCTCCCAAGGCTAAAAAACTGCTTATTTTTCATGAACTTTTTTTTGCAAGATCATTTCTATATTGATAACATGTGTGCCAAATATCAAAGTCAGAAGACTCAAACAAAAAGAATTCTCACAACTATACATGTTGGTATAGTCCTTGTGCATTTTAATGTTCAATTCATTTTCATTATGAGGTTAGTAAAGACAAAGCTTTATAAGTTATATTATTGAATAAATTATGACATTCAATGCTTAAATTAATTTTTGAAATTATCAAGAAAATGAAATGAACATTTAGAATATCTTTTTTTGTGTGAATCTTTTGAACTTCAAATTTGACACTTATGTTATCAATATAGATTTATCTCATGAAAAAAAATTCATGGTAAAATTTTTTTTTCTCAGCCCTTGGGAGGGTGTCAAAGTTGGCAAAAGTGAAATTGTTTCTCACAACTACACATGGTGATAAATTTTGAATATCTTTTTTTGTATATAAATTTTGAACTTGAAATTTGGAAAATATATTATCAATATAGATGTTATTTCTTCAAAAAGAATTCATGGCAAAAAAAAATTTCAAACCTTGGGAGGCTGTCAAAGTTGGCAACAGTGAAAAAAATTTCACAGCTATACATGTTGTTAGATTTTGAGTATCTTTTTCTGAGTGAATCTTTTGGCAGTAAAATTTGGTACACGTGGTATTAACATATAGGTGATGCTATGACAAAAAGTTTATGGTGAAATACCAATTTTTTAGCTCTTAGGAAGCTGTCAAAGTTGACAACACTGAAATTTCTTGCACTGCAAATTCAAAAACGCCATTTTGATTGGTATCCCACTGTACAAAGATTTCCTTGAACCTTTTTTTGAGTCAAGTTGCCGAAAAATTCACTTCAGAAGCAATATTTCCTTCTCCTCTCTAATAGAATCATAAGTTGGTGCAACATCAACAAGATCTGACACTATAAGAAATCTATATTTTTTGGGATGTTTTCACTATTTTTTGGAACGCATTTTAGTGAACATTACAAAAAACAACCCATGTTTTTATGTCAACAATGATGTTCAACAAAACATCATTGTTTGTTTTATTTGTTTGTTTTGTTACATTGAGATCTCTCGGACCGTGTGTCTTCTGGCCACATGCTTGCATGGCACTGTCAGAAAGCCCTTGGCAAGGAGGGATGCATAGGCTTTGTTTAGTGGAGTTTTGACCTATTGTGCGGATGTTATTGAATTTTGAATTCTTTTTAGTTTAAAATAACTAGAAAACTACTTCTACTTTTATTTCGGCTATAGCAATGGCACAGGGTACACTAGTGTAGCTAAAAAGATCTCATATAGCCATTCTATTGAAAAAATGACTATTGACAATCTCAACAATAAACACCATAATTCCAAACCAAAAATAGTTACACAATACTACAGAGAAACAACCACAGTAGATAATCCACATTCAACCAATTCAAAAGTAGAATTTGCGGATGCTGAAAAGACATTGGTGTATAAATTCAATAAAATGATGAATTTATATGCAATCAAAATATGCCAAAGATATTGTTGATGCTAATAAACAGGTTGCCTTGTGCACAATCATAGAGCTTGCCCTATGATCGCTTATAAGGTGGAATCTACCATTCGTAGCCGTTTGCTACTAGTATGTTAGGAACCCTAGTTGAAGCTATGGTTTGCTTCCCAGTCAATGATGCATTCTCCTAGCTAAGCTATTGTGAGAATGCCCAACATTTGTCCAACTTGTCTGCACTTAAGTTATTGCATACTGCAGACCATCTCCTTCAATAAAATTAAAATTGAGGTGTGCAAGGTGACTTGAGGTTTGGATGGGTGAGCCTCATCACTAAGTCCCAAGGGATTGGGGGATTGGTAGCCCCCATCTAGGGGAATTTTGCATGCCTGCTTGCCACCCTCATTGCTTGAAGAAAATGTTAGATTTTTTTTATTTGCATAAAGGTCCTAACTGCAATGTTTTTATTTTATATCTTTTTGATGTAACCAAAAGATCTTAACGAGTAATAGAGACTATTCCTTCATACTTATCTTATATAATGCTCTGCGTTTGGTTAATGTAGCTATGTGCTAACCAGCGCTCTGCTCCAAACCTAAACCCTACTTGCTCTACTAAGGGTTTAGGTGCTACAATATTTACCGCATGTAATTTCACTTTTAGGGAGAACCTGGGGGGTGGCCAGGGAGAATTGACCCCTCTATTGCCCCAAGTTTTCTTCTTGCAGAAAACACTGAAATTTCTTTATTTGCCACATTTGATAAAATTTGCAATTTCTGAATTCATATATGCAATCAGAGGCTCCAAATTAGTTAGGAGACGTAAAGAAATACAAAATTTAAGCGGCACAAAATAGGGGGCAGTTTTTACATTTACCCTTCGAATGGGGCAATAGAGGGGTCAGTCCTCCCTGGCCACCTGGGGTGGGCTGAGTTCGGGCGGGGGGCAAAAATTTGCCTAGGCGGGCAGACAGGCGGACCTGGGACCTAGTGCTGAGGGCAAGAGGGCAAGTTCTCCAGATCAGCCGCGCAGAAGTTTGTTGCCCTCTTGGCTGCCCTCGCGACAGCCGCTGTCTCGCACTGCGCTTCTTCTTCACCGTTTTGAATCTGTCGTCACCACGCCCAGGTATCGTTGTTCCGCCCGTTTTTGCAATGGTTTTCCTGTCCTCTTTTTCTTCTTTCCGTCGGTCTCCCTCATGCCTCTTTTGATGATGCTGTCTTCCGTGTCGGTCCTAGGGTTTCGGTCATTTTCGCCGCTTCACTTTCTTTCAATTCCTTCGATTCGGTGCTGCGGCCGCGACTGAGCCGCCTGAAGGACGGAGAGCAAGAGACTAGAGGACCTGCGGAACTGATCGCGGGCCTTTTGTTGCCCACAAAACCCGTTTTTGTTCAGTGATGGCTTTGGGAAGGGTCTAACTGGATTTGATTTGGGCCTTGCGCGGAGATGTTGTTTCGATCGGTTCTCGTGGTCGGGAGCATGCGTGGTCGGGAGGGTCTCTGCTTTAGGGTTTCGTTTGTGTGATGGTCCGAGTTTTCGATTTTTACGTGACGGACTACTTTTGAATAAACACGGAGCATCAATGGTAGGAATGATTTGGGGATAGTTGGTCTTAAGGTATGCTTCCAGTGTGGTCCTGTTGTCGTGCTGCACCCGCACTCAATTTTCTGAGAACGATTTTTAGGGTAATGTTGGGCGTGGAGGATTTGGGTTTGTAGCAGTTTCGATTTCATATTTTAATTTTTATTCGCACACGCCTCTTTCGTCTGTTGGGCTCTCAGACTCTCGGACTCTTGACTGCCGGGCATTCTTGTTCCCGAGTCTGCTAACTTGAAATTTTCAGGTGGTTCCGCATCTGCATATTTGTATATTTTTTTTCTCTCTCAACGACAGCAGCGACAGCAGCTTCGGCCAGAGATTTTCGCTATGGGGGGAGGTGCTGGACGAGGGAAGTTCAAGGGCAAGCCTACGGGGCGGCGCCACTTCTCCACGCCTGAGGAGATGGGTATGTATTGCGGGACTAAGATTTTGTGAGGAAGTCACTGGGGTTTTCTTGTCATGGGTGTAATGTTTTGTTGCAATTATGTTGAGGTTTACATTGATGTGGTTTATCGCTATTGTTGGATCTACAGCGGCTGGCACCTCGACCAAGCCTCGAAGTTTTAAGAGGGTATGTTCCATGACTTTTGGTTCATCGTATATACTTTAAGTTGTTGAAGACAGATTGAACTAGGAATCAGCCTGGAATGTCCACTTTTGCTACTCTTTGTTTGTGGGGTTCTTACGAGTGGAATTTATGAAGCCTTTTTATTGGATGTGTGGTGACAGAATCCTGAGGAAGAGGAGTCTGAGGAGGAGTCTGAGGAGGAGTCTGAGGAGGAGGAATCCTCGGTTAGTTATTCAATTTCTAAATGGAAACTATTGTTTAGGATTTGCAATGTCCTTTCTATGATAATTCTTTAATCTGTAATCATTGTTTAGTACACAATTATTATTTCTGGAATTGATTGTGCGTAAACTTGAAATTATTATAGCTTGTTTGAGCTGGTCTGTCCTTTATGTTTTATTGATGCTCCATTTTTATATTTCTTTGTCATGCAGAAGATGAAGGGTACGCAGGGAGTAATCCAAATCGATAATCCTAATCTTGCTAAAGCCAGGACTGTGAAAGCTAAGGATGTTGATGTACGCCCATGCCTATCACCTTTGCCTGTTCACCCGCTTTGTCATTCATTGGTGATAATCGTAACAGTTTTCGGCTGGTCGTTTTCTAAAACTTCAAAAGATATTGGGCATTCATGACTTCTGCAAATATGGTACATCAATTTTGCAGATGGAGAAACCAGCTGAGCTTTCAAGGAGAGAGAGGTAGCTCATTGACGAACTCTATTTTTGTTTTCGTGCCTTCTGTTTGTTCTTTTCATTTTTAGAGTCTTCTGGCTTCAATGGTGATTCCTTAATTGCACGGAGGAGGCTGTTATTTAATTATATATTACTATCGCTACTTGTTTTTTCCTTTTATAAAATCTTTTAACCCGTAAGTGTCCTTGGGAGGAGGCAGATTTAAATTTTGATCTTTCTTGGCAAAATAAATTTTGGCTTGACCAGAATATACACACATGTAAATAAATATAAATATATACAACCTTGAGTAAACCTTTGAAGAACATTGTTGAAGAATAAGCAAAAATTGCTTCTTCAACATACAGACGCTTCATCGATTTCTTGTAGCTTTGGCGGTGACCTCTCAAAAACATTCATATTCCATCCAGTGGACGCTGACTTTCTTACGGGTTAATTCTTATTGATAAGACATTTATCGAAAATGAATCTATCATGAAGCATCTGTTTGTATTTCGATTCCACTATTCGATAGTTAATACTTATTTCAGAAGATCACTGTTTTGTTTTTTTGTTTATCTTCAGACCCTCTCTATGTACCAAATTCTTGGAGTATGATGTACATTTTTGATAGTAAACATGAACTTTTACTAACTGCTGTTTTATATAATTTTGCAGAGAGGAGCTGGAGAAGCAAAAAGCCCATGAACGCTACTTGAAATTGCAGGAGCAAGGCAAGACTGAGCAATCAAAGAAAGACTTAGGTATGCATATCTACTGAGTATGCACTCTATTTGCAAGGATAATTGATTGGCAACAGTTTTCTTTGGGGGAAAACTCACGCCAATGGGATCGGAGAAAAAACTGACTGGACTTGGGTTTCCGCAGAGCGTTTAGCACTGATTAGACAGCAACGGTTGGAGGCGGCGACGAAGCGAGAGGAGGAGAAGGCTGGTAACTTTTTCCTGATCTTCCTATATTTCTGTATACGAACTTATTTTCTTTGAAGTCATATATATATGTTGCGCCTTCAGGGACTTCCGATGTCATGTTACTCGTTTTTCGTTCTGTTACTATGAATTGATGATTATCCCCGAAGTCTATAAATAATGTAGTACTCCGTATACCGGTTTGCACTTCAGTAGACTAACGACCTTAGAAGTTGAATGTGGTTATTCTTGGTTGTTTAAGTACATATCCTGTTGTGGTTGGTTCGCAGCTAAGGATGCAAAAAAGGTGGAGGCTCGCAAATAGTGCGCAAGGTTATCTGCACATCTTCAATGCTTAGGAAAATCTCAAAATTACCTTGTTTGTAGTTCTGGTGGTGTGCACTATGATCTCATACTTCCGTGCAATGTCCTGGCATTGCAGGGGGGGTCTTCTTGCATGATCGCTCTTCTGTATTAAAAGAATTACACAAGCCTTATTGTATAAGACTGCACTGTCCTGAGATATTTGTAGAGGGAACGAGTTGTGCTTGATCTTCACTTGAAACTTCATTATGGAGTGCTGTTTCGCTCCTTGGTGAACCATGTTCCTATTAATTTCTTTCATCGTTTGCAAATATTCATGCTTGTATTGCTTATTAATGTTTCTGAGTATGAGCTAGTCTTGCTTATATGGATCAATTATACAACTGCCTTGACTACCGGTATTCTACACATTTTCTTTTGATAGATTTTCTTATTCAAACATCAGAATCCATACCTTAGGTTTGGCTTTTTTGTTTGTTTGTTACGTTGAGATCTCCCGGACCGGGCGTCCCCCGGCCGCGTGCTCGTAGCTTTTGGTGCTTGGTACCGTCGGAAAGCCCTCGGGGTGCACGGGCTTGGTTTCGTGGCGCTTGGAGTGACGGTGCAGAAGTTATCGAATTTTGAAGTATATATATTTGTCAAAAAATTAAAATATTAATTTTACTTTGATTTTGGTATTGTTCTCAGAAAGCTCTTGGCGAGGAGGGGTAGACAGGTTTTGTTTTGCGGAATTTGGACTTGCAATGGGCAATTTCAAAGTTTTGTATATGAATAAAAAAATAAAAAAAATAACTTTTCCTTTTGTTTTGGTTGTGGCAATAGTACAAGGTACACTAGTTTTAATGATGGAATCTCAAAACCCCATTGCCACAAAAAGAGACCTCATATAGAGATGAGGACCAAAAAGTCCATTCTTCACTTGGACCTTTCTAAAGGAGTCCATTCTCTACCAAATTTTGTCATTTCTTCCCATTTCCTCTACTTTTAGAATATATAATTAGTTCTCATTAATAAAAATTTGGTGCTCATTACCAATCAAAATCAAAATTTGAAGTGAAAATAATTGCCCTATCATGTTTTAATATTTGTCAAAGATAATTTTGCACTTATTATTCATAAGGAATTTGCCATGCTCATCAACATCAATAATATTGTTTTGCCACTCTCATATTGTGCTACATTGCATTAAAAAGAACCAGGAGAAGAACTTGAGAATGGAGAAAATACATTTGTAGCTGCAGCTGTCTCAATACAGGAACATGTTCAAGTTTCATAACATGCTTCACCTATGATACAATTCATCAAAATGACTGAAGGACAGTAGACCAAGAGAAAGATGGTCAGAATTCCCAAGGTTGCAATCACTTTCACTTTTAGCCCACACAAGCCCATGCAAGCCCATACAGTCATATTTACAACAATAAGGTTACTTTATCTAACCTCTGGAATTGCGATGAGACCTTGGATTTCAATATCTACATTTTGCATACATATTGAAAAGATATTGAGCAGCACATTCTGCACAACCATTATGCATGATGAAAAAAGCCAGTGTGACATGATCGAAAAGTATTATGGAGCATCCTAAAGAGTGTCTTCCTGATACATTAGAGGGAGTCAAAGATGGCCCGCACAAGATGGCCATTTTAGAATCACATTCCAAAATTCTAACAAGGGAGATTGTACTGTACTGTACAGTGCCCTACCAAGAGTTTTTGCGCAGAGTCTCTCCCTCGGGTGAGAGTCAGAGCAAAAACTTTTGGTAGGGCACAATACTTCAAACAATACTTTGAGGAATGAAGTATCATGTTACGCTCAATTTGGTGACAAACCTGCAAATTACAAAGCAGGATTGACTCTTAATTATAATACAAAATACAATGACAAGTATATAGAAGTACTCAACCCGTCTTCCACTGACAAGGGTCAGCAACCCCCGCAGTGACTCTAGTTCTACAAAGTTTCCGTCATCCGGGGCTGCTGCGGCTGCTGATGTGTGATGGAGAGGAGCAGCGGATAGCAGTGATCTTCATCGTAGTTTGGCCATTCGGTTCCTGATTCACTTCTTAAGAAGCCTTGATGAAGGTCCCATATCCGGGGGTCGTACTGCTCCTGAGTCTCTACATCCAGCTGTAGACTTTGCGAAGCTCGCACAAAGCGGTCCAGAGAGTCGCCCCTTCTTGGGTTGAAAAGAATCGCTTGACAGCCATCACTTGTTCCCAGGAGCCCCTTAATTGTGTGCGCCAAGTCCAGATGGAAATCTTTGAAAAATGTACTGCCAAATCAAGCAAGAACAATCCGGTTCAGGACATGTTCATCTTAAACAAGAATCTACAAGTGTTGCCTTCCGGTAGGGGTCTCAGATCCTTACCCTCAAGGTGGAGTTATCTCCAGAGTCTCAGATCCAGTATCTCTGTTGAGAGGGGCCTTGATGTCTAACTGTGTTCAATAACATCAGAAGATGATTCTAGTTTCTGATATCAAGGCTTTACTGCCATTGGGCTCTTATCACTTCATTTGGGCCACTTAGGATGCAAACGGAGCCATGTGACCTTAAACTAGAAAACACAGAGAATGAACACATTTACTACTGCATTGCCCAGTGAAGGATACTTTACCAGTCCGCAGCAATAACCACGTCAAAATTTAATCCCGGCATGGCTGCTTGATGCCGGCTCCAGTGCAATGTACAGGTGCGCACTTTGGTATCACCAAAAAGTTCACTATTTGCAGAGATGTTCTTTAGTATATCTGCAATCAATGAAGGAGGTGGCTCAGATCTCATCTTTGCAATCAGCGACTTCTCCAATCACCCAAGCGAGAAATCAATTGCATTCTCCACAAATAACGCACAACTGATCACAATATCCCAAGTTACAATGCCGAAGTCTTAGTCAAATAGCTTCCAAGAATGGCGTGCAAGTGGACGGGAGAATTGGAAGGAATATAACAACACGCGCTCACTTGGTTCCAAGTTTTAGCAAAGTATACACCACGACATTGGCCTCAAGATTGGAAGCATACATTCAACGACTTGAGGATTCCCGTCGGTGAGGAGAACCTCTGATGGTTCGGTGCATGTCGCAATTGCCAGACCAGCCAACCCATATCCGGATCCAAGTTCGATAACTCGCTTGTTTCTGCAGCAAGAGATTATGCATCAGAAACATGTACGTCATTGCTGTGCAGAATCTGAACCCATCACACATAATGACGTGGTGAGTACGAACGACTATAAAGACAGTGCCCGTATACCTGAAAAGCTCTGGCCGGGAAAGGCAATAGTATGTCATGATCTCCTCCGCTGGCCACAGGCCTGCTCATAACAAGTAATGACAATCTCAGCTCATACATAACACGTCACTGCATGAATTTACCACCGTACCCTGTTTCAGGAAAGACTCTTTGCAGCAGACACCGAGTGAATGGTACATTGATCTCATTACAGAAGTGAAAGGAAAACTACGTAGCTTTTCAATTTTAAGCACACCCTTCAACTTGACTGTTAATTTAAATTCAAAACATCCAGCACTCAAATCACTCAGATGAGCACCATATCCAAAGATAGCAGGGAGCCCCTGAATACGATGGAACTGTCTCATTTCCTTCACAAAATAACTTCGGCAGGTAGAAATAGAGAATGTCAGGGAATCATGCACTTACAAACGAGGCCAGTACTATCAATGTCGTGCTTCTGCGAGTTAATGAAATCGCTCAAATCAATTCCAGAATCCTTGCGCTGCCTGCGAAATCATACACAGAATCGTCAAGCAGATAACTTGAAACAAGACCTTGTGTAATTTACATCGTACGACCCAAACGTTCCGCATACTCACTCTAGGTATACTTCAATATTGCAAAAAATTTAGCGGGGTCCTTTGACGCGTTATTAGGTTTCTAGTGAGGGACTCCGTGTATGGACAGTACAAAATTCCAAAAAAATGAGAAGCAATACACTCGTCAACATAGCAAGTACTTCCAGCAGAAAGAAAGAAGTAACCTGGGTTGACCCTCATACCGGAGCGTTAGGACGACATTAGGATCCGAGGGAAGAATGTATTGTGCCACCACCTCTCTTCGGTTCTGCGTAGCCTGTTGCTCCGAACTCGCAAAGGGGGAGTTCGGAACGGGATAGCACTGGATGACATTGAAGCGTCCTACTGGTCGCCTGGAAATCTTAGCCAAGTCTTTCTCCGCTGTTTGCCCTGTTCGCTGCAGGAAATCAACACCTGAGCCCCTTGCAAAGATCTAAACGTAGTTGTCTGTCATTCTTTGTGTTGTTCAAAAATTTATCAGTTACTTAAATCACAAATCCAAGACGATTCCCAACACGTCATGTCCCAAATTCTCTTCTAGAGAACACACACAATGGAAGGAAGCTAAACCCTAAACCCCTTGCTCACCTCATGGATCCCAGCTGCAATCAACACTCAGCCCCAGGACAGTAGATGCGTGACGATTGTGGATCAGGACATGCTATGCTGACCGCACAAACATGGAGATGGCAAAGATCCGAAACACAGACTGGCCGTGTGGACAGAGAAGGATCAAGGGGAGGTGCGCACCTGGTTTCCTCGAGGAAATGAAACGACCCAGTAAGCTCCATCGCAAAGCGGATGCAGACGGAACTGATTCAGTCGAATCCTTCACGTCTACTTTCAGATCTGAGACCTCCGCAGTACTCCTACTGCTACTCTCCATCACTTATTCCCTGCAGTCTGAGAACCTATCAGACGATCACCGGTAAGTTAATAGACTTGGCCTCCCCACGACCAAAAACGTTCACCTCCTCGACTCCGTCTGCCGCAGATCGAGAGATTTGATTCGCTCTCCAGATTGGCAGCGTCGTCCTGCATCCTCACTTTGTCATATGTATCCCGATCACCGACCCAACCCTTCTCTTCTTATTATTGCCTCTAGAGCAAATTTCACGAAGTGTATTAATATGCAAGCTCTCTCTGCGACACGAAACAGTGCCAAGAATGCCATCGCCACGCAGGCGTAAGGTAACTTAATGATGGCGCAGAAGAGGTGTTCAGGGCATCGCCACCGCAGACTCGCCAAGGAGGGGCGCCAAGTAGAGATTTGGTGAGTGAATTTGAAGAGTGGAGCTTTACCACTATTCCTCTCCGCACGGCTGACGCACCAAACAGGGGCGCCAAACATGTAATTGGTGTCAAAAAGGTTTTGATGGTTTTAAAATTAAACTCAAATTTTTTTTACTTAGTTCATTGAGAACTAGATTGCATTGTTTTCCAAACTTAGTTTGTATTTTTGAACTAATAGAGAAGCTCACTATATACACATGGGGGGGTACAGTAGAACCTTTCTAAACTAATCAATCCCGGACCAGTTTCAAATGGTCTGACAAGATCACATTAGAGAGGTTTATTAGCTTACAAAAGGTCATTTTTAGTCATAACCTTTGTTATGAAGACCGGTCCAGGACCAATCTAACAAAATTACCTTACAGAGGTTTTCTAGCTTATGGAAAATCAACGTAGGGAGGTTCTACTGTAGGAGGTAGAGCAAACAATGTGGAATAAGTAAATTAGATGTAGTAGGAGCTAAACCACTCATAGTTGATTCAAAAGTATGAATTGTGTTAAAAGTAAAATTTCAGACCTCATTTAGGCATATTAAAATAACTATTTTAAAAACTTTGAACTAATAAAAGTTGTTAAATCAAGATGAGTTTCACTTCCAAAAATCTGTTTGTGATTTCAAGACTCCAATCAAAAGTTATAGACAAATTTCATTCTAATTTTGATAGACACAAGTAAAGGAATTTTACTTGTAGTCAAAAGTACTTTTTTTCCTTTGTTTTTCATACAAATGAAAGGAATTTCATGATAGTTAAACTCTTTCAATAACATTTGAGAGCCATTTGGAGGTGTCAGTACCTCAAAGTCAGGGTAAAAAGTGGAGTCAAACCCCATGGCGAGACATACTTGGGACTCCCCGTTTGGCCAACCGCTTTTCAAATTTTGAAATGGCCGGATATTTTTGGCAAGTCTGCGTGCCTGCGGTGGGAGAGATTACTTGGCCTGATGCTCCAATTGGGCGAGTCAGCCTCACTTGGCGCCCTGTGGTGGCGAGAAACTGAGATTTCTCAGATAACTTATGACAAAATGAGGATGTGGACAACAATTGCTGTACTCTGCACCAAATAGTGCAATTAGGTTGCCCCACACTAATTTCTCATATCTTACACTTTTACTGTTGTAGAAAAGATTTTCATCACTAATTATTGCAAAAAATATATATTTAAAAGGCCTTGCAACCACTGCAAAGCTGCCAAAAAATAAATTAACAACTTTCAAGTTGTAAACCATGTGAAATTCAAGCATGGTCAACATATAGTGTGGGGCAACCTAATTGCACTATTCAGTGTAGTTACTGTACTACTGGCGTCAGCCGGGTTTGGGAACTTTGGGAACGAAGACCCTCGATGGCGCTTCTTCTGTCTCTGTAGTGCCTTTCCCTGAGGGGACCTGGTGCGCCTGAAGGCATTTTTCCTGTGAAAAGTTAAGCTCTGTGTGCGTTGAATTCTGCGAATTCGTGGTCTTCTCACTGGTTTTCTCGATTGTTGAAAGTTGGAAGATTTTTCGGGGTTTACAGCCATGGCGTCAAGGAGGCTGCCTGTATGTCGGCTGCCTGAATTGCGAACCTTGGTCGGTTCTGCCTCAGCCAGGACTCGAATTGCGCCGAGCTCTTCGTCACCACGTGTTCTTCTTTCGAATCCAACTCCGTGCCAGCAGTACGTAATTTTTCGCTCAATCCCTGCACGGTTTGATTGATTTGTGTTCCTCTTTTTGGTTGGGGTTCCAGAGACTGCCAAATTTTCTGACCTCGCACATTGTGGGGTACGAAGAAAACCCCAGGGTCACGTGTGCAGTCTGTGTTTCTACGGTGAATTGCTTGTCAAGAGGGTGATCACCAAGGTAATTAGAGGTGGCTTCGTGCTGAAACGAGGCGTTGGTAATTGATCCTTGAGTTTACGGACTTTGTCACAGACTTAATCGGCTTTGTCGATGTGCTTGCAAATTTTTAAACCCTATTTTGCAGACAGACATCTTTTTGTGATTTAGTTTCCAGCGCATGCCAGGTTGTTATTGCACTGTGGTGTATTCAATGTATATGCACGCTACACATAGATGGCATTTCAGACTTGTTGGAAGTATATTTAATTCTAGAAGAGGTTCCAGGTTCCAGGTAGGTAGTGCAGCCGACTTTCCCAAGATTACACGATTCTTCGGCAGCAGTGTGAGAGGGTATGAAAATGAAGCTGATGATGGGAAACGGCGTCGAATTTTAAACAGGTTTAGACTTCTCTCTCCTGGTTTTCACAAATCTGTAGTGCAATCGGGATGACCTAGAAATAGCTTCATCGTCAGCACTCTATTCTCTTTCATATGTCCTTGTCTTGAATTGCGTATCTCCCTCGTCAAGGAATTTCCTTGCCCCTGAATCATGGTATTCCATCTTTTTTGAACACCTTGGCTGGAGTATTGTTGATGTGCAAATTATGCGCAATTTCCTTTGTTTACATCGCAGAGTTGTTGGACAGCACTTGACTACTTGAGACCATGCTCAGTAGACCCATGACTTTCCTTTCCTGCCATCTGCACAGAATACTGTATAGGAGTCGGCAGCGTGGATACTTGGAGCTCGACCTGCTTCTTGGGAAGTGGGCACAAGAGAACATCACCAATTTGGATGAGAAGCGGCTACAGGAACTTGTTGATTTGCTGGAAGGGGTGAGGCACCGACCTCGTACGAGTTTTGTCTTTTTCCTTATGTATCACAGCATGTGTCTCACCTGCTTAACCTTTCATCTATTTTATTAGCAGCCCGAACACGCTAAATGCACCTGTCGGGTTCTAATTCTGCTTTCAAATTTATTTTAGGGCCTGGACTGAGGGTTTGGTGCTTACAGTGACTTGGAATTGGGGTGCACCTCCTTTGACAATGTTTTTGGATCGAAATCTTCAATAATTTTGGATTTGAAACTTTGCAGGAGAATCCGGACTTATGGAATTGGCTTACTGGACAGGCAGAAGTGCCCTCTGATCTTAGTGAGAATTCGGTGAGTAATCTGAACAAGCAACCAATCGCCAGAGTGTGTCCAACCTAAAAAACAAGTATAATTTTTTTCTTTATTTTAAACAATCTTCATTAAAATCCCTAGCGATTAAGCAATTCAACATTCATATTTGACAATTGCAGAATGCTACTTTTCCTACAATCGCATTTCACAATTGCACTAAACATAAGAAATTGATTCTTTGGACTATGAGCCCCAACATTCTACTTTTGCTTTATCACGTCTCATTTTTATTGGAAACCAGAACTTTTGGGTCAGAGATAACGAATTTTCTTTCGTTGTGGTGCAGGTGTTCACTGCCATTAAGGACCAAATTGCGGTGAACCTGAGGACATACTCTTCTCCTAAAACCAGGGCGCAACCTGGGAAACCTTGGGTTCGAGGTTGGGACGATAATCGCAAGATTGGCGGTCCACAGGCTGGAAATCAGTGACTTTGGATGGCACCGTATTTGTTTGGCCATTTCGGAGGCATTTGTCATGGGCAGTCTTATTATGATAAAAATATCTCAGGTACTGTTGGAGCATTTGGCACTGTACTTGTAGGTACACGTCATCACTGCACTCAGATTGGTGGTTGCACAAGTAGATTTAGTTTTTGTGCAAGTCAAAGATTTCAGTGCAACCCAATTCTTTACGTTGCATGCACACAGATAACGTGGCAACTGAATAAAAGGAGAGTAATTGTGTTACTTCCTGGAGGGACACAGTTTGTCTTCAAGGATAGTTGTGCATTTGTGCCTCAATAGAGTACTGGTCTAGTAATTTATCTGATATTGCCAGGACGACTCTTTGAATGCCTAGCGTTTGTTCTGTTGTAGAATTCCTATTTTTGTCATGCAAGTGGTCTTGAAGAGTTGATTTGGGTGAAGTGGTAAAAACCTTAACAACCAAACTAAAGTGTAGGTGCAATGTGAAAGTTTTTGGGTAAACCTTCAACATGTAACCCCTATAAAGGTTCAATGAACTCTCTTCCCTTTTTATTTGTTTAGTTGCAGGTGGACCTTGAAACTCTAATTCCTAATTGGGTTATACTGGACTTCTACCTCTACGTTCCTGACTAGCTTTGTAATTGGCTTTCTACTTTAAGTTTTCTAAACTAGTTCCTAAGTAGCTTCTTTTCTCTATTCTAGTGTTTTCTAAACTAGCTCCTAACTAAGCAAAAAACTAAAAAAAAGAAAGTGGGACCCTGTAGAATATCATCCCTTGTTGATCTGGTTTTTAGCCATGATGTATGTGATAAGTAGCAAATCAGAACAAGAGACCAACTGGCTACTGGTCCGAATGGGATTGCTGGCCCCCTAGTTGGGCACCGGCCCGCTGTTGGGTACCGGTCGCTACTGGGTACTGGGTCGAGCTGGCTGTTGGTATGCTGGTTTCCAAAATTTCTCAAAACACACACACCTTGGGTTCCCTCAAGGGAACCCACTTATACAAAACTTAAATTGGATTTTTAGAAAGTTAGGGCCAGGTTCAAAGCTTCGCCGTCCGGGGAGGTAGGCTTAAATCCTTGGACACAAAATTAACTTACGAAGTCACATGCTATTTTTCTCACACTAGGACTCTAATATCTTGGAAGCTAAACTTTAGACTTTTCCAAGAAGATTTTGGAAACTAAACTTTGGGGCTAAGCACTAGGGAGGTTTGAAGCTTCGCCGTCAAGTTGGGTTTAACACCAACTCTAGGACTTCATGACACTCCGAGGATTCAAAACTTTGCCGTCCGGGATCGTTTTAACATGTACTCTAGGACTTGACTTAATCGTGGGTTCAAAGCTTCATCATCAAAAAGGGAGGGTCTACACGACAAGAAAGACTTTAGAAGAGGGAAAAAATACACAAAGAAAGGAACTTGTATGAGAGGTCAAAGCTTCACCATCTCAAAGGGGGGTCCACTCAACAAGAGACATGTTAGAAGAAGGTAAGGACTTAACTTAAGAGAACACACAAGTTAGTATAACGAGGTAAAGCACTTGACTCACACTCTAAAGGCCCCCTAAAGCGGCATTCGCCAAGGTACGGAGGGGGTGGCTTTAGGATTAGTAAAACACGCAAAAGACTCTCATAACACGAGGTTTAGTTAACAAGAACATATAAAAATACAAGAAAAGTACATGAGGGATACACAAGGCAAGATAGAAGGACCCCCAAAGACCTTCAAAGCTTGAAATACAACAACAAAAGAAGCCAAAAGTGCTCCGAAAACACCGTAGAGGTTTTTGGCTTCAAATGCCAAAATATCCAAGATGACTTGGACCCACGGACCCCAAAACAAGTATGGGGGTGATTTCAAAGAGGGAAGTAGAGCCCTTTTATAGGTTTTCAAAAGCTCTTCCCCCCCCCCCTAAATTCCTACCATTAACCTTATTAGTTTAGATTTTCATCCTCATCCTCAAAGATTTTCATCCTAATCTTAGATTTTCACTTTCTACCATTTATGTTGGACCAACCTCCTAACTTTTGGAGATCAATTCCAAATGTCCAACGGATTGCGCCGTTGGATTCAGAATGCCATTTTTAGACCAGGACCCCCTAGCCCCGTATCGAAATCAAAAACCCATTGTAGGCTAGTCTATATTAAAAATCCAATCGCGGTAATTTTTCAACTCTTGGGGGTTTCCTATTTTGAGAAAAGTAACTAGCCTGGGGTCTCCGAAAGGTGAAAGGAGTAGGAAAAGACTCCTTGTTGACGCTGCTTTGCCATCGTGTGCCCCCGAAATGCCAGTCAACGTCGTGGGGATGTCGCGACGTGATTAATTCCAGACGAATCTTGCTAGTTCGGATACTTGCAGCTATCAGAATGTCGTGAAATTTATTGGAACGCATTATTAGCATAAAACAAGCCATCCTAATTTTTAGTGAAATTTTATTGCAACCTGGGTAGTTTATAAGAAATTTCCGTTGGAGGTTAGAATGGTTGATCATCTGGAAAAGGTTCTTCTGCAAGTCGGAAGATGCCGGGAATTTTCGTGGAACCTCTGAAAGAGCCTTGTGAAAGATGTGGAGGTGCATTTCCATACTTGGCACAATTGGTCAGTAGAGACCTAAATTGGCCGTCTCCCCAAATTGTTGATGGTGTAGGAATCTTTTGCAAATGAGGGAATCTTGACAAATTGATTTTGGTGGGTGACTTCTGGCATGGGATTTACCCTAGAACACCATCCTTGGGCTGTAGATTCCTCCACCGCCCCGTCTTGAATTTAGTGGCTCTTGCATTCTAACAACTATGGTTTTGAAGAATTCGTCGATCTAATGGGAAAATCGAAACTTAATGTAGAACCTGACCTAAGGTTCACTATGACTCCCTAGGACCAATCTAGACATGCATTGCCACCTTTTAGTGGGATTTAACCATGCTGGGGCTATGTGACTAAAATCCTCTAAATCATGTTATCTTGCAAGGGCCACTAAACCAATTGTCTTGTGGTTTAAACTCTATTTCTAGGCGAGGTTTGGGGATGTTTTAGGTAGAAAATCAAAACTAGACCAAATACTATAATGGGTATGGTACAACCCTATTTCAGTTCTACATTCTTTATGATTTTTTGTATAATTTTACCTATTTTAAATTGCAAATTTCAAAAAAAAGAAATCCAGAGTCCCAAGTGACAATCTGGGAGCTCACACACACCTACATGAAGGGTAAATTGTTGGTTGACTTTCATCGACCTGCTTGTCCACCGCCCAATTAATGAAGGCCATAGAAATTTGTACAGTAATGGATGTCTATGGCCACTTTATGGAGGCCAACCAAATTTGTATATTAGTGCAAGTCCCCGACCAATTAATGAAGGCCAAAAAAATTTGTAGTGGATGTCTTTTAAAATTTTAGGATAGATATATTTTATATAATATCAGGTTTTGTCATGCAATTGCTTTCAAGATACAGTGACAAAGAATCTGACATAAATAGTGCAAATATCAACTACTTGACAAGGGAAACTCTGATCAAACTAGCTATTGTCATTCCAAACATTACTTTGTCAAAAACTTGTCAATTAAGGCCCCTTTCCCTTGTAGTGTAATAGTGGCTACTCTATAAAAAAAACATCGATTCTACATTTTAACTCCAAATTCCTAACTATGGAATATCAGTAGTACTTATAGTTCCTAAAAATCACAAGTGTAACATACTTTTGGAAATCAATGTCTTTTGATATATCATTTTTGAAAATATAAATAAATAACTTCATACAAGTTTAAATTTGTCATAGTAGCCTTTATTATGAATCTTAGCTTTATGTTTGAGTACAAAAATTTGAAATATTTACCTAATTTACAGTATAATTTTTTTTTAAATAACACAAGAATTGAAATTAAATAATTAGATAAAAATATTAACACATATATGGAAAGGTTAGAGATTAGTTAGTTAAAGCTACAATATTTTGGTAATACCAAATCGTACAACTAAAAATGATTTGGGTGCAATTTTTACCAAAGTAGAACCTTGACACTACTAGAGTGAAGTTAAGAAGGAATCTTTATTTTTAATCCTTTAACCCCTAAAGGACCGTTTGTCCCTTCGGGGGACAATTAGGGTCAAGGCAGGTTCCTACTGCTTCAATTTTCAATAATATTTTTTGGAATTTTTTGAGGTTGTGTATTTTTGCGAGAGCTTTGTGAATATATAATTTTAATTCAAATTGATGCCCGTGAGCAAAAGTTATGGCACAATAAGCAAAATTGGAGTTCGACGAGCAGTCCAAAAAAAATCACAAAAAATCAAAATAATTTTTTTTTCAAATTTTTTTTTCAAAAATTATATTTTTGTCTACATGTGAAGCTCTGTTTCATTCAATTTGGACTAATTATGAGAAAGTCATGGACAATTTTAGTTTTTTGGGCAATCTAAACATCTTTTCAAAAAAATAACTTGTAGAATTCGTTTTTCAATGCAATTTTTAGAATTTTTCAAAAAAATTGTTAGACAAGGTTAGATTTTCTTGCTAGAATAATCTCACCGTTGGGATTATTGTGATTCAATTCCATCTAAAAGCTATTAACAATTTAGTTTTTCTTCAATCTTGAACCCACCTCTACTTATAAAAAATTTAATGAGTGAAAAGTAAGTGCTTTTTATCCTAAATTTTTTTGGAACATTCTTGACTCAACTACTTAACATAAATAAGTAGAAAATCAAAGTCCATAGTGCAAAAAATTTGAACTAAAAAGATTCAAAGCCAAAAAATCTAGTAAAGCAAGGTGCAAAAAAATTTGTTTTCTTCACTTTAAATGCATATATCTTGCAATCTACATGGTCAAAGTTTTTGAAACTTCTTCTACATATTTGTATACTAGTCAAGTATAAGATCTTACGTTTGGATATGCAAGAAAAAATAATTTTTAAAACTCTTTTCTCTTTGGAATAGAAATGACAGCTTTGAGTGGTTTTTGATAGGAAAATCACCTTGGTCCTTTAGGGGTTAACGCCCATCAAATTGGCCTATGGTTTTTGATACAGTACAGTATGCCCCGCATTCCAATAGTGTCAACATTAATGAAAAGGATTTGTCATGCCAAGTACTTGAAGACAAAATTATGGATACAAATAGTAAACAATTGGTAGAAATTTGTTGCATTCCTATAGTATCAACATTAATGGAAAGCATTCAAAGCCTCCACATGTTGCAGATGAGTAAGTGAGCGAGCCATCCATTCAAAATTGTCCAACTTAGACCATACTGCAAAAACAACAATAAGCTTATTAATCAATCATTGTCAACAAAAGAGCTTAATAGTGGATCCCATTAACCCCTAAATTCCCGAGGTACCAAATTTTGGTATTGACAATATTTGAAGTTAAATAAAACCTTACCAAGTTGCTATTTTTAGTAGTTTATACTTTTTTTAAATCTTTTTGAAGTCTAGTTTTAACATCAAAAATCTAATTTTGAAAATGATTGATTATGATTTTTCTATTCAATATTTTATGCAAAGGTGTCTATTGCAATCTTGACTTTTTGTAGTGTTGAGGTCTTTTGGAAATGAGCCTCAAATACACTAGATCTTGGAAAAAAATCACATGAAAAACTCATTTAAAAAATCTATAGAGTAGATTTTGAAAAGCCATAAATTAATTGAGGTTATTTGCTAGGTCCATTTAACTTCATATGTTTTTGTTGACCATTTTTTTAGATTTGACATGTGTAAAGAGGATTGAAAGATTTCAAATCATTTTTGCAATTTTAACACCTTCATGATCAACACTATAATCTTTCAATCCATAGGTGATGTTGTGATTTCTTGTCTTATATGACCTCTAACATGTCTAGTTTGAATTTGTTTTGTTGTAATTCAAAAAAATTGATACAGTTTATCAAAATATTGGCATTTTGTTCAATGCAGAGCAAATTCCTAGAAGCTCAAGAAAGGCCTTGGGCATTTAGGGATTAAGGCCAAGGCATATTGTATCGTATAAAAAATCATATGCCGTTTCTGACCTGGCATTCTCTGGACGTTAAAGGGTTAAAGGCTTTAAGGCTGCAATGCTGCATTGTAACCATTGTCAAAATTGAACTTTTATTTTGATTTTTAGTTTAAGCCATTTGTAAGGCAAAGTCAATTTGGCTTATGCATTGAAATCATATGCATCAAAGTATGAATGCATTAGAGGGGATTTGGCCCTCCCAAAGGGCTGCAAGTTCCTGACTGCAGGGAACGCACTACGCTGCTGTTGTAGCAGAGCAGCGCAGCAATATGACGTGGCTGAACTTCAAACACATTACTTTTTTTTTAATTTTTAATTTCAGAAGCAAATTTTTTTTTTTTTAATAATTAGAGTTTTGACAGCAGTCTGACGTTCCTTCCTTGCATCGGGAACGGATTGGAGAATGGGCCTAAAACAACCCTTTACTACCCTCAAATAACATCTAATGGAATGTTGCATCTTGAATTCAAACTATATGTTCAACGTTGTCCATAATGAAAATTGCACTTAATAATATCCAAAGATTGATAGTGATCGAGCATGTATGACCCGAGGGCCAAATAAAAGCAAGGCTTTTGTCACTTGTCAGGCTCTTTTTATTTGTAAATCATTGATAGAAAGTTTTATATGCATATGTAGTTCTTATTTTATAGGTAGGCATAATCATTTCACTTCTAATGTTTGCATTTGCAATTTGGTATTCTAAGATTGTACATCAAAAGCTAAGAACATTTATCCAATTTTTCCATAAAACTTTATATTGAGCAATGCCCTCATTTTTGATGATTTGGAAAAACAAAGCCGCTCCTTGTCTAAATTTGTCCCTTTCAATTGAATCTTTCTATTTCTAAATTTCAATATCTTTTGGTGAAAGCCCTTGTTTGTGCTATATAAATGTTTATACTTATTTGTGGCTACTATTTATCAATAGTTTCACAACATTCTTGAATGGTAACGAAGAATATATTCATATTATAGTCTCCTACAAAAGCATTGTAACAAGAATATATTCATATTATAATGGTTACATCATATAGGCAACCTTGCATAATTTAACCCCTAAAGTCCCAAGGCCATTTTTCTGTCAAGAACGACTCAAAATTGTCAGTTCTGCTGCGTTCATCTAAAAAAAGAGAAAAAATATTTTTTTTGGAATCTAACAATAGGATCTTGTAATTAAATTATCTCAAATCAGATGGTAAGAATTTCATAAAATTTGACCGTACAGATTAGAAGATATCAGCATTCAAAGTTGGAAAAAATTGTTTTTTTGAACACTGACTTGCAATTTCAAATGATTTTGACCGCGATGTACGAAAAAATTGCACTAAAAAATTTGAATTTAATTTTTTTACACTGAATAATTGATTTGAGAATCTAGGAAAAATATTTCAAAAAAACTACTCTTGATTTACATTCTTTAAAATAATGTTAAGAAGAAGTAGGTCCAAGATTGAAAGAAAAATTAAACCGTCAATAGCTCTAAGATGGGATTAAAACACTATAATTCCAATGGTGAGATTGTTTTAGCAAGCAAAATTAGCCTTAGCCTTGTTAAACAATTTGTTTTGAAAAATTGTGAAAATTGCATTCAGAAATGAATCCTATAAGTTATTTTTTTTAAAAGATGCTCTAATTGCCCAAAAAATGAGATTGTCCTCAACTTTCACATGACAAATCCAAATGGAATGAATCAAAGCGTCCCATGTAGATTTAATTTCAATCTATGAGAAAAAAAATAATTTTTTTCTTAAAATTTTTTTGTGTGAGAAGATTTTTGCCTACCGCCCCCCCAAAAGGACCTTTTGTGGCATAACTTTTTCTTCCAAGCACTAATTGAAATAAAAACTATATTCCCACAAAGCTAATGTATTGTTCTATCTTCACAAAAAGTTTCAAAAAGTAATGATGCAGACTGAGGCCGTAGTAGCCTGCCCAAAATCCATTTTGTCCCCGAGGGGACAATGGGACTTTAGGGGTTAAGATGTCTTATTGTGAAAAGAGCCTTAATTGATGGACAACAAAGAGCCCTATGCCTTGAAGTTATGGTGCATTTGTCTATACACTTCTAATACATAGGACATAAATTGGTCATAGGGTCTCTAAGGTAGGACAACCGATTCCCAACCAAGGAGCAATACCCAACATGTAGGCTACAACTACTTTCGACCAAAGTTGGAACAGATTTATAACCAAAGCTTAGAATGTATTTTTTCTCCTTTTCAAAGTTGGGACTAATAACATTATCACACATGTCTCAAAGTAGTGAGCAAGAAAATAGGGAGTTGCGAGCGGGAAAGTAGTTACTCTATGATCGGAATTGGAAGAGTCTAAACATTGGCTATTAGTTTGGACAACTTTTGGGCTTCTAAAAATCACATAAATTTCATTAAATTCTGAAAAACTTTGATGTCCCAATATTTTCTATCTTCCTACATGGCAAAATTTTTACTTGTCTCATATTGCTGACCAACGATCTCAGAATGGGTTCAGGATTTTTAGCCAAATGTTCATTTCTGGAAGATTTTTTTTGAATTTACACTGAGGCATGAAAAAATTTAGCCAGTTTTGGGATCGCTGCTGCTGACGATCTGTCTGAAAATTGCTTAAGTGAGCGAGTACGGCATGAGTGGTCCTACCTTACACGATGCTACTAGGAAGGAGGTGATCCCCGATTTTAGCCAAGTGGCACATAACGCGTGTCAGCGTCTGCTTCATCGTCTACATCTTACCCTCGCTCGCTTCGGAGAAACCAAATCCTCAGTCCCCACATTCTCACGAACGTTGTCAGCATCAAGTTACAGGCAGGCTCGTTTTTCAAACCTTGTGTGCAAGTTTTATATCACCGTGTGTTCACGCTTGTCATCTACATTTCTGAGCGGAACAGGAAACCTTCGTTCTTGAGCAGGGCTGTGTGTCTGAGGTTGTGAAAGTCAGCAATCTCTCAAAGGTAATAGGTAGTACTGTAGAGGAGCTCACATCTGAAGTTCTCGCTTTGTGATGTGTTTCACGGTTTCTCGTGTCGTGCACTCAGCGAGTGTTTAGACCTTTCTAGGGTTTTAGTTTTTTCTAGACTGTTGAGGCCGGAGGGTTTGGTTGTGGATGTGGGTGACGTCGCGTCTCAGCATGGGATGCGCTGGGTTTGCATTTTCTTTTTCGCCTGCGGCCACACCTAGAGAGTGATTGCTGTTCATTGGCTGCAATGGGTTTTGTTGACACGGCTGGCGCACGCAGTTTGCAGGGCCATGGCGAAGCCGGAGTTCGACGCAGGGGATCGAGTGTCGTGGAACTACGGTGTAGGGAAGGGCACGGGGCATATCGTGGAGAGGGTGACCAAAACCACCAAGCTGTATGGGAAGAACTTCAAGGCCACTCCGGAAGAACCCAAGTACCGCATCAAAAGTGACAAAGGCAAGGCTCCGTTTTCAATGTCTGCTCGTGCATTTCCACTTTCTAGTATATGCAGTTTTGCAGTTTTGTCTTTTTGAAAATGTGTGATCGCCACAGCTGGATGTACTGCTTGCGTTTGAGAGCTCTAAGTTTGTACCGTAGAGTACCCGGAGGAAGATTACATCACTCACCCTATGTGGTGCGGAGCAAATAGGGGTTTTTTGAAGGCTGTAATACGGCGAGGGTGTGCAGACATGACTGATGATGTTTTTGCGGGTCCCTAAGGGTTGATGTCATCCCTATTAGTAAATGCTAGACGGGATGACTTTGAAATTGCATTAGAAATCATACGTATTGATAACAGCTTGATCATTAACAGATTTGGTTCGTGTATCATATGTACCAATGCTTGCTTGTCTAGTATCGTCTACCTCCCGGGATGATGATTTGATCTATTTCCCTCCATTGTTCATGAAAATTTATATGTAAGGGTTGTATTCTGTACAGGGAAGGAGCTGATCCGGAACCCGGAGTCCTTGCAGATGTTGAAGGAGGAAGCTGGTGATAAGAATGTGCAGGAAGAGATGGAGGATGCACAGGAAGGAACCAGTGAGAACGAGGAAGATGAAAAGAAGTGAGGACAACAACAGTATGGCTCCGCTGCTAGATTTCAATGCTGTCAAGTAAAGCATCAGGATCTATGTGCAGCAAGTTGTTGGGAGCCATTCTGCTGCAACTCCTACTGAGGGGAGAGTGGTTTTGCTAACCTTTTTGTATCAAGAAATTTTGTACATCTGATGTTAATAACGCTTTTGATTATGCAAAACTTCTTTTGAGTGCAAGATTTGACTCATAGATGGAAGCCTTTTTTATTCGGGGCGCTCTTGTGTAGTCCGTATCTATCGCTATCATGGTCTCTTTTCTTTGAAATAATTTTTGGAGTAGGAAACCGAGAATTTGAAATTCGTACAAAAATCAATTGCGAAATGAATATAAGTGATTTTTAAGAGATTCAGTTTGCTATGAGTTTATCATGTACATATTTAACCATGCTGGTTTTTAAAGACTTTTATATTACTATTTACGCCAATTAGATTTGAATGGCCATTTTTGGAACAAGGAAAGTTCCGCTTTCAAATCATATGAGGTTGGGGTCCCTTGTGTATTGACATTTATCTGTTTGTGGTGGAAATTGATCTTTTTGTTGGCTCACAATACATCACAACCTTCCCTTCAAGATTTCTACCCTTATGTAAAGGGACCCTTGCCCTGGAGTTCAAGAATGTTATGCTGAAGCATATTTGCACTCTTTGAATTATTCAATTATTAGAACGGATAGAATTTGAAAATCCATACCATTAAACTGTTAAGAAACTCATATTGTGCGTGAGTTTGATTCGGCACCTGTGCCAAGGTGTGCGAATGATTTTGGCAAGTGAAATCTCTTTTTCAGGGTTTTGGCTTTTGGCTTTTTGGTCCGTTCATAAATCTGAGGCTTTTTTATCTTGGATGAAGAAAGAATACCCTTGGATTTGTGTATTATTTATCCCAGTAAATTGCACATCAAAACTACAACCAGTGGATGTAATACTTCATCGGCCTCTGAAGTATAGATTTACAACACATTTTAGAAAGCGGCCAGCCGCTTCAATCTAACAACAACTGCAAAATAAGGTCCCCTCTGATATTTTACTTGATCTTAGTATAGGAACTTTATGCAAACATTTGTATACTTGGTTGTTTGGTTCATAAAAAAGTGTAGGATCTAAAACTGACTTGATCATAAAAGGATGGAAGAAATGTGGGTTACTGAGACCATTTGAGAAGGAGTTTCAATTAGAGGCTATGGAAACCTACATAATGTCATCTTTATTTAGTGATGTAGCTTCTATCAATTCAAGCAAACAATGCAAGAAAGGAGAGGGTTGAGATGAGTTGTTTGAAAATGAAGAGAATGATCTCAAAGATAATGTTGAGATGCCTTGCCATATAGCATTAAGTTTCTGCAATAAAATATTGTGTATTTTCTTCAATATAGTCTTCAAATTTAGCAATATTTCTCTCCACCCCCCTCAATAGAACTTAGGCAACAATCCTATGAAGAATGAAACAATCTTTTTGTATGATAAATGGACAGGGTTTACAATGAATGATTGTGAGGCAAATATGTAGACTATTTCCAAATTTCACCGCAAGGGGGTCAAATTAAAGGGGTGGATTATAGGTCAAAGTTTGCAATTGTACTTGGTTATATTTATCATCAAATTGATGATGATTATTTGAAACTTTCAGGCTTGAAAATAATGTTTTTTGTAATTTCTTACAAAATTTTGAAATATTCAAAAGTTTAGACACAATATGGATGAAAAATTTCTACTATATTTTGGACATTTCACTTGTAACATTGCAAACATTTAGACACTCTCCAAAATACTTAATTTATGTCCAAATCTGACCTTCACATAGTGTATATATATCTCAGGAAAAATTGATGGATGAAATTTTAAGTATAAAAAAATACATTATAGTTTATAAGAATGTGATTGGTTCAAATTGGGTTGCTTGAGCACTCTTTGTTTAATTTGAAACATCAAAGGAACTAGATAGTAATTTATAAATAGTCATATAGGTCTTTTCATTATAAATTTAAAATGAATGTATTTTTATTCTTGTTTGTATAAATCTTTATAAATAATATATCTACATAATCATAGTAGTTATTTTTCTAATAATTAGAAGATTTTATTAAAAAAAACAAATCATCCATCTTGTGTATTATAGCTTGTTTGACTTTTGTCTAAAGAACTTGATTTTATTAATGTTTTATTTTTCTTTATGTTAATATATCAAGCTATCAAGGTAAAAAAATTTCTCCGGACAAAACTTCAAAAATAGTATATAAATATGAATTTATAAGAAATTAAAGTAGGCAACCAATTACCATATTTTACATATAAAATTATACAAAAAATTTGTTTGAATTGTGCTCAGTCTACTACACTACAGAATACATGTATTATGAAATTTTAAGACTTATTTAACTTATGATATATTTAAATGATTATTTTCATCTTTATTTTCTAAAATTCATGATTATTTGTATCTTTAAAAATTCTAAAATTTTCATGACTTTTGAAAGACATGTGAATTCATTTCAAAAAAATAATAATCAATATTATCATTTATATTCAAAATGACAAAAATAAAGCTTATAGAATGAAGAATATTGAAATTACGTAGTCATGCTTTGTATCTTTGAAGATTTACAAGAAAGGTTTAATCCTTTAATCTATGATTATATAGTGAAATATCAAAATCCTTCACCATAAGTATCCTATTATATGACTATATTTAGAAAAAAAATTAAAATGGGAATATATATTTTCTATAAGTTTATAAAAATTCTAGATCTTTTAATGAAAATTTTGAATTTTGGTGACTTTGTGAAGAAAAGTAAAAGCATTCTTTTCAAATTTAAAAGATGCTTAAAAATTTTGATTTAAAAAAAATTAGATATATATTATAGTATAAAGCATAGAAACTAAATAAAAACTAAATGTTAAAAGTTTGACATTGTATATTTTATCCAGAAGCAATAAAAATTGCTTTGAATATCAAAATCAAGTTTTAAAGAGAAGATGCTCAAATATACTATGCACATTTATATGTCTTTTTGCTACCATATTCTTTGTAAAATTTAAAATAAACAAATACTACTTGAAGTCAACCCCACATACTCAACCATTGAAATATTCATTGAGGATGCTCCAAGAAAAATAGTACAATATACCAATGGAAAGAAGAATAAACTCCCTACATGAAACAAAATCGATACATATATTAAAAGAATTGCAATTATTCTAGAGAAGACCTTCACCTTTGTTGTATTGGAGAATAGTTGCTCCAAATAGAAATTTGAATAAGAATACCATAGCTAAACCATTATAATTGAAGACTATATTGAAGCTATTTTTTCATTGACCTTTTAATCTTCGGTATTCACCTAAGCTCAAAAGAATCACTCTAAATTTATCTTATTTATTTTGATTTAAGTAGTATTGGGTTATTACCAATGCCTAGCACTTCAAGTGGTCAACCAAAACTTATTTGATTCTTAGATGAATAAATCTATTTTTTTGTTTTTTGCAATTCTTCTAAAAATCATTCATCACCCACTTTTTGGATATATCATCAACAAATAATTGTTTTATAAGAGGCTCTATCATTGACTCACTTTCTAAGTAAGGCCCTCTTCAAATTTCTTCAAACTTCTTCACACATAGCTTCTCGCAATGCAAAACTTCCTTCCCTTCAGTTCCTTCAAAAAGCCATCAATGTTCCACACAAACAACTAGGCAAAAAAAATCCGTTTGTCAATACGGAACTAGAACTGGTTGACCATTCACAAGGCACTTTGGGGTCCAAACCATTAGAAGAGTTTCAGGCCTCCTAAGAGACTGCAAGTTTCCGAATTGTGGGAACTCTGTAGGAATGCTGAGACACTGACAAATGGCCAAGCTAATGTGGCCAAGCGACTGCCATGTCATTTTTAAAAAAAAAAAAAAAAAAAATTGATTAAAATGATATTTTGGTAGTTTTTTTTTGTTTTTGTTTTTTTGAAAATAAAAAATCTGACACGCCCGTACTGTCGTTCCCTGAATCTGGGTAGACTAGGGAATGGGCCTAAAACAGTCTTCCAAGGCCCCGAACCCCCTCTAATGGGGGTTAACCTTGTGGTATAGAGGACGCTAAATCCTCCATTTGAAGTGGGTCCTGTAGGTCAAATTTATTCCTAGAAAAATTCCAAAAACTTTTTATTTGCTATACATGATTAAATTTGCAAACTTTATTTGCAGAATTCATATTTTCAATTAGAGAATCCAAATTAGCTAGGAAGGGTTTAGTGGTACGGCACAAAATAGGGGACTTTTTTTTCACTTTTACGCCAGAGAACACAAAATCCACCCTGCTGGTCCCACTTTGAATGGAGGATTTAGTGTCCCGCTTGGGGTACATGAAGACCATGTTCTAGAACCAAGACCACAATGAATTGCCGTTCTAGACTTTGTCCGGAGTCCTCGGTCGCCGAACATGCATCCTATTGCGGTATTCGTGGAATTCGCTTTCGGAATAGACTGACTCTCAATCACCCCATACGGTATGCAGGAAGTGGTTGGCGTTGCCTTTCTCCTCTTCTCGTTTGGAATTTTCGTTATAACACTGGAAGCCGTGTAATGTGCCTTGACATTGCGTCGCAATCAGAGTACGTCAGTGCCAACCCCAAAATTGTGTTCAGCGATTGCAGTTGGTTTGCGTCATGGCCTAACTGTACGTGACCTCTCGGAGACGCGCGCTGCCGCCCTCATAGCCTTTCGTTACGTTCCATCTCACTCAAGTCGTTTCTGCACTCAACTGCATCCTCTCTAGGTGGGGTGGGAGGTCCAAATTTCGCCTCCTGCAGTGCAATCCAATGCGGTTGACTGTCTGTGGTCTCATCTTTTCTCTCGTTTGCAATTGGGTTGCAGGGGGAATTGCGGATTGGGGATTGGGTATGCTGGGATCCTCGTTTTAGGGTTTGGTGGTCGCGCACTTTCTTCGCCCGCCCGCGGGTTGTGTTGTTTCTGATTTGAAGATGGAGGGTGCGGGGGAGGAGACGGTGTCCAAGGGGAAGAAAGACATGATGATCAGCGTACCGTTGCCGGAGAAGCCGTTCAGTCTGTGGCCGGGGAAGTACCATTCGCCCGTGACCGCCGCCTTGTGGCACGCCAGGTCGAGCTTCGTGGAGAGGGCGAAGACGTTGGATATGGATGGTCCCGCTCAAAAAAACCTCCAGAGCAAGAGTCCGGAGGAAAATCGGACGAGCGTGTTGTATTACTTCTCCTCTGACGTCATCCTTCGAGAGGAGTATCGCAACCCCTGGAACTCCATTCGCATTGGGAAGCTTCTGGAGGATCTGGATGCGTTAGCCGGCACAATTGCAGTAAAGGTACGTACTAATAGGAATTGGATGATTTGCTGCCCCATTTCTTCTTTTGTGGCATTCTGATGTCGATGTTATGATTGCTTTTATGGCAGCATTGTTCAGATAGTGACCACACCACAAGGCCACTGTTGTTGGTAACAGCCTCGGTTGATAAGATCAGCATGAAGAAGCGCCTCCTGGTTGATGTGGATCTCAAATTGGCTGGAGCTGTGGCTTGGGTTGGACGATCGTCCATGGAGATTCGTATGGAAGTCATTCAACCAGTTCGAGGTGCGTTTCCAACAATTCTTCTTTGCTCGCAAAATTAATCCTTACCGATCTGTTACATTCAAAAGCGATCGTTTAATGTTTTCAAAGTCTCTAAATTTTTAGTTTTATTTACGAAGAAAATTATGGACATACGTGTGGTTTTGGATTTCCATTGGTGTTGCAAAAGCACTAGTAGAAAGACAACTCATTATTGAGTTTGACAATACTCAGTATGCCTTCTAAGTAGCTTTCTGTTGGATGAAACTAATGGGTGAATGTGATGAATGGGACTTATTTGTCTTGCACGTCACTTATGGGTTAAGCAGGCTCATGATCATGCAAATAAATTATATCACTAGGATATCTGTATGCTTCTCAAAAAGCTGCAAATGGTGTGCTCTTTCCGTTTTCAATTTACCAGATAGCCCTGGGTTTAGCCAGATGATCAAATTTGTGCTTGCAAGCAGAGGTGATGGAGAAGGACGACGTGGCGTTGATTGCAAATTTCACATTCGTGGCCAGGGACTGGAAAACACAAAAGGCTGCACCTGTGAATTACTTGGTGCCGCAAACCGAAGAAGAGAAACAGCTGTTTGCAATGGGTAGTGCCCGTGATGCCCATCGCAAGAAGCTTCGACTGGAGCATCAAGATGGTTCTTCTTCTCCGTTCTCGAAGCAGTACAACGACCGTCTCACCCAAGTATTAAGAGAGGTGTGGTGACCAGTACACACGTCAAAGATGATTGTTGCATGCTTATATTTCATTGCAGTGTCGATTAAAATCTGCCTCCTATTCATTCAGTCGCGCCATTGCTTGCTTGTGATAGTAGGGGCGGGTCGTCTGTGAGATGCCAGCACTGGCCGACGGGAACAGTATTCTGATGAGAGACACCAGGTTGGAGAATGCGATCATCTGCCAACCCCAGCAGCGGAACATTCATGGCCGTATTTTTGGAGGGTTTCTGATGCGGAGGGCTTTTGAAATTGCTTTTTCAACTGCGTATGTCTTCTGTGGCATCCGACCTTTGTTCTTGGAAGTTGATCATGTGGATTTCAGACGACCGGTAAGCATTCATGGTACCTGAAGTTCTCGCTTGCGAGGTATTTGTCAGGTTAGACATAATTTCTGTGGCTTGACGAATAGCCGCAGTGTTGATCCCCGAGGACCACGGATTCATGGTTATACTTTCACCAATTGGATTGATTGAGTACACTCTACCACCTTATTCTGACTGCTTGGAAAAGGTCATATCACAAGTCAAATAGTTTGAATGTGAGACAAGTGTGTTACAGACAATACAGGCAATTCTAGTGTGCAAGGGTGAAGGACACTCTAAAATGTCATTATAGAGAGGGTTGGATGAAAGAGGTCTGAGTGTAATATAATTCAGGTAGGCCCAAATTTTATATCACTAGAATCAGTGCAGAACATTGCACGTGTTGGTTGTAAAATAACAAAATTGGACAACTGAGAGTGGTCTTCATATGATTAACCTTGACAGCTGCTAAAAATACCATGAGGTCTTATTTGTTCTTGGTTCTGGAGGGATTAATAAGCATGCCCTATGTGCCGGCAGCAATCTCACTTTTCTTCATCATCCTGACCATGCTTTTGGATTGTCCAATCTGCAGGTTGATGTTGGGGACTTCCTCCGACTCAAATCCTGTGTACTGTACACCGAAACAGAGAATCTGGAGCAACCACGCATCCATGTTGAAGTGATTGCGCATGTGACTCAACCGGAGCAGAGGTCCAGCGAGGTAGTATTCACTTCACCTTGAGAGCCTGTTCATTTTGACACAACCTGGGTAAGCTCTCGGAGTCTTTGTGTACATCGCATCTCCCTTTTGTTATATTAATTTTGAATTTCCCTGAACTGCTGTCTTTTTCCTGTTGGCAGGTATCGAATACATTTTACTTCACATTCTCTTTTGATCCGGAGTGCCTGGAACCTGGTGTGCATCGTGCTGTGCGTCGTGTGCTACCTGCTACTGAAGAAGAAGCACGAACTTACCTTGCGCGGTACGAGGCTGACCACATTGTCCACCAACCAGCTGCTCTATAGGTGCAGAGGGAATGGCCTCCGCACAATTCTAATAGTTCCTTAAGATTAATTTGTAGGTTAAATCACTCTGCAGAATGCCCCATTGTCAGTAGGGGATTTTGCGAAGATGAATCTATTTGCAGGGTGCCTAGATTTGATGTCACATTATAACTCATGCACATTTTTGAGTAAGAGTACCTTTGCTCACAGTTTTGCCTCTAGGTTTGTCATTCATATACCCGTGACCAGACTCTCAAATTCTCATTCAAGTAGACAACTGTTGAGATTTGACCATGGTACTGCTGAAACACCAAATTGCACACCTACCTTCACCGTAACAGTGCCCAATCGTTCTTGTAGTACCAGATTCATTAACAAGTCGAGGCCCCGGAACAATCGTTTGGGACTCCCATACAGTTCTAAAGGGAATACTTATGAGGAATATGAGGTCCGCGTGAAAGAAACGGCGAAGCTGTTCTTTCTGTTCATAGTGAGCTATACCACATACAAATTGACTACCTACTAAAGAGCATTGAATTTCATATAGGACGTTTGCTTGACCAGAAAAGTCTAAACCAAATAGTGTGGCCTACTAGCCTCTGTAGAACTCGCCCAGTCGAAAAAATCCAACCTTAGCATGCCGTGCCGAAGGATACGTACCCACAATCAACACCGTCATCAGCGGCTCATCTGCAGTCCACTGGCAAGACGACCATTACCCTTCCACCTCATGATTACCTTGGAAATGAAAAACAACATTGGGGATTGTGAAATGAAAGAACACCCGTAAAGGCCAGCCAGTTACCTGCTCAGTGAGAAATAATTTTCGCAAAAACTCGCTATAGCTGTACTAAGGAGGATATAGCACCCACTAATAATAGAAGAAAATCTAAGGGAAAGGAACTGCAAACATCTGTCGGGTAGATTATTGGATCTGAACAAAATCATCCTGGTCACTGGCACCCCCATGCCGTCACCCTCCATACAACCTGAACAGCTATCTGTCACGAAGAACCAAGTTGAAATCAGTCAAACCAACCAATGAATAAGTTCCTATAAAAAGCCGACTGAGGCCTCACTTCAAATATCACACAACAGTTCCACTGAAAGTACATAAAGCATTGTTCTATGAATGGAAACAATCACGTGCATCAGCTAACCTCTCAAGGTGCACTCATCATTTACAACTGTTAAAATTATTACATCTCCAAAGAAAATAATTCAGATAACCAGGACAAGATTCTACTGTTCAACAGTTCCTTCATTCTAAGAAAAAACTAGCAAGTTTATAGAATGACGTTAAATTGAAACGATCAAACTTCCATGTACCCTTGAGGAAATGCCACAAAACTTCTACACTTCTAGAAGAAATCCTTGAACATTCAGATATGTCACGCAAATTGTCACAGCATTACATTGCAAGCTGTTCCAAAAAATCAGCAATGGCTATAGGGTTCATACTGTACACCTAATTCACGAGTAGCTTGAAATCGACTAAGAAAATACAGCAAATTCTATCCAACGTGACAAGACCTTCCAAACCTCAACCTAAGAGAAGGAACTACACTTAATTGACATTCCTATATTCCTATACAGTACCTGAAACTTAGTGACTCTAAGAAATCGGACCATACCAACGTTCAGGCTGAAGACATCACAAAAATTTACATTACTCAAATCTAATTCGATTGCTAACATGCTATTACTGCGGATCCTGTCATCTTTAATTGAACTAACAATAAAAAGCAAGCCTTCATAAACCTGAGAAGAGCACCTTAACAGGGAAGAATTATCCACCCCATCCTCCAGCCCAACACAAGTCCAGCACCAGCTAGGGTGAGACCAAGCACAAACGCAAAGCCAATGGTGCAACCCAAAATGATACTCGAGTCATCGTGAGCATTTCTCGCAATTGCGGTCGGGTTGCGGGAACGCCAAATACTGGAGAAGTGCTTTAGCATCTGGCGATGAATATTCTCTTTCTTGAAATGTCTCCAAGGATTCTTCGAAAGATGCTCGAGAACGGCAGAAGCTGACGGGAAACTATGCTTCAGCCATATAGCCCCCTGATGGTTTTTAAGACACATTTTGAGCCATGCATTTTCCGATTGCAAAGAACATACCCAGTGGCGATATGTAAGAGACAAAGAAGCTTCCCGGAAAAACAAGTCCGACAGTCTTTTGCACTCTTTGGTAACCTCCTCAACTTTCTGTCCGGCTTCTCTAGCTCGAGTTTGCGAGTGGCATAACGCTTCGACTAAAGGACTCGAGCCCTTACTTGAGAAACTTCCAGACCCTCGCCCACCGCCGCTCCAGCTTGCATTTCTGTTGTCAGCGCTGTAGTATATCCAAACTCCAAATAATTAATTCACCACGAGCTCCATCATTATACATTGCGCAAAACGAACATGGAACTCATTGACCTTTCAACGCCTGAACCTTCTTTAAGTTTTGTATAATTTTGCTTGTGACTTTATACAAATAAACATTTTACCTCAAGAGCATCAAATTGGTCAGAAACAAGGGTTGTCTTTTGAAGATTCAAGTACTGCATAAGATGCAAGAGAAGGATTTGGACGAAACATAGGTCTGAAGCACTCTGCTCATCATCCAGAATATGGATGTCGGAGCGCTTAGGGGTTAACGTATGATATATAAAACTAGTAAGAGGTTCACATACACAGACAGCATTCCAAATCCTTGTCTGACTTTCGCAAGACGATGAGCTACAAAGTAGAGAACGCTCAGTAAGACATTTAAAACTATGAACTTTTGATGAGTAGCCTGCATAGACATCAAAGAATTCCGTTCTCCCTGTTTGCAGCGGCATGAAGTTCTTAAGTAAGAGCTGCGATTGTATAAGCGTCGCGACAATATTTCACATGGTCCTCACAAATTAAATCAAATACGGACACATTATGACATACCTGTAACTTTTCGAAAGATGTGGATGGGCCGGCATACTACGACCCACGGAGATGTTGACAGGCTCGGTAGGTGTCGGACGGCTTGCTGTAGGATTAGGCTCTGTTCTGCTATACGTAGCGTTCGTCTGTAGACCCAAATTTTCAGGAAGAGAGAGCTCACCATCCTCATATACAGAAGCAAGGAAATCGCGATCCAAAGACCTCGAGACATCAAGAGGACTTTCCTCCAACATGTCCCAACTGTCCAGAGAGGTCTTACACTTAAATCCTGACCGCGGGGTTGGAAGATCACAGTTTTCAAGCTTTTCGGAAGTCCTTTGTGCAACTAGGACCGCCAAAGCTTCCTTATCTGCTGTGCGCCACGAACTTCCTGCTTTTGAAGACGGACTATTTGATGATGACCATGTGGACTGCTCAGTCATTAGGTAATCCACTTCCTTCTTTCGATGTATGGTCATGTTTTCTGATTTTTTAGATATGCCCTCAGCTTCCAAGCTGGAGATGGAAGATTGATCAGGGTATTCTGGAACAGTTTTCGTCAAAATCTCTTGTGCCATAACGCTGAGGTCAATTGTCTCATCATTGCCAGTAGGTGCTGCTTCACCATCTTCTTCAATTAGACTAGCTGCAATATTGGCTTCTTCAACCTTCTTGTCAAGCATTTCGATTTCAGATGCATAACCTGGTTTAGGCTTTGGATCCAAAACAAACTGCCACCCAAGGTCAACTTCATTGCCAACTGAATACTCGGATGGCACACCCATGTAACCTGTGGCATTCAACTTCAATAAGAATGAATTCAATTACGCTTCCGACACCTTAATCGGCTTACACATCCAACACAAGTCTAATCAAAGAACTCACTCAAGGTTGTACGTTTGATATTCTCGACGACTGCCATTTACACCTATAATAAACTGTGATACTCGGAATACCCAAGACCTAAGCGAAAAGGACCACCCTAACTATCGGCGATGTTCGTACATCCACCAAAACAAAACAAACCTCAGAGGCCTAAGAGCTCAAGAGTAGGAGATATTCGGCACGCAGATGTCAATGCAACCAGGAAGAGAGAAAATGATGGAAGGCCGAACCAAGACAAAGATGCAAATGTAGACAAACCTGGGATCCCACTCTTCGTGTTGTCTCGCTCAGCGGCAAGAGCTTGTAAACCTGGCTTGAACCGCGATCCAAGAACATCTTCTGCTCCAAAATACTCAGATCGGTAATCACGGTGAGTGCTTGAGTTAATCTGCCGTGGCAAGTCGACTTTCGTATCCATAGAACCCCAACTATTGCCAAGGTAATACGCGTGAGAGTCTTGTTTCTTCAGAGAAGGACAGTGCGCTAACTTGGGAGCTTTGACCACATCTTCCTGGGCGGCGCGGTTTGCGGCCGTGCGCTGCCAGACAGCGCGCGCTTCTGCAGCCGCCATGGAGTATTCCCACTACTTGACAAACACTTATGCAAATAAGGCTCTTCGTCTGTCATCAAAAACACTCCCATTTAAAACTAATGCAAGAAATTCTCCAAAGACCTCATGAGAAACAACATAGCTAATCTCGAAGATAAAGTGGCACTAAACAACTAATCGTCTGCATAGGCAAAATTGAGAAAAATGTGACAAATCCTGGGTAGCAATGAAACGGTGTCATTTCAAACATTCGCGCACAGTAAACCTCCTTACCTAAATTAAGGCCTTGTCATTTCGTGACTTAATTTCAGAAGATACAAAGCTCACTGTCAAAGGTATGCAAAGAAAAACCATGAGCACAACATAATCACACACACCTTCGATACTTTGCAATCGGACGCGATTTCTCTAGTCGCACTGTGACATAGTGTTGAATCATATGACAGATACTCCCGAAAGAGGTATAAACAAGAAGCTTCTCAGATTACGACAACCACCCGTTCCAGTCTCCAGCGTCGGTACCACCGCAATCTTTTTACCTCCATATCTTCTTCCAGCAGCGCGTCTCCCTACCGGTAGTCCCTCTCATGTTCCGCCCTAGAAATCACAAGAAGATCACTAACAATATCACTCTCACAAAGATCTCACCAAGAAAAAATTCTAACGCAAAGTCGCACTGCTGCACACCAAGAACCGAAACGACAATTCCTATTCCCTCCCTGCACACTCCCACCGCAGATAGATTGCACAAATTTTCTGAAACCACATGATTTTGCTACTTCAGTCCTTCTCCTCCTGCGCTAACGTACACTTAACGCTCCACAAAAGGTTGCGTCAAGCACAATCTGTCTCGAATCCCCGCGTAAACAACGCCAAAAGAAATCAGAAACGACGAACATGTTCAAGAGCATGAAAAAACCACTGAAGAATTACGCTAGTCCAAAACCGCATCACATTTGCAAAACTGAACGCTCCCGTTTGCTCACCTTTTGCGCAACAGACAACAGGCGCGCCGGCAACCCATCCAACTGCATCCTACCACACAATCGCATGCAACTGCACCACGCTTATATCCTGAACCTGCTTTGGTACTTAAATGGAAACGCAAGGGCTTGAACAGACAATCAGGCTGACGCAGATCTACTGCTCTACGTATTTTATAATACCGTCTGCGGCTTTGTGCTCCCAGAAAGCACCATCGCCATAGCCATGAACACAACTGAAGTCGGAGCCAGAGGCGAAGGGATCCCTCAACTGGCTGACGCCAGAGTCCGGCCAGACCTCGCCCCGTTGGTGCTCGCCACGATAGCACAGCCACCTCGGATTAGCCCAGGGTCCCCGATGCTCTTCGTCACTCGGATGGATGATTTTTTCTTCTTCCGACGGAGTCGGCAGCGGGACTGAGATTGTTCATCGCACGCCATCTGTGTGCCGGCCGTGCAAAGTACACAATTCCACCCCTTCCAGGCCACAGTCCGGGGAGGTTTTTAGCACAACCAGCTAAAATCCTACATTTTCTTGGGCCAAACGGTTGTTTGAATCATTCTCTCGGCTAGGCCTATAAAAAATAGAGAATATGTTTGATTTTTCTCTTAAATGGTCGGTTTTCTTCCAAAGATTTTGAAAAAAATTAGGCAGTTCCTAATTTCAACCAGCTAACTTGTAAGTAAATGCTGGTACTCCCCGTACATTGTTCCAGACTTCCAATCATGTGTGCTGGATGAACATAAGTTTTTTGGATGAGAGTACTTACTTAGTCGTTGCATTGGCGGGGATCGGCATATGTAAGTACGGTCCACCAATTGAGAGTGATTAACCCCTAAAGTTCCTTGACTATGTTTTCACCAAAAACTCTCAAAAACTGCCATCTTTAATACAAGTACCAAATTTTCGATAAATTTTTTTTGACACATGTAGGATCTTGTAGTACTGACTTGAGAACATGTGGTAAAATTTTTTGAAATTTCCACTGCAAGATATAATAAGCATTCAAATTCATTGAAACCATTTTTTTATTCCTGCAAAAATTAGGGCAACTGCACTTTGCAAGCTCACTTTTCAACGTAAAAATGTCCCAAATGATGGTGCTTTTTGCATTCTTTTTATTAGATAAGTTGGCTACATGCTTGAAAATCTTCACTTCATTTGGAAATGCACAACGTTTAGGAAAAAAATAGTAAGTAGATAGTAGTAGAGAATTATTCAAAATACAAAGTTGTCAAGAATTTAATTATGGAATTGAAAAATGCCAATTCCAATGATTGCAATGTTGTAATAAATAATCTACATCCCATGGTTTTATTTTTTCCAAAAAGTATTGAAAATTGCATAAGATAAAGGACTTCAAAGTTTATTTTAGAGTAGGAAATGCATCAAACTAAAATACTCATAACTTTTGACTCATTGATCAAAATGAGATTTTTTTGATCTGCCCAAATTGCCCACTTATTAAAAAAAATGACATATCAGGCCATAACTTTTAATTCACATTTCCAAATGTCATAAAATTCAGTGCATATGAAAGATATTCCTCGTCCCCAATTTCAGCCTAAAATATACAATCTCTTGTCATATAGACTTGCCCAAAATTTCTATGTTGCTAAAAATGCAGACGGACCCTCACTCTTGCTGGATGTATTATTTTGGACTAGTCTTTCAAAAAAATCAAAAGCTTTGACTCTTTCTTTGATACCCATGGTCCATGGAAAAAAACTTCAAACTTTATGTGCAGGACACAGACAATTTGCATGGGAGCTTGAATTGATTGTTCTTGTTCCGTCCACAGTTTATCATTCATCCATAATTGGTTATTGACTTTTCAATATTAACGTGGCATTGTCTCATTGGCAACCCATCACCATTGCCATTACAACTCATAACTTATCTTCTTTCCTTTCAACTTGCTTCCTACCCCCTTGGATCATGGAGATTAAAAGTTGCGATTGAAAAATGTACAACCGGTTATATACAATAACCTATTCGGCGTTAGCGTGGCTCATTGCTTATCTAATACATATTAGTATGCCTTGTGCCATTGCCACAGCCAAAATCATAGGAAAAATAATTTTCCAATTTTCTAATTCGTATTAAAAACTTTGAAATTCAATATCTTTCACACCGTCATTCCAAATGCCACAAAACAAAGCTTGTCCACCTGTCCTTGCCAAAGAGCTTTCCACTGGTACCAAAAACGCGACCAAAGTCAAAATCAAAATATTTTTCTAATTTTTTAATCCATAAATACGTTGAAATTCAATAACTTTCCTACCGTATGACCAAACACCACAAAACAAAGCCCCTGCACCCCTCCTCCCCGAGAGCTTTCCGACAGTACCAAGCACGTAGCCGGGAGACGCACAAGCGCAGAGATCTCAACGTAACAAAACAAAACAAAACAAAACAAACAGCCAAACTTAAGGTATGCATCTGGTGACCTCCGTGCATTCATCCGAGGATGCTGAATTATTCCATTTGTCGATATTTTACTGCTCCATCTGTGAATTCCCTGCTATCAATTCTTTGGAGTCTTATCCAAAGGAAACAATGGCATCGCGTCCACAGATTGGTCGTGGACCTTGGTTGCCATGATTGGCCATCCATGAAGCTCGTTGAAGTGAACCACTCTGTCATCGAAAGAGGCGTTTTTCATTCATCAAGTGCCAGACTGACGCGCGGGACGATCTAGTTGCTTAGCAACTGAACTTCCTCGCGTAGATCAAGTGGCCTCACATTCTTTACTCCAGTCCATCGACAGGAATACTGTAAGGTAGTCACCCCCTTTCCGATCACGCTCCCATTTCCGATCACGCTCCCATTTCCGATCACGCTCCCATTTCCGATCACGCTCCCATTTCCGATCACGCTCCCATTTCCGATCACGCTCCCATTTCCGATCACGCTCCCATTTTCGATCACGCTCCCATTTCCGATTAATAGCCTGATCCAAATGTAACCATAGCTTTATAGACCATTTGATTCTTATTTGATTTTTTTGTAATGAATAAAACATTGACACCTAATAAAGTTGCCATTGATCAAGAATGGGCTTGCCTACTAATCGAAAATAGGAAACCCTAACTTTTCCACTTCTTTAATTTTTACTATTTCTACACTTGATGAAAAATTACCAAAAAATGGCAATCTTTCTTATTCCTATTTCCTCACTGGAGAATTTTTTTTTCCTCCACCATTGTTCAATCTCACATATGCTGAAATTCTTAAGTGATCAAAAATGGGAGATCTACCTTATACGTTTTCATTTATTAGATGAGCCAAATCTCTATAGTAAAGTAGTCTCTTGCAATAACCCTTAAGGTCCCAAGGTCCCAAGGTCATTTTTCTATCAAAAACCACTCAAAACTGCCATTTGGCTGCGTTCACCCAAGAACACAAAAAAATATTTCTTAGAATTGAACTATAGATCTTCTACTTAACTTGTCTAAGATCATGTGGTAAAAGTTTCATGAAGTTTGATTGTATAGATTAGAAGATATTAGCATTCAAAGTTGAAAAAGAATTTTTTTTTGAACACTGACTTGCAATTTCAAATGACTTTGACCGCCATTTGTGGAAAATTTTGCACTATACACTTTGAATTTAAAAAAGTTTTTGTTGAAGAATTGAATTGAAAGTCTAGAATTTTTTTTTTCTTAAAAAGACACTTGATTTTCATTCTCTAAAAGTTGTTGAATAGAAGTAGGTTTAAGATTGAAAAAAAACTAAATCCTTAATATCTCAAAGATGGAATTGAAACACAATAACGATAATCACAATGGTGAGATTGTTTTAGTAAACAAATAAAACCTTGTTGAAGAATTTTTTTGAAAAATTGTAATAATTGTATACAAAAACAAATCCTACAAGTTATGTTTTCAAAAAGATGCTTAGATTGCCCCAAAAAATAAAATTGTCTTTAAATTTCTCATTACTAGTCCAAATAGAATGAATCAAAGCTTGACATGTAGACAAAATTATGATATTCTAGAAAAAAAATTAATTTATTTTGACTTTTTGAGACTTTTTTGGTGTTGCCTACCAAGTTCAATATTAGGCTTTTTGTGGTATAACTTTTGCTCTGTTCATCAATTGAAATAATCATCATATTTTTACCAAGCTATTCAATTTTTTTGTCTTATGAGAAAGTTTCAAAAAGGTTCATTAAAAATCAAAGTCATAAGAACTTGCCCAAAATCCAATTTGCCCCCCAAGAAGCCAATAGGACTTTAGGGGTTAAAGTAGAACTACCTGTTACCATTCAGATTTGCTAACTACATACTTTGGAGAAGCTGTTGCCAAGCTTCTATATTTTTTAGAGATTGAAAAGTTTGAAAGAAGTCATTTGCAAAAAAAAGCCATTCTGACAAGAAGTGAATATTATGTGATTTTTCAAAGTGGAAATGTTAAAGAATAAATAGACCCTTGTTGAAGCATGGATAGACAGGCCCTTGTTATAGCACGTGTTGATATGTGCTTTCTCTAAGTGCCTTGCCATCATGATAAAAGGGTGGTAAGATTGTAGTAATGGATGAGCCACTGACACAAATAGAAGGGTCTTTTAGGTGGTAGAGTTAGGTGGATGGTGGTAATGGGCAATTCTACCCCTAGATGCAAACTATGTCATGATTTCATTCCTCAAATTTTCATCCATACATTTTTTTATTCAATCTTTTTGGCTAAATCCCACTATAGACTAACTTTCTCATTGCCCCCCGTGCAACTTAATTTACAACTATTTGTTGTAGTTTGTTGCATTATAATAGATACTAGTGTGGCCCTGTGCCGTTGGCCCAATTTTCATCCACTTCTAGTTCCACTCCCAGTTCCACTCCCAGTAGCAAGAACGCCACCAAAATCAAAGTAAAAGTAATTTTCTAATTTTTTAATCAATAAATACTTTGAAATTCAATAACTTTTGCACCACCGCTCCAAACGCCACGAAACCAAGCCCGTGCACCCCTCCTCGCCGAGCCCTTTCCAATGGTACCAAGCACGTGGACGTGAGATGCACGGTCCGGGAGATCTCAACATAACAAACAAAACAAACAAACAAACAAAACAAACAAACAAAACAAAACAAACAAACAAACAAACAAACAAACAAACAAACAAACAAACAAACAAACAAACAAACAAACAAACAAACAAACAAACAAACAAACAAACAAACAAACAAACAAACAAACAAACAAACAAACAAACAAACAAACAAACAAACAAACAAAACAAAACAAACAAAACAAACAAAACAAACAAAACAAACAAAACAAACAAAACAAACAAAACAAACAAAACAAACAAAACAAACAAAACAAACAAAACAAACAAAACAAACAAAACAAACAAAACAAACAAAACAACAAAACAAACAAACAAACAAACAAACAAACAAACAAACAAACAAACAAACAAACAAACAAACAAAACAAACAAAACAAACAAAACAAACAAAACAAACAAAACAAACAAAACAAACAAAACAAACAAAACAAACAAAACAAACAAAACAAACAAAACAAACAAACAAACAAACAAACAAACAAACAAACAAACAAACAAACAAACAAACAAACAAACAAACAAACAAACAAACAAACAAACAAACAAACAAACAAACAAACAAACAAACAAACAAACAAACAAACAAACAAACAAACAAACAAACAAACAAACAAACAAACAAACAAACAAACAAACAAACAAACAAACAAACAAACAAACAAACAAACAAACAAACAAACAAACAAACAAACAAACAAACAAACAAACAAACAAACAAACAAACAAACAAACAAACAAACAAACAAACAAACAAACAAACAAAAAAACAAAAAAACAAAAAAAACAAAAAACAAACAAACAAAAAAACAAACAGCCAAATTTAAGGTATAGACTAGTGTGGCCCTGTGCCGTTGGCCCAATTTTCATATACTCCTGGTTCCACTCCTGGTTCTACTTCCGATTCCACACCCAGTTCTACTCCCGGTTCCACTCTTGGTTCTACTCCCGGTTCCACAACCAGTTCTACTCCCGGTTCCTCTCCTGGTTCTACTTCCGATTCCACACCCAGTTCTACTCACAGTTCCACTCCCAGTACCAAGAATGCCACCAAAATCAAAGTAAAAGTAATTTTCTAATTTTTTAATCAATAAATACTTTGAAATTCAATAACTTTTGCACCACCACTCCAAACGCCACGAAACCAAGCCCGTGCACCCCTCCTCGCCGAGCCCTTTCCAATGGTACCAAGCACGCGGCCGGGGGATGCACGGTCCGGGAGATCTCAACGTAACAAACAAAACAAACAAACAAAACAAACAAACAAGCAAACAAACAAACAAACAAACAAACAAACAAATAGCCTGATTTAAGGTATTGATTGTTTTAGTTTGTATTAAACAAGAATTGTAGACCTCATTTAGGCATAGTAGAATGAATTTTTTCAAAAAACTTTGAACTAAAAAAATTTTGGAAATCAAGTTAAGTTTCATTTACAAAAATCCATTTGAATTTCAATTTTCTACTCAAAATTTATAGAAAAATTGCAAAGAAGATATTTGAAAATGTCAAAATCTTTTCCAACCCCTCTATAATATTTGTCTATAACTTTTGAGTGGAAGATCTATATCTCAAATGGATTTTTGGAGATAAAACTTAGCTTGATTTCCAAACCTTTTTTAGTTCAAAAATTCATTTATTAAGCCTAAATGAGGTCTAAAATTCTAGTTTTAACACAATTCCTACTTTAGACTTAACTATGAGTGGTTGAGAAACTACAATATCTAAATTACATATCTCACATTGTTTGTTTAACCTCCTAGCTACCACCCCATAAATATATAAAGAGTTGTATTCTAAGTCCAAATCACAAAACATAAATGACTTACAAAGCAAAGTGAAGGAATTCAAACATTGAAACTATTGACCTCAATGAACTGATTGTCAATTTTGTTTTAAAGCCAGTATTTTGTAATGTGTTTTAATAAAAGTGTTTAAATTACAATATTTTGATTGAGCAGTCGTGACCCTGGCATCGAGCTGAGTTCTAACATTTTTGATGCGTGTCTTTTAGCCAATTTGGATGTAGAATATTCCATAGCATTTCATCCCCGGGATGAAACGATGTGGAATATTTCACATCATTCTGTCCACAGGAAGGCAATTGCTCTGACTACTATTGAATGTTGTATCCCACGAAGCCATTTCAATTGTGAATTTCTCATTTTGAATAATGAATTTAACACGTGTCCACTTCTTTCAAAATGGTCCCATCCTCACTTTTATTTTGTCCTCTAGAGAATTGAGAACAAATATCTAACAAATTATAAACCATGCTCACATTATGTATAGTCCATTAAGTAGCCGCATGTATCCACTTGACAACCGCATATTACTTATTATAGAGCTTTTTGTAGGGTTGCTTTGAAAAAAAGGGTCGCAATTAGAACACACTATTAAACCTCAAATTCACCCTTTTTGTACTAAGAATTCACGGGTTTAAGTTGCGGACTTTGATTGATTATATTATAGAAAGTATAATCTAAATAGAAAATTTTATTGCATTATTATCTTGAATAAAGAACATTACATGCATTGGTTTAAATAAATAATTATAAAATCAATAAAATCCTCATATAAATTCTTCAAAATTGCTTAAGAAAACATGAGGTCTAATTTGGGCTTCTTAGTATATAAAGGGTTAAGACCCATTAAGTTATGTGAATAAGATACATATGGGCAAAGGGACTTGTTGAATTCTATATTAATTTTATATTAGTTGAGTTAAAAAAATGTGAAAATTTAGTAAATCAAAAATTGGATGTGGAATCCACCTATTTACTTTTAATAATTTATTGACCAACATGTGTTGAACTTGCTAGTTGCCTGTGGTAGAGGGAATAAAGGGTATCTTAATTCCTAACAATTCGTGGACATTCACTAGGTAGATTACAAATGATTTCAAGAACTCATGCACAAGCAACATGAAATGGATGAAGTACATTCAAGTATGTTGAAAAAATCAAATTTGTCTTTTCTTCAACAATATAATTGGCATGGTCAATTAATGCTTCATGATTTTTAAACAAGACTACAAGAAAAAGGGATCTTGCACAACCAACTAAACAATAAATTATTATCCCAAATGACTACAAAACAACTATGGTGGAGTTTTGCTCTATAATTGCACTGACTCTGTGATAAGTACAATATTGTAGTCATATCTTGTTCAGTTGTGGAAATGACTGTAAGATGAAGAGTTTATAAAATTGAGCAAACACGAGGTACATCTGCGCCTTTTTTGTTCAAGAAGTAGTTGAACCTATAACGTGGAAATTTATTAATCTGAGTTGGAATGGATGTAGTCATAGATCAGTAGATTTTGGTATAAGTCTTTGCCTTGTATGACTATGAAATGATTTATAAATATTATGTACTTTTCCTAATGCTCTCTTTTTGGAAATTTTAAGTTTCTATATATATTTTAAGGTCATTTGTTGGTTGCTTTAAGATGACTTCTTGTTATATATTCAACTACAAAATGACTATAAGAAAGTAAACATCGTCATAAATAGTCAACATGTGTTTGTGGCTTTGTAAGACTTCATAGTTGCCTCTTTCTTGTATCTATTAAATAACTACTTTTATTCATATACTTAGTCATATCCAAATCATTTTGCACAATTTTTCTTTTCCCTATTCAAACACTTAAAGTGTAGCTTACATGTACTATGAAAACATAGTAGAGTTTGCAAATGTCTAATATTGCCTTAGCATTTAGTTCTTATAGTACCTTGCCTTTGCTAGTAAGTTTTCCTTTGAAAACAATTCAATGGCTCCAATTAGCTAGAGAAGCCAATTCTAATGGAGTTGTGTGGGAGTACATAATGTCAAACTCCGGAATTCCGGATTAGTTTAGGAATAGATTAGTGAGGTTTTTCAAAATTTTCGAATAAGGAAGTAGTAACCTGGAACAGTTCACTACTAGAAAATTGTATCCAGAACAACAGAAAATTAACTGATTTCTATTATTTTGTACACTGGAATGTCCATTTTCACTGATTTTTGAATTTTTTGTTAATGCAAACAAAACAGCTTCCAATTTTTTGTTGATTTAAATAGTGCAATGACCAAATCAACAACTTTTTGTCGAATTTTAATCTTTTTGGAATCTTTTTGGAATCTTTTGGAATCTTTAAGAATCTGTTTGGAATCTTTCAAAATCTTTTTGGAATCTTTTAGGATCTTTCTAGAATCTTTCTAGAATCTCCTCGAATCTTTAAAAATCTTTAGATTCAATTGAGTATAGAATACATTTTATAAGATTTTGAAAAATTGTAGATTGTTCTTATACCTTTAGCATTATATAGGATAAGCTTCGCACATTGATGTCAAATAATTAATTGATCCATAAGGCCTTAAGGCATTAATTCATTCTATTTTCTACTTTAGGATGAGTCTTTTACAATGTAATATACATTGAATATAATTCTTGTAAAATATTTACTAAAGATGTATTTTATTGCTAGCTAAATGCCTATAAAATCTAAGACCAATCCAAGTGGCAACTAAAAGTTATATATGAAAAGGTCTTTTTTTTTTAAATGGATGGTTTTGGGCAGCCATGACAAATAACTACAATTGGTTTGAAATTCTTTTTACATACTTTCGACAAGATTGTTAATAAAATCTCCAAAGTTGGAAGACATTCAATCACACAGTTTTTTCCAAGTTTCGATGTATTTGACACTCATTGCCAAGAGTGTTCAACATTAGAAAATGAAGATAAGCACTACACACCCTAGCACAAAACTAGAAAAACCTTAATCATTCATTTTCAAAGTTGAATTTGTGATGCTAAAACAACATTTCAAAACAAACTTTAAAAAAATATGAACTATGTAAAATAGTAACTTGATAACTTTTAATTTGTTATCAAAATATTTTTGACACCAAAATTTTGTGCCTTGGGCAATTCAAAGTTCAACACCAAAATTAGAATTTTGAGTATAATGAATTTTATTTTTCTGACTTAATCATTCAAAAATTCAATGTTTTTTCAATTCAGTAGACTTTGGCGGCCATTTTGGCATAGCAAAACAACTTTTTCAAAAAACCTTTCAGCAAAGAAAATTTGGGAAATCAAACTAACTTTCACCTTCAAAAATCCGTTTGCAGTTTGAAGTCTCCAATCAAAAGTTATGGATCGAAATCAGAGAGGGGTAGCAAGAAACATTTTTTTGGATATTTTCGAACATCCTCTGATTCCTCTCTGAGTTTTGTCCATAACTTTTGATTGGAGACTTCAAATTGCAAACGGATTTTTGGAGGTGAAATTTAGTTTGATTTATCAAATTTTCTTAGTTGAAAGTTTTTTGAAAAAAGTTGTTTTCCTATGTCCAAATGGCCTCCAAAGTCTGCTGATTTTACACAGAAAATAAAAACTAATGCAAAAACTCTATATATAAATTTCTACTCATGCATAATGCACTTGGTAATGGCCATGGTTCAATGGCTAAGAACCTTGGACCTCAACCACAAGGTCCAAGGTTCAAAGCCCCATGGCTTCACCTGCCCGCTTGGCGGGTTGCCTAGGTGGCCTGCCAACGTGGCGGGCTGCCACGTGTCAGGCTGCCCGGATTTTTCGGGTAGCTTAAAAAAATCAATTTTTTAATTTAATAAAATAAAAAAATAAAAACTTTGGAAAAATGTCCGAAACAACAGAATTTGGACAACAGATTTCAGTGTAATTTTGTCCAGTACAACGCGTCTGAAACAACTGAATGGACAACGCTTTTCAGTTGAAAATCTGTTGTTCTGGACGTAGTTTTTCTAGTAGTGGTTAGCCAATCCAGGAAATTGGGAAAGTTCCTGCTTAGCAAAAAATGTAAAATGGGTAAGGAACGGATCTTAACGGGATCCGTAATCCGGAAGGTAATCCGGATTTAGGAAACCTACAACCTAGGTTCCGGTCCAGGAAGTAGGGTTCCGTGGAAAAAGGCGGCACATTTATAGGCCGTCCCAACGGGTGTCGGTCGCTGGCCAGCTACTTAAGCCATTCTCCTCCATTTTTTTTCTCTCTTTCTTCCGCTTGAGGATGCGTGTGTGTTTGCAGGTTTGGAGTGCGCATTAGCTGAGTGAAAGAGTGGTGAGTTAGGATCGGATAGGGAGAAAAGGAAAAGAAGGTACCGATTGTACTAGGTTAGTAGATTTTGGTCGGCGTGGATGGAGGGATCTCGCAAACCGGCAGTTACGGCCAAGTGGCTCAATTCAGTTATATCCACGGATCCAAAGGCGCGGGTGCTTTTGGAAGGTGATCTGGACAGCATGGGGTGCGCCGGATTGTTACGCAGACCGTGGAATCTCAAAGACAAGGTGATGATCCACGAAGTTGTGGCTGGAGCCCCAAAGCAGTTCGAGTTGACGGAGCGAGGGAAGTCGGCAAAGTGGACCGAGGAGATGTGGACGGAGGTCTACTCGTTTTGGAAGGCAAGTTCCGGATATGCCTTGAGGAATGACGGGTTTGTTCACGGGAAGTTCCAGAATCTACCCCATCCAAAGGAAGGATATGCGATCCACGATTGCATTGACGTAAGGCAGAGATAGGTGTTGGAATTCCTGGTTCCGATCATGTATCCGGAGAAGCCCACCCAGCTCACCAGCACGTTGGGCAACACCATTTTTGGAGCGATGGAAGATAGGCCGGTGCACTGGGGGAGGATACTAAAGGCCATGGTGCAGAAATTGGTGGACGACTTGCAGAAGGCCAAGTCCAGCCCGCTCAGCACCTACCTCTTCCACCTCTACTACCACAACGGGCTCGTGAGTGAACAGGAGACCAATGAATACAAGGTAGCCGAGGAAATGTTGAAGTACAGTCTGGCTCCGGAATCGGAGCAACACACCGAGGAAGCAATTCCGGACGTGATACCGCCAAGACCGGAGAGGGAGAAAAGTTCGCGGCGGAAGTTGACCGACCCGAACGCAAGAGGGAAGCAGCAAGTTCCGGGAACGGAGGAACCGAGCCAGACCTTCGCAGACCTAGGAGGGAACGAGTTGTTTGATTCTGAAGAGGAGTGGTTCCAGGAGGCAAGGAAACGACATGAAGAATTGGCGGATTTCATATGTATGATATCGAACAAAATGAAGGTGGAGCCGAACGAGATTTTGGGGAAGCTTAGAAAGCGTTCGGATCCGACCTTGCTTAGTAGGAAGGAGGACCAGATTCGGAAACTAGAAGAGGAGAAGATCCAACTCCAGACCCGTTTGGGAGCTGCGGATGAAGCCCTCCAGTTCGCATCCAAGAGAGAATCAGATGCAATGCAGATGATGAAGACACTCACGGATTTGGTGGGACAGCCCGCGGATCAAATCATGCGTGCCCGACTCTTCAGCGATAGGTTGGTTCAAGAGGGCGTCGTTACCGGAAGTATGATTCCCAAGATCCTGGTGGATTATGAAATCAAGATGGAAAACGTATTGGCGGAGATGAGGAAGCTGTTGGGCTTTCTCGATCCGGCAGTCATGGACTTCACCAAATTTCCGGAAGTGCAGAGTGCACAGTTATGGAAGACTCCAGCCAAACCAGTCCCCACCGGAAGGACTTCCATATCGGAGCAAGGGCTTCAAGCCTTGCTGAAGGACGTTACGGCTCAGTGCGCAGGCCAGGCGGGGCCGTCACGGAGGAGGGAAAGGTTAACCGTGGAGGTTACCAAGAAGGGTTTGGGTTCTCTAGCTCTTCAGGAAACTCCAGTGCAGACGGTTCTGGTCACATTTCCTCCATGCACGGCAAGGGTACCAGAGGGGACCATAGCATCCACGGGCTTGGTTTCCCCGGTTCGGACGGATTTGACGAGCCGGATGCCTGCGGTGGAGAATCCGGCCCGGACACATCCAGAAGACTTCACTCACATGGAAGAAGCATTCAAGGAAGAGGAGGAAATCGGTGAAGAAGATCCAGTTAGAGCATCATTGGGGCAACCCATTGAAATGGAGTCGGATAAGGAGTTTGTCTTATCCGATGACGAGGAGACGGAAGTCACGACAACTCCTCTGACCCGGCGTGCCATCCAAACGCGGGCAAGTGTTCGGAACACTTCCACAAAGACGACAGGAGAGACGCAAGGTGGCAGCAGTTCAAAGAAGTAGCGGAGGAAGTAGTTAGTTAGGATGTTTGATTTTTGAGTTAGGATTTGAATTCTAGTTCCGAAACGGGTTTTCCGCGCTTGGGACCCTGGTTTCGGATTTATTTTTAGAAAGAGCCGGTAGTGGATTTTCTGGGTATTTCGGGGGTTTCTCTGATTGGCTGCCCGGATTTTCGAGCTGTTTGTTTTGGCTTTTAGGTGTTGACTTTTTGTGGGTTTTTAAGGGGTGGCAAGCCTGTTGTGTGGGGATTCCCTCCTAGCAGATTTTCATTTTTGTATTCCATTCTTTTCTTTTAATCTGAGTGCTGTGTAAGCTTCCGGATTTTCATCTTTGTGTTCAAGTGTTAGTCTGAATGCTTATGACTGTACTAGAGTGTGAGGGAAGACGGGTGAGGAGGAATCCGGATCTTGGATAGTCGATTCCATTTGAAAGGTACATTTGAGACGGTATTAGATTCTTGACTGAGTGAAAGTGCACAACGCCTTTAAATTACCGTAACGGTGATCCGGTCGAATGAGTGGCGGAAGGAGTCCGGCTGTCAACCCATGCAGAGGCAAGCGCCCGCCAGAGGAAGTCGCCACTCTCCCGGAAGGTCTGCCAACCTCGGAATGGTTTAGCACTTAACAAACCACCCCCGGTAGGTTCCGAAACCTTGTGATCTGTCGTTGTAGTAAGGAGTGGATCGAGTCTTGAGTAACCTGCTTTCCGGATCGGGTGTCTACGAAGTTGTGAGGATCCGGATCTTCTTTCCTTGTTGCAACTCCTTTAAAATATTTGGGTGTTTGTTTGTGTTTGTCAAGTTTAGTAAGTGTGAAAACCAGAGTGGTGAAGTCCCCACCCCTCGAAAGACCAAAGCGGATCCTCTGAGGGTGAAATAGAGGTGAAAGAAACCATCTTGATTTGGAAACGGAAATCGGATTCCAGGTAGAACCGGATTTGGATTGAATTCTGGATAGTGAAAAGTTCCGGAAACGAGTGAATAGGGGATTGGATTGAGGAGAAAAGAGAATCCAAAAACTGGGAATGTGCAACATCATTTAGGAATTCCCTGGGACGATAACTTGTGTCATTTTAGCACAATATTGCGGCTAAAGATACTTACGGCTAGATTGCACGTACGACAAATTGGCACAACATCAAGAACAGTAAAACCACTAATTTCACTATAATAAACACACTGGATGTGTCTACAACCTCCCTCTTAATTCAAGGTTAGCTTCTTTCCATTTGCAATTGAGCAATCATTGCATTGTCCCCGCGGAAGTGGTTCTTACATGCTTTCATCCTTGAATACTGGATTGCTTATTGTGACAAATTTTTGCAAAGCAGCAATTTGTCCATATCATTTGGGTTTGTCACATCCAGTATTTGTACAACATTGTAAATTCCTTCTTCAAATGGTGAAATGCTTTTATGATTGTCTTTTTTATTCTTTCAATTCCTACAAATATACATTCATATTAGCAATTGCACTACAAAGCATCTTACTTCAAAGGATCTTATGATTCTAATTTCTATGTATAGATCAAATACTTCTTTAAGTGCTTGACAGACAATGATAGACCTATCACTCAGACTAGTCATTCTTTTGTTAGAAGAGATTGGAGGGCATTGGTGGGCTGTTTCAGGCTCGTTCTCCAATTTGGCCAGATCTGTGAACAATCGGTATGGGCTGTCAAAATTCTTTTTTTCCAAAAGAAAAAAAGAAAAAATTCTCCCAAATATCATTTCAAGCAAAAAAAAAATTATTTTTATTTTTATTTTTATTTTTGAAAATGACGTGGCACTCTCTCAACCACATCAGCCAATAGCTTTCCTGCGTGGGAATACTGCAGGAACGCAAGATAACTCGTGGGCTCTTGGAGGCGTCAAATCTCTTCTAATGATTTGACGTTTAGTTCTAAACACTTGTAGTAATAAGACAATTACTAAATGCCATCTTCAATTTAACTGCATAGACCACAATTAACAGTCTATGATTATTCTATTCTCTCCATCTCCTCAACACACACTTGCTCCATTGGAAATGATAAGAAAAACATACATATATAGGTCTTTACCTTCAATTTTACAAATGTGGGACATAAAAAAGGTTCAACTTTGTCACATACACATGCCATTTTTGCATAATGGATATATATGTTAGCACAATTGGTATTAAAGGTCTTCTAATGTGAAAGTCACCACATATGGCTAGTCTTATCCAACTTTGATTGTGTCTTTTTTTCCAGTTATGGTCTTTAAGAAATTCTTTGTCAGGTTCATTTTGTAATGCATAACATATATCCAATGTATAGCAAATGAGTAAATCCAGCATATGATGAGTGTATAAAAAGGGTGAGTACATTGTTGCAAAAAGTGGTATATGAATGCTTATCACATGTCATCATGTAGTTATAGATTAGTTATAAAATAATCTTTCATCAGTTAAATATCAGCGTACATTAATCATAGATCAATCATAGTACAGTCATAGATAAGTCATACTAATACTAAGTTAGGATTGCCATGTAGTATCATGTGCTTCAATTTGATCCTTATATGACACAAACGGCTCAGATTTCACCTCTTTCCTTGGCAAGAACAAAACCCTGTATTTCCAAAGACACCACTACACTTTTGTGCTTGTTGCTTTTACCCTTGTGTTTGTTGCTTCTTATCGCCGCGGTGTTGTTTATTATCGCCGCAAACATTTGTTATTTAGGACCGCCATATTTGTTGTTTCTCACCTTCGTATTTGTTGCTTCTTATCACCATGTTTGTTGCTTCTCACAACCGTATTTGTTGCTTCTTACTATTGTATTTGTTGTTTCTGACCGTCGAGTTTGCTGCATCTTACCATCGTTGCTCCATCCTTGCAAAGAAGTGAGTTGATCCATCTTAGGTATTACAACTCTTACTTTGTTTTTCTTAGAATTTGTATAAGTTGATTGTTCAAAACAAAGATTTGATTTTTCTTGGATAGCACAACTTTTGCTTTGGTTCATTTAGGATTTGTGTAGTTGATTGTTCAAAAAAATGAATTGATTTATCTCAGGTATCACAACTCTTTCTAAATTTGGTTCTCTTAGGATTTGTGTAAGTTAATTGTTCAAAAAAATGAGTTCATTTGTCTTAGATATTATAGCTCTTATTTTAGATCTCTTAAGGTTTGTGTAAGTCGATTGTTTAAAACAATGGGTTGATTAGTATTACAACTTTTTCATTTGGTACTCTTAGGATTTTTGTAAGTTATCTATTAAAAAAAGTGAGCTGGTATGTCTTGGACTTCATAGCTTTTGCTTTTATTCATTTAAGATTCATATATATGTTGTTATTCCAACCTCCAAAGAATAGAATTCAATGTTTTTTGTATGTTTTGTCCATTTGCATAGTTTGTTTGAAAATTTTTTCTTCACCTTGTTCCTTAAGTATGTGTCTAACTTGGATTTTGTTTGTGTGCAGAAAATCACTTTAAATCAAAAATTGAGGAAGAAGGTGCCTCCATGCCAAGATAGAAGATGCCTCTAACATGATGTTGAGCGTTGGAAGTTGCAATTGTAGAGAATTTGATATTGTAGAGTACAAAGGTTGATGAGTTTCATATTTGCAATTAATGGAGGTGTATTATTGTTAGAAATTTAGATACAAAGCTCTACTTAGCTAGGGCTGGTCTTATCATTTTGTAGTCTTAGACAACGTGATAAGTTACATAAATAACTAAAAAATGACTCTGGGCACGTTGTGTTAGTCATCTAACATTGCAATCATTGTTGTTTCAATAATTCATATAGTTTATTCAATCAATGATTCCAAAGATGTATTTTTGTGTTTCATGGTTGTGGCGCAATCAAAATTAGTTAAGACTACAATATCACTCATCTTCAATTACAATATCACTCATTTACTACTACAACAAAATAAATGACTAGTACCTAACTATTATTCTATTAGAAATTGACTATTGAATAACTATTGTGCATATATAAAAAATTTGGAATACGACCAATCAAAAATTTCCACGTCTCCAAAAGTCTCCACCACTAGTCATTCATTAGTATTAAATTATAGGTATGACTGAGGTATTATCGAACATTTAATATGCTATGTTAGATGCCACTATATGGACACATAAGTTGCCACATAGGAAAACTCAACTGATGAAGATCTATGTAGGAAGACGGATAGTAATATTAAAGACATAGTCATTTGCATAAAGGATTTGTTCACAATGACTATAGAAAATGTTCTGCAATAGTCATTTGTGTCCACATTGACTAAAAACTTAGTCATACACGGAGTTATAGAATCATAAAATTCTTTAAGTACAAGGTTTTGAATCAGTTCAAGTAAAGATAGAAAGAAAATCAATTGCTGAAAACATGAAGATTTTTAATCAAAAAATCTTCATATGCCATAAACGATTTTGTCCCCAAAGTTTTAGATCTACATTTCCCTCCCTACGAGGGATTCTTAAGGGTTAAATCTTGGATGTTTCGAGCAAACTTCTATGCTGTGTCAGAATCAAAAATGAAAGGTTGAATTTTCCACAACTGGAATTGCATTGGCCAAATTTCTAATAAGGCTTTTACTTCCATTTAGTAAGGAGAAACTACATTTTTGGAAGGAACTTTTTCTTTCTTGTCAAACTCTTTCCTTCTTGTCAATTTATTAAAAACAACCAAAATATTCAAGTTCAATATTAAAAATTATTAGAGAAAAAATCAGCCCTCTGAATGGCCTCTCCAAATTGACATTCCAAGCTATTTTAAGCTTGACATGTCACCTTGGAAAAGTACCCCCAATGAGCAGTCAGAGTGTACACCAAAGCAGTCAGATTTTGCATTTTTAAAAAAAAAAATTAAATAATTAATTTCTGTCGAGACCTGGTCAATGGTCAGGTAGCTTGGCTACGTATGCGTATACGGTCAGTATACTGCCGTTTCATACCACTAGTTCGTACCTCTTCAAGGTTAAGGTTGTACCTCTTAAAGGTTGAGGTTCTGAGGAGTCGCGTTGCTTCTCAGCCAGAACTACGTATCATCACTCTGATCCTTAGGCTATTCAGAAGTAATGTGATTTTGAGCCTGAGGTACGTAGGCAGCTTCATCTCTTATCGAGAGATGGAGTCCGAGTGAAAACGTACTGTCACGTTATCAGCACTGCTCGCCGCAGAGCGAAAAGAGAAGTTTTGAACGAAATTTAAAAACAAGGAGCGTCGATGGCCTTACAAACAGAATCTGTCTATCCAAGAATACCTGCAGAACCAGGTTTCAAACCATTGGAAGAGGACGGGACAAATTACATAATGTGGATGACGAATATGCGTCAATACCTTTCTAGTAAAGGCTTAGAGGGTATAACAACTCGCCCACCAACACCGACTGAAGTAGAAAGACGGAGGAAGGCAAAGGAAGAAGATCCCACATTGATTTTTGGAAAGTCCGAAGCAGATTATGATCGAATGCAGAAAGACACAGCTACCTTAGCAATCCGTCTAAGACTCAAAGACGATCTAGCCCTTCAAATGTATCATCATGATACACCTTGCGACCTCTGGGAAGAGATTCAATCCCGTTTTGAAGCCATGCGTGAAATTACATATCCTGAAACATGGCAAGCATGGTTAAGTCTTCGTCATATGGATTTTGACCTACTTGATGATTATAAAGCAGCGCTATTTAAACTGACAGCAAAGCTAGCATATTGTAAGAGGCCAGTAACAGAAGAAGACATAATATTCAAGACATTATCGACAATGGGACCCGAAAGGATGGGACTTCGAGAGTCATTGCTAGCAAGAGAATATAAGAACTCAAGAGACCTATTCATTTACCTGGCTGAGAATGAGAAATTCAACAATGTTGCAAAAGAATTGGCAAAACAAAGACCTGCTGGGACTATAGCGACCCCAGAATTGAATTACACAAGAGAAAAGCAGCAGGATCCAAACAGAAGAAGAAAACCGTGGAAACGACAAGAGAAGAGGGCTCGGAGATCCGCGACCCCTGGTAAGAAAGATGAGGATAATATAAGGAAGAATAAATCAAAAACCTTTGGGAAGTGTTCCAGATGTGGCAAGAAACGTCACTTCACACGAGATTGTCGAACACCAAAGGACGTTGTTGATAAATACCGAAGAGAAAATAATTTGTCACCCTGGAGAGGCACTAAGAAAATCAGTAATGACAAGAACAAAAATAAAAAGTAACGTACTGAAAACGAAGATGAATATAATTATTTGGACCAGGTTCGCGTTGAGGAGACAAATGCAGTATTTGAACAGCAACAGCGGACAAATAGATCAATGATGCTACTTGATTCAGGAGCGACAATTACAGTCGTCACAAGTGCCAAATACTTCACGAAGATGCAGCGTGAAAACTATAAGATAGCCTCGATGAGTGGTTTAAATCTCATTGTACGTGGATCAGGACCAGCTACGTTTATTTTACCTGGAGGCACTCGCATCTATGCTGAAAGAGCTCTTCTTATTCCGACGGCAAGAAGACAAGTTTTATGCGAGAATGATGTGTTTAACAGTGGCTATGAGATCAACACACACATATTCACGACAGGGGAAAGGTTCAAGACCCTTACGAACGAACATGGAAATTGTGCAGAGAAGTTTTATTATACTGAGAATGGCCTTATCGAATTTGAAATAGCAACCAACGAGTTTATTGCACTTACAGGAGAGATCACTGATGATGGCAGACTTTGGCACGACCGCCTGGGTCATCCCTCAACGAGAATGCTGCAAAATATATTAAAATCGACAGCGGAAAACATCAAAATTTCATCAAGGCTACCCGAGTCATGCCTGGCATGCTCTCGGGGCAAACTCATACTACGTCCAGCAAAAGAAATAAAAGATAAAGAGCTCAAACCTTTCCTCAATCGCATTCAGGTTGACATATGTGGCCCGATATCACCACCATCAGGACCATTTAGGTACTTTATGGTGATGATAGACTCCACCTCAAGGTGGAGTGAGGTCAACCTGTTGTCAACAAAGAATCACGCTTTCGCGAAGATGTTGATACAGTTAATTAGGATGCAAGTTAGATTTCCAGATAATGGTGTCAGGGACATTCGAGTTGATGGGGCAGGTGAGTTTACGTCTAAAACATTCCAAAATTACTGCACAGCACAAGGTATAACACTTGAAGTAGCACTACCAGAAGTCCATTTTCAGAATGGACTCGCCGAAAGCTTAATTCGGAGAATACAATGGATAGCTCGTCCTCTGCTACTCAAGTCCAACTTACCTTTAACGGCCTGGGGCCACGCAGTAATGCATGCTGCTGATCTCATTAGATACCGCCCATCTGCAGGAAATAAGATGAGTCCACATCAGTTAGCGACGGGAAATGCACCGGATATAAAACATTTAAGGAAATTCGGATGTTCTGTTGAGGTGCCGCTTGACCCCACAAAAAGGAAAAAGTTCGGACCTCAGAGGAAGCAGGGTATCTACGTTGGGAACGTAGGTAATTCCCTGATAAAGTATATAGAACCAAAAACTGGAGACCTATTTAGGGCAAGGTTTCTAGACTGCCATTTTGATGAACAACATTTTTCATTCATGGAAATCAAAGAACAGCTGCCTGCCACGGTTTTAGACATTAATTGGCATACAGCGACAATTGACGACAGCCCAGATTATCGCTGCGATGGGGAAGTGCAACGAATACTGAGGCTGCGAGAACTTGCTCGCAAGCTACCTGATGCTTTTGCTGATACACCTGATATTGTAAAAACCCCCTACACCCAAGTCCAATACACTTCAGCACGAATACTACCAGATAATACACCGGCGAACGTCTCTCAAATTCAACGAAAAAGGGGACGTCCTTTAGGGTCTAAAAATAAGCCAAAGAATTTAGGGAGAGCACCACATATTACTGGGGGGGCATTGCCGGAGACAGGGGGAGTAACACAAGGTCCAAGGGGAGTAGCAACTAACCAGCCTAGCTTCGAAGAAGCAACGGATGTAGCACTCACTGATCACGTCTGGGATAGACGAACCATTTGTAAGAATGAAGCCTTGATGGTGCACACCGTCAATGCTATTTTAGAAAACCCTGACATACCAAAAACGGTCCCACAAGCAAAGAGATCAGTAGAATGGCCGCACTGGAAACGTGCAATGCAAGATGAGATGAATTCAATGAAAGAAAGACAAGTCTTTGGGGTGCCACAGCCTAAGACACTTGATATGAAACCCATTCGTTCTAAATGGGTTTTTGCAAAGAAAAGAGACTCTGAAGGAAAGATAATCCGCTATAAAGTACGCTTAGTTGCGAAGGGCTTTACTCAACAGTTTGGAATTGACTATGATTTCACCTACAGCCCAGTAATGGATTCAATTACATTCAGATTCCTAATAGCTCTGGCTGTGCAGGAAAGACTCTCATTTAGACTGTTAGATATTGTCACAGCCTACCTGTATGGCAGGATGGACAAAGAAATGTATATGGAGCTCCCCGAAGGGGTAGAATCCATCAACTCGACAAAAGAGAGCTCAATGCAGGATATGGGCAACTCGGGACAGTCCTAGAGAGCAAAAGCAGAGCTAGTCGACAAGAAAACACAGGATTTGGGAAAGGGCCATAAACGTGTGACGTTTGCCCCCTCCTCAAATCCTACCAATCTTGAAAATCTGAATATCATCTCTAGGAAGAGAAAGAGAGAACTGGGTCAAGTTGTAAGGATCCAGAGAGCCATTTATGGCTTGAAACAGTCTGGACGACTATGGTACCAGAATTTAACGGATTATCTGATCCAACAGGGTTTTAAAGCAAATAAATACACACCTTGTGTATTTGTGAACCGCAGAGGAAAGCACCTTGTGCTGATCGCAATTTATGTCGACGACTTAAATATCTTCGGCACTCGGGCAGCAGTCGAGAAAACTGTTGACCTGATGAAACACAAGTACAAAGTCAAGGACTATGGATGAACTCCAAGATGCTTAGGCGTGGAACTAGAGCATTTTGAGGACGGCTCTGTATTCTTGCATATGACTTCATATACAAGTAGACTTCTCGAGAAATTCGCGATGTCAGAGGCTCATCCAGTCTCCACACCTTTAACAGTCAGAACCCTAAAAACGGATCAAGACGAGTATGGTCCGTTGCGAGACAATGAAGAGATACTCTCTTCGGAGTACCCATATATTACCGCTGTAATGTCAATGTCTTGGTTATCGCTAAATGTAAGACCAGACCTGAAGTTCTCAACTCATTTATTGTCAAGACATAGCGCGGAACCGACTAAACGACACTGGCGCGGAGTAAAACATATGCTACGTTACTTGAACGGGACCAGAGACTACGGCATTCTTTTTGAAAGAAATTTCCAACCGATTAAAGGTTATGTAGATGCCGGGTACCTGTCGGCTCCTGAGAAAGGAAGGTCGCAGTCCGGCTACGTTTTTACTATGGCTGATTCAGCGATCTCCTGGAGTTCGAAGCTACAACCCACAGTCGCAACATCTTCAAATCATGCTGAATTGATCGCCTTATTTGACACCACCAAGGAAGCTGTTTGGCTGCGAAATATGTCATCAAGCCTAAAAACGTTAGCAAATCTCGAGATTGATATAAAACCTATGAAGATCTTCGAGGATAATGACGCCTACCGACACCAGATGTCAGAAGGTTTCATTAAATCCAACAATACGAAGCATTTGACACCGAAAATCTTCTATGCTGCTGAGCAAACAAAAATCGGCACCATATCCATCAAGAAGATTACCTCTGCCGAGAACATCGCTGATTTGTTTACAAAAACGTTACCACCATCTTCCCATCACAAACATATGTTGTCAATGAAGATGCGATCGTTAGCACAAGTCCGAAAGGAAAAGACACAACTTAGTTCATAACGACTAGTGACAGGATTTTGAAAAACTACGATACTTTGCGATTAGGTCAAACAGAACCGGTTTTCTGGCATCCCACCTCCGCCAAGAGGGGGAGTGTCGAGACCTGGTCAATGGTCAGGTAGCTTGGCTACGTATGCGTATACGGTCAATATACTGCCGTTTCATACCACTAGTTCGTACCTCTTCAAGGTTAAGGTTGTACCTCTTAAAGGTTGAGGTTCTGAGGAGTCGCGTTGCTTCTCAGCCAGAACTACGTATCATCACTCTGATCCTTAGGCTATTCAGAAGTAATGTGATTTTGAGCCTGAGGTACGTAGGCAGCTTCATCTCTTATCGAGAGATGGAGTCCGAGTGAAAACGTACTATCAATTTCTATCTATATTTATAATTTTTCAAGATTTATTTTTTATTTTTTTATTTTTTTATTTAAATTATTAAATTTTTGTCTGTAAATCTGGATTCCTGTGGCACTGTCACTGCAATTTCAGCTACGCAAAAACTATATTTCTGAACAAGTGGCGGATATCAATGCAATGCCAGGAAAATGACTTCGTTAAATTTCTTAAATGACATCTTTGAATATTGCAATTCATTCGAGATTGCATTTGGATTTTAATTCAATTGGTGTGTGCTCTGGAATGAGAAGAGGGCAAGCCTGATTGCCAGTTTACTAATCACAATTCGATGTATTGTTCCTAAATTTAGGATTTGGTCCCACATTGCCAGCACACTACATTTTACTATGGTGGAACATAACGTAAAACGAAAGGGCTCAAGTGCTTCTACTCTAGCCATCATTATGCACAGCCCGTTGGTGTGGAAGCCACCACCAGGACACAAGTATATGGAAAGCTAGAAAAACGCAGCAGTCATGTCACAGGAGCTTCAAAGCAGCACAACGGAAATACCGCGAACTCTTACATGTGCACTGCTCAAATTGTTCACCTTTAGGAAGCACAGACGTCTGCAGGAAAAATAGCAAATGCCTTACCTACCCCACCCCATCCCACCCAAAACGGTCCGTTTCCGATGGTCTCTAAGCTTCATGCATTCAAGTCTCCATGTCTGTAGGACCTTCACCTTCAGCACCAGCCCCAGCTTCTCCTCCACCTGGAACATCCTGTCGCTCAATGACGGCAGCACTACTTTCCTCCTCTACTTCAACCTTAGCCGCTTGGTCATCCTTGCCACCTTCCAACGAATCGATATGCGCCTGAAGTGACTTCGGGTCAAGGATGACAAACGACTCTCCAATACCGACTATGGCAACTCCACAGTTGCCGCTGCTAAGCTCCTCATCTTGAAGTGATTCCTTCACAGCGTGAAGAGCATGACGAACCAACTCCTCTTTGGAACAGTCCATAAAAGTCTCAAACTTACGTTCCAAGTATGTCTTCGCCGCCTGAGACCGAGATCCAATAGCGAACGCCGTGAACTCGAAGTAGTTACCAGAAGGGCAGTTCTGGTAAAGGTGAGGTCCAGTTTCATCTAGCCCTGCCACTAGAAGACCTACGCCGTAAGGCCGTCTCGATGACCGCTGCGTACACACCTGCAGAAATCGAATTGGCAGTCAATTAATAATCGTATTGCTTTAAAACAGGTACGCTTCAGTATCTCATAGTTCAAAAACCACAGATAAACGCAAGCTCAGAAGACGAAGGGGATTTTCTAGACACAACGAGTCACTCGCGAAACTACTCCGTAAACCCGAACGCCGAGCAAAAACAGATTCAGGAACACTCAGAAGCTTAATTTCCTTCCATTTGAAAGCATACATTCGAAATCATAAATGCATTTGAGGGTCACCATACATAATTAGAGACGCATGGTCCAGGCCTACGGAGCATTTCCACCACTATTCTGATGAAGCTGTATGTTGACTGCGCATGCTCACTACACCACTAACTTTGAGGAGTTATACAGAGGAACTTGAACATTCCGGGGACTGCCATTTCGGACCACCTTAGGTATATAATTCTAGGCGCTCTCCATGGCCTCTGCATAGTACCGGCATCTGATATCCGAGGAGCAACAAACCCACTCAGTGACGCGTAAGCTGCGTCCTTCAACCTGGTGCTAAATCCACGTCCACTAATCTCATCGGGACCGCGCCTATCATTCGAGTAAGATTCCTCGAACCCTAAACAGGGGGACGACCTGGTATACCCTAAATTCTACCATGGTTTTCAGACCCTTCTGAAACCTAATTCCTTGAAATGGGAGTACTCGTGATTATACACGTACGACGCGTGCTCAAAACGCCCTGTAGTCTGGCCACATTTTAGCTCAAACCTAGAAGTGAATCCGATCTGAAACAATCAAAGGAGGCGACAAGACTGCACACATACCTGAGCTTTATCTGCAACTTGGACCACCAACCGGCCAACAGGGAGAGGCGACTCGTAAACAAAATGGTGATTGATGCACTCCGATCGCATGTACCGAGACAAGACACGCCCATCGGCAGTGAGGCCTGCCATGGCAATCCCGATGTGATCATCAATCTTGAACAGCTTTTTCTGATACGCAGAAAGCTCCGACGAGGACTTGTTGACGGTCGCTAAGACCACATGCGTCTTCGACCGCACCCCGATCACGGCGCTGCCCTGCTTCACGGCCTCCATGGCGTACTCCACTTGGTGCAGGCGCCCCGCAGGACTCCATGTCGTCACATCCGTATCGTACTGGTTCCTAAACATCCTTCGCACCCCGCAAACCCTATTACCGCCTCGCTCCACAGAGCGCCTCAGTCGTTACAATCAAGAGCAACTTGAAGCCCCTGAAACACTCAACAATTCGAACCGCAAATGGTCTCCTTTCTTCTCGCCCCAGTCGCACGAATTGATTTGACGATTCGGTAGCAATTCGGCGATGCCAGCGAGCTGAAGCCTTGATGATCAAGTTCGAAGCCAAAGCCGAAGCACGGCAAGGCAGACTCGGTGCTTCGAGAACCGTAAATTTGTCCGGTTCTCTTCCCGGGTACCAGAAGACCCAACTGGGCAGCGTTCCCTAAAGTGGCTAATTTTCGCTCCGTTACTAACAAAAATTTGATGTATATAGGAAAAATCTTGAAGAAAAACGACATTTGAGCAAACTTTCCAACTGCGAGATTTCAGGGTCGCAAGTGCGCACATTCATCCAACTTGGATGTAGCAGTCATTTTCAACTTTCCATCCAAGCAGGTCGCTTATCTTGAACTTGGGCCGTTGATGTTTAGCTATGGCAGTGACATCGTGGCCATCAATGTAGCATGTCGTCTTCCTCCTTGAGCTCCTACGAATTCCTGCAGTTAGCAGATTGTGTTCTACTGTTGCAAGAGGGTTTAGCAGGTGTTAATCATAGATTTGTAGGATCCACTACTAGAAAATGGCGCCCAAATCAACAAAAAATGAACACTTTTCTGTTGATTTGGGTACCGGATTGACCGTTTTCACACATTAGTGTTAACTACAAAAGTGTTGGTAAAGAACGCAATATGTTTTTGTTGATTTGGATATTATATAGTTGTAAACAATTTTTTTTGATTTCATAAGATATTAATATCACATGGATATCAGGCGGGGTATCAAACAGGGTATCAAATAGGACATAAATCCAAAGTCTATCTCAACTTCAAACTTTTCTGTTGTTTGGTACTGAGAATTCTAAGATTACGCTTCAAACTTTTTTGTTGTTCGGCACTTTGAACTCTAAGATTATGCCATCCTTGATTGTTGCATACTTGTGGCAGCAGTGAATAAAGGAGGATAATTTTGGTTACGGATACTGGGCGCGTGTAACCGTGTGCTCACTGATATCACTTAGATTGAACAAGACGTGAATTGCTCGATCATTGCTTAAACCTTAATCCCAATGCCGAACGGCTAGGTAGTTTTGGAGCCGATACTAACGCCAATTGGAGTTTTAAAGTTCAATCTAGGTAATTATAAACCCTCTCAAATATAGATATGATCAACAATATGAGTTAATGAAAATCTCACACTATTCATCAGCAATTGCTTTGAAGAATACCGTAGTTCTTTTTCACACTATTCTTTTCACACAATTCCGCAGACAGCATTTCTTTCTTTCCAGGGCTTGAAGCAATAGAAAAGGAAGAGCATCTCAATGCGACTCTGCTGAAAAACAGGTATTCATTTATTAACGTTCCATCCGAATTTGTAGGTGAAGAAATTGAAAGGCCAACCTTTGAGGATTAGGGTTTACCATGAAACGTGCACTACAATTTTGTTTATGGTATCAAGGTTCTAGTTAGTTGATCTTCTTACTGAACACCGATTTAAATTATTTAAATTTTTGACTGTTAGGGTTTAGTCCTATTAATTTTTGTTTTTTTGGTGTATAGCAAATTAGTTTTGGTAAGTGGGATTGAGAATTAGGATTTACTCTGATTAGCTACAATTTTCTTGTCTGCCTCACAGTTGAAAGCAGTCAAGTCGAAAAGTTTTATCCTCTACAAAACATTTTGATCTTGTTATTGAACAAATGTACTGAACACTATTTTATTTTTTTCAAAATAACGCTGGATTTGATTCAGGTATGGTTCCTAAAGGGGCTCTTCATATTAAAAGTACCAGATCTAAAATTTACATCATTTGGTCTACTTCCTCCTAGTTTAATTTTTCAGCTTTTCCCTTTTTCAAACATGCAAGTTCACTTTGCGCATTCTTATCCAAATGTGAGCATTCAGCGTGTCTTTGTCTCAAGCGTATGTTATATTCAATGCCAAACCTAACACATTACGAGATCTAAAATGCAGTATGCCTTAGTTGATGAACGACTTCAACATTTTTAAAATGTGACAGGCCAAGATGGCCATGATTGTGAAGAGCGAAGCTCATAGATATATTGCAATTAGGTCAGGAAATCTTAAAGTAAACACAATAGGTGGAATTACATTAGATATAGGTTGTGTTTAGGGAATCAGAATATGGAACTTCGTGCAGTGTTTTGCAAAGATTATGCTTTGTTTTTGCTCTGCATTGTCTGTTAGTCTCACTTGTCTATGTGGCTCTGGCATGAAATGGAGACCATTATCATCTTACTAAGATGGAAATGGGCATCAAAATTGGAGCTCTTGTTTTCATCAGCATATTCCATGTTATCATAGCAACTAACGTTCTATGGAGTGACAAAGGTTTGATGATTAATCAAGACCTTCCAAACTAGTCTTTTGCATGTGCATGTTGAAATTTTTGTATGCAATTGATTTTTCTTGTTAACTTGCTGTAATTGTAACACTCAAATTTAGCCACACTCAAATTTAGCCACACACAAATGCGTTACCAGATAATGACAAGCCTAGATTTATTATGAGACTACTCTAGATGTTGCTTGTTAGCAAATGAAAGAGGATGGTAACGCATGGAAGAATCTGTCATTTGGATGCAGTATACCAAAGGTTTTGAAGGTAAAATTTTATCTGTAGATGACCTAAATTAAACCAAACATTTGTACAATTTGTTTACTTCAGGTGTATTTAAAGTAGTCATTTACAACGACCTTTTAAGAGTTGATTGCATTTGGGGGGAAGCTGAAGCTTGTGTTGCCAGTACTTCATGCATGGTTTGAAGTCATTTTCTCTTTGCTATGTGAATTTGGTCTTCTATTGCCTAGAGACTTGTTTCCTAGCATTTTCAGTTTGACTAGTAATTAGACTCACTGATTCAAACATTTATTGAGATCAATAGTTGCTGCGCGCATGGAGTAAACCCGTCTATATTTAAAAAGCACTATTTGTGTTTATTGTATAGATTATTTGTTTATGACATGGCAGGCTCTTCTTCATGTTCTAAGTGGGGCTGCAGAGTTTGATGAGTTATTAGTTCGACACAATGAGGTCAGATTTTGTTCCTGTTTCTCACTTAATTTATCTTTCTTGAATTTGGACATGTCATGATGCGGTAGCTCTTTGATGTCACATAGGTAGTCATTTTGCGTTGCAAACTGTCAATCTGCTCATATTTACCAATGTCATGATTGAAGCACAAATGGACATAAAAAACTCAATGAGGGTGTAGCCAAAGAAGTACGCTAGCTTGCTGACATGTGTGTCTTGACGACCCACATATGAAAACTAATATGCTTCTATAGGTATATGCCGAATCCAATTCCAATGTGGCTCTTGTACTTTTTATAACGTGCTCAATGGAAGCTTTTGTGAGCATATGTATTTAGGTCTTCTTATTTTTTACCAACTGTATCTACTGGGTATTGGAATGAGCAGGCTCACTTCTCAAGGATTGACTTACCTATAAGTGACTCCATTACTGATACCAAGTCAGTGCTAGACCAAAGCATACGTGTTCAAGAAATGAATCAGAGTATTGAGGTGCCTTATTAATACATTGGCTTCTTCTTTTTCTAGTTTGATGAGATCCTAAAGTGCATAGGAATCTTCTTAGTGCTTGATATCTAGGTGGCTTTCTAGTGAGCATGGAGAATCTAGAGGATCCACAACTTCTATCGGTTGTTTGTCGTCTTCTAGAGGACTCTGATGATCCAATTGGACATAAATTGATAAGCAAGCATGTTCTTTTGTGGCTATAAGGGCTCGGATTATTGGCTTGCTAGTCTTTGCCAGGCTTGTAACTGTGGGTCTTAGACTTGGAGAAGAAATGAGTCCAACTTGCTGCAATTTATTTCTTAACATTGCAAAATCTACTCCGTCATACAATGGTTATTAGGCAATGGAATGGAAACCATGCACGAGGTTGTATGTGGTGCTAACCTTCTGTCCAAGGCATGCAGGAGAAGACGACTGAACAAGTAATTTAAATCCCTTGAATCTTGTTGTTCTAGATTATTGTGCGGTGCTTGTATTAAAGCCTCGTTTGCTTTGACAACCTCAAAGGGAAAAAATAACTGCCATATTGAAACAAGCCACATTGCGAGCTTCTTTAGCACTGAGGAGAATTGATCTTCTTATATGTTTGGTACGCATTGTTGTGTGCGTTGGTAGAACATGCTCGTAGACCCAATATTATGTCCCTGGCAATGCCTTTCTTTTGGACTATTAAATCATTGCTTTGATTTTATAGGTTTGTTTGATTTGGTTACATGTTAAGGTCTAGAGCTTCTATTGAAAATTGTTGTCTGTAGTATCATTGTTGACATTTGTGTGATGTCTTTGAGGGTTGATTGCATGTTCAAATTGATTTTAGATTGTTGTAATATTGCAAGTGGAGAATTGTGACTATAGTCGTATTGAATTGAACATCTCTTTAGATCGTACCCAAAGATTGTTAACCTGCATGCATGGTTCTTTTGTGTCTCTAGTTGGAAGTATTAATATTTCAAAATGATGTGAACAATGTTCTGTGCTATCTCAATTACAAGCACTACAGCTTATGACAACTAGCTTTGGTGTGAACCATTACTGAAAATGGTCATTATATCAGTTTGGACTTGAACTTGGATCATACGAAACAAACAACCCCTCAAGATGGAAGTAAGCAAGAAAATTGGCTTCTTCTCAAACTAATTGCTGATGTCTAAGAGATTTCAAAACAGAACCTTGTTCTTCAATTCATCTCACAAGTAGTGCAAGAGTATTCAGATTGGGCAGTTGCACAACAAATTTTTGCACGTAGGCTTTTAGGCATCTATGAGGGTGGTGAATATTCCAGCAGTAGTTAGTTGGAATCTTCAACCGTAGAAGAACCAGAGAAGAATATCGAAGAAGGAGTTGAGGCTTTGAAGTTGAAAAGAATATAACAATACAAGTCTACACAATTTGATTGCACAATTTACAGGCAGAAACAGTTCCTCCTTGCACATTATCAAGGATTACTAAGAACACAAACAGAAATTGAGCTTTCAAGGTTGAGCAACATACCCCTGCTACAATAACGGAACAATCTGAAGAAAAAGTGTTTTTCAAAATTTTAGAAATATTGAATTTTGGATGCATATGGAGAAAAACCTTATTTATTTTATTGCTCATACTTTCATTTGTCCATTTGTTGATGACAGGTGTTGCATAGCGCTTAAATCTTCACTGCTTATACGTCTATTATTGCCTGCTACTTGCACAGCATGCAGGACTGAAATACCTTGAGCAAAGCTTCAATTTAAGCTTGAGAGTAGGATCGCCTTGGACATCCAACAATTTGGGATCAATATGGAAAGAGCCCCCTTAGGCTCTCGCTTGGATGATTCTATCTTGTGCTAGATTTGAGGAACTTATACATCATGGATGACAACTTCAAAGACTTGCAAGTTTCTTGAGTGGATATGCCGATTCTATTGAGAATCTAGCGCATATGGGAAACGAAGACCTAAAGAAGAAGACCCCAGAGAGCAATGATACTCCTTGCATTTGTATGCTTTGTGAGTTCTGCGTGGGTGGAAAGATTGGGAAAGCTCTCAATACCTTGATTGGGTGGACAATCAGCGACCAACCAAGGCCCCTGACTAATCTGAAAGCAAGACTAGTGGGATATCGTTTCAGAATCTTTGCTATCAACATAATGAAGAACAAAACATTTTGATTTTCCTACCCAGATTGATGACAAAGGTATCATTCATGTCGCTACCTGAAACTCAGTAGTAGGGTTTTGAGCAGCAAGGGATGTAGCAATAATTGATTTGTGTGAATAAGTAGTAACATTGGTAGGGCATTTTTGAATGGGGATCTTGGATGATGTTCTAAGACCTTTGTTGAGACTTTTGTCTCTTGCTTGAGTCTGTGCTTGCTATAAGCCTGTCTTTTGCGGCAGAGGGAATGGAAATCATAGAGTATCATAGACAACTGGTGCCACCGAAGCAACGCACTTAATCCGTTTCCTATTACTGCGTATGTTTAAAGTCTGTTGCTTTGACGGTCTATTGAAACTCTCTCACTATGAGTTGTAGGCTCTCAAACCAGAGTTCTATACTACCTGTCATTGCTCTCACTTGCAACATTGCAATCTCCAGCTACTTGAACCCTATCAAATTGGCATTTCAATTAAATGTGTCATCAAAACATGTTCTTTAGATATTGCAATACATTAAATAAAAAATTATATACTTTGATTCAACAACTCTTATTAAGTGGTGTCCATTCAATACATCAAATATCAAGATGGTTACTATATGATTTGAATTAATCATCACCATTTTATTAAAACAATTATCATTCATGTATCATTAAAAATAATCCTTGTCATTTTTACTTTTAGAACGCATTTGAAAATTTTAATTTTAAATAACATTTTAAATTACCTATTTTTAACTTTGATGTTCAATTTTTCTTAAACCTTGTTGTGGAGGTGTAAGAGGCTTTTCTTCAACTTTCTTCGTTCCTGTTAGAAGTGTCAACTTCTTTGCTATTAACTTTTCTGCCATGGTTGCAATATAGCATTAATAAGCAAATTCAGTTATGATCTCTTATCTTCACAATTGATGATGTAGTTATTTAGGTATAATGAAAATCGTTTTTGAAATCTACAATTATAATCCAAATTAATGAATTACTCTCAAAAAATTGAAATTGCATCAAACTAAAATGAAAATTTTGAAAGGTGTGACCAGTTTACTGATAAACTTTATTGCCATTAAGTAAGTTATAGGGCATAAGCAGATACTAATAGCTTGTTCTTCAAGTCAAATTAAACACGCGGCTTTTGTTTTCTTTTCGAGTCGCACGGCTATTGATTTTTGAAGGGTGGGTATTGTTTTCTTTTTTAATTGCATGGTTGTTGATTTTTGAAAAGGAATATATTGTTTTCTTTTCAAATTGCCTGGCTGTTGATTTTTCACTTTTCATTTTTTTTCTTCAAGTCACATGTTATAGTTGTTGTTTTCTTTTTGAATTGCAAGGCTACTAATTTTTCAAAGGGGTTATTGTTTTCTTTTCAAATTGCATGGCTGTTATTTTTTTTAACTCACATTGCATGGCAGTTGAGAGTAGTCTTAGGTTTTTTTAATCTCATCCGACGGTTGCTAATTTTTCAATCTTAAGGGAGGGGGGAGGGGCCTCATAGGGGTGTGCAACCACTCTTGGTATATTGTGACTATCTTACTTCCCCATATGATTCCAATGCACATCCCAAAGCACCCCTTTGTACAATTGGATTCAATAATCTTACAAATTTTGTTCTCAAGAAGATTTAACAAAAAGTTTATGAAATTCATGAAGCTTTTGCATACTCAAATGGACAGATTTCCAAACTGCAATTGCTTTGCAATCCATACCTTATATTTGTTATTTATTTGTTGTGTTTTGCTTGTTTGTTTTGCTTGTTTGTTATATTGATACCTCCCAAATTGTGCGGCCCTTGGAAGCATGCTTAGTACCAACGGAAAGCCCTCAACAAGGAGGAGTGCATGGGCTTTGTTTTCTAGCATTTAGACTTACGATGCAGAAGTTATCAAATTTCAAAGTATTATAGATCAAAAAATTAGAAAATTGTTCTTACTTTGATTCTGGTCATGTTCTTGGTACCTTTGGAAAGCTCTTGGCAAGGAGGGATGGAGGGCTTTGTTTCATGGCATTTAGAATGATAGTGTAAAAGATATTGAATTTCAAAGTTTTTATTATGAATTAGAAAATTAATTTTACTATGATTTTGGCTGTGGCAATGGCACATGACATACTAGTCATAGTGAGCATCATAACATATATATATATATATACACACATATTAAATTTAAAATCATACAACATTTGGATTTTTCAGTATACTATCTATCATCTTGTTTGCATTGTCACTCTTTGCTAAAACTACGTCTTCTTTTGCAATCTATTGGGCTTACTAGCATTTGCAATTGCAGTAGAAATATTTGATTTCAACTGCTTGATTTGGTTGTATCAATTCTTGCTTATTTCTCAACATGTTGTGGTGCCATAAATAATTTTTTGAATATCTTTAAGAAAATAGTTCTTAGGATTTAGATCAAGTGAATTAGGAAGTCTATCTAACCATTAAAGAAAAAGTCAGTCCTCCAAAAGCCTGCTCCACAACCCTCTAAAGGACCCTGAAATTTGGTTTAACACTTTAACGGGGTTGAAAATTGCTTTCCTCTCCTATTTCGGCGCAACAGATTCTGCAGTGACAATGGCACAGGAAGTCAATTTTGCAAATAAAAAATTAATAAAAAAGATTTTTCTTTTTTACTTTAAATCTTAAAAAAATAAAATTTTAAGTATAAAAGCTGACTGTTTCGGCAAGCAATCAACCAAGCTTACTACTGAACTAGGGCCATTTTGAGATTGATAGGCCAAGCTTGAAATAGCTTGACTTGTCAGTTTGGAGGGCCCTCCAAAGGGCTGCTTTTTTCTTTCATGCTTTTTCATACTACAAACTTGCCGTCACCTCTTATGTAATTTTCTTGGATGAAATAGAGCACTACCTTCTATAAGCATGAGTTCATCAGGTTGATTGTGTATAAAATAGAAAACATTCACTTTGCCCTTGTAAACAATATGAACAAGATGTATTTACTTCTTTCACCTTGAGGCATAATTCCTAAAGGACTCTTATCAAAACCTATGAAGACATCCAAAAACATCACAGACATTTGGGCAAATCTAAAACTAGGGGCCAGTCAGTTCCATGCATATTTCTCATATATCTTCCACTATACTCAAACTTCTCAAGGGTTCTTTCCAAGCTCAAAGAAAAACCCATTAGTCTAAATAATTTTGCTCTCATCTACTTTTGTTCAATGCAAGTATTTGCAAACAAAGGCTAATCTCTTTGCTTTGTGCTCTACACTGAGATAGAGTTTTTTTGGAGCAATGTGGTTCATAAAGCCAAGTCTATATGTATATTCGTATTGAATTATAATGCACATAAAAAATTGTTGCAAGTGTTCCAAGTGTTTGACCTTGATTTCCATTGACAAAGGAAGATAACTCTCTCACTACATGACCAAACAACTTCCAAGGTCTATGGCCTAGTTTTTGATTTCACATGTAGCCAAATACCTTCTACTTCTTCAAAAAAACAGAAACAATGGAATGCGACATGCTCATTTTTTTGCAATATTATTACAATTCATTTCAACTTGTCGCATTCCAACTACTAAGCTCTCTTATATACTCAATGTTCTTATGCATATTGTAAGAGTTGAATTTAGAAAAAAAACAAGTCCTATAAATATTGAATTATATATTGAATTATATATTGAAATATTTATTTATTTCCCCTCCAAGTGGTTGAGGTCCTTGATATTACTTGTGATAATGATTAGCTTGCATTACATACCCTTGGCAAAAGAAAATAAACAAGTGAAGTGATATTATTATCATCTACTATGACTTTTGAAGCCCAAATCCAATGAATTGTATGAAATCTTTATTGGAGATGTCTATCTTGATGATAATCAAATCCCTTATTCTTTTTTTTTAATTCAAAAAAATTCAAAATTTTAAAATGAATTTTGATTAATTTGTTACAATTTGAGGGCTTTTCACAATGTTCAAAGTATGTACATTATATGATTTAGATTTGAAATTTTGTGGTATATTTCCACACTAGGTGGACATATGACTATTAAGGGTCATCTCAAATATATTATCATATATCCTCCACGTCCATGCAAATATGGCCCTCTGCACGAGCACTTCTAAACACTAAAGATGGTTTCAACTTCATTTTTGGGTGAAATTTGATCACCATCAAGTCCTTACAAATGGACGATTTTTATTTATTTGTGATTTTGGGCAGCTCACTACAAACGGAGTTTTTATTTTATTTCTTTGCAAATTTCATACAACATGTGCCCAAGGAGCAGCTTTAAGGTCCAACAATTTCTTAACTTTTGACTAGACGGTTAAATTTTTTTTGCATGATATGTAGTTTTTGTTACTCGGTGGGCAGTCCAGGCAGCTCAAAAAACTTCTTTAAAAATCACTTTTTTGAAAAACAAAAAGTTGGAAGTGGTTCTAAAGAAATATTTAGAAGTGGAAAAGTTTGAATCACTCCATTTTGTTTAATGAGATGAGAGTTATGTAGGATTCCAGTTTGTGGGTAGGTATGGAGTCTCTAGATTCCAAACCTATCCACAAATTGGAATCCCTCATAACTTTCATCTCATTAAACAAAATAAAGTGATTCAAAATTTTCTACTTCCAAATGTTTCTTTGGAACCACTTCTAAATTTTCATTTTTCAAAAAAGAGATTTTTAAAGAAGTTTTTTGAGTTGCCCGGACTACCCGCCGAGTAATAAAAACTACATATCATGCAAGAACTATTTAACCGTGTAGTCCAGAGTTATGAAAATTGTTGGAACTTAAAGCTACTCCTCGGGCACATGTTGTGTGAAATTTTCAAAAAAATAAAATAAAAGCTCCATTCGTAGTGAGTTGTCCAAAATTGTTATGTTGCCAAAAAACAATGTTTGATCCTTTAGGGGTTAAACATCCCCAAGTCTTCCTAACACATATTTTAGAAGGTTATGGTAACGTTCTAGACTAAAATCTCTACAAAAACTCTAATTTGGATCCAAAATGGGCCAAATGGGTTTCTGGAAACTAATCACAGCATACTACATCTCACAAAAACTATTCAGTTCACATGCATTGCTTTCCATTTATACTTCAATTTAGTTTTCTAAATTCAATATTAAAATGTTGACCTCTTTTAAGCAGTTAGAATGGTCCCTTTGTTTTGATCATTTAACCTATACATCCTAATTTTTACCCCATTTGGATAGCAATTATGCATTTGCCCCAAAATCTAAAAAATGATACTCCTTAATTGTGCATTTTTTTTAGGCACCCAACTATAAAAGATTGTGCCCTAGGATGATTGCAAGAAAGACCAGTACTAAAACATTGTCACAAAAGGAATGCCAAAGCTTCTTTTTGCAATAATTTTTTAAGCATGACTTGCATGAACTTGAAGAATCTCCTTATCATGATGTCTTCTCAAATGGCTGATTTTTTAGTTCTTTGAAAATTGTTTTTCCTATTTTTTGCAAATTAAAATGTCAAAGTATATATTTTCTTTAAAATTTCAGCTTGTTTTTTTTGTGAATAACTTTTGACCTAGATTTTTTAAATTTGAAATTTTGGTGATATGCTATTTTTAATGTTATACTAATTATCCTTACTTTATTGTATTTTTAAGAATTTGTATGCAAAAGCTCATAGTATTGGGAATATTAGCCAGAATGGAACAAAAACGGAAGATTATTCTTGCAACAATCCCCTAATTTTTCTCCAACAAGAATTCCATACATGCCAACTAGACCACTCAACCAATGTTAAAAGACCAAAATAGATTAATATATGCATTACAATAATTTCAACATAGTATTCAAGTAGACTACCCAGCAAAAAGAACAAAAACAAGGGCCATCAATCACCGCAATTGTGGTAGCAAACCAACTTCCATTAAAATGGTTGCCACCGTCACTAGAAAAAACTCGCATTTTAGGTGGCATTTTGTGATTTTTTCAGATGGATTTTATGTGACCAATCGTCTAAAATCCGTCTAAAAAAATCACAAAACGCCACCTAAAATGCGAGTTTCTTTTATTGCGTCTCATTTTTGTCCAAACGACCTAAAACCAAGCTTATTGGAAGCTTGACTTGACCTTGCACTTACTCACTAAAAGTCAGTTTTAGAATCCTTGTGAAGCTTTTGATATGCTTCCTCAAAGTCGCCATTGCTAATTGCAACAACAGCAGGCTAAACAAAATTGGTCGCTCCAACCTTCTCCTTGTTTTGCATTGAGCAATCTATAGCTTTTTGAAAAGCTAACATCAAGGCATACTATTTTTCTAAATTTCAATTCCATTTGCTTTGCCCAAAATTGTGCAATTGTCTGTTAAAGTTGACAGTCTTCAATTGATGCGGCAGCTGACTTCTTCACACAAAATGGATTGTCTCGAATTCATCCTTGCTCCAAATTAGGCAAGTCATAGTTTTTGGAAAAGCTGATCCTTCAAGGTACTATCCAAATTCTATTTGCTTTGCCAATTTTTTTGGAATCACCCACCAAAGTCTCTTCCAATCTCAAAAAATCCTAAATCTATTCAATCATCTCAAGTCAATTTTAAATCTGAACTAGAAAAATCTCCATTTTTCATCCATTTTCCTCAAAGAAACAAGTGAACCTACCTGATAAATTGCCCTACATGGTTTCTTCCTACAATCTCTTTCATACGTTTAGAATGTCTATAAAATGCTCACAATTTTTTTTTTTTTTTTTCAAAAACACATGCACTCTCTAAGCATACACCAAAACTTGAGAGAAAAAGGGCTTCAAATCCTAGTTTGTTCTAAAATCAAATCCCTAACAGACAAATGTTCATAATTACTTTCATGCACCTTTAATTTATTGTTAATTTGCTAAATTAATGTAAAAAACATCAAACTAGTGCAAATTACGCTAAACTATTCTAAATCTGCTAGATTAGTATAAACTATGTTATTTTGATGTAAAATCCCTATTTTAAAGTTTCTACCCCTATTATAGTATTTTCCTCACTATTCTAATATTTTAGTAGTAGTTTAAATTGTACAAATTTGTCTTCGGTTTTTTCTTATTTTTTATTTTTTTGTAATTTTCAGTTTACTTTTAGTTGCATCTCTTACTTCTAGTCTTTTATTTTTAATTCATTTTTGCATTTTCTATTTTCTATTTTTTTTGTCAAATTTTAGTTATAATCCCATTTTTTACCCATAATATTTTGTTTCCATTCTGATTTTTGTATTTTTTAAGTTTATTATCTATTTGTTTTTTTATTGAATTCTAATTTCATTTCCTACTTAGTTTATTTGATTTTCATTGTGATTAGCCTAATTTGGTTATTCTAACAAATCTTGCTTAGTCTCTAAGCGCTCAAGCAACCATATTGTGGTTGTTGCTCTTTTGAGGTGGGTTAGGACACATCGTGAAATGAGAAGTTGTGAGACCTTATTTTTTGGTGGGTGGATTTTTGGTGTTACAAGAACTTTCCATAAAAAGTTAATAAAAAATATTCTTGGATGCCTTTGCTTAAATTTTTTAAATTAACAACTCTAGTTTCAGGGCTCAAGCCTATATTATTTGTGGTTGTAGCCCAATTGACAAGGGCCACGTGTGAAGGTTGAAGGGTTATCCCTTTCACGCATAAAATACTGCGGTTTACCTCCTGGTCCTGAAGGGACAGGGACCAGCTATGAGCACCAGGTTTGTTCCGAATTGCTAGACCAAAATTCAAGAGGGACAACGTTCAATAGAAACGATGGTAGGCTGAACCCTAAAATGGGGATAGGGTCTAGTTAGTGAGGCGGTTGTTCAATTCAACATTCAGCTAAATAGACAAGGAGAAACAATTGCATTTAAAGAACAAGTAGGGAGACCACAATGGTTCATGTCCAAGACTATAAAATTTTGAATCATAATTGAAAGAAAATTGAACTTCACAAGATCTCAATGACTGCTATTGACTACAAGCCCTAAATGCAATGCCAACATGAACAACCTCACAAAATATTCACGTGTCCAAATTCATGGGCCTTCACTCATATGCATTCACAGCCATTCCTAGCCAAATTGATACCACACTATCAGAGGATAACTCAAGCATATTACATTCAAGATCTCCTTTACTATTGATATTCTCTAATTGGAAGCCATGAAGTACAACAACAACAACAACAACAACAACAATCAGTGTAACACAAGTTTGACGCATGCGTCAAACTGTGTTCACTCACTGTCATGCCCAAAAGATTAGCACTCACTTATGCGGCTTTAAAGCCTACACTACATAAGAAAGTAGTCAAATAAGGTTTAGTGCAACTTCTCTAGCATCTCTTGCATATGGTTACAAAGGATCTAATGTAGCAAGCACACTGCAACAACATATTGAAGTGACCAAACCTTTGAACATACACTAGTAGAAAATTCAGCAACCACAGTGACAGAAAAGTGTTGATTTGGTTTGTTAGTTTTTGTGTTGATTTGGACGTGTTGACCTGGACGCTACATAGCAAAAAAATGTTGATTTAGACAAGAAATTGAATACTTTTTTGTTAAACCAAGCAAAGACATGTTAACTCAGCAACAAAAACATGTTGATTTGGCAACAAAAAATTGTTCAATTTTCACTAATTAAAATTAAAAAACTCTATTATGAAAAATCAAATTTTTGGCCCAATCAGGAGCTGCCACATGGCAACCTTGCTTGCATGGCGAGGCGCCACGTGGGTAGGCGGCCTTGCCATGTAGGTGGTGTGGCCCCCAAGGTTCAAACCCTGGACCTTGGAGTTTAAACTCCAGGGTCTTAAGCCATTAAACCACAAATGCAAATTGCATGTGCAAGAGGGCCAATGGTTTTAACTTATTTAGTTTCTCTTTTTTTTTGTATTTGTCATGTGAAGTCAGCAGACTTTAGGGGTCGTTTTGACATAGTAAAGTAACTTATTTTTTGAAACTTTCAACTCATAAAAGTTGGGAAATGAAGGTATCTTTCACCTCCAAAAATCCGTTTGCAATTTGGAGTCTGATATAAAAAGTTATGGACAAAATTCAAAGAGGGTGTTTAAAAGTGTTAAAATAAATTGGCCATTCCAACCCCTCTCTGAATTTTGTCCATAACTTTTTATATAAGACTCCAAATTGCAAACGGATATTTGGACGTGAATGATACCTTCATTTCCCAAATTTTCTTAGTTGAAAGTCTTAAAAAATAAGTTAATTTACTATGTCAAAACGGCCCCTAAAGTCTGCTGACTTTTAAAACCACCGACTTGTGAGTACTTTAAGCTTTTAAATTCTTTTTTACCTATGTGTTATTTCTTTGAAGCATGAAAATGAAGTTTTAAAAAAAGTTTTAAGTATATATTTCCAACATGTTTTTTCAATATGTAAAGGAAGGTTGAAAGTTCTACATTTGAGGAATGCATTCTAGGTAAATAGTTTGAAAAATAAAACCTAACCATTTGTAACAAAAAACATTTATTTTAAAATTTTCACACCATATGTGCCCAAAAAATAATATTTCTCATAAAAATAAACATTTCAATTTGATTTTCTAAGTTTATTTTTATATCAAAAGCTTTGAAGTACTCAATTTTGATAAATGAAATGGAAATTATAAAGGTTTTAAATTTATTGGTAGTTCTAAAATAGAGTGTAATTTTTCTTCTTGGTACTCAATTTCAAATACTATTAAAGAAGACATAAAAACATTGGATGTACATGATTCATTATTCATTACAACATTACAAATAATTCATGATTGAAATGGACATTTCTGAAGTATGTAAGTAAACTTTAAAGAACTTTGAACTCTAAGTCACAACAATGAATCCCTTGAAGATGTTAATCCTTTAATGAAAAGTTCTAAACAAAATGGAGATAGGTATTAGAATTTTATTTTCTTATAAATTAAGGAAACCTTGGAGGTTGTTTTGGCATAGTACAAGAACTTACTTTTTTGAAAACTTTTTTAACTAATAAAAGTTGGTAATTCAAACAAGTTTTCATCTCCAAATTCCATTTGAAGTTTGGAGATTTTACTCAAAAGTTTTGGACAAATTTGAGAGAGAGGTTGGGAATTTATTGCTTTTGACATTTTTGAAAAACCTCTCGGAATTTTGTCCATAACTTTTGATTGGAGGATCAAAACTTCAAATGGAATTTTGGAGATGAAGTCTGGTTTGAATTACCAACTCTTATTAGTTAAAAATGTATTCAAAAAAGTTGTTTTACTATGCCAAAACGGCCTACAAAGTCTACTAAATTTTAAAAAAGAAAATTTCAACACTTCTTTGAATTTTGGTTATAACTTTTGATTGAACAATTGAAATCTCAAACAGATTGTTGGAGATGAAAGTTGGTTTAATTTCACAACTTTTTCTAATTCAAATTTTTTTGAAAAAAATTCATTTATTATGCGCAAATTACTTCCAAATTCTGCTAACTTTAATGGACATCAAATTGTACATGAATATTTAATTTAAAAGAAGACTATATTGTACAAATAAGATTCCAAAAGATTCCAAAAGATTCCAAAAATCTTCAACAAAAATTTGTTGATTTTTTCACTGCATTGTCCAAATCAACAATAAAATGTCGCCATTAACAAAAATATGTGAAATTGGACATTACAGTATCCAAATCAACAAAATTATGTTGATTTTCTGTTGATTTGGACGTCATTTTCTAGTAGTGATAGACTCCTCTTCCCCTCTCTTGTCTCTAACAAATTCCTCACTATAAGAAACTCGTATTTTAGACGATGTTAGCGTAATTTTAGGAGATGGATTTTAGTAGACATCCAATAAAACAACTTGTGTTTTTTTGTCAATAATAATGTTCAATGTAACATGTGGATGTAACATTGAACATTATTATTGACATAAAAACACAAGTTGTATTATTGGATGTCTACTAAAATCCATCTCCTAAAATTATGCTAACATTGATCTTCTAAAACGCGGGTTTCTTATAGTGCCTACTCCTTTCACTTGGTTGTTGCAAGAAACACTTTTCCTTTTTGGTGTCCCCTTGGCCTTGAACACATACATTTTCACTCATAACTTTTGCATTGTATGTCTTTTTTCCACGAAATTTGAAATAAAGGTACATATGGTAGTTTCAAACATTGCGTAATTTTTTCCAATTTTTTCCATTTAGTTTACTATTTTAAAATTGCCCCTGATTGGATGTCTACAGTGGCCATTTTGGAGGTTTTTAGTACTATTTTCAACTCAAAAATGCAAATTTGAAGGTGAAAATTGGTATGCAAGGAGTTCTACTAAAATTACACAAGCCTACAAAGAAATTTTTTAAAAATAATAAAGTGTCCGCCTTCCACATATGCTCAAAATGTACTACCTTTGCGCATATGCAGAGAACAATTTTTTTTCCCTAAAAGTGAAAATGGTTGACGAGAAGAACCTCCAAGTTAGGAAAAATGTTTTTTTTTTCTTTTCTTTTTTCCTTTTTTTTACTATTTTCTAAAAATAAAATCTCATATTATGTATTTTCTTGCATTTTCCATCACTCTTAGAATGTGCATAACCTTTAGAGATAAAAAAATTTAGGTCTGAAATTTTATATACATATTATTTTGAGTGCTTTACAAATTATCTATATTTTATTTTATTTAAAAAAAATTTATTCCAAAAGTCACAGTATTCCAGTACTAAGGATGTTTTGAGCCAAAACCGGCAGGTGTTTCTTGCAACTACCCCACTGCAGTTGCTAAAATCATCTAAAACAGGGCACACAATCACCATGGTGCCTCACAAACTCAAGTCCACCTTCTGTTGCAATCCATAAACAAATTTTTTCTTGCAGCAAGACCAAGACTACCAAGGAGTAGAGTATTATCCCAAGTGCCAACAATAAGAACTACTGGCTCTCTTTTATCGGAATGCAACTAGGATTCTTGGTTGGGGTCCCTCCAGACGCTATGAAGGAGACGGCCTTGGGTTCAACACCAAAGTCTACCACCAGGTCCGGCATGTGGTCTTCCCCGATCCAACCTCTACGGTAACCAGCACTGAAACATTACAAAACACCATTAACATACAATATCAACAAGCAGGGGTACAAGAAGATGAAGGCAAACAAGGATACAAGAAAATGAAGGCAAGCATTGCAAAGGAGCACTTCAACAACTAAAGCCACCAAGGTACATCAAAAACGGCGTCAGCAGCAGCACAACCTTAGACTAATTCTACATCCAATTTTTTTGTTTCAATTTATCAATGAGCTAAAGACTAACCTGCATATGCATTGCAAGATGGCAAGAAAATAAGACCAGCGCTTCGGCAAAATTAGACCTTTACTGAACGGGGCAAGGGAAAGAGCGACTTGGCAACAAAATAGCATGTGAATTTACAAATTCAATTTTTTTTCAACTTCACACCGGGATCTTTCATGACCTACACCAACTAAGCTACATCTATATTGCAAGAGGCAAAGACAAGAGCAGCGGCAAACCAAAGGCAAAGGACATCAAAGGACTACTGACCAATTGCGATGACACAAGCATGGCGGCAATATATGCATTTCTATCACTTTCCTTTTGTGTGTTGAGGATCCTTTCGCCTGAACATCTAGCATGTTGCATACTAGGGCAAGCATATATGAAGAATGACGCACCAGCAAAGGATGTGAGAGCAAAGGCCAATACCAACACCGATGTCCCCCAATAGCAATTCAGGTTGTCTTTGACCCCTATTTCTTTCAAAAAATTTGTTCACGGTGGTTCAGGGCAGGTGAGATTTACCTAGTGGGCGGTTGCATTGGACTTTGGCGCAAGTTGCAAATGGAAGCACCACCAGCTCTAGGATGACGGGGATTCTTTGACATGCAACCTCAGAAGACAGACTAAGCAAGGTGTTTTTGAACCTATAGCCCTAAGAGCAAGCGCCACCCCTACTGCCGACTTTGTCGCGACCCTCTAAGCAACGCCGTGATGAAGCACAGTAGGGCGCAAGCGCTAGAAGTGCAAAGGATCCAATATTGGAGGACCAAAAAATTAACGCATCCTTGTTTTTGATGCCCACTAGGGTGCCTCACTCATACTTGCGCTCTGAAAACAAATGCGATGAGGAAGAACAAAAAGAGGAGCTTGACGGGTTTAGTCTAGGGCTTGCCACATACTCCTACCTTCATGAGGTGACTAAAAAGGAGATTCATTTGTGATTATGAAAAAATAAAACTACTATTGCATTGAAAAAATCCAATGTGCACAAAATACTACGTGAAAAAGACAATAATTCTAAATGGGACACGGAAAACATAGATCGAAAGGGCTAAAGAGAATCTTCTAGCGACAGTGAAGAAAACACCGCAAACTCATCCAAAATTGAAGAAGATGAAAGCAAAAGCATTGATGATTGCAATGGCCACTAAGAAGAAGAAGACAATGACAATGACTACTATAATTGCTTGCCCCACGTTCTCCTAGAGACAATGCAAATCTTGCCTCCCTTCATCCATGAACTTGGAAAAGGACGTCTTTGGTAGCTCCATCACAGCGAAATTACTTGCCGTAGCGCAATCACCCGTCGTAGCACAATCACTTGCCACAGTGCAAGAACGCATGCGACCACAAGTAAGATCATGCACCAAAAACAATGGTCCCTTGGAGCTTGTTCTCCAAGACATTGAAGTGGCGTTGGAGGTCAACACACTCTTGCCGCCCAATGCAGGAAATGAAAGAGCCAGAGGCGGGAGGTAAAAGAAACAATGGAGAGAGTGAACCGCTGGTGGGCGGGAAGAGGCGGCGGCAGTTGGCGGCAGGTGTTCTACGCTGATGCTATAGGTGAGCCTGGTTGGAAGATAGTACTTTGCAGAGAGGTTCAAGGAAAGAGAGTTCATGAAAACGTAGGCATGGAGGAGCAGAATGGCATGTTTGATGATGACTTGGACCATGATCACAAAGGACTATTGGCTCCAGCTGTGGTCCCAAAAGCAGATTGGGAGGAATATCTAGAGGGAGGACACCTTCGCACAATTGTTTGAAGAGGGCAACTCAATTTTTGATGGAAATCTTGGAGACTCAGGGCGGTCGTCAGATGAAGAGGCAAATTGAATGGAATTTTGTTAATATGTAGTGATTATGCAACTGAAAGAAGACCACTATTGGCAGTATTCAGAGAGGATGCTGTACTTATAGCATCTTGAAATTGGCTGGAGAAGATGGAGAGCACAGGTCCAGCACGCATATACCATTGTCTAGCCCTTAAACTTGGAAGGTTCAACATGGATTTTTCATAGTGTACGTGTGTGAAGTAAGATACTTGTCTACGGTTTTGAATGTAGCCGTGCGACGTGTACTGTGATGGGACGGAACAAGAATTTTCAAGAGATAAGAAATTGTAGTATTTGACAGTGTACTTCTTTTTTTGTTTTAGGCTCAAAATATCAAGGTTGATCATCAGTTTTGTGGCAACAACGGAACTATATTGTTGTGTGGTTTATCAATATGAGTTTTCTATTCATATGAAAATTTCAATCATTTTGTTATTCAAGTTGGTTTTGTGGATGTATGCTTGAAATGAATTTAGATAACAGAGCTTGCATGTTAGTGTAGGCAATGGCCCCATGGTCGTAAAACAAAAAATTATTGTATACATGCCATATAAGCATGCCACAAAGGCACCGCACACAACACTCCAGCAACTTTTGCTCATGTTAATCCGGTTGTTCAATTTAGTGTCCGGAATAACAGAGCAAATTTATTTTTTCCACAATCAACACTGTCTAGTTCATTTCGTGTTGGTTAGGATCCCTTTTTCTTGTAGTGTATTGTTTAGGAGTTGAAGTCAATTATTTATTTCAAGACTTGACAACCCTTGGAATAGTTAAATAATTGAATTAGAATAGTACTAAAAGAAAAAGATGGAGTAGAGGTAGAAAGAAAAGAAGGAAGTAGTGAAAATCCCTAAAATATTGTATTAAACCCTTGTCTTTTAACCCCTAAAGGACCAACATGTGTTTTTTGGCCGTATAGAATTTTTGGGCAGGGATGTATAACTAGAGATTTCCATATTTTTGGCTGAAATTTTAATAGAAGGTGGGGGCAAGAAATATCTTTCATATGCACCAAATTCCATGACATTTGGGAATACGAGTCAAAAGTTATGGCCTAATATGTTACTTTTTTTTTGTAACCGAGCAATCCGGGCAGATAAAAAAAAGTCACTTTCTTTTAAAACAAAAATTTGAAATTGATTTTCTAGATTTATATATACATAAAAGGCTTTGAATCATCCCATTTTGATCAATGAGTCAAAAGTATGAAGATTTTTAGTTTGCGGGCAGTTATGGATTTTCTACTCTAAAATAAACTTTGAAGTCCTTTATCTTACTCAATTTCCAATATTTTTTGAAAAAAATAAAATCATAAGATGTAGATTATTTATTACAATATTTCCACCATTGGGATTAGCATTTTTCAATTCCATAATTAAATTCTTGACATTTTTGTATTTTGAATCATTCTCTATTACTATCTACTTACTATTTTTTTCCTATATGTTGTACAATTCCAAATGAAGTGAAAATTTTCAAGCATGTAGCCAACTTGTCTAGGAAAAAGAATACAGCAAAGCACCATCATTTGGAATTTTTTTCATCAAAAAGTGAGCTTGTAAAGTGCTGCTGCCCTGTTTTTTGCAAGGCCAAAAAAATGGTTTTAGTGACTTTGAATGCTTATATCTTGCAATCCACGCGGTAAAAATTCCTGAAATTTTTAAAATATGTTCTCAAGTCACCATACTACAAGATCCTATGGTTATATGTGTCAAAAAGTTTTTTTTCAAAATTGGATATTTGTACTAAAAATGGAAATTTTCAAGCATTTTCGGTGAGAACATAGTCATGGAACTTTAGGGGTTAAGCAATGAGCAAAAACTCAAGACCACATCTGAAGATGGCGGACCGGAAGTACCTCAAAGAGCTATTCTACAACACGGCGAATGAGGCTCAACTTGAGGTAAGTCGTTAATTTCTCCATCTCTTGTTGAATTGTTTAGATTAGCATTTTAAACACTTAGCCGAAATTCTAAAGTCAATTTCGAGAACCAAGATTAGGTTTTGCTCCAAGCTTATCCATAAAAATCTGTAGATTAAGATTAGGGCTTTCCAAAAACATATCACACTTAAGAAATAGAGCTAAAACGAGTAAGAAAAGAAAGGATGAAGTTTGCCACCTAATTTGGATGAAAAGTAACTAGAAGTCATAGAGAAGAACTAAATTAGGAAGTTGTTAAGTAGAAGTAACCTAGATCATAACAGTGAAGTTAAAAGTTTATTTTTAATTTAGGATTATTAGCAAGCGACGGATGAAGTTTTGAACAACAATTAGTGGTCAAACTTCATCCATCAATAACTTTTGATAGGATAGGTGAATTTTTAAGTGAGCTAACATTTTGGAAAGTTTAAATTAGCTTCTTTAAAGAAACAATAATTGACTAGAATTCAATCAAAACCTCAAGGAACAAGGGAAGAAAGAATTATGACAACTTAACACAATCAAAGGGAGAACTTAGAACTAGAAACCTAAAGTATGAGCTTCAAGTAATCCAAAAGTGTTTGAAACGTTAAGAAAGACCAAACACCCTAGGAGAAATCAAAGGATGAAGTTTAGATTAGGAAATGGATGAAATCAGTTTGGATTAGTTTGAGCGTTGCTAGCGCGTGAGCTTGGAGCAGCAAGCGGCAAGCAAAAAGCGAGGATTGGTGAGCGGGGAGCAGTGATTGGGGTTTGAAAAAAGAAACCTTCGATGAAGTAAAGTGAAAATTTTGATTAAATGTAGGGTTAGGGTGAATGATAATTTAAGGATATTGGATGATTGCTGATGGCAAAAATGGATGAAAGTAGATGAAAAGAATTGGATGAAATGGCGATGAAGAGGGATGAAAGTGGATGAAATAATGAATGAAAAGGACGATGAAAGTAGATCAAAGTGGATGAAAAAATGGATGAAAAGGACACTGAATGTAGATGAAAGTTGATAAAATGAATGACTCATTGTGGAAACTTTCATTGTGGAAACTTTCATTGTGGAAACTTTCATTGTGGAAACTTTCATTGACCGTGCATGAAAAGCTAGATGGCAAACGAGGTTTAGGATGTAGATGCAAGAAATCTATAATATATTTGAATGAAAAAGCTCGATGATGCTGGATTATAATTAAAATCTGCGACATGATGCGTAAATGTTTAAGAAAACAGAGAATCTAATATAAACATACTTTCTAATTGGGTGACTTCATCAATATAGAGCCTATGATAGATGTTTAGGGATGCCCCTAGATCATGAAGAGTCACAGGGTATGGGTTCAGGGACAAAATATTGCTACTCTAAATTCTACCTTCTAGTGTGCTTGTGCTGATATAGTCATTTTCATGTTGATTTCTACCTTCCCTTTTCATTACAAGATCCACCTCTTAGGCAATCATATTTATGTTTGAAGGATATGATTAAGCATGAAATTATCTGGGGCTATAGGATTCAGAAATAGAAAATTTTAACACATCATGACATAAATGGCACAGCCTATATAGTAGAAGCCAGTATATAAAAATTCGGGAAAGACAAAGCATCTTGTCCTCTTAGGAATGTAAAATAATAATGGTAGTAGTGGCCCTTTTAGTCTCACTACTACTTCATTGATGAATAAAATAGATCAAATGAAGAGCTTGTTCATTGGAGAACCAACACCTAGTTCAAATCTAAATGATTCAGTATCCCGCTCAGAAGTACTCGTTTCACTTCATTAAAACTAAAACTTGGAGAATGAATGAAGACATCATCTACACATTGCAGGTCGCAAATGACTGTGAAAACAAAATATAAATGCTTGCAATTTGCCCATTGTCCTCGCCTCCCCAAAGCTTTCATTGTCATTTTGTTGAAGTAAGGGCAACTATAGCTCGGGAACAATGAAATCGTAATCATATATTGTTGACTCCTTGGCTCCGCTCCAGAACTGAGACAAACTATGCACCCAAAACCCGGGTGAGGCACTATGGTCACACGGGTAATGCGTGCAGTTAAGGTCATGACAGAAGCACAATTGTTTGCTTGTTTGGTGGAGGGGGCCTTCATATTACGTCAAATCAATTTCCCTCCTCGGATTTTAGGATGGTCAGCTGCTGATGAAGGAATAGGATAAGAAGAAACTAAATCTATACCTGCTTCACCGCCAAATAGTCTTTGTGGTGAAATGACTTCACGCTGTGGGAGTTGAAAACCAACAGCTTCAAATGCTAAAATTTCAGCTTTCAACAATGCAGTGCCCCTCTTCACTGGCCAAATGGAAGGAACAGGTGGACGGGACAACACCCATTTCCGTTTTGTACCCTTTATGCAACGTTTAATGTCATCATTGCAAAAGAAGAACTGCATCCTGTCATTCCGACTCTGCTTGTAATTCTCCGTCATACCTGTATATGTTGGGGTTGCTGTAGCAACATTGTTCTATACAATCTTCGCAATGCACTTCTTCTTAGATATTGCTTGCAGAGCAAAGCAAGCCTTTGCTGATGTTTTGGGTAGCCTTGCTATGTGCCAGTGCATTTCGTCGCAGTCACTTTTCTGAATTGCTGTTGCATGAGAGAATAGATGCGTACTCTATTGTCCACAATTCTCTTCAATTTCCATAGCCTCCGCCAAGATTGCATCTTCTGTTGGCAACAAGTCTTCAGTAATTGTGTTCAACTGAGAAACACTTGAAGAGGCTCTATAGGATCTGGTTTGGATGTGAGGATATGTCGCAACCGGAATTTTTGGTTTTCTTCTAATTGTCTAAATAATGGAACGGAAACAGGTAATTAGGATCCGTATCCGGTTAGAAGGGCAGAAGGAAACTACGAATAGGCAACGATAATCCAGTAAGGAGAAAACTGTATCTGATCCGGTCAGAATGTTAGTATTCAGGAGCGGAATCATATCCGGATTTCACCTCAAAGTGGATTAGGGTTGGACCGGATCGAGAGAGGACCGGACCGGAAAAGGTCATGATGACGTGCCAGGGGTCCTGAGAGTATATAAAGGCTGGTCGTCTTCATTTTCACTCCTTTACTCCCCTCGAGCTCTGGAGCTGACCTTAAGCGCTTTTACGCCTCCGTCCGCGCCAGAGCCGTTGTATGTATGTGCGCTTCCGGCTGGGTGTGTTTGAGAGTGTAGGAAGAGTAAAGAACGTGTGGGTTGCAGGTTTTGTGTGTGCTTTCCGGTTGAGATCGGACGAGAGGAAGTGAGGAACGGGACGTGCGGCTAGGAGAGAGTGAGGTAACGATTGGTAAGGGTCCAGCGGTCGTTTAGTGTCCATGCCTCAGCTGCGTAGGACCAAGCCGGGCATACCCAGTTCCTCCTCCGACGTCAAGCTCCGGAAGATAGTTCCAGTCATTCCTATGGAGGAACCGGCCTGGACTGAGCTGATGGAGGATCTCAACACCATGGGGTGCCTTGTCCTGATGGATAAACCCTGGGGGTTTCGGGAGGAGCGGATGGTTAGGGAGATCAAGTGCAAGGTGTCAAACGAGTTCGACAACACTCTCCGGGGCCGCCCGCCCGAATGGGAAGAAGAACGGTGGAGGGAAGTTTACAACTTCCGGATGGGAGGTTCCGGTATGGCCAAACGGAAGGACAAGTTCATCCATGACAAGTTTCATGGGGAGCTGAGCAACAAGGACGGGTACGCGGTCGCAGACTGTAAGAGAGACCGGCATCGTAACCTCCTCCAGTTCCTGGTTCCGATCGTCCACCCGGAGAAGCCGACGAGGGTGACGATGACCCTTGGCAACAACATTTTCGGTTCCCTGAGCGAAGAACAGAAGGTGAATAGGGCCCGGATCTTTTCCGATCTGGTGTCCCAGCTGGTGACGAGGATTGGAAAGAGTAGGGCCATTCCTTTGAGTCCCTACCTTTTCCACCTCTACCAGCGGAACCAACTCCTCACTCAGATTGAGGAGAAGACGTGGAGTGTTCAGGAGTCTATCCTGAAGTATGGAGAGTCGGGTTCGGATGACGAGGTGGAGGAGCAGACCGGATCCGAAGCCGAGACAGAAGAGGAGGAAGAGGAGGAGCCGCTCCGACAGAGGAAGCGATAGAAGACGACGCCTCCTTAGAAGAGAAGAAACCCCTCGAACCCCCGGTCTACACCAGAACAGGGACCGAAGGTAGAGATGCCGGATCTCGAGGATCTGACCGACCCGTTCAACCAGTTAACGGTTGTCCTGGCCGGGATACGGGCGGACTGGGAGGTCAAGCGGAGAGCTCTGACCACTATCGCGGAGCTGGTGGGGGCACCAGTCGATAGTGAATTGCCGGGTAAGGTGGGGCAATTCTTGGCCGATCCGGAAGAGAACCGAAAGCAGGAGACAGAGATCCGTCGGCTTCAGGAGGAAGTCGACACTTTGAGGGCGGACATGGTCACCCTCAGGGAAGATAAGGCAGCAGTCCGGGAGATGGCGGAGGCCACCCGGAAGGTGGCTGAGTCGGTGAAGAACACTCTTGGAGAGTCCGGATCCACCGCAGTCAAGGCGGCCTTATTTGACAAAGGAGTGCACGAGGAGAAGAAGGTATCCGGTTCCCGGATAGTTCGGATCCTCAGCGACTTCACCGATCGGGTGGAAGCATCCTTAGTGGCAGCACGAGAGGCGGCCGACCGGATGGACATCAGCAGTCAGAAGCTGAACGGGTCCTTATTCTCCCGGGAAATCCACCTCTCGGACATTTCGATGCCGAATTCGTTTCCAGCGGGAGGATCGAATCCGGGTGAGCGAAGGATCAGACACCCAAGTCAAGGAAGAGTCACCGGAGACCTGGGCCGGGGCAACCAATTCAGATAGATTCGTCGCCCGGGGCAGATCTTCCGAATCCAGCTGCCGGGGAGTGAAGTCGGAACTTGGCGGACGTCTTCAATCAACTGCCCAAGGAACCTAGAAGTCCTACGCTAGGCGGGGGAATTGGAGAGTAGGTTAGGAAGTTAGTTAGGAATGTAAAATATTTGTAAGATAGTTAGGACTGGATCGGATGATTATCTGGTCTGGCCAGTTAGGATTGGATCCGGATGTCCAGCGCGGATTTCTAGGGCCCTTTTTGCTTTGTAACCAAGTTGTATATAAGTCAGCCCCCGCTTGGGAGCTGGGAGTTTTTTCACCTCATTTTTGTGTACGTCTTCTCTTGGCCTCTTGTTGTGTGTCTCTCCCGTGTGCGGCAGGGTCGTGTGGTGAGGAGTTAGGAAGGCGCATGCTAGTGTGGGTGTGATTTCTCCCTTTGGCGTGCTTGTTTTGATCTTATGTGCAGGTGAGCGGGTTGCAAAAGCGTTGGGAGTGGATTCCAGTTCCTCAGCAGCTCTAGAGTTTGGAATTTCGGGCGAGACAGCCGTTGTTAGGCTAGGCGGATAGGGAGGGATTCCTTAGTCGTGCTAGAGCTCCTGGGTGTGAAATCCGATTGAGTGTCCGATCTCCTGAGAGATCTCGCCGCCTCAGTGGGCAAACGGAAGAACTTTAGTGAATGTTGGAATGGACGGGTTCACTTGTAGCCGCCTGGCTTTGCACAGACGGAATGGGGCGCTAAGGTCGTTGTAGTATGGAAGGATTGTACGGGGGGTCTTTATGTGACCGGTGATCCAGAGAGTTTTCTGGGTTGCTGTGAAGGATCAAACCGGGTCCGGGTTAGTGTAGAGAATTGGAAAAAGACGAAGTGGGTCTTCAGCCACTATAATTCACGGAAGGAGCGGCGGGCCTGCCACTCTCAAAATCAAGGGGCGAACCCTCTGATGGTGAAATAGAGGTAAAACTAAACCGGATGTAAGTTAATCAGACCAGATCGGGAAGTGGACCGGATCGGAGAAGTAAGAGAGGGTTTGATTGTAGTTCTGGGTGTTGTTGTGTTTCCGGTTGTTGTGTTTGGACCGGAAGAGGAAATATAGGTATTGACTTAGCTTAGAGACCAAATAAGGCTATCTATTTCACAGAATCTCGTGGGTTTGATCTTTAGAGTCACTTTGTTATACTTTAAAGTGGTTTTTGGTAGTATAACTGGGAAATTGCTTGCCCTGTGCTGCGACAAGAGTGCAGCAAGCATCCCACGACACAATTGTTGTCATCGTCTGATGAGGAGGACAACAACAGACGTGATGTGGGGGGCGGGAAAGTGAACGCATGGAGCTCTGGAGAAGACAAATTGCTAAACCGATGACCTACCCAGCAAAAAGCAAAAAATGTGAAGTTGGAATGCGACATCTCCGAAACAGCAGAGACGTGGAAGACGACATGCAAAGAAGGAAAGGAATGATACAAGAATTCTCTAGGAGAAACAGGGGTTGCAAGGGCACTATATAACAGTGGATCAAAAGGAGACACCATATAGATTTGGGAAGGGGGCTTGGAAAGCAGCAGTAAACAAGCTGTCTGTTGCCTTGGATCCGTCCATCACCAACATCAAATATCAATCGGAGAAGCCATGGCAACATTGAGGCGGCGGCTGAAGGACAAGTTTGAGTATTTTGCACCAGTTGACTGTGCCTATATCAGGACATTAGTAGGCAAGAATGTGACGCAGTGCCGGTCAAAAATAATTGCGTCCATGAAGGCTGGAGCAGATTGCCCTCCGGGAATGGACAAGAAGGTGTGGAAGCGGCTTGACCAGATTAGGCAAGACCCACATCCCGAAGAGTTGTCAAAGCGAATGAGGTATGCCAATGCTTGCAGGGTGAATAAAGCGAGAACCGGCCCCAAAAGAAAGGAAGGCATTCGATGTGATCTGGTCCATAAATTAGGGAGAGAATCGGATCCCAAAGAGTTGGAGTTTGAATTGCAAAGGAAGAAGGGTTACTCTTGTGTTGACAAGAAGATGAAGATCTAAGAAGTGAGTCCACAAGGTCGTTCCTCTACAATGGTGGCTGCTGTGTCTAGTGAAGATTTTGAGGAAGACAATGCGGATGACTCGGACAACGGAGTTGCTCAGCCACTTTGTGGAGTAGAAGAGGTGCCTTTCAATGCCAACTCACGCCTAAACCAGATCACGCGAATGGAGCGGCAGATACATGAGCTAACCTCATTGGTTGAGGCAACATGAGGGCTTTCTCATGCATCAGCCTTGCAAGATGTTGGCCCGTCATCCTCGATGCCTTCAGCACAAGAAGACTTGTATGTCAAAGACCCATCGTCCAAACTAATTCAAGTGCGTATGTCCATAAGTTGGAAGTGACGAAGTGGATCACCCTCTATCACGCACTTGCATCAACCTAAAATGCATAAATTACTACATAGAAGTCGTGAATGACCACAGAAGTGGTTACCATTTTTTTGTTAGTATCTATCTATGTTCTCCAATAAGTGGGCAGGGGTGGTTCCACCGTGCCTCTGCAACCTGTTAATCACCTTCTCCGATTGTTTTGTCCAACGTAATATTGCAGACCATCTTCAATCATAGCTTACTCCTTATGCAAGTAATTGGATTCATATCAATCCCAGGTATTTACAACTAATACTATTGAAGATATGGCAGATGTTGTAAAGAGTGCACCCAAATCATATCACCATTCAAACCTGAGAAAAGCAGGGTAGCTAAGTTGACGTCCAATTTTGATTTTGTAGATTCTCCATACTATAGTATTAAGTCCTCCATCTTCGTTTCAATTTTGTGCAGAAGAGGCCACCACGTCCCGGTCCCAAGGAGGAGGAAGACAAGACATTGCAGAAAAATAAAAAAAATAAACATGGAAGCCGTCGGAAATAGTATGTGGTCAGAGGTAAATAACAATGTCAATTCCTTTGACTACAAATGTAACATGATCAAATCAATGAGGGAGGGAGAACCATGCAGAGCAAATTCATTGCATAGATCCCTCTTATCCGGGCTTTGCAATAATTCATTTTCTGACCCTAAACCAGTAATGAAAGCTCCAGTTAGAAATTTGGCCCCTATCAATGTAATTAGGTGCAAGGAATTCCATGTAATATTACAACTATGACGGATAGAGTGAAGACTTGTAGCTTCATAAAGTCACATTCAATTGTAGCCATGCTATCACATTTGTGGGCGGTAAACGTAGCTTGGTTCAAAAGTGCTATTTTGCCTGAAGGTGAAGTAGCTTGCACATAATAGTTTAGCGAAGCCGTTCCTAGAATGCTTATGTGTGACCCTTGTTTGCAGATCCCGTGATCTCTTCAGCTTCAGCTTTTGAAGTCTGAAATGTGGAGGCTGTTTGGAGTTCAAAGCTGTAGTTGTGGGCGGTTTTCAAGTGTGCAAGTATGCAATCCACAGAAGGCGGACTAGGAAGAGAAGCAAAAGAAAGCAGAAAGTACCCAGGATTTTTTGTCTCCTAGTTTTAGGCTGTATCTAGATCCACATGCAGTACGCCTTGAGTCCCATAGTAAGTTTTTGTTATCATGCAATGCGGTTGGGATGCACAATGAATTGTACCAAGCTAACTATGGACAATGTAAGTGACTACCAATCTTAGTAGTCTTTTGAAGTATTTTGGCAAAAGAATTCATCCGCAGAAGAAGACATATTTCAGTACATTACCTCTTGTAGACTTGTATTGAAGTTTTTAGACGTGTAGTTTCCCATCTGTATTGGACTAAACCGCTTCCTCCCCTCGGAAGGTTGTCAAAGACCTCTTGTAAAACTGTTGTAAATATGAACTGAATTCAGGCTGGAAACCGCAAATTTGTCTTTTGAATGCCCAATGTTTGGGGACAAAAAAAGGCTGGGGAAATCTGCAAATGGATCGGGCTTGAACCACGTGGGCGCCTCCAAATGCAATGAACACGTAGTTAGCGTGTGTTGCCCAATAATGCATTTGTCATTTGTGAAATCAAATCAACAAATATTTGCAACAAAACAGAGTACCTGCAAAGTCTCCCCTGGTCCAAGCCAATGGCAATGCATAAAAGTGGCACATTTCTGTAATTTTTAATTCTCTCAATTTCAAAATCAATATTCCAAAATTACAGTGCAGCAGCAGTGGCCAAACTGTAGATGCCACAAGACATCTCATTTGCCTGATTTGAAGAATTTTTGCAAAATTTACAAGGCTCTGAAGTTTGCAGCCGGTCAGCCCTAATCAGTCCGATTTTGTCCGTGAATAGTGATATTCTGTCTGATATGACAACTCTATATACAGATTCACAAATTGAAATAAAATAATTCAAGCTCGGGAAATAAATAGTAATATATCTCGAGTAGTATGTACAGCATGTCCAATGGAATTCTAAATGAATGAATTGAACCAAAATTGTGCAACCAATAAAAATTTCTTATAGGATTTACATTCTCAATTAAGAAACAAATATCCAATGACAGCATTACAAGACGCAATTACTGAATGGCCATAATCGAACGGAATGAATCCCCTCCCATTTTAGAATATGCTCATAAACCAAATAAATGCATGTGGAAGTTCACCTGCCACTCTTCCATTTTTAGGTAATCTCCAGGCCACAACACTATCAAATCTGTTAGCCAGACCGCCACCGCTTAGTCAGACTGTTTGATTGACGGTCTCGGGACCAGCAAATGTATTTTCAATCATCTTTATCCCATCTGGCCATAACAACATCAGCATGCAAGGAAATGTCCGAAATAAGACGTCCTAATCAACCCTGTTTGCTAACAAAGGCATGCAAAATCCTTGTCAAAAAGGATAGCAATTTCTCTAGTAGTGTCACTTGACCTGGCAATTTTAAGATGCACATGAATATGAATGAGATTTATTGGGAGTTTGCAATGTATCTTGATGAATCAAGCAAGAAGGAGATTGTGAGCTCAAACAATTACTGAGAGTTCCAATGCATTACCATCCAAGAAATGTCTGACGGTAAGATCGTATTGTTGCAACTACCATGGGAATCAATTAGCTACACCAACATTGCTGCAAATGTAAAGAAGCCATCGTGGTTCAGCCGATGAATGTCGAGTGACTGACCAGGAAAAACCAAATATCCACCAATGGTATGCTTGAAGATTTCCATAGTCAATACCTAATGATGATAGGATAGGATACACTAGAATACACTAGGAATAAAATTTTGACATACAACATTTATAATCTATCTAATTTCCATAAACACAAAAGGACATTTGTCCAATTTCCCTATTGGATTTTGATCTCTTGTCCAGTTAATAATGTTTTTATCAATTGGGCATGCATCCCTTCATTAGATTTCATCAGACAGTGTGTGATCATTCTTGTCATATGAGTGAATTTTTTCTCCAAGCTTATCAATCTTGCAACACTATCAAAATTGACTTCAACCTCCAAAACCAAGGACTTTCTATTTCAATAAAACTATCATATGTCTTGAGGTAGTCAATGTGTATATCAGAACATCAATTTTATTCATTTGGCATATTCCACCACTATGGTGCATTCTGATATGATATATAGCATTTATATAGATCTAATTAATAGAGTCAATTAATTGTGTGTATGTCACAATTTTTTTGCCCTTGAATCATGCCAATCAAACAAAATCAATTTAAATTCAAGCTATTATTTTCTTATTCCCAAATTGACATTGTGAGCTGAAGAATCTTTTATACCAACCTGCATGATTTTCTATCAAAATAATCAACAATGGGAAGGAAGGTAGCTTTTTTGTCTTTTTTGCTTGACTCACGTTGAAATTATATTCAATATAAAAAAATGATACAACTGTACAATATCCTACCTAGAGGGCAAAGGCAAAGCCAAGTGAGAGACATACCACAACAAAGGTCTATAAGGATAAGATCTAATCCAAGTAACCTTCGTGCCATCTTTAGCACAGATAGTCTTGCTGTTAGATTGTGATCCCATTTGCGTCAAAGTCAATTAATCCCTGCACATATATACACCAAAACTTGACTGTGTGTTATTAACCAGTCGTTTGACTTTGACCCTATCCATCTCAGAGAAATGGCACGGAGCTATGGGCAATAGCTTAAAGCCATATTGGGGAGAGGTGTGGAACAAAAGGAAGTTGGCTTCATGTGCTCTATACATCACTACGCAGTGGTGGTACATAGTAGGAGACAACAAGGTTCTCCAAACATTTCTATCATCTACACGAGTTGCTCAACAGCCTCAGCCGGACTCAATGAAACTATGCTTCATCATTTTCATCAGTGTGAAAAGACTAGGTACGCCAGGAACTTTGCTCTATCAGTCTTATACTTGGCTTTGGAGATTCCTACGACTGCTGGGACGAGGCCTGGCCTCACTTGGCTACAATGTTGCTTAATTTCAAGCTACCAAGTTGCTTGAAAAGGAGAGCATCTATATGGTCTTTGTTTAGAGGCTTTGTTATTTGGCTATCTTGGCTTGATCGCAGTATGCAATGTGCTACAACTTTTGATGGACACATGTGGTGACACATATGACTATATCATTGTTCTACAAATTAGTTGGACATGTATTCACTTTATGCAATATTCAATGTAGATCACATTTGCATGCCAGGAAATTGACATACATTTGACCCTTTCCTAGTACTATGCAAGGCCAAAAAAACACTTGAAAATATATCAAAAAGTCCTTTAGGTATGATGAAAAAATTAAAAATACCTCAAAGAAGGGAAAAAATATATTGAAAACGTCTTGGATACCTTATAGACTTTGAATCTTGGCTTTCCGTATAGAAATTTAGTATGCAATTTCTTGTTAAAACTATTAAGAAGACTTCAATCATTAACCCCTAGAGTTTCATTAACCCCTATGTTTCGCTCAATTGAAAGAGGCATTGTCCTCCGCATTGTCAATCATAATGTGTCTTTCAATCGAGTGGCAACCACGGATGTTGTTAGGGAGATAAGGTCTACACCGATCCTTCCACCAAGGCCAACAATGCATGAAGTTCGGATGCAAACTATTGATGAAGAAATGCGTGGCTCAGCTCCTTAGCCCACTCAGAGCACTCAACGCACTCAATCCACTCAGCGCACTCAGCGCACTCAGCCTTCATCAATGTCTAGCCCTAGAGAATCATCATTGGGAACATGTGCACATAACAGTCATAGAAAAAAACGTATCATGAGGGTTGATAAGAGAGCACAAAGAGATCCTAAACGGATAAACCAAGTTGTCCTCCTGTTTAGCATAGATGCATCTAATTCCACTCAAAATGGGGGGCAATCAAGCATCAGAGGCAACAGCTTGGACCTAACATGGATGGAACCACTGATGCAATGAGGTTGACAAAACGTTTGGTGCAAACTCAAGGGGAAGAGGGGTAGACATTGAAGTACAAAACGTAAATTCTGAGGTAGAACATGAGTTGCAATATGTATCGGCACCAAGAGAAGATGACAAGAATGAGAGCCCTGCCAAAGACACGGATGAGGAACGCAAAGCCACGGACCCTGGAGCTGACAAAGTGTCCAGTGATGACACATTTGCACTATAAATAATGCAGTTTTAGATAGAGAGGCAGTAAAGTAGTATTATAAGGATTCACCTTTTTTGTTGGGAGTGAAGATATGTAGCTGAAGTTTATAGCTGAATAGCATATGTAACAATTTTGTATAGTGCCTTGTTAGACATGATAGTGTTGTAAATACATAGCAAGGTTTTAAGTGTTATACGTTGGCTTTCACGAGCGGTGCAGTAGTGATTGTAAGAAAGTCATGGAAGTACAATTGAAACATAAGTTCATGTATGTGTTGGGATCACCTTTCTGATACCAGGCAATACATCTGAAATATTTTTATATACATTAATATTATCATTTCTATAATCTTGAAGATTAGTATTATATTGTGTCTTTGTGTTCGTTGTCATTTAGGGAAAAAGAAATTCAAATTTCCTACCTATATTCAAAGATTGCACAAAACACATTCACAGATTTAAAGTTCTAGAGTAGTATTATTTTTTTCGTGGAATACTATAAAATTAGCATAACAATCTAGAAATTCTTAAGAGAATATAGCCAATTTATGCATGTACACCGTCCACTACAAAGATAATGACTAAAGAAAATCAAAGAAAAATATTCTGGATTGGAGAAGTACAGAAGTGCCAAGTCACCGTAAATCACATACACTATATTTTTATACAAGAGAATATAGAGAAAAAAAAATGAACCACAAAAAACAACTGTTTGTAATCCGCCATTATCAATTACACATGCACCAAGTAAACTACTGAAATAATTCTTTACATGTTTTGAAATACAAACACACAAAGGCTCACTTTGTAGACTTCTATACAACGTACAATTAATTAATTTTAAAAACACATTAAAAAATAGCCGAAGCCTGAAAGTGTACTTAAAGACCATCTTTTCCAAACTTCCTTTGCAAATTTATTTCTTTGGATACTATTTTTTGCCCTAAATGCATAAATTCTAAAGTGTGAAGGTATGACATTAAATTAGGACCTATTCTTGGACAAAGACCGCCATTTTGGTAATTCCCTAAAATCCCTCCAAGAAGTGTTCTAAACCCTAACCCTTGACCTGTAATTGGCCTAAATCATGGGACTGTAGTCGCCCATACCGGGGACCCAAAGTTGCCATAAATCATGGAAGCCGCAGTTGCCATGTATTTGAAACCCACAGTTGCTGTGTGTTTGGGACCTGAAATCGCCTTGTGTTTGAGACCCGCAGTTGCCTTGTGTTTGGGACCTGAAATCGCCTTGTGTTTGGGACCCGCAGTTGCCCTATTTTTGGGACCCGCAGTCGCCCTACTTGTCTTACCCGCGGTTGCCCTAATTTGCGTACCTAAGGTCGCCCATGACTCACCCGAACGCACCCCACACCCGAAGTCGTCCATGGTGACATGGGCTCGGCTTTCCACGTCAATTTTTGGATACAGCCACGTAAGACAAATGCATTTACCAAGGGTACAAAAATTTGAACCTTCAAATTTTTACGCAACGGCATTGTTTCCCACACTTGACACTTGTCCAATACGACATGCAACGTTAGACGGACAACTCGACGCCGAACCCCCCAACATGTCCAACAAGACAACCTTGCTTGGGATGTTGCAATATGGAAACTGCATATCGAGCAAGAGCGCAGAGTGTACGTGCAGATGCTTTATCTTGACAAAAAAAAGACCTCCCCAAAGGCCAAAACAACGAGCGAATACAACACTATTATATCACTATAAGAATCCCATGTTTTTCTTGACGGATTTTTCTAGACATCTACTTGTTTTCATGTTGATAAAAACATCAAACAAAACATTTTGATGTTATGTTTGACGTTATTATTAACATGAAAATAGGTAGATGTCTAGAAAAATTAGTGAAGAAAAACACGGTTTTTTTATAGTGCATGTGAATGCTAAAACCGGCATATTCTACCCCGAACAGCGACGAAGATGACGATGATCCAATGATTGTATTCTCTATACAAATCCCCGCCATGCCTGTGAAAACTCGAACTATGGGACAACAAGAGCTCAGCACCAACTTGGATACTCAGCATACCAGTCAAAGCCACGACACCAACCGTCATGATATCGAGCTTCAATGGGCTTAGGCTGTGAAGGATGACGAGGTGTACCAACAACTTGTTGAAAATGTGTGACATTGTGATCGGCATTTCCCTCCTGGACTAGGTATAAAAGTCTCCATTTTTGAATGTTCAGTGCAAGCAAATAGTGTACTTTATATTGTAACAAGAAATGGGTACTAGAAGTAGAAATTTTGTGCACCAGAATTATTCACAAGATATATAGCTCCGTAGCTACGGATCACCCAAGCTGCGTGATTACTTTCAAGCTGCTCATGCGCGACTATTTCTGGCCAGGTATGTCAGCCACTGTGCAGAAATATATCAGAAATTGCGACATATATGGCAGAACAAAACCTTGGGGAGATGGCCTTTAAAGATTTTTCAAACCATTATTGATACCAGAGCAAATTTGGAAGGAGATTTCAATGGATTTTATCGACAGCCTCCTAACAGCGCCGACAATACTATTTTCTTTGTGGTTATTGATAGGCTTAGTAAAGATGTTACTTTTATTCCTTTGCCAAATATGGAAGTTAACACCATCACGTGGACTTTTATCAAAGAAATTGTAGCGCATCATTGGTTATCTTATGCCATTGTTTCAGACCAGGGAACACAATTTGTCAGTCTCATGTGGACAAGGCTCTGCAAAGTTTTAAAAATCAAACGCCGCCTCTCCACATCTTTTCACCCGCAAACAAATGGTTCCATGGAGCACATGAATAGTACTATCAAAGTCTATCTATGGGCTTACGTGAACTAGAATCAGGATAACTAGGCACAGCTTTGCCCTATGGCCCAAATAGCCATCAAAGGACAAGATGCAACATCCACTGGCATGAGCCCCTTTTTCTTACAACAAGGTTATGATATAGACCTAGTCCAGCTCAAAGTACAAGCACGATCTCTTGAACCTCTCAATCATCACCAATGAATCGAACGAGCCAAGGCTGAACCCATCGTGAGCAAACTCCGACAAGCATTTGACCTAGCACAAGCCTCTATGGCAGAAGCTCAATAAGAGCAGTAATGTCTTGCCAATCGCCATCGACGTCCAGCTCTTCAATTGCACATTGGTGGTAAAGCCTGGCTCCAGTTGGATCGTCAATTTTCTACAAGACATGCTAACCAAAAATTGGATGGAAGAATGCCAAATAATGTGGTGATTGAAATCATCAACATCCATACCGTGAGATTGAACACTCCGCTAGGACCCCACAGTGTTTTCCATATTGATTGTTTGAGGCTTGCAAGTACTGACCCATTGCCAAGTCATTCCTTGGTGGGAACCTGCGATTCTTCTCTCAACCTTTAGTAAACTCAACTTTAACTTTACTCAACTTTAACTTTACTCAACTTTAACTTTATTCAACTTTAACTTTACTCAACTTTTACTTTATTCAACTTTTACTTTACTCAACTTTTATTTTATTCAACTTTTACTTTACTCAACTTTTACTTTATTCAACTTTTACTTTATTCAACTTTTACTTTACTCAACTTTTATTTTATTCAACTTTTATTTTACTCAACTTTTACTTTATTCAACTTTTACTTTATTCAACTTTTATTTTACTCAACTTTTACTTTATTCAACTTTTACTTTACAATCTAGTTAAAATTTTAGAAGCATGGTTAGCACAATGTGTAACTGCTTAGAGAACCGTAAACCTTATCAATTGCTCCTTGTTTTCTAGAAGCTCAACCCTTAGGGTCGCTCCTCATAGTTGATTTGTACCATGTACAGTTGTATATACATTCAAACTTTCAAATTGCATTATTTTTGTATAGCACAAGAATCATAAATTTCTTTCCAAAATAATGTAATTTGCTAATCAAAATATTTTTTGCATTGAAATAATGTTTAATTATTTAGATTTTTTATTGTTTTTATTATTTACTAAAAATACAAACATTGAATTATTTAATTGCTTGAAATTTTCCATTGGCTTCATTTTGTACATAGAAGTACGGGCTTCATTTTGAAGCATTTTCTAAATACTTTTGAAGCATTTAGAGAATATATGATTTCTAGTGTTGTGCTAGTTTTCCAAATTTTATTTTATAATAGAGTCCAAAAGCTCAAAGTGCCATAAGTAGTACCCCTTTATAAATCTAATATACAAATAGAATCTAAATTTAGTATCTATCTTTTATTAATCAATTTTCAGTACATTTGTTTAACGGAATTCTCTAAATCTTCAAATGAAAAAATACATAAGACCTTTATAATCAATGAATCTTTATAAATAATAATCAGCAAGATAAAATCCAATGATAAATACCACATCATAAATAGATTATTTTATTTTATTTTAAATATAATTGATAATCCACATATAAATATTTTATGATGTACAAGAGGATCAAAATATATATACAATTTCCCTTATTGACAATTTTCCTATTAATTTATAGGGTTAGAGGTATCTCAAAAGGAATAATAATATGAAAATGTGATAAAGCGTGCTTCAATTTATACTTCTAATATAGTTAATTTTGCTATTTTTTAATTCAATTTTAAAAATCTTAAACCAAAAAAAAGAAAATTATAATCTTTGACCAAAGCATATATCATAGGTATTTCAAAACCAAAATCAACATACAGATATCCCTAAAACATCCATAAGTATCAAAGATATACACATATTCATGAAAGGATTTAAAAATTTACAAATCCCTTATCTAAAAAGTTTTGATTTTCATAAAAAAATTAACATACTTATAAGACACTGGATTCCAATACACCAAAGAATGCATTGACCATATATCATATGCAAAACAAGAATCATAAAAAGCAATTGTTATATTGTTGTACATCATTTTAACCCCTAAAGTTTCATGACTATGTAATCACCAAAAATGCTCCAAAACTGCCATTTCTAATACAACTACCAAATTTTTGGAAAAAAACAATTTTTGACACATGTAACCATAGGATCTTGTAGTATGATATTTTGAAAACATGTGGTAAAAATTTCAGAAAATTCCACCGTGTGGATCATAAGATATAAGCATTCAAAGTCTTGAAAACCATTTTTTCAATCCTGCGAAAAACCGGGCAGCTGCACTTTGCAAGCTCACTTTTCAATGAAAAAATGCCGATAAAGGTGGTGCTTCTTTGAATTCAGTTTCCTAAACAAGTTGTCTATATGCATGAAAAATTTCACATCATTTGGAATTGTACAACATATAGGAAAAAAAAAGTAAGTAGAAAGAAGTAGAAAATGATTCAAAATACTAAATTGTTAAAAATTTAATCATGGAATTTAAAAATGCCAATCCCAAGGGTTGTAATGTTGTAATAATCAATCTACATCCTAGGATTTTATTTTTTTCCAAAAATATTGAAAATTGAGTTAAATAAACGACTTTAAAGTTTTTTTTAGAGTAGAGAATCCATAACTGCCCGCAAACCAAAAACCCTCATAACGTTTGACTCATTGATTGAAATGGAGTGACTCAAAGCTTTTTAAGTATGTAGAAATGTAGAGAACCAATTTCAAAAAAAAAATTCCAGAAAAAATGATTTTTTTTTATCTACCTAAACTGCCCGGTTACGAAAAAAAGTAACATATTAGGTTACAATTTTTGACTCGTATTTTGAAATGTCATGAAAATTGGTACACGTGAAGATATTCCTTGCCCCCACCTTCTATTAAAATTTCAGCCTCAAATATGGATATCTCTAGTCACACGTACCTGCCCAAAATTTCTATACAGCCAAAAAACGCATGTTGGTCCTTTAGGGGTTAATCAATATGTATTTGCTTTCTAAGATTTATAGCAATGAACATCTTAGATTAGTCTAGGTGATGTTAGATCCCCATTTGTATATTATATTGAGCATTATATAAGACTTAGATGGAATTGAAACTTGTCAATTTTAACAATAGGCTTGATCTAGAAAGAAATATAACTCTTTTTTCTTCTTGGAAGATGGTGAAAATTGTGCCCAGGAACAAATCCTATTAATTTACAATAGTTTTTCAAGAAAATTATATGATTACCCTAAAAACAAGATCCTTCATAACTTTCACATTAATAATTCAAAACAAATGAATTAAGCCTTTCTTTGTAGATACAAGTATATTCTATGGAAACCTCTTTTCTTTCTAAATTGTGATTTTTGTAATTTTTTTGGTTGTCCAAGCTCTTGGTTATTTTTATTTTTGGTGGTGCAATTTTTTTCCCTAGGCACCAATTTAATTTAAAAAATTAAATTGTTATAATGTTGACTTTATTTTATTTTTTTAATTCAAATTATCATGCCAAAATTTGAGATTGTAAGTACCTTTTAGATCATAAGCAATGTCTTTATCAATATTTTAGAGAGTATAGCATTAGAATATCTTAACTATAGACTTATATTAGGGTTGAAATTCCCTAAGATAGGATTAAATAACTTAAACTTTGAAGGGCGTTGCATTGAGCTCCTAAATACTCAACCATCTAGTGGGTGGATGATGAATGTTTTAAAAGTGTACTTCATCAAACTAGTACTCATTGAGGAAGCTTAAAAAATATCATGTAATGTATCAATAGAAAGAAAAATAAATGCTTTACATGAACCAATAATATAGATATTTTAGAAGAGTTACAATTGATATCCAAGTGCTATGAATCTAATGTTTTGAAAACCATCTTTCTATCTTTAGTTTGGTCATGTGGAGATTTAAATATTTGTTCTACAGTAATGTAAATGCACCTAATTATTATGTATTTCTAAAAATCAAAATGTATTGATTCTTGTCTAAAATGTACAATCTATATTCATGAAAGCCTAGGATTTATATAGAATATCCTATTTTTAATACTTTGATAATTCATAGTTTATTCATATTGTCTAAAAAATGAACCCTACCCAATCCATGCATTACATTAGATTGTTTGTTTTGTTTGTTATGGTGAGATCAACAAGATTGTATGTCCCCTAGTCATGTTCTTGGTGCCATAGCCCTTAGTAAGAAAGGGTACATGGACTTTGTATTTTGGTGTTATATGACTTACAAAATGAAAGATATTGGATTTTGAAGTTTTTATAAATTAAAATTAAGTAGAAAATTATTTTTATTTTTATATGATTGACATCCCAATAGCTGTGGCAATGGCGTAAGGCATACTAAGGGAGCCAACCCATTTTTGATTAGGCACCCATTTTTGCTAGTTAGATTGTTTTGTTTCAAATCAATTGTGGTTGAGGTGACAGCTTATGCAGAGCAGGAGCAGCACAAATATTGGGGAGGTGTACATTGAAAGTATATTAATCACAAGTTGTACATTAGAAGCTACAATTATCACTTGCATTGAAGCATTATCAATTTTGTAATGAATCTATGGTTGGAAATACAGTGACCTATATAACAAGAATAGGTTGAATGGAATCTTCATGAAAAAAATTCATGGTGATTTTATTTTTGAAGAAAAAAATGTGTAAAGATATGAAATCCATCTTAAATCTATTTCTTGAAATGGAGAAATTTTTTCCTTCACCATACCCATACACCAGATCTTCTGAATTGCTTAAGTGTTTGAAAATAGGTTGTCTTCCTTAATAGAATTTGAAATCCCTCTTGACTATCCGTAAGATCCAACACAATGTAATGCAAAAATGCACCACTTTATCCCCCCCCATCTAAAAATTTAGAGCCATTAATATTTTTTTGGACCCCTCGTCCCCCAGTACTATTGATATCAAAAATCAACCTAGGATACAAATATAAGATATTATATTGATACTAGATACTGATTTGGATGCGGGATGTTGTATTGGTCCCGATTATGGATACAGGATATTGTATAGCAACGGGGTATAGAAACAAATTAAATTTCAATTAATTTAAACTATTATTTTTTAATTCAGAGGGAGGAGGTTAAATGAAATGAATTTAAATTAATGTAAATTGTTTTGAATTCAATGTGACAATGATAATGACAATGAACTCAAAAGATGTATGAGTTGCATTAATACAACCCATTCAATATAAGTTAGAGCCACCCATTCTCGACCAATGACCCATTTCCGACCTATAAGTGCACGTATTTTTGACCAAGCTTAGAATGCCTTTTTTTTCCTTTTCAAGGTTGGAACTAATAAATACATGATACATGTCCCAAGTTGTTAGAAAGAAAGTGGGAAATAATGATTAGGAAAAAAGTTATTGAATGACTGGAATTGGAAAAGCCTAGAGATTGGCCATGGGTCCGAAGCACTTTTTGCCTCCCAAAATTCCTAGTAATTTCAATTCAAGCAATAAAATTACCAATTTTTTTGTAATCCTTGTCATTTCTATCGATGTACCTCTAAAAAATATTTGTTTTGCCTTCGCTACTCCAGATCATGTTGGAATTCCTTATTTGGTTGATTATGGGTGGCTCTACTTTAACCCTTAAATGCCAAATCTAGTGTTTGCAAAACTTTGAAGTTAAATAAAACCTAATAAATTGCTATTTTTAGTAGTTTATATTTTTAGAAAATTCTTCTTGAAGTCTAACTTTAGCATCAAAAATCTGATCTTGAAAATAAATAATAGAAATTTTTCTATTCAATTTTTTGTACAAGGGTACCCATTGCAATCTTGACTTCACGTAGTGTTGAGAGCTCTTGGAAATGAGCCTCAAATACACTAGATCTTGGAGAAAAAATCTCATTCAAAATTCATTTAAAAAAATCATAGAATAGATTTTAAGGTCATAAATTGATCGAGATTATACCAATTAGGCCCTTTAACCTCATATTTTTTGGTCACCAACTTTTTAGATTTGACTTGTGTAAAGGAGATTGAAAGATTTTTGCAGTTTTAGCACCTTCATAGTCAAACATTATAATCTTTCACTCCATAAGTGATATTGTTGTGTTTTCTTTTCCTATGAGATCTCTAACATGCCCAGTTTGAATTTATACGGTTCCAATTCAAAAAAAATTGATACAACTTATCAAAATGTTGGCATTTTGTTCCATTTAGAGCAAATTCCAGGAAGCCAAAAACAGGCCTTGGGCATTTAGGGGTTAATAAGTATGCAAGGGTGGAGGTTCAAAGAGGTTGGAACTTCATTACACCTAGTGCTTCAGGGATGAATGGTTCATGCTACCGGCATCAATCCTTCCAGGCCAGCCAGGTGGTTGGACGATCCTTCTGTAAATTTATAGCACAGTGCTAAGAGCATCCCCACCAGGGAGTTCCGTTTCCCTAAAAGTTTAGGGAAGAGGACCTAAGATGCAGACAAAGATACAAAAAGTTCACCGCACCAAACTTTTCCTAAAATCTGTATCTGTAAATTATACAGAATTCTGTAAAACTCTCACCAAATCCTATATCCAGAGGCTCATTTGGAGAACTCACGAGGTCTCATCTGTATAAAGTCAAGGTTGACTGCTTTGAGACTTCAAGTTTAGGGATAGAGAACAGATTGGTGGAGATGCTCTAAGTAGTATTCCAGAGTCATTCCCATTCCTTGAATCCCAGTTTGTCTTCAACTAACTTAAGCTTAGCTTAGTCCAGATAAGCTTAACCCTTGAACGCCAACGAGGATGTTCTGCGTCCTTTGAATGACAAAGAATCTTTTCCTACAGGACAAAAGTGCAACTTTTCATCCTCGGTATTAGGAGTGGGAAGGAAAGATCTACAACAATTCTTTGACTTCCAATGAATATATTAGGCTTTTTCAAAGTAGATGATGTCACATGGAATCACAATAAATGATTTCCACGGCTACCAGTCCGTCCTTCAAGGGTTAAGTACTATTGCCCGAGTGTTCTTTTTCGCCCTTCATCAGTTGGTGACGACTGACGCCCGTTCGGAGCCTCGGAGGGGGTGATAACCAGGCTCGCCCCCAGCAATGGCACCCAGCCAATAGCATGGCCGCCTTATCCCCAGTGCGACCAATGGGGGCTGCGGATGGTGGCCACACTCTGCCCACGCTCAATCTCATCGCCAGGGCGCTCTTTCGCGCTTGCCTTGGGTGTGCCTCCCACACTCCCCGTCCAGCAATCTCCGTTCTCGGCCTTCAAGTCCTCGCACCTTGCGCAGCGCCCAAGCTTAGGAACACGCGCAGCAGACGCAGACGCAGTCGCAGACGCTCGTTGCCCGCTTGCCCGCCGTCGCAGCGATGGCCGCCCACGCAGCCACTTCCGCGGCCTGCGTCGCCGTGACCGCGCCCGCAGCCTCCTGCAGCCTCGCCACCACCAGCCGAAGCACCGTCCACCTGCGCGTCTCCAGCCTCCAGGTAGGCCAAAAATGCTCAGATCACATGGGGGGCCACCCGACCGAGGGAGTTTCGAATGGGTGGAGTGGGGGGAAGAGGGCGGGATGGTCGATTGGGGGAGGGTAGTGAAGGTGGGAGGGAATTTGAGCGGTTGGAATGGGGGGAATGATTTGCTGAGTTGGGCATTTGCGGATTTGGGGGGGTGTTCTAGGGTCAGAAGCTCGCCGTGGTGTGCAATGGCGCCCGAGTGGTGATGGCGGAGAAAACGGCTGAGGCTCCCAAGGGATTCTCGCCCCCGGCCTTGAATGCTGACACTCCGGCTCCCATCTTCGGCGGAAGCACCGGGGGGCTTCTTCGGAAGGCGCAGGTGGAGGAGTTTTACGTGATCACGTGGGAATCGCCCAAGGAGCAGATTTTCGAAATGCCCACCGGTTAGTCTTCTTGGCCTCTTTGCAGTGACATTATATCAATTGCAGCATTATGCTGCAGACTAGTACCGAAGATAGTGGCTACTAGGGCAGAGATGAAGAAGCCGTTCATGGATGCAGAAAGATTGCTACTCAAGTAGTGGTTATGGTCATGGATGACTACTCGGACTCTGAAATTTTTGGAGCCCGTGGCGGTGCACACGTGGATTTATTGACATTTCGTTTATTCTACTTGCGATTTAACATAATCCACTGGGTGACGGATGAGTATCCATCTTAAAGATGGCTATCGACATAGTGGTTATACTTATGGGATGACTAAATGGGCTGTATTTTGTGTCTGAAGTCCATGGGAGGAAGGGTTTCTTCTGTGAAATCAATGCAGAGTTTGAAATTGAAAGAACAGGAGTAGAATACGTGATTCTCAAGCTTGCAATTGCAATTTAGGGGGGACTAAAAGAGGATTGCTGTGCAGGTGGAGCTGCGATCATGAGGTCGGGACCCAACCTCCTGAAGCTGGCGAGGAAGGAGCAGTGCCTAGCTTTGGGCTCCAAATTGAGGACCAAGTTCAAAATCCAGTACCAGTTCTACCGCGTCTTCCCCAACGGCGAGGTGCAATACCTCCACCCTAAGGACGGCGTGTACCCCGAGAAGGTGAACGCCGGCCGAACCGCCGTGGGAGTCAACAATCGGAGCATCGGCAAAAACGCCAACCCCGCTGAAGTCAAGTTCGCCGGCAAGGCAACGTATGATTTGTAGACAAAACTTCTCGGAATTTCCAACTGTACAACAGAATGAACCCTGTTTTGTAATCCCGATGATTTCTCAGCCTTGGCATTGCAATCTTTGTCGATACCTGCGTGTTTATTGATATTCCTACTTTGACTAGTATGAGCATGAAGTAGTGATCCGGCATGTGAAGGGTGCGGTCTCGATCAACATTGGGGTTAGTATGTATTAACGTTGTTGGAAGATTTTCAAATCTGGACTTGCTGGAACTGTCATATCTTTTGTGGATGTGGATGACCTCCTTTATAATACAATCTTTGCTAAAACGACATTCTGGAAATGTTGTGAAACTATCAGTGACTGTACACTCTTGGCACTGTAATTTTCTTTGAGTATGAGTATCGGTGGGATGTGTTACCATTTGTATCTTTGAAAGCAACCAATAGTGATAGTACTCCCCGTCCCAGAATGTTTTACAAAGGAAACAGCGGTATTATTTTGAGTCAAAATGTTCCACGTCAGCAACCAGTGGAATGCGAGGACGAGAATGGAATTAGGGACATTGATGGTTACTTTCTTTTCCTATCTGTTCTCAATTTTCTTATGAGAGAAACATGATTCTCCATTCGCCGTAAGCACGACAATTAGTCTCCAGTCGCATTGCATAATGAGTTTCCAATGTTGAAATTGTGACCTACCGCTTTGACTATTAGCAGTGGAAAGAGTTGTTGAAGACTACCACATTTTAAGTCCTAGCCTTTGATGAGAACTTCCAACAATGATGGAACAGGTACTAATTTTTGCAGTGTGAGTGGAGATGTGCAGAAGTAGAATGCTTGTGAAGCATCCGTGATCAGAATTGTATTTTTGGAGCTGTTTAATTACATTCTCGCTGCTAACTGCTGTGACCGCAGTAGTTGATGTGATCAGTTTGAGTCATCACTATGCAAATTTTGGGGTTATAAAATACGAAGCTACAGGCTGGCGGTGGTCTCTCAATTAATATTTCAATTTTGAACATGAATTCATTCATTTCTTTGATCGAGGAATTCTGCTTTTACTCGCACTAGTGTGCCCTGGGCAGTTGCCACAACCAAAACGTAAGGAAAAGTCATTTTTTATATTTTTTTATTGATATAAAAATTTGAAATTCAATAACTTTCACACTGTCATTCCAATAGCCACGAAACAAAACCCGTCCACTCCTCCTTGCCAAGAGCTATCCAATGGTACCAAGAATGCAATCAAAATCAAAGTAAAAGTAATTTTCTAACTTTTTGATCCATAAATGCGTTGAAATTCAATAACTTCCACACCGTAGGTCCAAATTCCACGAAACCAAGCTCGTGCACCTCTCCTCACCAAACACTTTCCGACGGTACCAAGCACACAACCGGAGGAGGCACAAGTCGGAAGATCTCAACGTAACAAAACAAACAAATTAGGTCTCTAAATATAGGTAAAAAACCCATGCTAACTTAATGTATGGATAAAATGCACTAAGTACTAAAATACAAGCTAGTGATGAATGGATATGGTCCATGTGCTTAAAGAAAGAAAAAGAAACCAATAAGCTAGAAAAAAATTTCAAATGGAAATTTTGAGCTCATTTTGCAGCCAAATGATTACAAAGTTATCTTCTTAGAGTATCCTCAATGCTACGTCTTTGGACTAACTGTAATGGCAAGTTTTGCATGGGTTACAACTAGATAAGCTTTGAGCCGCTGGGAGGCAGTGAGTAGGTTGTAGGGCATAATCAGCTTTATCCTTGGATGAAAATTCATATAATTGTTGCTTTTGTGGATGAATTTGAGTGGTTATGAACAAACTATCTTGCTTGTGGATGAGACGACAGATGCATACAATCAAAGCTGGTTATAGAGAAACACCAAGAACCTAATCCAATATTGATAGCACCTTCCACGCGACTTTCACAAGCTCAGCATTTTGTGGCTTTGGTGCGGCAAAAACTTGTCCTTTGTTGTACCTTCCAAACTCCTCTGCACTCATTGGTCAGCAACAATAATAGCAGTGCTTGAGTGGAAATTCCTGCTCTGAACCTTTCCTACCAACCATTTCACCTCCTGCTTTCCCATAGTATTTTTTCACGTGCGTAGATTGAGGATGCTCTCATTGAATACAAACAACTAAATGGGCACAACAAATAAGATAGCATGCAACATAGATAAAAAACACCTTTTGCATCAAATCATGTGAATGATATCATGTAGGAAACTAGAGGTGACTGCTCTTAACCCCTAAGCGCTCCAGGGGACCAAAGTGTCCACATATAGTTTGGAAGTCCAATTCAAAATATTGTAACTTTTGCATCCAATGTCCAAATTCAATAAAACTTGTTAAAAAATATGCACTCTCTCTTCTAGTTTGTGTGGTCAAATTTCAGATTGATCCAAAGTGTACTTTTCTTTTGGAAGCCATTCAAAGTTTATAGGTTCAATTTGAGTTTACCAAATTGCATTTTGATGCCTCCAACTTGGAGGGCTTGTATCTCCTTCATAACATTCCATAGCATTCATAGACTATCTTTTCTTCTCTAGATTCTTCATCCACACATCAATAATGTATGCTTCAGTACCAAGATAGTGGCATAACAATTATGGTGTGCTCCATCTTTTTTGCTAATTCTAAGATCAAACTTACAAATCAACAAATATATGTACAAATGCTTATTTGGCAATAATCTAAAGAATTCATTGAGTAATATACCAATGCTATGTAACCATTTGCCATCAATAACTTATTTTGAATTTTCAAGTGAAAAGAGAAGCTCTTTATATACACATAGGATGGTAGGATTTACAACAATCTTTGTAAGATATGTAAATTAGAATTTTTAGTTTCTCAACCACTCATAGTTTAGTCAAAAGTAGGAATTGTGTTAGAAGTAGAATTTCAAATTTCATTTATACATAGATGAATTATTTTTTTCAAAACACTTTGAACAAAGAAAAGTTGATAAATCAAGATGAATTTCATCTCCACAAATCCGTTTGAGATTTAAAGCCTCCAATCAAAACTTATGGACAAAATTCAAAGAGGATGTTTGAAAAAGGTCAAAGAAATGTCCCTTCCAACCCCTCTATGAAATTTGGCCATAATGTTTGATTGGAGACTCAAAATTCCAAAAATAATTTTGGAAATGAAACTTAACTTAATTTACCAACTTGTTTTAGTTCAAAGTTTTTTGAGGAAAACTATTCAAGTATGTCTAAATGAAGTTTGAAATTTTACGTCAAATATATTTCTTGCTTTAATTTGATTTAACTATGCGCGATTGAAAAACTACTAATCTTAATTTATATATCCCACATTGTTTGTTTTACCTCCTACCACCCTACAGGTGGATAAAGAGTTTTCTCACTTCTAAACACTAAGTTTGATTGGCTTCCAAAATGATGTGAGGTAATTCCAACTTTGAAATTACTGATCTCAATGAATTCATTGCAAATTTGTTTAGAGTTGCTATTTTGTATACAATTTTATTTGAAAGTACTGAATTTGCCACTAAACCTAGAGTGTAGTTGTGACTTAGGAATCCAGTTGAATTCTAACAATTTTTGACAAGTGTCTTTGTAGCTACTAATTGGATGTGGAATATTTCACATCATTCCGTGATGTAAAGGGCAAAACCACTGACTACTGGTAAATGTTATGTTCATTCAATGTTTGTTTCAATACAATTTGTTGAGTTATGTTTTACTTGAAGTCTAGTTATTGTGGTAATATTTTCATGTCAATTCAAGCTGTTTGAATGTTTGAGAGCAATTAAAATTTAAAAATCTGGACATTTTTGGATTACAATGAACTTCGATGGCTTGTTTCTTCTTTATATAGTGTTTGTTTACAATACGTGTTTTTGGAAAAGTTGCATATATTGGTCCAATTTGTGTGGTTAAAATATTATATCAATCCAAAAATTTGTAAGTGATTGTAAAGTATTTTAGTAGAAGGAGTTTAAGCCTTTAATTTGTTTTTTTTTCAACTTTTCTTGCTATTTTTTGACAATTCAAAGCCATTTTGCAGACATAATGAGTCAATTGAATGATATTTTCTTTCACCAATGTGTTTGTATGTTGATTTTGAAGCACTTTATAGTTTTAGGTTTTTTCATTTGAATAAATTTAGAAATCAAATTTCACCTCCAAATGTGTTGCTAGGAAAATTTTAGCATCCCTTTTCAACACTAAAACATTATAATCTTGCAATTTGTATCCAAATTACAATCAAATGAGATGGACAAAGATTGTAAGCATTATTTTATCCACATTTTTCTTGTTGACCTTTCATGTTGGATTATGAAGAGCATGCAATTGAATTTGCAATCTTTCTAATGTTTGTCTTCAAGTAAGTTAGGAAAAAAGTGGATCACAAAAATATACTGTCTTAGTGTATTTTGGAAAGTTGGTGCTCCTTGCAGTAAATCTAAAATTTCTCAATAAAAATGATATATTTTGAGTTTGAGCCAACTAATGAAATGAAGATCATCTAGTCAAGTTTCTCCTCCAATTTGAATTTTGGAAAAATTCATATAATTGAATTTTTTTTTTTATTGCAATTTGAATTTTGGATGTATTTTCAGTGGCTACTAAATTCTAATTACAAAATGACATAGAAATTGAGTTTATGAAGTTTTTCACTATAATACACATAGAAAGTGAAATTTTTAGATTATTTGAGATAATTTTCTATTTGATATGATTTTTCTTCACTTTTTCTCCAAAAATTCTAAGAAAATCAATTTTCCACAAAACAATGTAAAATTTTTGTGAAGTGACAAAAACATATAATGTCATCTGTACAAATAAAAAAATATTCTTTTTGGTTAATCCCTAAAGGCCCAAGGCATTTTCTAGCTTCGAAACCACTGAAAACTGCTATTTCTGCTGCGATCGCTCTCTAAACCAAAAAGAACTTTTTTTAAGAATCTAACCATACTTCTTGTACTTCACTTGTCTTAGATCATGTGGTAAGAATTTCATAAAGTTTGACTGCACGAATTGGAAGATACTAGCATTTGAAGTTGAAAAAAGAAGTTTTCTTAAACTGTGGCCTACAATTTCAAATGAATTTGGTGGCCATTTGCTTGTACTACACACCATTGGGTTAAAAAAATTTAAATTGAACATTTGAGTACAAAGTTTGGGAAAAAAATTTCAGAATGTAAGAACTTGGTTTTCACATATAAAAAAGTTGTTCAGGAGAAGTAGATCCAAAATTGAATGAAACACTAAATTGTTAATAGCTCTTAGGTGGAATTAAAACACCATAATTCCAATGGTAGGATTGTTCTTGCAAACAAATTTAGCCTTTTCTAAAAATAAAGTTGATAAAAATTGAAAATTGCATTCAAAAATGAATTCTATAAGTTTGATTTTTAAGAAGATGCTTAGATTGTTCGAAAAATAAGATTGTCTATAACTTTTTCATTCTGAGTCCAAATAGAATGAATCAAAGCTTCAAATATAGACAGAAACACAATCTTTGAGGAATTTTTTTCTTAAAAAAAATACAATTTTTTACAATTTTTTTTTCTGCCCGGTGAGTTGCTTTTCTTACTTCAGGTAGCATAACCTTTTCTCCCAGGCATTGATTGAAAAAAAAATTATAATTTTAGAAAGCTAAATATCTTCAGAAAAAAATTTCAAGAGATCAGGCCAAAATTTCAGGTTACAAGGCAGCCCGAAATCCTAAGTGTCCTCTAAGGGGACTTTGAGCCTTTAGGGGTTAACAAGTAGTTGCTAAATGGAAGCATACACAACAATGAAATTCCAACTCCAACCTTGTGGTCATAGGCTTGATTCAAGGTTAATCCCTACAAGACCAAGGCCTTTTTTTCTATCCAAAACACTGAAACTGCTATTTCTCATTTTCCATAGCAAAGAGTAAGAAATTTTGAAAATCGTTTTTTTGGACATATAACCATAGAATATTATACCTAACTAGAATGAAAATGTGTGGAAAAAATTTCAGAATTTTTGACTGCATAGATTGCAAGATATTTGCGTTTTAAGTAAATAAAAATAGTTTTTCAGCACATTGTGGGACAAGATTATTTTACTTTGATATTTTTTAAGTGTAATTCTTTGCACTATTCAGATTTGAGCTTTAAATCTTTATGGTGGAGAATTGACTTGAGACTCTAGGAAAAATGAACAAATTCAAAAAACTTTTTTTTCATACTTCAAAAAATTGTTAAGTAGAAGTAGGCACAAGATAGAAGGAAAATCTAAATTATTAATATCTCTAAAATGGAATTAAAATGCACTAATCCCAATGGTGAGATTGTTCTATCAAGCAAACTAAACCATGTCAAATCAATTTTTTTGAAAAATTGTAGTGTTGTGCAAAAAGTATTCTGCAAGGTGAATGCAAGAAAAAATTGTACTATTTATGTCACACCTTCAAATTGAAAGTTGTTGTGTGGTACAAGTTTTTGGGAAATGATGCAAACAACTTTAAATTCATATCAAAGTTGTACATACACATCCCCAACATGCTGCATTATTTTGGATTTTTCCAAAATTAATTGTGGAGGACAAAGCGAATTTCAAAAAAATATCACAAATTCAGTTTTGGATGTTTCTAAGACTATGGAGTATCCATTTTGAAATCATTGAAGTTGTAACCTAGCATGCTTATTTGTATGATTGCCTTCCAACTTCTTAGGCGAGGAATTTTGAAAACATTGCTTCTAGTGCCATCTGGAAGGCCTTAAAGTGTAATGACTTCAATTATAATTTCTGAAAAACTCAGAAAACAAATTCAGTTTTGATTGTGCGGATGCCCTCTTGAGTGACTTAGAAGAAATGGCCATTTTTTAAGTCATTAAGTATTTATGAAAAATGAAAAAACTAGAACTACCATTTTTTACGAATTATAGCAGTCTGTGGCTAAAAGTAGTACTCCAGCGTAGTAAGTAGCGGTGCATAGTACTAGTAGGGGCCTACATTGGATGGCAATTGCCCGAGAAGCGAGGCGGTCAAATTGTCAACTATCTTTGTGAACGAATAAGAAGCAAATACATGCCGCCCATGCATTTCCAACATTAAATCAACGGTCTTGTGCTGTGATATTCCTAGTACTTAGAGTACTCATAGTACACATAGTACTAGAAGAGAAGAAACCCAAAACGCAACAAATAGTACAAGTGTTTCTTGCATTCACCCTACAATGAGCTCCTAGTACTAAGCTTTTCAATTTGCACCTCATGCAACCAAAAGCACTCAATTGGTCCCAACCTCTGCATAGAGTTTGAGAATGCCAATTTAATGCGGAATAGAAAGCTTGCTCTTAGACAGCCACCTTTAACTGGACATTGACAACAAGACTATTTTTTTTTCTTTCTCTCTAGTTCTTTCTCTCTCTCCAATTATTTCTTTGTAAGCAAATACTTTCTCTATACACCCTAAACACCTTAGCAAGCCTACCTTTAACCACAAGGATGCGATTACTCCAATAGAGATCATTTACAGCACGCTTTGTCACATTCATTGATATGTCCTCCAAACATATGAAGAAACAAACTTTGAGAGTTGATGGGATAGGTAATCAAACTTGACCAAACGTGGGCCATACAAACACACCCTTGTTGCCAGCAACTCTCAATGGAATGTTCAATAAGAAGATACTGTTAGTCTTCCTTGTATAACTCTCTTTCTTAGTTATAGAGCACTTGATTCTTAGTTTCCTCCACATTGAATTTGAAGCACCAAGATGGATCCTCCCCTACAGCTGCACTACAATTTGCTCCACTTGATCTAGAGGACACTAGACAAACTATTATCTATTGTGCAATAGTGTTTATCTTGATCATGCATGTGTATAATGTAAGGAGCAAAGTAACGGAGCATACCTAATGACTAGAGCTTGTAAACTCTAGATGACTTGTGCCATGAGAAGCTTAAATATTTGAGTAGAAATGCCATCTTGTCCCTGCATCAACAAAGGACCTGCTTAAATATCTGTACAGATCTAACACGATGACCTTTTTTTCAAGCACACCAAGAGAGCATATAACTAATGTGCACGCCTAGAAAATTATCAAAGTGTTGACAAAAGCATCAAACAAGAGCATAAGACATGAGAGACAAGACCCACAACCAAATTGAGAAAGATAAGTGGCACAGCAAATGATGATTGCATCAGCAACCCAACAAACATGATGCACTTCAGAACATAGCATGCATTCAATCCTTATGCTTTTGCCTTTTGGTTCCTCAACCCTCAAACCTAAAACCTATAACCTTATTCTTGAGCCCCTAGGATGATGCAACAAGTAACAGAGGATTAACAACAGTGGAAAAGCCAATAAAATACAACGCAGATTCACATAATCTGTTTTCCGTTGCCTTTATTTTGACCTGGTTTGTTATCGCGCTTCCGCCGCAATTGCGCTTGTGCTTATCGCGATTGCATCGATTTTTAAGTGTTGGCTTCAATGGTGTCTTTTGCTTACAGCAACGGGGACAAAAGCTACAACAAAGATTTAAGCAAATTAATTGGGGAGGAAATCCTAAAGGCTGCAAGGTGGTTATGTCAGAGCGGATGGTGAGAGTGGGTCGCTGGAGGGAAAATCCTAAGGGCTATAAGATGTCCATGTTTTGGTTTTGCTGACTGCCCTGTGTATATCTATCCCATGAGCTTGTAGAGAAACTTGCCATCCAAGTCTTGTTCTATGCAATCCATAAAAAAGAATTGAATTTTTAATTGTTCATGGAGCTTGTACTTGATGTTTGCATGTTTATGTACTTGATGTAGGTCTTTGGTTCTCACTATATTGTAAATTTGCCATGATTCAATCCATGTTGAAGACTCTTTAGACTTCTTTATATTTTTTTCAAGACTTGATTGTAGCGTAGAGGTTTATATCTAGACTCTTTTAAGCAATGGTTTCACAAGGGCTTATATATGTAATGTTCAAGTGCCCTGTGGAACAAAACAACACATTAGATGAGATTCAGGGGTCTTAGAAGGCTCTGAGTTCCCCTGTTGTCTGTTGCGTTCCCAGACTGTGGGAATGCAGCAACAGCAGCTGGCTGACGTGGTCGAGCGATTGCCACGTCATTTTTTGAAATAAAAAATTTTAAAAATAAAAAATTTGCTTAGAATGATATTTCGGTAAGATTTTTTTTTTTTTTTTTTTTTTTTTTAAATTTCTGACACTCCAGTACCAACGTTCACTGAATCTGGGCAGATCAGGGAACAGGCCTGAAACGGCCCTCCAAGACCCCCAAATATCATCTAATGACCACCACCTTATTGCACAAATCTTCGTGCGATATCTCTGCATTTCCACAATTGAATTAGGTTGTCAATGACAAATTTGGCTGCTTGGGATGCAGGCACTTTGCCTTCTACTATTCTCGGACTGATGGATGTCATCACCCTAAATTTGAAGGTGCTGGCACATTGAATTTTGGGGTACAATTGTGGGATTTTTTTATTGCGATTTCATGATTGAATTAGGTTGAGGTTGAGGGTTTTTTGCAATGCTTCACTGAAATTTGAAATTCATAGTGTTTTTCGTCTTCAATTCCACGACTAGTTCAACCTAAAACAAGAAAATTGTTGATTCTACCTCTACTTCATAAGTGATGGAAGTGTAAGGGCTTGGAGAGACTCATTTAGAGAGGCAATCATCCTCTAGCACATCATAGTAGGTTGTACTGGGTCACAGGCTTGGTGGACAAGGAATCACTGCTATCGACTATGACTACAAGAAAATCAAGTGAGCATTTGGAATCTGAGAGGATCCGATTGGTCAATTTGGTGTTGACCTCTATTCTACTTTCCTTGTAGCATATAAGGTAAAGAACACATGAATCTAGCTGCTTCTTTGTTGTGGTAGTTTATTTTGATGACCAAACATCGGGCTCATCCTCGAGACTTGTTTTTCTTCCACAAATTATTGTATGTTGGTGAGTTGCAAGGTAGGATCTTCTTTCTACTTGTTTTGCTATATATATGTAATTATAAGCTTTTTGCTTATACTTTATTTTCTAAATGAAAAAAAGCCTAATGAATCGGCACCTACAACTTGAAATGCCCACAATTATTGTATTTGTGCCTTTTTAGTCATTTATTTGGAGAAGATGTGTTATTTAACCCCTAAAGGACCAACATGCGTTTTTTGGCCGTATAGAAATTTTGGGCAGGTACGTGTGACTAGAGATATCCATATTTGAGACTGAAATTTTAATAGAAGGTGGGGGCAAGGAATATCTTCATGTGTACCAAGTTTTATGACATTTCGAAATACGAGTCAAAAGTTGTGACTTGATATGTTACTTTTTTTCATAACCGGGCAATTTGGGCAAATAAAAAAAAATCGTTTTTCCCGGAATTTTTTTTTTGAAATTGGTTCTCTACATTTATATATACTTAAAAAGCTTTGAGTCACTCCATTTCAATCAATGAGTCAAAAGTTATGAGGATTTTTGGTTTGCGGGCAGTTATGGATTCTCTACTCTAAAAAAAACTTTAGAGTCGTTTATTTAACTCAATTTTCAATATTTTTAGAAAAAAATAAAATCCTAGGATGTAGATTGATTATTACAACATTACAACCGTTGGGATTGGCATTTTTAAATTCCATGATTAAATTTTTAACAATTTAGTATTTTGAGTCATTTTCTACTTCTTTCTACTTACTATTTTTTTCCTATATGTTGTACAATTCCAAATGATGTGAAATTTTTCATGCATATAGACAACTTGTTTAGGAAACTGAATTCAAAGAAGCACCACCTTTATCGGCATTTTGTCATTGAAAAGTGAGCTTGCAAAGTGCAGCTGCCCAGTTTTTCGCAGGATTGAAAAAATGGTTTTCAAGACTTTGAATGCTTATATCTTGTGATCCACACGGTGGAATTTTCTGAAATTCTTACCACATGTTTTCAAAATATCATACTACAAGATCCTACGGTTACATGTGTCAAAAATTGTTTTTTTCCAAAATTTTTGTAGATGTATTAGAAATGGCAGTTTTGGAGCATTTTTGGTGATTACATAGTCATAAACTTTAGGGGTTAATTATTGTTATTAATTCTTTCAATGGATTCTTGTGCGCAAAATTAATTGTGTTTTGATAGAATGATTACCAAAGAGGATTGTTTTTCTTTGGACCTACAAGTATCTATTTCTAAGCGGAGTGCAAAATCGGACAAACAATTTGTCCAGGAAGGAGAGGCAGACATTAGTTCTCGTATAATCAGGGAGGAGTTGGAATCTGACAAACTGGTACCTCGAGGCACTTCCATCACTTTGCATCTCAAGGTATTTATTTATTGTATAACATACTGTATTAGAATTGTTTGGATATCTGCCGAACCTTTCTTTATCTGAAATTGAGATTTCTTAAATGTGTTAGATCTTTTTCTAAGTTCTTGTTGTTGCCATGCAGAATGTTTGTAGGCACGGTTAATGGCAAATCCGACCAAGATAAAACATTTGATCAAGAATTACTCTCATTTATAACTTTATCTATTCACTTGTGGCAAGAAAATACATGCAGCAAGGAGGTACTATATTTCTCATATGGGCTTGAATTCAAAGGGTGCATGATTTAGGGGAAAAGTTTTAATTGTGGGATGTGTTAAAAAAAATTTACTACGGAAATATTGTTGTTTTTGTAAACGTTCAAGTTCACTTGATGCTATAAGTGCTTATTTACCCACCCTTAGTAAATAATCGAGCACAACCGGGCCCTAGTTTTGGGAGGATTTTTATCAACCTACGGATGTCTAGCGTCAATTCATTGTGCCTTCCAAGCAATGAATATTTTCTAAGTTCTTAAACAACCACAATTTATAAAGACACCAAAGAAATGCAACAAATTACAACTTCTATTCTAACTTCTTCAAGTAAAAGAGGTTACGGTGTTTTTGAGAGGGGACTAGTTACAGTATAAATTTAGCAATTTTTTGTACTAGATCACTTTATACCATTCTCAAAAACATAAAATTCGACCCTATTCCATTCTCCTAGCAAAAGATATCAATAGATGAAGTTTAGCCTTTCCGGGGCTATCTAAACTTCATCCATACCTTTGGACTCCGTCCCTGTTTCAATTAATCTTGAAATTTGAACCCTAGTTCTAAATAATTAAATCCAATTTAAAACTAAATTTGGACTTGGATGAACTAATCCAAGTTGACTTCATCCATTTCCTAACCTAAACTTCATCCTTTGATCTTTCCTAGGGTTTTTTTGGTCTTTCTCAAAGTTTGAATGACTTTTACGTTTCTATTTTAAGTTTCTAATGCTAATTTCTTCCTTTGTTGAGTAAAGTTGTCCTAATTCTTCCTACTCTTGTTCCTTAATATTTTGAATGAACTCTAGTGAATTTTTATTTTTAGACTTATTAGGATTGTTCTTTGAAGAGACTAATTCAAGCTTTCCAAAAGGTTATCTTACATAAAAATTTAATCTATCCTATCAAAAATTATTAATAAATAAAATTTGACTGCTAATCGGTGTTTAAAATTTCATCCGTTGATTACTACTAACCCTAATTTGGAAAATATCTTCTAACTTCACTTTTAAGATCTAGATTACTTCTACATACTAATTTCCTAATTTGATTTTTCTTAGTTATCATTAAATATTTTTCATCCAATTTAGGTGGTAAACTTCATCCTTCTATTTCTTGCTCGTTTTAGCTCTATTTCTTAAATGTGATATGTTTTTGAAAAGCCCTAATTTTAATCTACAGCCCGGGGAGATCACTTAGAAGGTCCATTAGGAACTACATGAGTTAAGATTTTAGACCCCCTATCTTATGTTCTAAAATTTAAATAAAAATAAAAGAAAAAAACATAAATAGATTTTCCTACTTTGAAAGTTTATGTTTTGAATTATTGATAATTTTATTTGTTAATTCTAATTAGTTACTAATTTTTGAAGTAAAAAGATACACTCCAAAGCTAAAAATAACTTTCACACTCCTATTTTATACAAAAAAAAATTGTATAAAAAATACACAAAAAATTCTTAAAAATAACTCTCTATTGAAAGTTCATATTTATTGAATATTGATGCAATGGTCATCTAAATGTAATCTCTATAAATATTTGAATTGAAAAACATGCCAGTTTCATTCATTTTTCAACCTTATTTAGAAATCATGTAATATGGTATTTGAATTGGATATTTTGGCAATAAAAACCTATAGCCTTTGTTAAATAATGCTCCAAATTATAGGTCAAAATCATAGTTTATTAAAAAATAAATAGGGGGGCAAAAAATCACTTGAACACATGTGGTTAGTCATAGATACATTAGATGATCTCCCTGGAATCTATAGACTTTTATGGATAAACTTGGAAAAAACTTAATCTTAATCCTTTAAATTGACTTTGAAGTTCAGCTAAATATTTTAAAATGCTAATCTTAACAATTAAATAAGAGATGGAGAATTTAACGACTTCCCTCCAATTGAGCCTCATCCGCCATGTTGTAGAGTAGCTCTTCAAGGTAATCCTGGTCCACCATCTTTGGATGTGGTATAGAATTTTGCTCACCGCTTAAAGATGATGTTTTAATACAAGTTTGACAAATTGAATTCCTTCTTTTCTTTCTACTTTTATTCCTTTCTTTTCTTGTAATGCTAATCTAACTCAATTATTTAACTATTTCAAGAGTTGGCTTGGCTATAAAACAATAATTGCTCTTTTATCAACTCTTCAAGTCAATTATTATTCTATCCTTTTTCTAATGGTTTCAAGTGTTTTCCTAAGATTTCGACCTAATCCTATCCATTTTTAAACTTCCTTTTCAAATTCTCTATGGTCTATCCATTCCTCAATTGCAATGTGAGTTTGAGCTTCAAATGGTTTTGAGCTTCTATGAGAATTCTAAGTTGTCTTTTTTTCCTCCTATGGTTTTTAAACTCTTCCTTGGCAATGGAAACGTTGCCACCTAAGGGGTTCCTAACTTCCTACCCTACTTCTTGACCTACCTAATTTTCTATGGAGTATTTAGTCTAATTTAAATGTTAAGAGACAACTTTTATGTCCATGTTGAAAGATAGCAATTAGCAAAGAAAGCTACGTCCTTGGAATCTTCTGGAAAAAGAGTAAACATTTATGTTACAATTTTTAGCTCCATTTTATTCCAATCTCAATGGTCTCAATTTGTGTCCTTTATCAAGAAGCATCATTCTTTTTATTATCCCCAATCCTAGAATACGACTGATACGAAGTTTTGGTTAGTGCACCTCTTTGATTATTTTCTTATATACCCTTCTTTTCTGGGGAAGAAAGTCCAAATTTTTTTTCAGTTTGGGAGCCCACAAAGACTCCACAGTTCAGTTTGGGGAGCCACAGGGACTCTACAATTCAATTTGGGAGACCACAAGGACTCCAGTTCAAATTCAAAAAACCAACAGGAATTCTACAATTCAATTCGGGGAGACCATAGGGACTCCAATTCAATTCAGGAGACCAACAAGGACTCCACAATTTAATTTGAAGAGCCACAGGGACTTATGTTCAAGTCAAGAGACAACACAAGGTCGCCAATTCAATTTGGGAGATCCACAAGGTCCCAATTCCCGCCACGTGTTGTCCTCTGATTGGACAGACCCCAGTTGGATTGACGTGGCCCGCCGCAGCCGCCCGGTTGATGACCACCTGTTTGAGGTCCTTTTGCTACTTGTTGGAGGCTTTTGGCCTTAATTGCTGCCGGTCTGGGGTCTCCGGTTGTGATTGTTGCCGGCTTGGGGTCCTTCCACATGCAACAAAAAATTGATTTCTTGCGCCTAAGAAAACTGGTCCCAATTCTTTTTTGCCAAATGGAGAATTCTTGCTCTCTGGCCATTGCTAATGCTATATTGTTGCCAACAAATCTTGTCCCGCTTCTTTTATTCCTTTTTGGTTGTCATTGTATCACACCAACTGAGACCCACAGACGAAAGTCTTTTCTCATCAGGTTTCTACAAATTTAGGTTGGAGACGAGCTGCTTCCCCAGACCGCAATTTTCATAGCATCGGCTGTTCACTTGGTGCTTTTCAATTGACCAGTTCTACGGTTCCAACATTTTGCAAATCAAAGCTACCACGGGGAATATTGTCTAGAAAGTATGCACTTTCTTCAAAGAAGGTACGTGGATCCCTGAATAACATGTGAGGAGTTTTGATTAGATTGGTCATAAGTTTTTCAACGTGGATTGTATAATAGGCACATATTCAATGATATTTATCCCATACCATTGCCTGCTTCTGTGTAAATGTTTACATAATTTTGTCCACAAATTGAACATAATCGGCAAGATACATGCAAGACTTTGTTCTAAGATGTTCCACAAGGATTATGTGAATTCACAACCAAAAAGAATCACCGGTGTACAACTATTGTTAAAAGGTGTACGATGTATGTTCGAAGGCAGTGCATTCAGGCAACTTCTTAGAGTAGAGTGAAACTCTACCCCATCTTGATTACAGTCCCTCGATTGTTCTAGATTTGGCCCTCCAAGCTCTGCTCAAAGTAAATTGGTTGCTTTCAGCTTTAGAGTTCTACAATAAGCAAAGATATTGCCTTCGCTGGCAACATTGTTGCCATTTGACACTCCAAGGCCATAAACCACGAAATCAAAGAGGCAATCTCCAACTCGAATAAGATAGCTTTGAATGAATCTCAAATTCAATTCAGTCTCAAAATACACCTCAAATTAGTCAATTTCCTCTGGAGATACAAATCTAACAAGTATTGGTTTAATATTTGATTCTAGTTGGGGCTTTGATCGTGGCCTTAGTCATGTAGCAGTGAATTTAAACTTCATTGTTGCACCCCTGAGTGATAATGAAGTTCCTGTGAAATCCACCTCCAAATGCTATCCAAGCACTTTACTCATAAACATTGCACATGCTACACATTCTAAATATTAGATTCCAATTGAAGTCATGATTTCACCCCATTCCACCTGGACTCCCACAAGATCCAATATCAAGACTGGCACAAGACCAAGACTCCCACAAGATCCAACATTGGGATTGCCACAGTACCGGGAATCCCACCGAGACTGCACAAGAATAAGACAGGCACAAGACCCAATAATCAAGACACCACAAGACCAAAAATTAGGTTTAGGGTTCAGCTAATTGGCGGTTTAGAGTAGAAGGCACATCATTGTAATTCTCTTTTTATTAATGCACTTCATTTACATCCTATAGGATATGCAAAAATCAACTCTAAAATCAATCTTTTCGTCAAACATTTTTATCCTAACAATCTAAGAACTTGTAGGAGTCAAAACCCACACCATTAAAATAAGCACAAAAAATCATTCACAATAACACTTCAAACATTCAATTTGAACCCTACATACAAAAGTCAACCCTAAAGTCAAATTTTCTATATCTCACAATTTAAGAACTTTTATAGATTCTAACTACCACCATTGATTTTATAGACCCCAAAAATGGAAGGATAGATCTACTCAAAACTCCAAAACAAAAAATGCAAATCCAATAAGGTACCTATGTAACCTAAACCCTTAAAATCCTAAAGCCTTGGCTCAATCTTCAATTCAATCGGTTATGTACTAGCTGAGGAATAAGTTCAGAGGTGGGGCTTGTACAACCGAATCACCAGGTGAAATCATTCCTTAAATTCATCATATAGATCATGTTGAATCAAGGTTACTTCAAAAACAATGAGGTTAGAGTTAAAGATAAGGCAGCTAGGAAAACAAGCTTCCATGCACACAATTGCAAACTTGCACACCGAAAAAATTCTCAACCTTTCAAGTGCACAATTTCTAACCTAATTTTGTAGGCTAGAGCTAGACAAAAGAAAAATAAAGGGAAAATTCCCCTCCCCCCCCCCCTCCCCCCCCCCGAACTATAAAAGCAAATCTTCACCAAAACCTCATTGAAACCAAGAAGCCTTGTCATGCTCAAAGAACATCAATTGTTGGGCCTTTGCTTTCCATCATGAGAGGAGTTCAAAAATCAAACTCTATCATTGCTGCACATCCCGTTCCAGATCCGAACCCCCTCAATGCCGAAAACACGATGCTACATCTGCATGGAGGTAGTCTTAAATATAGATCAAAAACCAAAAGATTGAATGCAAATTCCTATGCATATGCTTTGTTTTGAATGATATATGGTGCCATAATTTAAGGATAAAAAATGCCCACAAATGAACACTTATCTTGGCTATGGCTGTAACAAACATGCCTAAATTTAAGAAAAACGATATGATAGCACCTCCATTCAATCTAAGTTGGAAGTGAGGTCAATGAAAATAACTTTGTGCCTACTTTTGTCTGCACTAGAAGCACAATGACAAGTGTCCTTAAAATCATTCAAATCAAATATTGAAATTGACGTTTAATTATTAGTCGAGCTGCTGTACTTGATTTCGGAACTTTCCAAAGAAAAGACTAGCTGCCTCCTCTTTCGTTTATTCAGATCACTAACCCAGCTGAGATGTGGCTATTTCAAATAATTACATGCGTGGTCGCATGCATCCAAGACGTCAACAAAACTAACCAAGTCAGCTTCTTTTGACTTTATGGAATACACGATAGTTGGGTGTAGCCACTTCTTTAGCTCGGAAGAGGCTCTGATAACATGAACAATCTTGCTTGGTTGTTTAGGCGAAGACGTTTGTCTAGCATAACTAGTTGCTACCTGCATCCACAAATGAAATTGACATGTTGTCTAATGTACAGGTACAAGTATGCAAAGAGCTTATATCTTTCAATCAAAAAGACAAACTACAACTCTTAAGTATCTCTTAGCCAAATAATTGTAGATCTCTGTTGTTCTAGGAAGAGACCTAAATCCTAAACCATTTATCCAAATTCATAAAGCTGAGGTCTACAAAAGCAATCCGAGGATACAAATACAAATATACTAGTTTCAATCTCCTCTACAATCTAAAACACTATCATAAATCCCTTCAACAAAATGATCTAAGACAATACCACAGTTTCCTTGATCAAAAGCAAACAATATTGTACTACAATACTATCTGCATCTAGTGAATCAACAAGTATTCAAGTATCAAGAGTGACGTGAAGCTTGTCAAAACCAATTGAATCAACCAAAAATAGGCTATTTAGATTTGAAGATACATACAATGTTTTCATTGAAGGCAAAACAAAGGATGGAGCGTTGATTCTTGATCCAAGCTGCAAAAGTTGCCAAAGGTCACTCACAGCAATGTCAAGTGCACTTGTATAAATCACAAGACATATGAAAAACATTGTTTGTAGAGTTTAAGGTGGCACTGCACACGTGACAGTAGACAGTGAAGAAAAAAATATGCATACTAACAAAAACGTATCAGCAACGACTATTAAGAAAAACTTCTAAGATAAACAACCACTAGCTCGACACCACAATGATTCTCCATAGTATATGCACTTTTTCTAAATGTTTAGTGAACTGCAACCATAGTGCTAGTTACATATTTTGATCCTATCTTAATCCTATCCACTCACTAATAGTTACGTAGCATTATTCATATTTATTGTAAGTAAATTCAAATGGAAAATATTTTTATACAAATAAATATGCAGAAACATGTGCAAGACAATTTCTGGTTGCGAACCTGTCGTACGTGCAGTCTAGGTATCCTTAATACAAAGATGTGCTAAGATAACACAAAATATTGTCCCAAGGAATTCTAGGTGTTATTGCAAACTCAGGCTATCCAAAATTCTGGATATCCCTCCAAAACAAAAACCCAAGCAATCTGTATCTCAATCTCTTTACTCTTTCTCCTTTCAGATAATACTATCTTCCAGAATCCAATCCAGATCCGTCCTTTTCCGGAATCTAGTAACTCTCAATCAAAACTTTGGTTTCTGTACCTCTGTTTTATCGTCAGGGGGTCTATTGTTGGTCTTTCAGAGGGGTAGGAACTCACCACTTGTAATTCAAACAATCATACAAACAAATACACAAACAACTCTCTCCGGATTTGTGGCAGGAAAGAGGCAGACCGTAATCCTCATAGTTCTCCAGATGATCTTTCCGAAAAACAGGTCACTCAGAATCCACTTTCTACTCCTTTACTACAACGACAGATCAAGCATCCAGAACCAGTAGCAATGTTGTTCGAGACTCTCAGACTGATCCGGAAGTAAGCAGGCCTTCCGATGGTGGGAAATATTCTATTGGAGGGGAATATTTTGCTGGCGGTTGCTTATCTCCGCACGAAGCCCTTCCTGGGTTCCGGACGCGCATCCATTCTACTCTTCCGGATCACTATCCCAGTGGTTTGTAGACACAATGCACTAATCCTCCTTCACAATTCTAGAATTCTCTCCAACGCAGACTACAGATCACACCCAATTGACTTAGATCCGGACTCCTCCTCCCCCGTCTCCCTCACACTTCAACACTTTTGCAAATACTCGTACTCATGCACATAGCCGGATTCAAAATATCCACAAGGGGTCTCCGATTAAAGAAAGCAAAAAAACACAATCAAAATGTACTTTAATGGGCTAGAATGGAATGAGAGGGCAACAAGCTTGCCCTCCCTTTAAAACCCAAACTAAAAAGCAAAAAAGCGAAAAGGGCACACCTGGAAATCAAGGTGGCCAATCAAACTAACATCCGAAATAATTGGAAAAACCAGGCCGGCGGCCTCCTAAGAATCCAAAACCGGGTCCCACCTCCGGAAAATCCGAGACGGAACAAATTCAAAACAAACAAACAAAAATCCATCAAACTAACTACTTCCTCCTCGATTTCTTCACGCTGCTCCCTGCTTTGGTCGGTGAAGATTTCACCGACGTGCTCTTGGTCTGCACCCGGGTGATAATCGTGCGCCCTTCAGGCGGAATGGCCTTGTCCTTCGACTCCCTTCTGGTTTCACATTCTTCCTCCTTATTGTCCAAAATCTCCAACGGAATTTTATTGCCCTTAGGTGGAGAAGCTTGCTGCATGTGGGTGAATTTCTCCGAATAGTTCTGAGCCGGATTCTTGATGGCCCTCGACGGTCCGGCCAGGCTACAACAAACCACGGACTTTGGTGTGCGAAGATTGCAGCTCCAGCTAGTCGGGCCAGCTCACCTATAAGAAAGGAGAGTCTTGTTCTCGGAATCAGGTCTCTTGCCTTTTCTGATGTTGAAGCTTCCGGTACTGTCACAACAGCTCTTGTTGTCCTCACCGGAACAGACGTCCCAGTTCCTCCTTTCCAAACATCAGGGGCATACTGGTCTCATCAATCAGCATATCTTCTCCCCTTACCGGATTCTCCTCCAGAACTGCTTCTCTGGCCGGAGTTTGCAAGTACTTCTGAGCATTCACGACCTCCGGGAAATCCTCAAAATCCAACTCCCTCCCCAGGTCAAGTTGCCCCAGCAGCTGTTGCATCTCCGCCAACGCCTTCTCCATTCAGGCTTGGTAATCAATGAGCACCCTTAGCACATTTGGTCCGGATGGGTGAGCTTCGTCCGTTAGCTTGTCGGTGAAGAGCCAAGCTCGTAACACTTGCTCCACCGGAGCTGCCACCAAAGTCAACAGATTTCGGACGAAGTTGGAAGCGTCTGCCTCCTTTGTCCTCGCCACCTCTAGCTCGCTCTTTAGCTGAGCCACCCGGGATTCGAGATCTATCTTGTCTTGCTACAGATTCCGGATGCGAAGCTCTTGCACCTTCAGTGCCCCCGAATCCGTCCTCTTCCGGATTGCGTCCGCTATCTGTTCCGAGCAACTCAATCCCAAGAGCGTCATGGCCCCGCAATGTATTCTGCCATCTCGTTGTGGATCAACCAACACTTGTTGGCCCACTTATGTCCGCGCTCCCAAAACTCCTTCATGGAGTCATTTTTCGGATACTCCAGTTGCGGTTCGTCATCCATAACCACCTCCTTGCCTCGCGCAGCCTGATCTGTAAACTTCCGTCTCTTGATCCGCTTATGCGTCAAGGTTTGCTGCTCTGATTCTTCTTCTTCGGATTCTCTTTAGATGGGTTGATCCGGTTGATCTGGTTGGACTTCTTCCGTAAACCTGTACTTCAGGACTTCCTCTCCATGGATGTACGTATGCATCTCCGGTTCATTCAAAAAACCCTGCTAATGATAAAGATGGAAAAGATACGGGCTGAGCGAGATAGCTTTTTCCGGAAGTTGCATGCGCGACTAACTTGGAGACTACATCCGTGATGAGTCTACCCCAGTTCATCGACCTACCTTCCATCGCTCCAAATATGGTGCTTGCAAGTGTTGCCGTAACCTGGGTTGGCTTCTCCGGATATAGAATTGGAATGAGGAACTCCAAAATCCGGCTATGCCTATCCTCGATACAGGCATGAATACTGTATCCTTCCTTATTATGCGCCGGACCGTGGAACTTACTTCGTTCGGTCCTATCATTACGGGGAGCTAAACCGAATCCGACTTTCCGGAATGAATACACTTCCGCCCAGATGTCCTCCGTCCAAAGTTTGGGTTGGCCTCTCACAGTCAACTGAAACTGATTCGGAACTTCCACTACAAGTTCCGCTATGATTTCGTCATTCTTCAAACTCCAGGGGCGTTGCAACAATCCGGCGCATCCTATTGTTTCTAAGTCCTCCTCTAAGTGCTCCCGGACTTCCAGATCCTTAGGAATCGCTGGAGACATCATCCAAGCTGGCCTTGCCATAGTTTACCGAATTGCTAATCCGGTGCAATCAGCACCAACCTCACTAATCTCTCCCTAGCGCAGTCCTAACTCACCACTTTCACTCTCTAAGCGCACACCACAAGTATAAGATGAAAAAGAGAGAAGAAATGGAAGCTGAGCCCTTAAGTACCCGACGCTCGGCCGACAGTTCCCTAGGGGAACGGGTATGAGACCTTTCCCGTAATGTTGCCCTAGGGGTCTAGGACGGAAGGCTACCGATCGTAGGCTTTCCAAATCCGTCTTCTGTCTTACGGCTTCCGTCTGTCACCGGAATATTTAACCGGCTTAGGAATTCTAGCAATCCAGATATTAGCTATTTCTAATTTCTTTCTAGCTAACCCAAATTCTGAGATACTAATAAAAAATTCAAAAAAATTAGAATATGCTAACCCAGTTTTATCCTATTTCCTATCTATTGGACTTTCCGTATTCCTATAGAACCCAGATGCGCTTCAAATACAAAAAATGCAAAGAAAAGAATCCTTTTGTTGCATAACAGCGTACTTGGAAGAACAAGCAGACACTGAAACATCTCAAAATGCAATGGCAACCCGAAACAAAGACAATTGAATGCTGAACTCAAATTTAGAATAGACTCGAAGCTCTCAGCAAAAACACATTTTGAACGCCCTAAGACCTCGGCATCCCATGACAAGGTTATCAAGTGGCGCATCCACAACAATGTTTGTACACAACCACCCATCCCTATTTGCTTTGGATACGGGCACTACAAATGCGATTTTAGGGTAAACTGAGAAATCGAACACAAATAACAGGAGTAACTTCTAGTTATACCTTGGGAACAATTATAGGTCTACTATGTCCAATGCAACACCATCATGACTCACAAATGAATGAACCAAAGAACTAATCAATACGAAGCTAGAAGTGGCTGTTTCAAGAGCGGTATTAAAGTCTATGAATTTCAAGCAGGCCAATGCCAAAAAAATTACGGATGCCGGTCTTTTCCCACAAAAGCTCAGTTCCTCCCTTGAGAAGCATCTCTTTGTTTACTACCACAACAAGAAGGTGACCGTCTGGGCGCAAAATATCATTTAGAGTCCACTTCAAAGCCTATCTGCTGCTTGGCGAGTAATTGAGTGCCACCCTGATATACCTCTCATCATTCATCTTCAAAAGTCTTGAATCCTTCCTGATGCAAGTTCAACCTTCACAGCACAAAAAATGCCTTGTAAATTCCAAACTTAGTTTTCCAGATCTTCGTTCCTCACGAGCAACAATAATCCTCAGACGATTGCAAGAAAATGAGAAGGTTCAAGCTCCATCTTATATTATCATTCCAGTAGTAATCAATTATCCGCACCATCAATCAACCTACACGAGCATAAAACACTCTCTCGTTTAAATGACCCCCATCCAAAAAAAGAAATCTCTCAACAAATCTAGTAAGAAGAACGCAACAGCTTCTATAGTATAGAAATCTACAAACTAAAACAGCAACAACAATTTCGAAACCAATTCCCCCTGGCACCAAAAAATAATTCAACTCAAGACTATAAAGAAATGCTTGCAATGAAATGAGCCAACAAAAAAATTCTTTCCTCAAAAACACCAAACTTTGGCACGCTCTACAACCTCAAAAGTACAGATATTCACCACTCAATTTCAAGCTTTTCAAGCAGGCATCCCCAATTCACAACCCAAAAAAAATCTTTTATCAAGTTAACCCAGGGTTGACAAGACATACGTATGTCCAGACTCAAGTTTGGACATCCAGAGTTCATGGGCACTACTTCTTGGACATCCTGTGACATTCAGTCAAGAACTGCCTGCCCGTCTAGTGGATGGTTGGCGGAAGGTTAGAAGTTTGAATGGACAGCCAAGAGGTCAAACGGGAAGTCGGACAAGTGGTTGAAAATCTAGTTTAATTTTTTGGCAGTAGTAGAGGTAATAGGGAACAAGATATAGGCACATTTTGGCTCATTGAAGGCCCTTATTTATTTCTATAAGTGGATATTTTAAAAAACTTAGAAGGAATCTATATAAAAATAATAGATCATCATGCCCCAACCATCATTTTGTGTGTATAGGCATTTTTCTTTTACAAAAAGTTCTCTAAATTTGGATTACTATTAGAGAGCAAGTTATCTAGGTCAGTAGCTCTTTTGGGAAGAAAAAAAATGAAGCAATTACACCTTGCAGTGGAGTGACAAAAATAGAGGTCAACTTCAAATAGCTTACAAGGTCAAAAATATAGACAAAATTGCATGTATTTACTTACAAAAATGGCTACTAAAATTGACACCTTTGCAAAGCAAAATGCAAGTTAACTACACTAATGCAATGTTACAATAAGAAAGAAAGTCTAACAAACCCTAAATACAATTTTGTTATCTCACATTAGATGTGGTTTGAGTACATGGGAAGGCAATTTCAAGGTTTTGCCTCTTTCTATGAACTAGCACACTATTGTTAGAATATTTAATTAATAAAATCTAAAATATTTTTTATACTATTTTTTCAAAAAATATTAAATAATTAATTAAATAATATATATGACATGGCAGTCACTTAACCACATCAGATTGCTGATATGGCATAGTTTCCATATTTTCCACTACCTAGGAATTACAGCCTTGTTTGGCCCCCATTAAATCTAATGATGCTGCATCACACTTATATTTCTTTAATTCCTCCCTCTTTTCTATATTCCTTCATGATATGTTTCAAAGGCAATTGGACTTGTAGACCATGTGAAAAGTATACACAATACTGAACCTTGACAAACTGATGTCATTTTAGGTTGTCTCACCAAAGATTATCTTCTAAATTGCCAAAGCTAAAAAAATGATATATATTAAATTTTGCATTTATTAATAGATAATTAGACTCACTTGAACTTATGAATGTCATAAAAAAAATAATAACCAATCATTTAGATAGGAGCTCTAAGCCCATAATTTTTTCTTCCTAACTTCAATTTAACTTCTAAAGGTCCAAGGTGGTTTTCCTATCAAAAACCACTCAAAACTATCATTTCTATTGCAAAGAGAAAAGAACTGTAAAAACTATTTTTTTGCTTATCCAATGGTAAGATCTTATACTTTACTAGTATATGATTAGGTGGAAGAAATTTTAGAAACTTTGACCATGTAGATTTTAAGATATATGCATTTGAAGTGAAGAAAGCAAAAAAATTGCACCTTGCTTGACTACATTTTTTGGCTTTGAGTCTTTTTAGTTCAAACTTTTTGCACCACTGATTTTGATTTTCTACATATTTATGTTAAATAGTTGAATTGAGATCTCCAAAAAGATTTAGGAAAAGAAAGAACATAATTTTCACTCATTCAAAATTTGTTAAGTAGAGGTGGACTCAAGGTTGAAGAAAAAACTAAATTGTTAATAGCTTTTAGATGGAATTGAATCACAATAATTCCAACCGTAAGATTGTCTTAGCAAGAAAATCTAACCTTGTCTCACAAAAATTATGGAAAAATTCTAAAAATTGCATTCAAAATTGAATTCTACAAGTTATTTTTTTCAAGAAGATGCTTTGATTGCTCAAAAAACTAAGATTGTCCATAGCATTCTCATTATTAGTCCATATTAAATGAAACAAAGCTTCACATGTAGACAAAAATATTATCGTTTGAGAAAAAAAATTGGAAAAAAATAATTTGACTTTCTATGATTTTTTTTGTGCTACTTGCTAAACTCCATTTTTGCTTATTGTGCTATAATTTTTGCTCCGGGCATCAATTAAAATAAAAAATTATATATATTTACAAAGCTCTTGAAAAAATATACAACCTAACAAATTCCAAAAAAAATCCCACTAAAAATTGAGACAATAGGAACCTGCTTGGACCCAAATTGTCCCTCGAGGGGACAAATGGTCCTTTAGGGGTTAAGAGATCTATCTTTTTATAGAAAGACAATAACATCGTACACAATTTACTCAAATTTCAAAGTCAAAAGCATTTTAGCCACAATTCTACAAGCCCTTGAAGTTGTATCCTTCAAATCTAATTGGTAGCTGACCCTCTCTCACTTCATCAAACATAACTTTGTCATGCAAGCTCTAAATTAGACAAGCTATAGCTTTTTAAAATTACAAAAATAAAAAAAAATATACTCACCAAATTTCATTCAAAAACTCATAAAATACACCAAAATATTGGTTCTTCTCCCAAATGATATTCTAAAAACAAAACAATGAAAAAGAAGGAAGAAACTTTGTCTCTTTATCTCACTTCAAAGGGCCACATCAACCCATGCTTATGCCATATTTTTCCTATTAGCTACACCTTTTGGCCTTCCTATCACTTTATCTACCACCTGAACTTAGTCACAAACATCTGATGTCAATAAATGACAAACTATCTCTACCATTCTTCCCTTCAACTTCATACACACAAAATGAAGTTTGAAAACACTTCTAAATACAAAATCAAAGGTTTTAAGATTTAACAATTGTCTATTGGAACTAAAAGACAATTTCAAAGAGAACATCATTCCATCTGTAAGAACTAAAGGATGTGTTTAATAGTGGCTGCAACATAATCCACACGATCTACTTTAGTTAGAGGACTGACTAGCTCTTCTAATCAACATTGATGGCCACAACTCTTTTTGACAGGTTTGACCATGCAATAGTATTGATGGTCATTTAAACATTTAAAACTCTTTGAATGTCACCTCTCAGCTATCAAGCTCAACACATTCAACCTATAATAAGGTTACCAATGCCCGAGCGTCATGCTAAAGGTTTTTGTACCATCATTGCTCCACACAAGGTTGCTTTGGGTGGCGAGAAAACTCAGCTTCTTCTTGTGGACCCTCATACGGCAGTACAAGACCGATGGCAAAAGAGATTAATCCGGCAATTGAAACAAAGAAAACTTAAAGTCAAACTTCAGTTGAGGCTTTTCAGCTTGAGGCTTAGGAACCTTTCAATTTGACATACTAAATCCAAAGTGAAAACAAAGGAAAACTACATCAAATTGCTTTAGTGGTTCCCACTTCAAAAGAGTTTGCCTGTCATGTCAATAAGAAGTCGTCACCTTGAAGTCTTTTTAAGTGATATCATCTCCCGAACTATATTGTTATAATCAAAATCCACAAAATAACATATAAATATATATTTTTATATAATTCATGCATTTGCAATGCGACACTATGGAATCTAATATAGGGGGGACCAAATCAATAGAATTGAACAATACATTTCAATGGAATTTAGACCCAACAACATGACCAAAACAACAAAAGTAAACAATACTTTTGGTTGTAGTTCTATTATATTGGTCATATTTTTCCTAGTAGTGCATGTAGCATATGCTCTAAGATATTGCTAAAAGTGTGAATTTCATTCAAATATTTATATCTACTTCATCATAAAAGATGTGTGGTTAGATCATTCCTTTATATCTAACAGGGTGGGAGCCAAATAATATGCCAAGATATGCTTCATCAAGAAAAATGGGTATGAATTTAATCCTTTTTTGTTGTCGTGGTACATTTATTGCAATTTATAAGTCCAAAACCAAAATCAACATGATCTTTTATAAGAATTGTAATAATGACCTATACTATGATATGTGTGGCAGCTCACTAAGGATGATTTGTCTACTCATAAAAGTAAATAGTTTCATAGTGGTCATCAAGCACATACTAGACCTCTAGATCTATTGGCTTCTCACTCAAATTTTGAATAGTCCTAAAGTTGCATCTATAGTGTGGAAGATCAATAGTCACAAAGTCAAAGTCTTTGTGTTAATCACAAAGTCCAAGGTTACAAAGTGCCAATCCTAATAGCAAAGCTTTGAGATCAAAAAGTCACAGCCCCGTGTGCAATGAACTTGTTCCATCGGCATTAGAATACAGACTTCACAACTCAACACAAGAACTATTGTACTATCTCAAACTTTCAAAGGAACTCCGTATAAGTTCATCAGAGAAGTATTTTGAATGCTTTGTAAGTCAATATACTAAACTTGTAGGTCACGAAAATAGTTGTGATGAACACTTCTATGATTTCAATATGGAACAAATTAATGAGAAAACAATCCGCTTTGACGATCTCACTTGGCCGCTTGAGGTCCTCCACAAATCAAATTTTTTGCAAAGCTGGTGCCATGTATCTAAGATTCTAAGTAGACAAAGCATCAATGAGGTTCAGCAAGTACGTGCACTATACAACGCAATGACAAAATTGGGTGACAATCACTAAAAAGTCAACACACTCCAATTGCTAAAAAAGTAGGCAACAACAATAAGCTTGGTGTTGTAAGCAATGGCAAAGTATGTAGTGGGTAAGTAGGGAGGATTTTGGGCACTCTCAATCCAAAGGCTTTGTCAAATTGCTATAGAGCATGAACCATTTGGACAAGTGCAATCTCTCATTTTTTAGTATAGTTTCAAAAGTAGTGGACAATCCAACAACTACAACCGCAGCTGGTGGTTTGGAAGACCTCAACGGTAATGAAGGAATCCAATTAATAGAGAATGGAGTCCATCAAGATGATGCAAATATTGTACTTCCTTTTCTATGACCAAATTTTGTAACCCATGGATATGATTCATCAAAATCAAACTTGATAAGGGGAAAAAAGGAATATTATTGTTCTGAAAATGAGGAGGTAAATGGGGGAGTTGAAAGAAGTGTGGACATGGATGCCGCTAATTCCATTAGTGTGAAGTATACCTTTAAGGGATCAACATTGTCTTGAATTAGTTTTACATATTCTCCTAGAATAAGGAAATTTGTTGGTCTCTTGGATCCTAATACGAGTTTTTGACACACGTCATCATTCATTCAACTATTCTCTTTTTTCAGCCTTATATTGTTTTGCGGAAGATTATGGTAGAAACCAACCAATAAGCAACACCACCAAATGTAAATGGGATTGCTCTAGGAAGACCAGGATGGATGCCTATAAACATGACAAGATTGAAGGTATATATTGCAATATGCATGTTCATTGGGTTGAAGAGGCAACCAAATTTGAAGACATTTTGTCATAGCCTGTGGATTTTCTCTCTCTAAATAGGTTGGGAAAATGAAGGATTTGTCAGGCACCCAATATGGGGCAAGTGCATTGATTTGTTAGTGACACAAGGGGATAGTTTCAAACGTAATTGGACGCTTGAAAAATACCTCAAACTAGATGAGTTGATGATTAGGTATAAAAGGTCCTATTGATTGAGTATACAATACATGCCTAAGAAGCCTCCAAAATGGAGCATTAAAGTATGGTATCTTGCAAATTCAAGTCTAAGTATGTATTCAATTTATATGTTTATTGTGGAGCAAATCCGAATGTAGTACCTAATGAAGTTCCGGTACACTACAAGAGAAAGGGGTGTTTTAAATAGTGTCCTCGACATCACGTCTTTCAAGTAACGTCTTTTAAGTAAGTTTTTAAGTAAAATTTTACTAAAAAGATTGTCCTTTTAGTAAAATTTTACTTAAAAACTTACTTAAAAGACGTGATGTCTAGGACACTACTTAAAACACCCCTTTCTCTTGTAGTGGTAGTACTTCATAGAGAGCCTTAATTAGTACACAAAATAGTCATGGATTTGATGTGAGGTTTTATTAATAAGAGACATGTTTTTGTCACCACCAACTTCTTCTCTAGTGTAGGCTTATCCACAAGGTTGGCCATAGTCCACATTTATGCCACTCGGACAATACAACATAATTGCGTAGGTTTCCTTTTGGAATTGAAGACATTGAAGAATTGGAACAATTTTCCACAAAGAACATTGGAATGGAAAATGTCTGAACTTAGGAGCATTAGTAGTTTCCTATGGAAGGACAAATACTCCATTCTCCTAATTTCCATTCATACATTATCTATTGATTTTCCTTACATCCTAGTGCCTACGATTTGTTGCATGAATGACCTTCCGTTTTTGTTCCACTTTGGCCGTTTTTAGCCATTTTGGGGGGAGTACTATAAAAATAGAAAAACGTTTTTAAGAAAATATGAAAAATATGAGAAATGTATACACCTATAAGAAGAAGATACCCCATGAAAGAAAAGCAAAGTTTTTTTATTTAAATAGGAGAACTAGAAAAGTGCAAAATCGCAAGAAAATACATACTTTAACATTTTAATTTGTAAAAAATAGAAAAAGTAACTTAAAAAAAAATTGAAAAACCATATTTGAGAAGACTTCATGATGAAGAGATTCCACCAAAAAAATGATCCTAAAACCATCTTCAATGTTCAGAATTGCGTGCGCAAGGGAGCCCTCTTTACATGGACGTAGAGGATATAAAATAAAATACTTTTTAATTTCCCTTGGTAAAAACATGAGTTCCTACTATGGGAATAGACCATAGAAATTTCATCTCCAAATCATTAAATTTGGGGATTCCTTACGTAGTAAAAACCCTAAAATTCAAAACGTGACAAATTAGTTTAAATGATTTTTTAAATAATAAATTATTTTTGAAAATTTCTGAAAAATATGAGATATGATTAAACTCATAAGAAGACTTTCCATTAAAAAATTTAGGTTCATACAATTCATGCTTCTAAAGTTATTGCAAAATGAAGCTTCAGCACTACATTTGTGACAATGTTTTAGTACTGGTCTTTCATGCAATCACCCCTACTCGTTTGGAATATACCATGCATATGAAGGGCGTCAATGTGGAAATGAAAGCATCCCATTCATGCCAAACTAGATCACACAAGTGGTGGCACTGAATGTTTTTTTTCCTTCTAGACACCATGATGGTGAATATGTACATTTTTAATTATGACCTTTTGCATGTACATTACCATGAGAGAATTCCAATGACACACCTACAATTCAAGGTAAATTTGCATGATGCTTTACTACAATATTGGAGAGGGCGCAATTTGGAAATAGAATAAGAAAGAGAACAAGAAGTCACATAAGTCAGGCTTATGTGGTTGCAGAACCTAAGTTGTAGCTTTTATTGTCGTGCATGCAATATGCCATATATTTGTTTAAATCATGGATGTTTTGAGGAGTTTCACTTTCATGTAGGGGGATGTTGTGGATGTCATCCAACTCTTTGAGAGCATGTTCATTCTAAACACTATCCTTTGTTGCTTGCATTTTCATTAAATTGTTCTTTTGGTGGAATGAGATTGTAGTACTTATTCAGAAGTTTTGGATTCAACCCAGTAACCCCTAAAGGACCATTGTCCCTTCGAGGGACAAATGAGATTTTGGGCAGGGTTTCTACGGGCTGATTTTTGTCATGTTTTTTTGAAACTTTTTTGGGAGATAGAAAAATTGATAAGCTTCGTGGACATATATAATTATTTTCAATCGGTGCCTGGGAACAAAAGTTATGCCCAAATAAACTCAAAACAGCGGAAAAGGGGCAGCAAAAAAATTTTGCAAAAAATTTAAAATTAAATTTTTTTTTTTTCCTTATAGATTATTTTTTGCCTCTTTGCAAAGCTTTGATTCATTTCATTTGTGTTTTATGAAAAAGTTATGGACAGTCTTGTTTTTCGGGCAATTAGAGCATCTTCTTGAAAAAAATAACTTGAAGGATTCATTTTGGAATGCAATTTTTGCAATTTTTCAAAAGAATAAGTTCCACATGATTTAGTTTTTGTACTAGAACAATCTCACCATTGGGATTAGTGCATTTTAATTCCATCTAAAAAATATTAACATTTTAGATTTTCCTTCTATCTTGTACCTACTTCTACTTAACAATTTTTTTAGGAATGAAAATTAAGTTCTTTTGAGTTTCTTTCTCAATTCAATTACACTCTAAAAAGATTTAAAGCTCAAAACTTTGTAGTGCAAAGATTTAAGTTAAAAATGTTCAAAGTCAAAAAATCTAGTCCGGCAATGTACTAAAAAACTTGTTATTTTCACTTCAAATGCAGATATTTTGCAATCTGTGCAGTCAAAAACTTTGAAACTTTTTCCATACATTCTCATACTAGTTAAGTATAAGATCCTACAATTAAATGTGCAAAAAAAACAAATTTTAAATTCTTTTACTCTTTGCTCTAGAAATGACATTTTTGAGAGTTTTCTGGCAGGAAAAAGGCCTTGGTCCTTTAGGAATTAAGCATTTTCTTCTCCATTCAAAAATAAATTTATTGAGCTTTTTTGAGTAAAACATATGCAATTTTTATATATATACTAGCCTTATATAACTAATTACAGTCTATATAAAGGCTTGGAGCAAGCCCCTTGATTTCGAACTGAAAATTCAAAAACTAATGTTATGCCTAAATTCTCCATTCCATATTATGTAAGCTAAGCCATAGCCCCCAGCAATCCTAGTTGCAGCCCCAATCAAAGCCTAGCACAAGTCTAATAAGCAAAATCGCAGCCTCATTAGGCTCCAATTCATTCTATTGTACTAGAGAATGCGCCCTGGAGGGCCCATTCTGCCTTGCAAGCGGACACATGGGCAAGCCTTGGCCCATGAGTAGGGCAAAATGTGCCCTCTAGGGTACGTTCATTAGCGTTAAGAGTTGCTCCCAAGGGCAGAAATGGTGTTCCCGTGGACAAAATCGAACCCAAGCTGAATTGACCAGTTGACTGTTCATTCTGCATTGATATTGGTCTTCAAAGACGTCCAAATTGCCCAAGACGGCTCTTAACATAAACAAGAAATAAGTTACCTCCACAACAAACCTGAACGCAAAAGCGGTAGGGAGATGGTGTAGATAGGACAAGGACAAAAGAAATGCACCACCTTGAACTTCATATTTGAAGCTTGCCCGAGGTTTCCCTACAGCCCAAACTCAATCTAATCCCTAGAATCTTTAGATTTCAGATTTTTGGTTATCAAAATAATTCTTACAAAAGAAAACAGGTTGGACAAAGTCTCCACCATTCAGATTTTATTTGAAATATTTCTTTGAAGAAAATATGAAATTCTTCATATTAGTCCATATTAGGCTCTTTTTTTTGACAACCTTGTCAATACATTGCACTTGTTTCCTATATGCTATACAATTCTAAATGATTTGAAACTTTCAAATATATAGCCTACTTCGCTTGAAGAACCAATCTAACAATGTACCACCTATACAAACATTTTTTCATACAAATGTGACCTTTCCACTTTGGGGCTTGGCTAAAAAAAATTTGTTGTCAATTCATACCTTAGTATCTTAAGAATTTGGTACTTACACAAATGGCAATTTTGGGACGTTTTGGAAAACATAGTAAAAAAACTTTAGTAAACGGTGGACTATTTATTCTTTAGATTTTGGTTTTATGACCAACCTATGTGACGGTGTGGTGGCCCAGAGAGCTTCTACTTTGAAACTTCATAGTCGTTACATAGCTTGTCTAAAAATTATAATTTTGGGGAGGCATGATTTCAATTGCTAATACTAGATAAATGTTTTTTCTTGGAAAAGGTGTCTATGCTGAATTGCTTATCTTGACAGTTTTGGGTGTTTCCACCTTGTAAGGAAACTTTCTCATTGGCCAAGGTCTAAGAAATGGTCCAGCTTGTCCAATCAATCTGATTGGCTGACAAGAGTGCTCAGAATTTTATTTTTTGTCTTGGCTTTGTACTATTGTACCTTTTTTTCCCCCGCTTTCAGAAAACAGAGGTAGCTGTATAAGTGCAATACTTCGTTTGTGCAGCAGAGCAGCAGTTGTTCAAAACAGGTCGGTGCACAGGTCCCCATAAAGCCTATTCAGACCATCACAGGTGCACTTACCTTACTGCAGCATTTGTTCCAAAACAGGTCAATGTAAGATATCAGTGTCGTCATTGGCAAGGTCAAAGTTAAGCTTAATCGACAAGTTCGAACAATCTAAGAACTCCAAATCTTTGTCCTTCTCAGCACCAATAAATGACCCAAATACAGATGTTCTACAGTAGATTGATATTGGTAATTTGGTATGAGAGCTGCAACATCCTACTCAAACCGCAAGCTCCTGGGAATGTACCCAGATCTAGGTCTGAAAACTGTACTGTACAACATGACATTGACATTGAGGAACAAAACCTCATAAATCCAACCCAAGAGCAGTTAATTACCAACATAAACTGTAATTTGAAACTTCTCAGCAATGATTATGAGGTGATGCATGTCGAACACATGAGACACAATGATATTATCACTGACAAGCCAAACTGGTCGCAAGTGAGTAATTATTCTGAACATAATTGTATCTTGTCAATGATGTGGCTGAAGCACTTCGTAGTCTCGATCAATAGAAGTAGCTACCTCTGTTTTCTAAAAAGGGGGGGAAAAGGAAGGGGGGGAAGAGGGAAAGAAAAAAAAAGAAAAAATTACAAAATTACAAAAAGGTAATATCCTATCAGGGACTATACCGGAAAAGGGGAAGTGCTGTAAAGGGGGGGGGGGGGGGGGGGGGGGGGGGAGGTTGAACGATTTTACAGGCTTACGTCTGTGTCAAGTGGACTCTCGCTCTCTCTCTATCATGAGGTTCCATCCTCCAAAATGTTTTCTAGCTTTTCTACTACTTCCCTAACGAAAGAGTGTGACCCATGTACCTGTATTTTACCACAAAAACACAGAAAATTATATTCCACAAGGGAAGCTCATCATCCTTTCTGTCTACCAAGCGCAATTTCATAACGATAGCTGCTGCTGTGTCACCACCCAGTCCTGGCGGGTCCTCTCACGGAGGCCCGTTCTCCTCAAAGAGGTCCAAGAGCCCCACAGCCTGCCAGAACCCAAGTGCAACACACCCAGTGTTATCAAGCCATGTGCCACGTGGACCCACATGTGCATATTATCCTAGAAGATTTCGAAGATTAGACTACAGCACCAAAAAACAAGAGAACTTGTTCGCTACGTTACCTCGGGGACAGAGAGCTGGAGACGAAACTTGGGACCATCATAATGGTGCAGCACAGGTCTGAATGAGTCCTCTTCCAAAGGCTTGCACAGCTTGCGAACACGGGTGCGCACCTAAATACAAGTGACAGTATATTGGATTAGCAATTCTTTTTGAGACACTTAAAATCCTACAATAGTGATACACTGAGTTTAACCTTCAGTGTAAAATCTGCATCCCTTTCAAACTCATGATGACAAATATGATCCAAGACAGATAGCAACTCGTGGTGTTTCAATCGTTACATGTCAAAATAAAGAGCCAACCTGAGCAGGGAATCTTGATTCTCCTCGACATTTTTTGTCTTCCCAAGCGGTAGGATCTATATTTGAACCTCCAAAACTCGCAGCCTGTCATACAAACGCTTGGAATGAATACCCCACACCTAAAATGCCTCGTACAAAGCTCATGGACGGTAACGCCTACGTTCCGTGCATCTTACTCCCCAGTGCCTATTACTTACCGACAATAAAAAACTAAATATCTTTTAACTAAGAACAATGTCAATTAGAACTATAGTTAAGACCAACACTAACAGATCAGACGGGAGAAGCCATAAAACATCCGACTCACCTCAAAGATCCCATGGAGCTGGTGAGTAGTATAATTGTACAGAAAAAGCGGAAGCCCTGGTTGAATCGTGCGCACGGAGTCCCGGTAACGTTGTGGTAATCCTGCAACAGAAAAACTCTCAGATTAATCCCTCCAGTTTAACTCTTCATATCTGAGTACTACCACAAGTTTAAGAAGAACCAACTCTATGCCATTAATCATTCTGACATTTAAATTTGACAGAAAACTCAAGCCCCTCCTAAAAGATCGAAATGCACACAACAAAACCTTAAATTTAGATCCTCCCGGATATTGGAATCACCGAAATCTCCTACAAGTACACGGGCCTTAGAAAACTAAACTCTCCCATGCAATTATGATGGTGTCCACAAGGATCATGAAGTTTCCGTGCTACCACCTACTTGCTACAACCTCTCATCAATTATCTTCAGCACAAAAGAACCGAACGGAGGACAGTAGCTGGGACGTACCAAAGAGCTGGCGTTTAAGATCCTCCTGCATGGTGTCATTATTGCAAACGAATATATAACCTCCCAGTGTAACATTGCGGGGAAGGACTTCAGCTGACGGGAGCGACTTGAACCGCTTCTCATGACTGTTGGCGGTGACCTGGAACTGTTGTGAGGAATTGTTGTTGCTGTTGTTGTTGTTGATGATGCTGTTGTTGCCGTTGTTTCCATTGGAGACACTGCCAGTCTTGGAAGCTGCAGGAGCCGCGACTTGTAGTTGCTTCTGCTCCGATTGCTTCGACTCCGCGAGCGCGGCCTTGCTGTTCTCCTTGGATCCCCGCCGGCCCTCGCCGACCGTGCGCTTGAACTCCTTGGTCGGCGGGGGAGATTGCCGCTCCAGCTGCTGCGGCTGTTGGCGGTCATAATACGGCGCCGCAGCCGCGACCAGGCTCCAGTTTTGGTCCGTCGTCTGGGGGGGATGCGACCAGCTGTGGTTGTTGGCAACCCAATTCCGCTCCTTGGTCGAGTCGCCGGAGCCCCCAATTCCGTCCCAAAGCCATAGTGAGTACTGGCTCGCCAGCGGTGCTGAATGAATTAACCCCGCAATCTTTGCCACTTTGGGGCCGCACGAAGCCGCCCACTCAACTAGTCTATGAAAAAAACTGGCAGTAGTTTCAGCTTAACCCACCTACTGAATCCACCACCCCTCTTTCCTCTTTCGGACTTTTAGGTGTTTCCCCCCGACCAAGCCGGTTGGCAGTTTCTCTAAATAAATTCTAAGCACAGTTGAGCTCCTGAGGCAGAAACCCAATCAATGAAAACCTCGCAAAATCGCTGTATGTCCGATTCCTAGAGACCCTAAAAAGTGTGTATGCAGGGACACCAATTAGTGTCCCTTTGGGGAAAAAAAGGGGAAAAAGAGAACTAGATAAACGGCCCAAACCTCAGGTTTCTGGGCTCAACACCAAACGAGCCTTGACAAGGTCGCTCTCACCTCTCCCCGGAATTTTTTGTTTTCCTATATGGTAGTATACACGACGGCAAAACCCCTGATGAGAGGACGACGAGGAGGGTTGAGCTCCGGTGACCGCCACGGCGTCAGCCTCCCAGTAGACAGATGAAGTGTATGAGTGTGCCCATGGCAGAGTTTTTTCACCACAAGATGGGGCGGGAGAAGTTCCGACGGCGATGGCGCGCGATGTTGCAGCTGGGTCACCAGGAAAGACAAGCAAATCATACAAACAGTGGATCTCCTATAGAGTCAAGATTTCACGGTTCCAGCAGTAGTACCTCCCTGCATCACAAAATACGCTTCCCCTCAGCCAAAAAATAATAATTACGAAAATAAAATGAAGTCCGCACAGATATATTCCGCCGCCGGCAGCCTGCATGAGTTCTTCTCCCTCTCGTCCCCACACCTGCTTCACTACTTCAGAAGCCTAAAAGTAGCACAAAACTAAGTCTTCAAAGCGGCACTTAACTGACCAAAAAGAAAACCCCGCTACACAGACTAGTACAATTCTTCGCGTGATCGTCACTCGCTAAGACTAAGTCCGCAACAAGAAAAGAGCGCTGGCATCCTATTTTCAGGAGCTTCCGTCTCTAGGTTTCTCTAAGCTGCTGCCACCCAAAAGACCCGCTGAAGTGAGCGAGAGAATAGAAACGGAGGGCCGGAATGAGACCTTAAGGTTCCCCAGCGGCTTTCACAGCAATGGCCGGAAAAAAATCCCACATGCAGGGCGACGACGAACGAACGAACGAACGCACACACGCACGCAAGCACCGGGTAACCCCTTTGCGCTCGCTCGCTCACTCGCTCCGCGGCAACAGTAGCAGTAGTAGTAGCAGCAGCAGCACCAGCAGCAGCTCGGAATCCCAGATACAAGAAACGGCCCCGGAGGTACCACCCCCGCTCTAGAACAAGCTTGCTAGGCAAGGAACAAAAGCTGGGGCGACGCGTAGTGGAGGGACCCAGCAGCTGCTACGACACCTGACTTCCTGAAAATTCTTCCCCGCAATACAGACAACCCACTCGCACATCCCCTGCGTAGCTCTCTCCAGGCCGCGCCCTACGTCGCACGGTCAGACCACACCACGCTCAGTCACACCAAAACCTCCGCCTCCACCATTCCGATCACCACACTGGAAACCACGAAACCTCAAGATTGCACGACCTCTCCTCTCCTCTCCTCTCCTCTCCTCCCCTTAATAAAAAAATAAAAATACCACCCCCGACGAAACTCCTCCACACACGCGCTCCACGAACTAAAACCTTCGCCCCTTCCTCCCACAAGCTCTCATGCTTCTGCTCTCGTCACCACAGCGCCACTCCGACTCCTCAGGTCCAGACCCAACACGGCATGCACACCGCAAAGCCGATCAAGCGCACGCAACCATCGAACCAGCTCCACTGGAAGGACCCCGCTCTTCTCCTTCTAGTCTGGGAACGACGACGTGAGCAGCAAAAACAAGTGAGCACTACTGTGGTGGCGATGGTGGGGAGACTGATGAGAAGAAGAAAATGCTGCGACCCCTCCAACCAAATACAAAGCCCCAGGGTGCAGGGGATGGCCGTGGCAGCAGCCAAGGCGCGCGGGGAGCAAAGCAAGCAGCGAGGCCGTAGTCCCGCTCGGCCGTCGCAGCAGGCACGTCCTCGGACACACTAGAAGCTCGCACTCGTAACTGGCTCAACTTACGATTCCGTCTGTCGTGGCCAGTAACGTTCGCTGGGTTTTACTCGGCTGCTTTTACTCGGAAAAGTGCAGGTGGGGAGAGTTTTACTCCCCCTGCCGGGTATTTGGTACTCCGTATAACGGGGGCGACGGTACCAGAGGCCCTGTAGACTACGGTCGCACGGGGCCGGGCGGGGATTGCTGGGCGGGCTGGGTAAGAGCCCGTTTTCCATGGGATCTGGAGGCCCATCCAAGGTGCCCACGGGCAGGGGAGAGCAAAATCGCAGCAATGTACTTACAAAGAACATCCCAGGAAATGCGGTCCAGCCGGATGTCCAGAACCTCCAGCGCTGTTTGCACCTTTTGCAGAGCTCGAGTCTGGAGATCCGGTTCTGGACCGCCTCCAGACCCCCATGGAAACAAGGCCTAAGTTGGTGGGGGTGGGTGTTCACTAAAGGGTCGGACAAACTAAAGGGGTGAAGTGCATGACAAACATTTTCTATTACTTTCTTGGGGGACTAGTTTCTCTTGGGGATCATGGACAGAAGATTCAAAAGCATCAACCCATTTCATCCATACAGGCCTTCAAGAAATGACGACTAACTTGCCTAGATTTTATTGAAAATACATTGTTTTAGAAAGTCGTGGAAGGTTGGAATATGAAAATGATCAAATAGGATGCAAGATTAGTTTATTTCTATTAAATATACATTGCTTTGGGCCACAATATTATATTATATAATATATAATGACTCTCAAGGTTTTGTATAACAAGTCAAAACTTGCAATAGTTAGTTGAAAAATTGGGTTTTCTCCTATTAACTTTTGACATATAGTGCTACAAGTAGTGTTTTAAACATAAAATTGAAATGCAACATTTATGAATCTTATCCTTGCTTTAAATTAATTGTTGTTGAAACATAATAATACAATTTTGTACAAGTACAAAATTTATAAAGTTCCATTTTGGGATGGATGAGAACTCCTTTGGAATGATATGGCATAAAAGCCTTAGTTTTCTAAATCTTGTAATATGACATATTAGTAAATGAAACTTGGCCTCAAATATTTTATTTTATTTTTATTATACCCAAAATTCTCCAAAATCTAATATTGATTAATTTTTAAGGTAAATGATTGCTCCATTAAACCTTGTAAAATAAAATCCATCCATTAATAGTTATTTCACCTATTCAATGTCAAATTATAGAACCTTGTAATTTCAGACACTAAAAGTACTTTAACCCGTAAAGTCCCATTATCTCCTTGGAAGACAAATGGGAATTTCTGGCAAGTACTTATGGCTGAATTTTTGACCTAATTTTTTGAAACTTTTTGTGAAAATAGAAAAATTGATTAGATTAGCTTTGTGGGAATATAATTTTTTTTTCAATTGGTGCTTGGGAACAAAAGTTATACTCCAAATTGCTCGGAACTTAGAAGGGGGGGGAGAAGAGGCAGCAAAAAGAAATTCAAAAATTTGAATTTTTTTTAAAAAGAAAAGTCTCATTGATTATATTTTGTCTACTTGGAAAGCTTTGATTCATTTTGTTTGGATTTTTTATGCGAAAGTTATGGACAATCTTATTTTTCAGGCAATTAAAGCATCTTTCTGAAAAAAATAACTTGTAGGACTCATTTATGAATGCAGTTTTTACGATTTTTCAAAAAAAAAGTTCCACATGGTTTACATGGCTTGCTAGAACAATCTCACCATTGGGATTGGTGCATTTAAATTCCATTTTAGAGATATTAATAATTTAGATTTTCTTACCATTTTGTACCTACTTCTACTTAACAATTTTTTAAAGAATGAAAATTAAGCTTTTTTGAAAAAAAATTCCCCCTAGATTCTCAACTCAATTCTTGATCATAAAGATTTAAAGCTCAAAACTCAATTGTGCAAAAGATTAAAGTTAAGAAGGTTCAAAGTCAAATAATCTAGTCAAAAAATTGGATTTTTCAATTTAAACGCAAATATCTTGCAATCTAAGACGTCAAAATTTCTGAAACTTATTTCCAAAAATTCTCATATTAGTTAGGTGTAAGATTCTATGCTTAAATGTAAAAAAGACAATTTTCAAATGTTTTTATTCTTTACTACAGAAATGGCAGTTTTGAGTGTTATTTGACTAAAAAAAGGCCTTGGGCCTTTAAAGGTTAAGAAACAAAATCAAGTATTTGAATTGCATTAAGTGACCAAAGCTCAAATACTAACTATCATAAAAGTGTTTAATACTCCTTATATTTTAATCCCTAAAGGATTAAACGGCATTTTTTGGCAACATAGCAATTTTGGGCAGCTCACTACAAGTAGAAATTTTATTTTTTTCTTTGAAAATTTCACACAATGTGTGCTCGGGGAGTAGCTTTAAGCCCCAATAATTTTCAAAACTTTGACTACATGGTTAAAAAGTTATTGGATGATATGTCATTTTTATGTCATTTTCAACAGTCGGCGGGCAATTCAAAAAATTCTGAAAAATTACTTTTTCAAAAAATAAAAATTTGAAATAGGTTCTTTAGATTTATATATACGCGTAAAGCATTGAATTATTCCATTTTGATTTATGAGATAAGAAGTATGAGGTGTTCTAGTTTGCGGGCAACTATGGATTCTCTACTCTAAAATAAACTTAGAAGTCCTTTATTTAATTCAATTTTTAATATTTTTTTGAAAAAAATAAAAGCATAGGATGTATATTGCTTACTGCATTATTACAACCGTTGGGATTGAAATTTTTTTATTCCATAAATAAATTCTTAACAATTTCGTGTTTTGAATCATTCTCTACTTCTTTCTACAACCTATTTTTTTCCTATATGTTGTACAATTCCAAATGATTTGAATTTTTTCAAGCATGTAGCCAATTTGCTTTGAAGAATGAATCCAAGGAGTAACCATAATTTTGGACATTTTTTCATTTAAATGTGACCTTGTGAAGTGCAGCTGCCCGGGTTTCCGCAGGGCTACAAAAAGGAATTTTGTCAATTCAAATGCTAATATCTTGCAATCTACAAGGTGGAAAATTCCGAATTTTTTTCTACGTATTCTCAAACAAGTTTACTACAAGATCCTATGGTTACATGTGTCCAAAAATGTCTTTTTTGAAATTTGATACTTGTACTAGAAATGGTAGTTTTAGAGTGCTTTTGGTGAAAATATAGTCTCTGACCTTTAAGGGTTAATTGAACTAGCATCCACCCTTCATCAACCTCATTTTGATGTTTTATTTTATGGAATTTTTCTATGTTTGCCTTACACTGATAAATCCTACACTTATGATTAGTATGGATGAATTATATCATTCAACCACCCACATGATCTTTTAACCTATGAAGTCCCAAGGCCATTTTTCTATCAAAAACGACTCAAAATTGCCAATTCTACAACATTCATCCATGAAAACCAAAAAAAAAGAAAACTCTAAATCTAACCATAGGATCTTGTACTTCACTTGTCTCATTTCATGTGGTAAAAATTTCATAAAGTTTGACCCTACATATTGGAAGATATTAGCATTCAAAGTTGGAAAATTTTCTTTTTTTGGACACTAGCCTGCAATTTCAAATGTCTTTGAACGCCATTTATAGAAAAAATTTGCATCATAGACTTTGAATTTTATTTTATTATGTTGAGGAATTGGGTTGAAAGTCTAGGTAAAAATTCTTAAAAAAGAAAAAAAAAAAAAACTTAATTTTTGTTCTTTAAAAAATTGTTAAGTAGAGGTAGGTCCAAGATTGAAAAGAAAATTGAATTGTTAATAGCTCTAAGATGGGATTCAAACATTATAATCCCAATGGTGAGACTAGTTAAACAAACAAACTTAACCTTGTCCAAAAATTTGTTTTGAAACATTGTGAAAATTGCATTCAAAAATGAATCCTACAAGTTATTTTCCAAGAAGATGTTGTAATTGCCTAAAAAATAAGATTGTCCATAACTTTCACATAACAAATCTAGATGGAATGAATTGAAGCTTTTTATATAGATAAAATTACAATCTACATTAGATGACATTGGAAGGCATTGGAGGGCCGTTTCAGGCCTGTTCTCCAATCTGGCCTGATTCTATGAATAGCGGTACAGGCTGTCAAAATTTACTTTTAAAAAAAAATTAAAATATCATTTTAAGCAAAAAAAATGAAAAAAATGAAAAAATGACGTGGCATGGTCTCACCACATCAACCAGCAGTTATCCTGCATTCCTGCATTCCTGCAATCTTGGAACACAAGATAACTTGCAGGCTTCTAAAGGCCCCAAATGTCATCTAAACAAGGCCCCAATTGTGAGAAACAAATTTTTTAAAATTTTTTGCATGAGGAGGTTTCTGCCCGCTACACCAAAGAAAAGGACCTTTTGTGCCATAACTCTTGCTCCCGGGCACCAATTGAAATAAAAATTATATTCTTAGAAAGCTAATGAGTTTTTCTATCTCCATTATAAGCTTCAAAAAATCATGATTAATTTTGAGACCATAGGAACCTACCCAAAATTTCTTTTTTCCCCAAGGGGACAATGGGACTTTAGGGGTTAATGTTTACTCAAAAACTTAGCCAAAAATCTGAATTTTTTCTAACTTGTATGAGTTATATAATTCCATCCATGACAAGTATTCCACTCCAATTTTTTTTCCTTAACCCCTAAAGGACCGAGGTGATTTTCCTATCAAAAACCACTCAAAATTGTCATTTCTTTTGCAAAGAGAAAATAACTTTAAAAATTAATTTTCTTTTTGCATATCCAACCATAAGATCTTATACTTGACTAGTATATGAGTATGTGGAAGAAATTTCAAAAACATTGACCTTGTAGATTGTAAGGTATATGCATTTAAAGTGAAGTTTTTTGCACCTTGCTTGATTAGATTTTTTGGCTTTGAATCTTTTCATTTCAAAATTTTTGCACTACTGATTTGATTTTCTACTTATTCATGTTAAGTAGTTGAGTTGAGAATCTACTAAAAAAATTTAGGAAAAAAATCTCTTAATTTTCACTCATTAAAAAATTGTTAAATATGAATTCAAGATTGAAGAAAAAACTAAATTCTTAATAGCTTTTTAATGGAATTGAATCACAATAATCCCAACGGTGAGATTGTTCTAGCAAGAAAATCTAACCTTGTCTAACAATTTTTTTTGAAAAATTCTAAAAATTGCATTCAAAAATGAATTCTACATGTTATTTTTTCAAGAAGATGCTTAGATTGCCCGAAAAAACTAAGATTGTCCATAACTTTCTCATTATGAGTCCAAATTGAATGAAACAAAGCTTCACATGTAAATAAAAATATAATCTTTGAGGAAAAAATTTGAAAAAAGAATATTTTGAATTTTTGTGATTTTTTTTTGCTGCCTGTTGAATTCCATTTTTGCTTATTGTGCCATAATTTTTACTCCCGGATATCAATTAAAATAAAAATTATATATTCACAAAGCTCTTGAAAAAATACACAACCTCAAAAAATCCCAAAAAATATCACTAAAAATTAAAGCAGTAAGAACCTGCCCGGATTCAAATTGTCCCCCGAGGGGACAAATGGTCCTTTAGGGGTTAATTCCTGCTGCTAGTTGCAGTATGAGAGCCTGCATCCCGAGATTCGGAGGACCTTGGAGGTTTGGCAAAGTGGTGGGTCGTCCCGTCCTTCCTTCTCCTGTCGCCTGTCGGGTTCCCTGAGTTCGTTTCCAGTTGATGCCTCCACTTAAGTTATGGGGACCTGCACTTCAGTTGTGCTCCAGGCTTATTACTAAGTTATACTACTTTGGTTTCCCTTGAGTTCCATTGGTTCCTGTTGAGCCTCCCTCCCTCCGCCACTTCCGTTCTGACTTGACCTCTCCCCTAGTCCCTCCCCTCGAGGCCTCCCTCCAGTCTTGTCTTGTCCTCCGCAACGAAGTTGACCCCTGACTGCAGAAGCAGTTGGCGTCCCTCCGCCACTGGACTGGGAAAGGGACGGAGGCTGCACTTGGGAACGAACGAAACGGGCTCACGGGCTCGGAATTAATGAATTAAGGTAGAGGCACCCATTGTCAATTTGGACCCATTCCCGATCTTTAGGGGGTATTATTTCCAATCTTAGCGGGAACAAACCTAAACAAATCCAATTGAAGCTTGGAATGTGATTTTTCAAGGTAGGGACTAATAAGATTAGGACACATGTCCCAAAGTAGTCAGCAAAAAAGCATTTCTTGATGGATCGAAATTGGAAGAGTTTAGAGATTGGCAATTGGTCCCGAGTACTTTTTGGCTCCCAAAATTCGTAGTATTTTCAACTTTGGGAATAAAATTATGAAAAAATTTCAATCCCCACATTTCCTATCTTTCTACATGCAAAAAATTTGCTTCAACAATAGGTGCCTCTACCTTAATTAATCAAAGAACTTCACTTACTTTGGCCTATCTGGGGCGGAACTAAAACCACTCCAGGCATGTGAAGGGCAGAGTTAGTAGTTAAGCTTAAGGTAGTCTATTCTAAAAGTGATGGGCTTCTAAAACTGATCATGGTGCACATTCAAGGTGCATTTGTACCAGCGGTGTACATTTCAGGAGGTGGTCAGTTTTAGTGACCATTGCAATTCAACTTCAAAAAAATGTAACTAATTCCACAAAGCTCCAAAAAATATGAAACAACTTGGGTTCGATGCCAATTCCATTTTTCTTCCTACTGAAATTGACTGAAAATTATTTCAAGGAGGTTAGCAATCTTGAAAAAGGCCAACAGCTCTTCCATGGTCGCTTTAAGTATAGGGCAATGCCCGCAGAGGAGGGCATTGTGCCAAATAATCGACCAACGAGGAGGGTGGAGCCCGATGAGGAGGGCCAATTATTTGGCGCAATGCCCGACAATAAGGGTATTGCTCGACATAAAGCACAAGCAAAATTCAATGAAAAACTGGATGATAAATTGGAGCCGGATGAAAAATCCATAATCCTCGATTACGTGGCTTTGCCCGCATAATCGGGCATCACGGCGCAGAAACTTCCTTGCAGAATGAACGGGAGAAGTCCCGCGAGTGGTTTACGAGCAGACGACTACCTCGTGGTGTTCCAAACTCAACCCCTGCATCATCCGAATCCGAAAAGGAGGAAGGCCGGTGGGGTACATACGAAGACCTACTGTCAATTACTTGCCATGGACTAATGCAGGGGGTCAGGTCGGATCGGGTCCAGCCCTTTTTTTTGGTTTTTGAAAAAGTGCCAGGATGGCGATCACCTAAAATTTGGTGAAGCATTTTATTTCTTAGTACATCCATCTTTTGTTCCATAAAACACTTTTCAATCAAATTCATATATTTTTTCATCCAAATTTGACAATTTCATCCATATTTTAAATTGGATTGAAACTTTTTTGACGAAAAAAGATTACTTTTTTCTGGCGAAAAAAAGATTTTCACCATGAAATAGTGCTTTCTGGCTCCATTTCGCCCAAACAAAGAGGGCTGATAGGGTCGGGTCGGGTCGGTCGGGTCCTTTTCGGTGGCTTTTCGGGTGGTTCCCTGGGCTCGAGAGCAGCAAGACACGCCAATTCTCTCCCCATTCTCTCCCCTGGGCTGCGCTGGGTCTGCTGCGCTGTCCAGCAGAAAGGCAGAAAGGCAGGCAGGCACCCCGGGCGTGGCAACTAAAGGGAAGGAAGGAATCTGGTCTGGCTGGAGGGACGGACGGACGGAGGGAGGGATCCAGTATTCTTCCAGTCCCCGACACGACGGAGCGGACGGAGGCCAAGCCAACTGAACCGGCACGCACTGGGAGGATCACTTTTAGACACGGCTAAGCTAACTTACACTCGGGCAGGGCAGGGCAACAGACAGTCCCCTTCCCTGCCCTTGGGTGGGACTACCGTAATACGGTAAGAGGTTTTTAACCCTGGCCTCCCTTTTCTTCCCCCCCCCGGTGTCTGGCCCTTCATTTTTCTCATTCACAGGCAGGCAGGCAGGCAGGCAGGCAGTTCCGTCTCGGCTTGGCTGATTCGCTGCTTCCTGAATCGAACTTCGTTCGCTCCCGGCCGGCATGTTGGCCTGATGATGATGTCATGGAATCAAGAAAGGGGCCCGGCAGACAAGGAGTTGGCACCGGGCTTCAGCCTGCCCTAAAGCTCTTGTCGGGGTCCAACTCACAAACTTGGACCATGATATAGACTACATGGATTCCTCATTGAATTGGAGACTGCAGTAGTGAGTGTGCCATTACTTAAAAATAATAATAATAAATAAATAAATAAATAAATAAATAAATAAAGGGAAACTCAGTTTCTAATTGTGAATTTCTAAAAAAATTTCAAAATTCAATATCTTTCTAATTGTAGGTTCAAAAACAACTCAAAAATCCATAACTTTCACACCATAATAGGTCCAAACATTATAAAACAAAACCTGTGAATCCCTTCTCGTTGAGGGCTTTCCGACAATACCAAAAACATGACAAGGATGCATGGTTCAAAAGATCTCACTATATCAAACAAAACAAACAACCTAATTTAATGGATAGATTGAACTTTTGAAAGTGGTAAAAAAATATACACTGTTTTTTCTGATTTTTACCCCTAATGAACAATTGTTTATTGAACAGACAATTGAAAATCCAAATAGGGTCCTGCAAAGTCATTTTTGGTCATATGTTTACTAAAATTTTCTGACACAACGTGTGAACATACATATCTTTCATAGGAATATAACTTTTTTTTTATCAAGTGCCTGAATCAAAGTTATGTTGCCCTAAACTTTTTAGGCAGCTTAGCCAATTGGGGCATCTTTTGCTAAAACCCTCATTGACTTTGGAATTTGACATGTACGGAACTAAAAAATATGGCATACAATTGTCTCAAAAAAACAAATTTTAGTACATTCTAAGAAGAGTCAAACTTTGTTAGCTATATTAGGGCGGTTTTGAGAAAAAAAAACATTTTCTTTTTACTTCAAGCCCTATTATCTTACAATTTGTGAAGTCAAAGTTCTTGATATTTCCCCCGCATGTTCTAAATGTTTGTTTCTAATTTTTCACCATTTGAATTCAAATAAAAATTTCTTTACTGCACAAGAAATCATCAAAAAAATGACTAGCATATTGCCAATTTGCTTAACTTCCTTGCATTGCAAAGTGATTTAGAGTAAGCTAGACTTCCTTAGTTGCTTTTGAGATTTTCCATGAGTGAACCAAACATCATATCCTTATGAATGGTAAAATCATCATTTGTGTGTAAAGAAATAATTTTACTCCAAGAGAACTTGAAGTTTGCTAACCCATTTTGCAAGAATGAAAAAAAAAAATAATTTCAAATGTTCAAATCTTCCAATGTATATGATCAAATGGGCTAAAAAAAATTCTACACATTTCCTTAACACATTTCCTTAATACACTTTTGTATTGTTGGAATTCAAAAAAAAAAAAAAAAAATTATTTTGGACAATGCATCAAAATATGACAACTTTGGACTTTTAATCTTCCGAAATACCCTCCATCCTTTAGAGGCTATATATGTGCAATTAAAATGTGATAAAATAGGACCAAGAACTACCTTCCAAAAATTGCTACACAAATAATGATATTTAGCGGTTGCATCACTAATGAATTACAAACTTATAATACTAATGTTGACAACATTGCTAGTATTACAACACAAAATGTCAATATGACTATTATTTGTCGACTACTATAATTTTTAATAGAGCTCATGTTGATATGTAGTGCACAAAATATCAAGAATACCACTAAGGTTACCAATATTAAACATCAACCTAAATATTATTTGTCAACTAAATGAGAATTAGAGTGTATCACGTAGTAGGATAAGTACCACTAAATGTAATGTAACACTAAATATCATTGTTAGTATAGTGAAGGCCAAGCTTCTTGAACTTGCTTGGGCCCATGAGCTTTGTGGTTCAATTCCTACTAGTTTTAGCAAAGTAAGCTCAATCATCTTGCTTGATATAAAAAAAAAAACTCCCCTGAGGTGATATCCCAAGGAGAATGCCACATCAAAGCATATTTGTGTAGTAAGTTTTGGTGTGGCCATGGCAACTATTCATGCTAGCCAAACATGTTTCCGTAAAAAGAAAAATGAAAATGATAGAACATTTATTCTTGAGCAAAACAATAGATAACCCTTTGTATCGGTATAATAGGTCTCCAACCATGAAAAACCAATCTAATCATCAATTAATTATCTAGTCTTCAATGTATATCCCATAAAATTTTGATGTACCAAAATTCTTAAGTTCTCGACCATTGGTTGAACAATAGACTTTTTCATTAAATTCATTTGATTTCCACCTAATTGAGTTTTCCAAAACTATAAAAAAATTTGAAGCAAGTCAATGGTATTTTGAGGGAATTGTAGTAAGGAGACCATGCAAGATGAAGAGAGTTGGTTTAGCTATTGTGATTCACATATAAATGATTTTTTAAATGATTAAATTTTTCAAGCATGCCTCAAGTATAGATTTATACTATGATGTATAGATTGGGAATTTTATGTGACATGGGATAATGACATACCTTGATGTATTTGTATTTGTATATCCATATCCTTGTATCAATATCTATATATCCATGTAAGACGTGGTTGGCATTTTTTTTTTAAATTTTATTTTTTTACTTTTTCTTTATAACAAATGGAAACCATTGTATTAAAAGAACCAAAGTAACCGCCAAGCCAAAGGCTGGACAAATGAAGAGAAGATGATTATTTTAATATTTCGACCCAAACAACTTTTTGAAATGTTATATATGGTGATTTTGAGGGGACAGTTATGGCTTTCAATATCATCTAGTTGAAGGTAAAATTCTCTCTAGGTGCTATAGAATGAAGTAGATCGTAACTCTATGAACAAATTATATTTCAGATTAACCCCTAAAGGACCTGGGAATTTTGGGCAGGTACCAACGGGCTGAAATACTGTCCGGATTTTTTGAAATTTTTTTTGAAGATAGGAAAACTGATTAGCTTTGTTGAATTTTTATTTTTTCAGTCAATGCCCATGAACAAAATTTATACCCCAAATAGCTCGTAACTTGGAAGGGGCAGGGAGAAGAGAAGGGGTAGCAAAAAAAATTCTAGAAATTTGATTTTTTTTATTACATTTTTTTCCCTCATAGATTATGTTTTTGTCTACTTGGAAAGCTTTGATTCATTCCATTTGGATCTATAAGGAGAAAGTTATGGACAATCTTGTTCTTTTAACAATTTGAGCATCTTTTTGAAATAATAACTTGTAGGATTCATTTTTGAATGCAATTTTCATAGTTTTAAAAAAAAAAATTCCACATGGTTTATTTTTCTTGCTAGAACGATCTCATCATTGGGATAAGTGCATTTTAATTCCATTTTAGAGACATTAATAATTTGGAGTTTTCCTTCTATGTTGTACCTAATTCTACTAAATAATTTTTTGAAGTATGAAAATTAATTTTTTTTTGAATTTTTTTCCCCTAGACTCTCAACTCAATTTTCCACCATAAGATTTAAAGCTAAAAACTTTGTAGTGCAAAAGATTACAGTTAAAAAAGTTAAAAGTCAATTAATCTAGATCTGCAATGTGTTGAAAAATTGTTTTTCTCCATTTTAAAAGCATATATCTTGCAATTTGTGCAATCAAAAATTTTGAAATTTTTTCCACATGTTTTCATACTAGTAAGTTGTAAGATCCTATATTAGATGTCCAAGAAAAACAATTTTCAAATTTTCTTACTTTTTGCTATAGAAATGGCAGTTTTGAGTGTTTTTGGCAAAAAAAAGACCTTGGTCCTTTAGGGGTTAAATAAAAAAAAGTCTACATACAAATTGAAAAAGCACTTATCATTATTGAATAAAACAAGGTTTTATAATTATCAAAAGATGTTATGGAAAATGGAAATAGAAAAAAATTCTACATTATTTCATTTTATATTTAAATAATATAAAATATGTATATATAATTTGTCAATAATTTTTAATAAAATATAATTTCAATACGGAGTACAATTTTGAATTTTAAGAATAAAAAACTATTCTATTGATTAGACATTGAAAAATTATTGTATAATTAGTAGATTTGTTCTATTTAAATGTATAATCAATTATTGAAGTTTAGGTTTTGCATTAAAATATAATATCAAAAAATTCATTTTGTTGAATGTTCTTTTCCGTAGAATATGATGTCTTGTTTTATTTGTTAAACACAATCGATATAATTTGGTAGTTAGCTACTAATTCTATGTATTTGTATTAAACAAATCTTGTCTTTCTCGCTTATTTGAGATATCACAAAACTATAATAGAATACAATTTCCAATTTCTATAATTACAAAAAGTTTAACAATTTAAAAAAAAAATAAGATTATGTCATTTAAAAGTCAATGGCCAAAATTAAGAGAATCATAGTTTCAAAATCCCAAAAGCTCAATATATAGAGTATACAACTCAATGTAGTTTGGACGCATGCTATTACGTCTTGTTGTTAATCCTAAAAATTAACAAATTACATCACAGGTCAAATACAACCTAAATAAAAACTTAAAGAAGGGCAAGGTTTTAATGAATGGCAATGTTTCAATGACATTGAAGGATAACTCTCACATTTGGAATATTCTTTAATATTTGAGAAAAAGTGTTTTCAATTCAAACATCATTAGAATCATTAACCTTGTAAATGTTTCTTAGTCAATATATTAATTCAAACTCTTACAAACTTTTAAATGTGCAAATTTAAGTCTAATTTAAATATTGGTATTGTCATTATTTTTAAAGTAAGAAGGCTTTGACCATGAGGCCCTATACTTTACTAGCGGTTACTTTAAAGACAACATGAGCGTAGAAGACTATACACCTATGTTATAGGTGTCTATATGATAGAAACCTTCCATAATTATAGTGTAACTTTATTATAGATACCTATATTATAAATTTTTATGATATAAGCACCTTCAATAACTGTAAGATATTCTACTTATATACATATGCTCAAGGCTCACATGCTCACATTTCCATGCTCACACACTAGCATCATTAATAGAAGATCTACTATGGAATACATTTTACGTATTGGAGCTAATAATGTAAAAGTATTCAAAATACTATAACATCTGACTTTTTAAAGCATATTGTGTTACAACTTCTATACAAAATATAGTAATGATCCATAGTATATAATTTGTAAATCTACACATGAGGTAGTTGAAAAAGAAGGGTAAGAATCCGCATTCATGAGGAGCTTCCATTTTCCATTTGCAAATAGACAAATTAATGAATAAGATGTCATTTTGGGTTGTTATCTATTTGTTTGCTCCAACTCAAATCTACGGCGGGAGGGTTTCAAAGATACATTGCATAAGTCAAGTTTAGCTAATATAATACTACTTGTAGGTTTTTTAGTTTTTTGTACTATTTGTGTAGGTTGTGTTCAATAGTAGTTAAAGTGTACATGTTTGTACTAATCAACCCTAAAATAGACATCAAAATTATTGAACTATAAATGAAACATGTTTAAATACCTCAAATTTTAGTTTTAACCCTTTGGTGACCGGTCGACCACATTTTGGTCGATTTGTAGACTCTGTGCTTATTGTAGGTCAAAATACACCTAATTTGTAAAAACCCAAAGAGGAACAGAGTTAAAGCATCTTTAGTCGCTCACTTTAAACCAAAATTTTTGGCAAGGCATGCAATAATGTGTGAGCTATGCTAGTTTGAATGAATATGAGCTGGCTAAGGAAATGTACAAATAAGCTTCAATCTAGGCAAATTTTTATCAAAATACATGAGCCATGAAGGCAACAATGTTGCTTGGCAAGCCCACCACCGTCTAATCCATGAAATCCAAAGGATGTACATAGATTAGCTAAAGTAGGAGGGCCAAAAACTACCCGTCTAAGAGTTGAAATTGAGTTTTGGGGAGGTAAAAAAATTTGAATTATGTTTCATTAAAATTTCCTTGAAAAACAAGTAGAACTGGCATCTAATCCAAGTTATTTCATATTTTTTGGAATTTTATAGAATTAGTTATGAATTTTTGAAGTTCAAACGGCAGAGGTTTAAAAACCATGAAATGTACATTTTTGGTACATTCTTGTGAAGATGGAAAACCAACATGTACAAACAATGTATATTTGAGGAGTGGAGTGTTTTAAGAGTGAGAGAATTTTGAGCCACCTACTTTAGAGACACTTTTTGCTTAATTGTAGTAGATTTGGTTCTCACTTCAATCTTTGAGCCATTCTCATGTCTAAATAAAAGCTTCAATCACCTTCATTCTTGTGGCAATACATTGTCAAGGCTTAGTAGTCTCAATTTCTATAGTTCGATCATATTTATCTGGCTCAAAGTTCATCCCAAAATAACTTTTTAAATAATTTATTAAAAAAATGACTCGCTCACTAAAGGGTTAACTACCATAGCATGTAGAAAAATGTATTTGAGGTAGAATTCAAAACAAGAGGGGCATATTTATTGTAAAATGATAGTTAAATAGCCCCTAAAATAAAAAAATTTGATGCACGTATATATAGATTACAAGATATAGTGAGGTACTTGGGCCATGACTAGTATAACTTAAGTACTTGGGCCATGACTAGTATTTATACAACTACATTTTGTAGTTGTATAAATAAAAATCATGGATATGTTAAATAATTCTATGAGACTATAGATAATTGTAAATAGAATGTATAGCTACTTTATTATCAGTCAATGCCTATTCTATTTATTGAATGAAATTCAATAAAATATATACAAATAAAAAACTATAATCAAATTATATTGATTTAAAAATTGCATTGATGTCCATGTGAATTTGTCAAAAAAATTCTCCTAAAGGTGCACTCTATATTTTAGAATATTTTATACTTATATATGATAATTGATTAAAAAATTCAAATTTTAAAAAATATGATGTGTTTGTTTCAGTCTTCAACTTGTCATTCATTCCTATTATTCTCTTACAACTACAATCATTACCATGTGAATTTTTGATGTGGTATAGTAGATTAGTTGAGGAATAAATAAATTTTCAAAGTATTCCAATCATAAAATTGTTCAATTTAGCTATTTTTCTCAATCTCTTACATATTTGGTAGATAAAAAAATTACATAAAAATGCTTTATGTCCAAGAACTCTTTTAATCCTTTTATATTTAAATTAACCAAGTGTAGTCAAAATTAGCTAACAAATTTGAAAGTCATCTAAGCTTATTGTTGAGTTTTGATTAGATAAACTTTTGAAGTGAAATCAAATCAATCACTATATAAACCTCAAGTTATCATAGAATAGAGTCAATATAAAATAGGACTTTTTTCTGGCCATTGTCAGAAATCTAACTTCTCTAGCTTTGTTCCTCTAAAAATTGGCCTCTGTTGTGAGGCCAACAGGGAGGACACTGGTCCAAAAAAGAAGCCCTGATACAAAATGAGGTCAATACAAAAGACAACTAGCACTTATTAGTCAATTGTCAAAGTTGTCTATTTCTCCAACATAATTTTAGAATTTTAGCAAGTGACAACCAATATGACATCATCTAGTAATCTACTATTGCTTATTTGTCAATTGCCAAAGTTGTCTATTCTCAAATGCAATTTTGCAAGTGACAACCAACATGACATCATCTAGTAAACAATGAAGGTGTCTTCAGAAGTCACAAAGTCTTGTAGTTATTTTTAGTATTTTGACTTATAAAGCTTGACCATGCAAACAACTTCCTATATTTTTTAGTCTTATAATAGAGAGTCTCTATCCACCAGATCTAATAGATGAGTTGTATAAGGGAAGATATCTATGTTCACAATGATAAAGAGTTTCTATCTGCCCAAACAAATAGATGAGTTGTGCAAGGGAAGAAATCTAAATCACAAAAATAGAGAGTATAGAGAGGAAAACAGAATATTACCAGCTCAAACTAAGTTGGATAGCTAGCCACAAGCACATGCTAGCAAGACAAGATAAGAGCCCGATAAAATGAAAAGCCACATGAAAAAAGAGCGAAACAACAATAAAATCTAGATTTTGTTTTTTCTCTTGACTTCTTTGTTCTATTGTGCACATTTACCAAAACTACTCTCATGAAATCTAAAGGTTCTAAATGCGGTAACCAAAAAGCTAAAGGGCTCTTTCTTTATTACATCGCCCAAACATGTTAGAAAACCATGAGAGCCTCAAAGTAGAGCACATCAACGTGAAATCCTTGGGTGTTTGTAGATAACTTATAAACAAGTTCTTTCATATTGGAGACAAGCTTGAAGACGAAAAAAATTTGAGAAGAGCCGTATGAGGCGGCAACCTCATATACAATTTTGAAGCCAAGCTGTTCCATTGTTGGAATGTTCAGCTTAGGAACCAATATGGTGATTGGGTTAGGTACCAATTTTGGGGCTAATTTTCTTTTCATACTACCAAAATTTTCTTTTCATACTACAAAAATGAAGGTAGCAGCATGGTGTGAAAAGACCTCTGGCTAATGCTGAAGGTCTTCTTTTTTGCCTACTTTCTTTGATTGCTTGCGTGGATTTTGGCCTTGCAAAGGAAGCCAAGGATATGTTCCAATTACACGCGGGCTTGCTAAAGGCCGAAGGCCATAAAGGTTTTTAAGTTTGAGCAATTAGCGCTCCTATCTACCACAACAAGTAGGGAACAGATCTATGTTCCTAGTGATAGAGAGTTTCTATTCGGCTATTCGCTAGAACAAATAGGTGAATTGTACAAAAAATACATAGAAAGAATTATAAAGAGATCTCTGTTCACATTGCTAGTATGTTAGAAGGGATATTCCAATGGGTGATGATGACAATGGAAGTCTTCTATAAATTGGAGAAAATATTATAATGGCTATAAACATTAAACCCTATAAAATGTACAGCGGGTTGAAGACTTGTCTTGAATCATTAATATATGTTTTTTCTACTCTCCTTCCAATATAGCTCAAAAAACTTTATAAGCCAACTTTGCTAATTTTTGAAACATATTTATTGAGATATTTAACCTTTAGAAAATTTAATGAAAATATTGGAGTATTTTTCCATTTACTTTTCTTGATAAAATAGGTCAAGCTAAATAATAATAAGATGAATTTACTATGATGATTCAAAAGTAATTATCTCCTATAATGCTTTGTTGGATGAGTGTATATCACTATATTTTCTAAAATAGAAGAAATAAAAACTTCATTCATAAAAATTTTGACAATAAAAAATTTACAACAGAATAGTCCCTAAGAGGAAAAAGTTTTCACTTGGGGGACAAATGAAAGTTGAGGTAGGTTCTTATGATTTCAATTTTTGGCATGGTTTTTTAATTTTTCTTAAATAAAAAAATGTTATAGTTTTTGAAATATAATTTTTATTCCAATCAATTTCCAAGAGCAAAAATTATGGCACACAAAATCTCAAAATACATATTTTGTATGTATTTTTCAAATAATTAGGCAATATTTAGTCTGTATGGGAGGATTTGATTCATTTTATTTGGATTTATGATGAGAAAGTTATAGACCACTTTATTTGTGATAACTAAAATTAGAGCATCTTCAAATTGATTAATGTATACAATTCATTTTTGAACTCAATTTTCACAATTTAAAAAATAAATAAATCTATATGGTTCAGTTTCTTTGCTAGAATAATTTCACTATTGAAATTAGTGTATCTCAAATCCATTTAAGAACTATTAACAATTTAGTTTTTTATTTCTATTTGGTACCTATTTCTATTTAATGATATTTCAACTAATGAAAATCATGTGTTTTTATGTATTTTAAAATCCCAAACCCTCAATTCAATTTTTTTTAAATTTAAAAGAAACTCAAAATCTATACTACAAGAAAAAAAATTGAGTTCAGACAATTCAAAGTCTTATATAATCAAGTTAAGCAAAGTAGATGAAAAAATGGTTTCTTTAACTATAAATGCAATCTATGTAATCAAAGTTTTTGAAGTTTTTTCCACAACTTATAAAACTAATTTAGGGCAAGATTCTATGATTAGATATGCACTAAAAGATAACTCATAAAATTTTGCCTTATGCAATAGAAATGATAGTTTTGAGGTTCTTTGACCAAAAAAAGGCCTTAGTCCTTCAAGGTTAATATTCAAAACTAAGATCATTGTATTCATTATAAAAAAAGAATAGTGCAAAGTGTTCATTATATATCAAGTGTTGAAAAAATTACCATTTGGAAAAAGTGTTGATGTTTTTCATTATAAAATTTTGTTCTTTTTTTTATAAATCTTTTAATACTAAAATTTTGACTCATGAATGCAAGGCTATAAGTATGAGGCAAGAATGTTATTATATAGATGGTGACTACATAGTGCTTTAGTGAGGTGTTGAAGGTGTTGAAAATTCAGGCAATTATAGATGTTGTAGTGAGTTGATTGAGCATAGTGATATGATTGATGAGAATTAGGTTGATCACAAATGTTGCAATGAGTGGATTGAACGGAGTGGATTGAGCAGAGTGAGGAGCATACTTGATCATTGCTTTTATTGTGAGAGTGATAGCAAGTCGGCTAGTTATTGTTTATACTCTAAAATCATGACAACTTTAGATGAAATTGATGTTTGATGGAATGTGTGAGGGGAATGAAATGTACAAATATTGCTAGCATTGTAGGAGTGTCTAATAGGACAATGTAGACAATTATCAAGCAATTTGAAGAGGGTAGAACTTACAAGGTAAATACAAGCAGTCAAGCACTAGAAGGCCCAAAAAGCTTGGTGAGAGAGATTTTTGTAGAATTCTGTTATTCTCAAGAACTCATTGTCATCGAGATATTATCAATGATTACCTTGTGGAAGTGATTGCTTGAAATATTTGTCTTGTTTTGACAACCACAATATTGTTAGCAAAATTGTAGTAAAAAAAACTTTTATGACACTTCTTCTTATGTCTTGGCGATTGGATTTTGTATGGTAGATTGCATGTCAAAGATTGGGAGTCTATTTGTTGGAAAGAAAAATCCACCTTCAAAATTGGCAAAAATTCAAGACAAGTTCATATTTAGAGAACTGCATATAAGTGGTATTCATCAAGTTATATAGTTCCCACTTTTAACCTTTTAAAGATGGTGGCGTACTAGTGCATCAAAGTAGAGCACCTCAAGAATAGAGAAAGTTATTGTAGAATAAAATTTTTAGGTTTTTAGGTTACTTTTTAGTTTTTATTGAAAAATATATAGAAAGTAGTCTAAAATGTAAGAAAAATAGCTTAAAAGTAGGTTAAAAATACTGAAAAGCAATTTTTGAACTTTAAGCAGTGTGAATAGGGCAATGTGGATGGAGGAAATCTGAAAACGGATGAAAAATATGAAAATGGACGAATGGGACACAATTTGGATGAAAAATTGCAAAAAGGGATGGAAGAGGCGTGAAAAGATAGAAAACCGGTCGGGAGAGGCACGAAACCTTCTTTCCGACCCTTAAAAGCCAATTTTTATTTTATTTTATCTCTCTCTCTGTGTGCATTCTTTGAAAATATAATCGATTTTTTTTTTCTGTAAACTGTTGTGTGTTCTTGAAATTTTGGACTCTTCGCACAATTGTTTTTTGTTTTTTTATTTTCTATCATATTGCAGTTGTAGTGAATTTCCTTGAGGCAATTCTTGGATTGTTTAATGCTGTTGTTTAGCGTTGGAAGATTGAGGATTCTGAATTTTGCGATCGAGAGGTTTGATTGAGAGAAGTGAGTTTGAGAGTACATCGTATTGAGCGATTTGAAGCCTTGTGCAAGGGTTTGGGGAAGGCGCTATGGATTGTCTGCAATCTGTGCGTTGGCTGCAAACTCTCGCGGTGGATACGTCTGATCTGGAGTGGCAACCATCGCTGGCAGTTTCTTTGCACACGGGAGCGTTCCCCGAAGCTTGCGTTTCAAGTTTCCTGGTCTTTTGGAGTCTTGTCTTCAACTGCACGTGATTTGGTGTCTCTCTTCGATCGGTTGACTTGGCTCGACTTCTGATCAGGTGGAGGGGTCGTTGTGAAGAATTGGTCTTGAGCCGCAAGCTTTGCGCCTGCGGAGAAAAAAAATCATTGCAGCTCCGTTTCAATTTGGGAGTCTGTTGCGTCGCTCAATTCGCGTCGTTTTTTTTTTGTAAGCAAATGCTGGTGATGTCGAGGTCTGCGATGGCGCTGCGAAGAAGTTCGGCGCAGGCTTGACGATCGCGGGTTCGCAGTGTCGCGGCAGCATCGACAAAAAAAAATTAGGGGTTTGAGTTGCGATGACCCTTGGCCCCGTCCAGACCTGTTGCCCTCGACCCGTTCAGACGTGTTGCCCCGGTCATAGGACTGGCCCACGGCCATAGGCCCCCGCAGCACAGTCTTAGGGTCTTTGGTACGGCAATAGGACCTACGGGCCATTTTATTAAATTACATTAATCAAATTGAAATTTTGACCTCAAAATTTGGATGAATTGATTAAAACAAAATTAAAAAGGTCCAAATTTTTCGAACGGCCCTTGGGCCATGAACCTAGTTTGTGTCTAGGCTATAGGGGTGTGAGTGACTATAGGTCCTACAACTTCTAAAATAAATCTTGTAATTTAGATTTTGAATTTACAATTGGACCGAATTGTGAAATTAATGTTCTTTGTGGTTGATATATGTTTGTCTATGTTTAGGGACGACTCACCCTGTGATTTTGGACCTATTGCCCTGAGACTTGTTGCCCAATCTTAAAAGAAAGGAGAAAACTCAGAGACCAAGAATCTGGTATTTTGTCATAAACATTTCATACTTTGCATACTGGACGTGTTGCCTACTGAGACTGCCACGTGTTTTATATTGCACATAAATTCAAAAAGCTCATAAAGAGCAATTACTGGCCCTGTTGCCCAACACATAAAAAGATGTTAATTAACGAATTATTTGTATACTTTAAAAGTATTATCTTGTATATATATAATTAGGTCATAGGCTGCATCCATGTATAAGACGTGTTGTCCAACCTGACGTGTTGCCAAAGATGTGTTGCCCACCCTAGAATACTATATAGGACTGGGGCTTATAGAGCATTGTGTCTGCATTCGTGGTAATGGACTGTCCACCAAATTGAGAGAACCTGGGAATAAAGAAAGAAAAAGAAAAAGAAGTATAAGAATAAAGTTTCCAGGTATGAACCACAAGTGTGTTTACACATAACTTAAATCTACTTCAAAAGTGACATTAGACGCATTAACGATAGACTATGTTGGCTTATCCACGGATGAACTCCTATACTACTGGTACTTGACAAAAAATAAAAGTTAGTGAAAAAGTACCTCATAGTTACCCTTGAAGGAGAAGCTTGAATGGCTTGCAAATAGTTGAACTGAATCCACTAGAGAATGTTTGGAAGGTTTTCAAAGATGCAGTCTAATATGTCCAATCATGCCCCAAAACCTTAGAAGAAGCGAAGGTAATTTTAGAAAGAGAATGGACATTAGTTCGTAGTGCCAAGCTTCATACTTTATCCCACTCCATACTTGCTAGGTTACAATTAGTGATTGAGGCTAAATGAGGGCATATGCGTTGATAAATTTGCAATTAGTCCTTTTTAATTGATCTTTAGGCCATGAAAGTTTTCATACTTGTAATTAACTTATAAATGAATACATTTTCAAATTAGAGGACTCGAAGGCAATTTATTTGCCTTTGAGAGACTTTCATATGTTAATTGTTATTTTTGCAATTGACAATATTTGAAATTATTTCTAAATTGGCATTTATGGTGCTAAATGCTTTATAAATTGGAGAAAATACTAGATAGAAAATAAAATTCCAGATATTAGTGTAAAGCTTCTTAATTCTTATCATTATATGTTAGTTAGGTTGAAATTAGTGATTGAGGATATAAAAAAAAACTCACTAATTAGTTAATTAATAATAACTCCATTTTTACAAATTTATAGGCCACGAAATTTGGTAGACAAATAATCAAATTATGAAAGAACTTATATTCCAAATTTGGTAGATAGGAAACAATCTATGTGCCTTTGGCACCATTTCAAAGTTCATAGACTTGATTTTATTTTTACTAGAATGACAAAAATCCAAACATTTTGTTCCCCTACTATACAATAAAAATTTGTAAATTCTTCTTTGTATGTGTTATGTAGTTTCAAGAATGTAATTTTGACTTTATCTAAAAATTGACTTTACTGATTGACTGATTGACATTTCAAAACCACTTTGATATATAGATAATAGTATTTCTTAACAAAGACTTCCAGAATTTTAGTCGGACCTATCTAGTTAAGGTGGATTGAACTATAATTCCACATGGTTATAAAATTTGAAGACTTGGAATTCCAAAGAGGAAAAAAAGTGTGCTCCAAGTCATTGGGACTACTTGGAGACCCGTGACTTCTCATTACATGGTATAAATCCATCTTCCAAGAACTTCTCAAGTTTAGCCAATCAAAACCTTGAAAACTTTGGCCCCCTCATCTATGGATTTGGGATAAACTAGGCCCTATCTACTTGATCAAATGGAGATTATAAGTAAGACAACCATCATATCATCCACTCGTAAGTAGAAATGCATTTAGAGCCCTAACAACTTTGCACCCAATACCTTAACCGTCAAAGGCTAAAAGGCTCAGAATGCAATTTATAAGATTTAGGCTAGCTTACTATTGTTAGAGATATTGGTATTATTTCAAAAATTTATAAGAAGATGGATATTATAAATCAATATCTAATGGACAATCAGATTTTGTATAATTCTACCTTGTGAATAAAATGTTATATTTCTATTTAACAATTATAAAATTTTCTTTATAAAGAAGAAAATCAAACAAATTTTTTTTTTCAATTTTTTTCAATTTTTCAATTTTAGATAGTAGCTTGTTAGACTTAGACATACATAGAAAACCTCTATTCATTCTATTTCCATTCCATTAGACTTAAATGGCAAATGCATGGTATATTCATCCTACTTTGTCCAAAAGATTCTTCAAATGTTGGTATAGTTGGGTATTAAATAATTTTTTAAATCCATTTAAAAATTATATGGCATTAGCATAACAAAAAATAAAACAACCTTTGTGTATCTATCAACCATAAATCAACAATAGAGTCAAATGTTTGTTTGACTAAATCATTTTGTCTAAAAGATTTTGAATTTCAAAACTTTCATTTTAATCATTAAATTTTCTTATTCCTATCCAAATTTTGATTGTAAAAATTGAACTTATTTGATTTCAATTTGAAAATTCATAAAATTTAACAACCGTAAGAATCTCATTGCTAAACATATTCAAAAAAATTCCATGAATTTATTTTTGAATTTGGGACACAAATAAGGGATGACCCTACCATATGATCACCCTAAGGTGAAAGATATGAAAGTTTTCATTTGAAGGCAAATAGTTTACTTTGTAACAAAAAACAACATATGAAGAATCTTTCAGAGCCTTTGATTTTCTACATAAAGAGAAGGATGTTGTTTTTCAAAAAATAATCTTAGTCTAATCTTTGCATTGACTATTTGCATTGACAGGCTACAAAAAAATGAGTTCACAAAAAGCCACATCAATGTGTGTTGAGAGGTTTTTGCACCACTTTTTATTGCAAGCTTTAAGGGAGGTTTAGTTCCATTCAAATATTCCAAGAAATTGGTACATAAATAGCTAACATAATCTTCATTGTAATGTATTCAAACCTTAATATAATGTACTACAAAAAAATTTAGCTAAGAGTCTCTAATCCAAGTTTATAATTAGTCTTATAGGGCATCTATTGAAAGCAATGCTTTTTTCTTTTAACTCCTAAAGGACCGTGGCCATTTTTCTATCAAAAAACATTAAGAAATGCCAATTCTGCTGCATTCATCCAAGAAAGTAGGATTCTTTTTTTTTTTTTTTTTTTTCTTAAGAATCTAACCATAAGATCTTGTACTTCACTTGTTTGAAATCATATGGTAAAAGTTTTATAGAGTCTTACCATATAAATTGGAAGATTTAGCATTCAAATTTGGAAATAAAAGTTTTTTGAACACCAGCCTACAATTCTAAATGACTTTGACCTCCATTTGTGGAAAAGTTTGCACTACAGACTTTGAATTTAATTTTTCTGTATTGAAAAATTGAATTGAAGGTCTACAAGTTTTTTTTTAAAACACACACTTGGTTTTTATTACGGAGTATTAAGTAGAAGTAGATTCAAAGACTGAAAGAAAAACTAAATTGTTAATAGCTCTAAGATGGAATTGAAACACTATAATTCAAATGGTGAGATTGTTTTAGCAAACAAATTTAACTTCCTTAAACATTTTTTCTTGAAAAATTGTGAAAGTTGTATTCAAAAATGAATTCTATAAGTTGTTTTTTTAAGAAGATTGCCCTTGTAACAAGATTGTCCTTAACTTTCCCATTACTAATCCAAATTGAATGAATCAAAGCTTCATATGTAGACAAAAATACAAGATTTTTAGAAAATTTAAAAAATAAATAAATAAATAAAATATATATATATATATATATATATATATATATATATATTGAAAATTTTGTGTTGCTTGTTGAATTTAGTTCTAGGCTTTTTTGTCATATAACCTTTGCTCCTGGGCACTAGTTGAAATAAAAAGCATATTTCCACGAAGAAAATTAATTTTCATATATTATGTAAAAGTTTCAAATAGTTTCACCAAAAAATTGAGGTCATAGGAACCTACTTAAAATCCATTTTGTGCCCCGAAGAGACAATGGTTCTTTAGGAGTTAAAACACTACTATCTCACAATCCATTGGAAGGGAAAATCCTCAAATTTTATACAGTCTAAAGAAGAAAATTATAACTCAAAGGAGAAAAGAATCATTTTTCCTTTTCTTTGCTTTAAAATGAGGATGACAATTTTGATGCAATTTTTAAACGAAACGTAGTCATTAACCTTAATCCTTAAAAGGACAAATTATATTCCCATTTGGTCAAACTTCATTAATTTTCTATACTAAAACACCCATTTCAAAATATTGATATTTTTTTCCTGTAGTAATGTATCCAAAATTTTATTTTATTTTTTTATAACTAAAAATATAAAAATAAATTTTATATGATCTTTAAAGTTATCTTTGTATAAAGATCACACAAAATTTGTATAAATTATAAAACAATGTGATATTTTAAAGAAAAATGGAGATAATAATGATAAAAAAGAATATAGTGTAATTGGTATGCTCTAGACAGTGCTTCACAAAAAAGATTGTTGATTTTTCTCTAAGTTTTCAAGAACATATATCTCTCTATTGTAATTAGATTTTTGCAAAGGAATTGTACTATCAAGCTCAAATGTATAAAATTAATTATAGCACGAAGGAAAATTGCAAAAAATCTAACTACAATAAAGAGATATTTATTTTCAAAAATTAGGGCATTGTCAAGCTTGACATAAAAATATCTATAGAGGGAATTGAGAAACTATTTTAGAGATGCTTATTGAAGGAAAGATATGCATATGGATGTTTTCTACATATCTCACCAATTGAATGTAAGAAACTCATCACCAATGTTTTTCAATGAATTGTCATGTAAAACCATGAGAATTAATTAAAATAACTCACCCAAAATGGAGTTTGAATCTTTTTAAAGTGAAATTTGCCATAAGCTTGATTGGGATTGAATAAGATATCAATGCTGATTGTGCAAAATAAAAAATGTCAACTATATTTTACATTATGCCAAGAACACTGAGTGGTCCAAATTGCAATTGACAATCTTTTTTGTAGGACATTGTTCAAGAAATTCAATAGAAAAAGTTCAATAAGTATTTTATTTTAGGCTTTCAAGATGCTACCTTCAAATTGTCATCAAAATCTCCATTTTTCATAATTTTGGAAAAAACTAAAATGGAAACAAAAGTGGATTATTGGGGTCCCATTTTCTTCGTCAATGCTTAAAATCATTTACAACCACTAAGTATGAGAAAATTCAGAAAATTCAGGTTTGACTTTCAAAATGCCCCAGTGGCTTTGCAATGTTCATTGATGGGTTAAGCCCTCTTCCCATTTTTGGAATTTTCATCTTCATATGTGGACTACCTGGCTTACCGGTCTCAAGGACCTCGACATGTTAACTCATGAATTGACAAAACTTCACGTTCCTTACTGGACTGTATGTTTCTGTTGTTTGGAACTCATCCATCTCTGGAGGGAGGGAGTCTGGAAAATTTGCCTGCCCTGCCCATTCCCAAGTCCCTGGTATCATGTAAGTGAACTTATGGACACTCACATGGACTCTGGAAAGACTACTGCACTGGAAGGGAAGGGAAGGGAAGGGAAGGGAAGGGAAGGGAAGGGAAGGGGGTCGGTCCTGCAGTGCCATTGTTGTCAGCCCAAGGACAGCGTAACTTCGGTCCATGGCCATTTCGAAGGGAGACTGACCAAGGCAAGGTGATGGACTTCTTCTCTTGCAGACTCAGCAAGCTCCTGGATGTGAAATGCTGGCTGCAAATTTGGATGGCAAAAGGCCGGAGGGTCAAGGTCGGACGGGACAAGTCGGTGGAGACCAGCACCCTGGGTCAGTTAATGAAGTAAGTTGGGTACCTTGGAATTGACAAGTTAATCGCCAGTAGCCATCCACAAATTAAGAGTGAGCCGGTGGCCATCACAGGACCCAGCGAAAACACAACCTTGATTGCATTGACAACCATTGCTAGTTCATCATAGTGGCCCCCAACACCAGCTGGCAGCCACCCCAATGGAATTCCGCAACTGATTACAACAGGAAACGGTCATGTCATCATTGACCCTGGAACTGGAAGGACAGACGGGCTGGGGACCACGGAAATCATCCTTTGGGATACAATGTGAATCATCTATTTGATACCCCTAAAGTCCCAAGGCCATTTTTCTGTCAAAAACGACTCAAAACTGCCAGTTCTGCTGTGTTCATTCAAGAAAAGAGAAAAAAATACTTCTTTTAGAATCTAATCGTAGGACCTCGTACATAACTTACCTCAGATCATGTGGTAAAAATTTCATAAAGTTTGACCATACATATTAGAAGATATTAGCATTCAAAGTTGGAAAAAATTGTATTTTGAACATGGGCTTGCAATTTCAGATGACTTTGACCGCCATTTGTAAAAAACATTTGCACTACAGACTTTGAATTGAACATTTTTTATGTTAAATAATTGAGTTGAAAATCTAAAAAACAAACTTGATTTTTATTTTTTTTTAAATTGTTAAGTAGCAGTAAGTCCAAGATTGAAAAAAAAACTAAATTGTCAATAGCTCTAAGATGGGATTAAAACACTATAATCTCAATTGTGAGATTGTTTTAGCAAGCAAACTTAGCCTTATCCAACAGTTTTTTCTGGAAGATTCTACAAATTGCATTCCCAAATGAGTCCTACAAGTTATTTTTTCAATAAGATGCTCTAATTGCCCGAAAAACAAGATGGTCCATAAGTTTCAAATAACAAATCCAAATGGAATGAATATAAGCTTCCCCATATAGATAAATCTTCCCATATAGATAAAACTACAATCTATGAGAAAAAAAAAAAATTAAAAAAAAAATTGCGTGAGAAGATTTTTGCCCGCCACACCAAAAAAAAGGACCTTTTGTGCCATAACTTTTGCTCCCGGGCACCAATTGAAATAAAAATTATATTCCCATAAAGCTAATGTGTTTTCCTATCTTCACAGAAAGTTTCCAAAAAAAAATATGAATATTGAGGCCGTAGTAGCCTGTCCAAAATCCATTTTGTTCCCGAAGGAGACAATGCGACTTTAGAGGTTAAAAAAACAAGAATACTCATTGGTGGTCAAACTATTGTGCAAGATCTCCCTTTTTTGCACCAAATTCCAAGGGGGAACAATTGCACTTCTATCTTACATGGAAGGATTCTCTATCATCCATTGGACCACTTTGGTTTGCGGGATCGTTCTGGGATTACACGATGATATTAATATGGATGAATAGAAAGTCTTGGAAAAGGTAAACACACCCAACCGTTGATATAACATTCCCTATAGTGAATTATCAAAATTGGTAAGAAATAGAAGAACAATAACAATAATCCAGTGATATTGGGATAGCTTTAGAAGAGTAGCGGAATTTCTAATGATCCAAGGGGAGGTGTACTTTCAGAATGAGCCAAAATTGCCAAGAACTTGAGCAATCAGTTGTTTGCTCATTTTGCTTAAGATCAAATAGAATGTAACCATAGGATCCTGAATTTCACATTTGAAAGTGAGCACTTAAAAAAAAATTGATTATTTAACTGCAAAGTTTTAGGAGAAATTTAAGTTTGAAGTTTTATTTGGGTCAATGGAAATACAAGGCAGCGCGCTTTGAAGGAGCATATCTTTGAGTGAATATTTCAAAATGATGCCTTTTGTGCTTAGGAAAGATAAGAGATGTAAATTTTCACAACATTCCAAGCATTTTTGAATTTATGGTGGTCATTGAAATGAGAGTAGTGTTTGTAAGAGAAAAAAAAGAATGGGACAGCTGTCTTCTCCTTTTGACTCCTTGGATTTGCCCTTTTCAAAGTAGCTGTGACCTCTTTGAGGTGGGCAAGAAATGCATTGGTTGTCTGACTAGATTATGCCCAAATCAAACCTCAAAAAATGAATTGTAAACTACACTACACCACTTAACTTATGAAAAATTCCACAAGGCAGAGTTTAACTTGGAATTTGATGAATTTACCGCCATTGGATTATTATTGTAGTCCATTTCCTAGAAATAATTTGTATTTTTTTAAAAACTCAAAATTTGAAAAGAATATCAATTCAAAGAAGAAGGGGAACATCTAGAAAATGGTTACGTGGGTATTGGGGGTTAATCCTTCAAGGCCCGAGGCCTTTTTGGATTTTAAAACATCATTACCTTTGAAGTGATATAGTTCAAAATTTTAGTAAGGTATAAAAATTTCAACCATACAATCTTATAGTATACATGTTGTAGATGACGTGAATCAAATTTGGAGTCATTTGACCGTCTCGATTGCAAGATTATAATGATTTAGTGTAGAAAAAAGATGCTGAAATTTTCCTAGAAACACATTTGGAGGTAAATTTTGATTTCTAAACATCCTCAAATGAAAAAAAATTAACTCACAAAGTGATCCAATTAGAGGTGAACCTCCTTCTACTAAATGCTTCTCAATCACTCAAACCTTTTTGGATTGACATGAGATTTTAGTCACACAAACTAGACTAGTATGCGCAACTTTTCCAAAAATATTTATTGGAAACGACATGGTATGAAGAAGATACAAGCTGCAAAAGTTCACTATAATCCAAAAATGTCGGGATTTTGAATTTTGAATTGCTCCCAAACATTCAAAACAACTTGGATTGACATGAATTTTTTTTTTACAATAACTAGACTTCAAAGGAAACATAAGACAACAAATTTTATTGAAAATAAATATTGGAAGAAGGAGATACAAGCCCTCAAAGTTGCAGCCATCAATAGCAATTTGGTGAACTCAACTTGAACGTCGTAACTTTGATTGGCTTACAAAAATTCAGTAAATCTTGGATTGATTTGAAAATTTTAATACACAAACTAGAAAAGAAACCGCAAATTTTCCAACAATTTTCATTGAATTTGGACATCGGTTGCAAAAGTCACAGCAGTCTGAATTGGACTTGAAACTCTATGAGGCCTTTTTTGGGCCCCTTGGGCATTGAGGGATTAAACCTTGAAGGACGTTGTATCCAAAAAGTGGTGGATGGATGGCTTCATTACTTATTGTAGAAGCAAAGAATGCACCAATAATTGGGGCAATTTGGTGATTACCTTGGTCATAGGGGCTTGTTTTTTTTTAAGGGTTCATGCAAAGTAACATAAGAAGCCAGAAGGCTAATATTATAGTTTTGTGATTCCTTGTGTTGTACAAAATGATCAATGCTTGGTGTTACAACATCGTCATTGTTGCTTGGCATCTGATAATTGCCAAATAGGTTGTACGAGGCTCTAGATGATGCAATCTTGCACCTTAGATAACTCACTCCCACTGTGCCGTAGGTTGCAAGTTTAGTAAAGAATAATAGATACTCAAACCTAGCAATGTTTTCAAGGTGCAACAACCAAAAGAAAGGGATATGGCCACAATGGGCTACAAAAGTTTCAGACATGTAAGGACATCCTTTGCATTAGGGCTTTTGAAAGAATAGTTGGGCTCTAAACCGTAGCGTTGAGATAGAGAGAGATGTGGTTGAGTTTAAAACTTTAGACTGCAATGTCTTGTTCATTGTACCATGATAGGCATCCCCAAGAAGCTGAACCACTTTCTTGCCATGAGGGCCTTTTCACTATCACACAATGGCAATACTCTAAAGAACCTTCCATGGCCCACAATTACAACTCCAATTTCAAATTACAATTTGCTTTAATAATGAATATAGAAGAATTTTAAATTCAATTAAAGAAAACAATAAGACATCCACTTGGTTTTCAAACCACATGGAAAGACAAATCTAAAAGACTTTCTCTTTACCCTTGAATTCTATCTTATGTACTAGGAGATTTAGTTCTTAAAATAGACTACAATCTTTTTATTTTTGGTTCTATCTAGAACCTTCCACCAATGCAAAAGTCCTAGTCATGCTTTGAAATATTGTAAGTCCCATTGCATACCATATTCAAATCTTCTACTTTCAGTTGCTTAACTCTAATGCACTTTTTTTCTTTTCTTAGATTTATCTAATTCTAGTGCATTGTTTAGTGCACTTGTCATGCTTTTGGGGTTATCTAACTCTAGTACATTTATCATCATTTGGCAATTATCTAACCACTGCATTTCTAGTGCACATGTTATGATCTAAGAAATTTCTAACTATAGTGCACTTGTTACCCAAATATAGTTGTCAAATTTTTGTGCACAAATCTTTTATATAGAGATATCTATTTCCAAATGATCCCCTTGAACATTTATCATAATCAAATATAATTAGTATAAATTGCATCATGAATTAATCCATCCACTAATGAATTTAGCCATAAATTTATAATTAAGGCTCATGGTGTTATTTAGGTTGTATTTCAAGGGTAGTCAAGTGAAATTGGAGATAAATTTGCAACATTTAACTCTCAAAAAATATGATTAAAATTCACAAAACCCTACCATAATCATCACCACAAAGATTTAATTCATGATGGAAGTACAAATCATTGAAATATGTTACCTACATTGAATAGGAAAATTTGGTTGCCCCTTACTAATTTCTCAACATTCTACACTATATTATAATTACTGTAGAAGGATGCATTTATGTATAAAACATGTGTGCTGCATGGGGTGGTGTATTGATTTATGGCTTGGGATTAAAGAATGGCTTGTGCCTCCATCTAGACAAGCAATGAGTCATGAGGTAACATGACGTAACTTCTTTGAGGTAAGGCAACCTAATTGTCAAGGCAACCCAATTTCACTACACAAAATAGTGAAATTAGGTTGCTTGATCAATTTGGTTGCCTTACTTTAGAAAAATTACCTCATAAATCAACGCCTATCCACATAAAGGCACAACAATTCTCTGAACCAAGCCTTGAACTAGTGCACAAATCTATGCCATACACATGGCTCTGGATTGAATGCATCATTGTACAATAGCAGTGTACATATATATAGTGCGGACTATCGAGAAATTACTGTGGGCAACCTAATTTCATTATTATGTGTAGTTATCTACAACAACATTTGAAGCATTTTCTTGAATTAGATTTGCATCATGTATTCAAAATCCACACTTTCTATACATGTTTTCAAATTCCAAACAAATTATATTCTATTATCTAGTATACTTCATAAGTTCAAATCAACTAAAAGTGACATCTTGAACTTGTAATTACAAGATGTACGATGGGGGTACCATTCAAAATGGTGTTTTTGCATTCGCAGGGAAGGAAATTTCACATTTGCCATCTTTGACAGCCTCTCAAGGGCTAAAAAATTGATCTTTGACCATAAATTGTTTGGAAAGACATAATCTTTATGTTAGTTTTATGTGCGCCAAACTTTAAGGCCAAAAAATCTATATAAAAAAATTATTTGAAATCTACCAACATGTGTAGCAATGAGAATAATTTGTACTTCTACCAACTTGGACACCCTCCCAAGGGCATTGATTTTTTTTTCTTACCATAAAACTTTGGCATGAGATCCTCCTTGTATTAGTAACATGTGCAAAAAATTTCAAGACCAAAAGATTTACACAAAAAAAGATATTTGAAATCTACCAACATGTGTAGTTGTGAGAAACAGTTTCACTACTACCAACTTCAACACTATCCCAAGGGTTGACAAATTATTTGGTGACCCTGAAATTTTTTTCATGCAATCATCTCTATGTTGATAACATGTGTGACAATTTTCAGGGTCAAAAGATTTATACAAAAAAAGATATTCTAATTCTTCCAACATATGTACTTGTGAGAATGATTTTTTTAGCCCTTGGGATAGTGTCATTTTATAGATAAAGTTTCACATGGATGTAAAAAATCATTCTCACGACTACACAAGTTGGTAGATTTTGAATATCTTTTCTTGAGTGGATCTTTTGGCCTTGAAATTTGGCACACATTTTAGTAACATAGAGATGGTCTTATTCCAAAATTTTCATAATTTAAAAAAAAAAGACAGCCCCGGAGGATGTTGAAGTTGGCAACCTTAAAATTGTTTCTCATAAGTTACACTTATTGGTAGACTTTGAATATCTCGGCCTTGAAAATTGGCACACATTTTATCAACATAGAAATGATCCTTTGTCAAAAGTTTCATGGTCACTATAACAATTTTTTAGTCCTAGGGAGGGTGTCAAAGTTGGCAGTAGTGAAATGTTTTCCTTGATTGTTTCTCACAAGTGTACATGTTGGTAGATTTCAAAGATCCTTTTTTGTGTAAATCTTTTGAACTTGAAATTTTTCAAAAAATGTAATAAACATATAGATGGTCCTATGCCAAAAAATTCATGGGGGAAAAAAAAAGTTCAGTCTTTGGAAGGGTGTCAAAGTTGGCAGAAGTGAATTTTTTTTCATGGCTACACATGTTGGTAGATTTCAAATATCTTTTTTGTATAAATCTTTTGGTTTTGAAATGTAGCACGCATATAGCTAACATAAAGATAATGCTGTATGCTAAAAATTTCATGATCAAAGATCAATTTTCCAGCCCTTGAGAGGCTGTCAAAATTGGCAAATGTGAATTTTTTTCCTTGCAAATGCAAAAACATCATTCTGAATAATAACCCACAGTACACAAAATAGTGAATTAGGTTGCAATACCAATAAGTTTGCCTTACCTAAGATAAATTACCTCATGATTCAATGCTTATCCACATGGAGACGCATGCAACTCTTTGAACCTGGCTTTGAACTGGTGCACTAATCTATGCCATACACATGGCTCTGGATTGAATACATCATTGTCCAATAGCAATGAATATTTATAGGTGCACTAATCTATGCCATACACATGGCTCTAGATTGAATACATCATTGTCCAATAGCAATGAATATTTATATAGTGTGGACTGTCAAGAAACTAGTATGGGACAACCTAATTTCACTATTTTGTGTAGACAACTTAGAAGACCTTAAAGTAGTCCAATTTTCCAAAAATGTAAAGACGTACCATAAATTGAATCTTTAAATAGAATTTAGTGACAATTTCAAACAAAAGATGTCTACAATGATTCATAGACTACAAATTATATAAATATGGTTTGATTTATCATTTCAATTAACCCCTAAAGGACCAAGGTGATTTTCCTATCAAAAAACACTCTAGATTGTCATTTCTATTGCAAAGAGAAAAGATCTTTAAAAATTGTTTTCTCTTGCGTATCCAATTGTAAGATCTTATACTTGGCTAGTATATGAATATGTGGAAGAAATTTAGAAACTTTGACCATGTAGATTGCAAGATATATGCATTTAAAATGAAGAAAACAAGTTTTTTTGCACCTTGCTTGACTAGATTTTTGGCCTTGAGTCTTTTTAGTTCAATTTTTTGGCACTATGGACTCTGATTTTCTACTTATTTATTTTAAGAAGTTGAGTCAAGAATCTCCCAAAAAGATTTAGGATAAAAAGCACTTAATTTTCACTCATTAAAGAATTATTAAGTAGAGGTAGATTCAAGATTGAAGAAAAAACTAAATTGTTAATAGCTTTTAGATGGAATTGAATCACAATAATCCCAATAGTGAGATTGTTCTTGTAAGAAAATCTTACCTTGTCTAACAAATTTTTTTTTTAAATTCTAAAAATTGCATTGAAAAAAGAATTCTACAAGTTATTTTTTCAAGAAGATGCTTAGATTGCCCCCAAAACTAAGATTGTTCATACCTTTCTTATTTTTAGTCCAAATTGAATGAAACAAAGCTTCACATGTAAACAAAAATATAATCTTTGTGAAAAAAATTTGAAAAAAAATTATTTTGACTTTCTATGATTTTCTTAGGGCCGCCTTCAAATTCCAATTTTGCTTATTGTGCCATAATTTTTGCTCCCGGGCATCAATTAAATAAACATTATATATTCACAAAGCTCTTTCAAAGTACACAACCTCAAAAAATTCCAAAAAATACTACCAAAAATTAAAATTGTAGGAACCTGCTCGGACCTGATTTGTCCCTCGAGAGGACAAATGGTCCTTCCGAGGTTAACCACTATTTATCAATAGAAATTTGAAAACATGAAATTAAAATTTTCCTCTACGATAGATTTGAAATTGAATACTAAAGATTTTTGTGAAGATTTATTTTGTTTTAAGTTTGATTGTAATATTCCAACTTGATGATCCTAAAATATTTTCCTATTTTCATTTATGTCATTGTTGAAGGGTCATTTATCAAACTAGAAAGTTGGTTTTGGGAGTGAAGCATATTTGCACTCTTTTAGTTATTGAAAATTGCAAGGAAGAGTTTTGAAATTGAGACCCTAGCAAAAATAAAATTTAAAATTGAGTAAATGAAAGTAGAGTTGAAATTGCTTGAAAGGAATTGGACAATCTAAAATTGGTGGTTTATACAATCCATATTAAAATAACGTATATGAAATGCCTAAAACCAATATGTAATCCAACTATTATGTTTACTTAGCATTGCAAAATATTGCACATGTAGTATGCTTGACCTCTAGACACCCGAAATGGACAGATAAGCTATAGAGTATTATTGATTTATTTTTAATTGTGATTTCTCAATGAATGTTTTGTATATTTTCAATTTATTTTTTAAATCCTAGTTTGTATACATGAAATTCCATCTCCTTTCTAATGACTCCAAATTTGTGCCATCTAAAAAAATGAAAAATAATATTGTCAAAATATAGTTTCAAGCAATTTATACAATTTTGCAACCAATGGAGGTTGGTCCTTCCTTTAGCTCCTACAGTTGGCCATTTTTATATCAGAACAACTCAAAATTGTCATTTTCAATGTATACACAAAAAATTTAGACATTTGATTTTTTACATATCCAACCATAAGATCTTGCATGTTTATAAGAAATTCAAATTTTGGATAGTATTCATAAGATACAAGCATTTAAAGTGGAAAAAATGAATCTTTTTGTTCCTAGCCTAACTACATTATAAGGCTTTGAATCCTCTTAACTTCAAATTTTGGTCCTAGAGATTGTAAATAAAAAAAATTCTATAAAGAATAGTTCAGTTGAGAGTATGCAACTTTTAAAAATGAAAAAACAAAAACTCATTCTTTAAAAATTATTTAATTAAAGTAGGTGTGAGATAGAAGGATGAACTAAATTATTGATAGTTCTATGATGGAATTGAAATATACAAATTCTAGCAATGAGATTGTTCTAGAAAGCAAACTAAACTATATGCAACTTTTCATTTTGAGAAAATATTAAAATTGAGCTAAAAAATAGATCCAATACATTCTTTTTTCATGAACTTGGTAAAGTTGCTTGCAAAACAAGAAGGTTCATAACTTTTACATTATTTATGCAAATGGAATGGATCAAATCTTTCAACTTAGAAAAAACAAAATGTAGAAGAAATAAACTTTTGAGAAGATCTTCCAAGTTTTTGTAGATTTCCTTATTGCCTGCCCTTGCTTGCTTTTTAGGCTTATTGTAGCATAACTTTTTCTCCTATGCACCAATTGAAATAAAAACTATATCCCCAAAAGCTAATCAATTTTCCTATAAAAAAGATGCAAAAAAACTTGCCGAAATTGAGGTCATAGGTACCTACCCAAACCTTTAAGAGTTCCTTGAGGGGATTCTTGGGACTTTAGGAGTTAAGGAGAATTTCTAGAAGTTTGAGTAGGATGATTTAAAGTTTGTATTGATCCATTTGGACCAATGTACAATATTGAACAATTATTCTTGAAGTTTGACTCCCAAATTTGGATATATAATTTATTAATATGCTAATAATATCTTACATAAATTCTTTAAATTTTGAGTTGATTTTAAAAATCATGTGTCTTATAAAAACTTTACTTTCTAATAGTACTTTTATTCTTAAGTCTTCAAAGCAAGAGAATCAAATTTCAAATGAAGAAAGCCCAAATTGCCCATACAAAACAATGTATTCCTTAAAGACCATTGCATTTTAAATGCTATAATTTTATGATTAGCCAATCAAATTGTGTTGATTTCTTATAATTGGTTTGAAGATAAGATTGCTTATTTTGAAATTCACAACGAAGCTTGAGATATTTTCCATTTTCAAAAGATTTCACCAAAAAACTATAATCTTAGCAAAGAATTTGCCTTCTCCATTAAGAATGAGTAAGACTATGCTTCAAAGAATTTATCCAAGAGTATTTATCATTTAGAAATAGAGCAAGCTTTCTTGATGCATATTTTAAAGAAAAAGAAGAAATCATATATTAAAGCTCATTTAAGAGTTTTTTCTCTAACACCATTATATATTTTAGGATTAAACCTACAAGATTGACAAAGCCAAGGAAGTGGTTTATGAATTATTACAAATGAACATTAGAATAGGAAAAATTATAATTTTCATCTACTTTTTTGAGATCTATTAGAATATATTTGCAGATCAATGAGAATAGAAATTTCCTTATTGGAATATGATTAATTATTCTATAAAAGATGATACTCATACTAGTATCGCAAAATAATTTTTTAGTTGACTTTTGGCAATTTTTACCTCCTTGATGAGAATTTCACCCTTAGAAAGAAACTTTTTTGAATTTGAGGTCAATAAATGAATAGAATTTAATCAGTGGTAGTTTGTATTCTACTTTTAAATTAAATTTTTTTTTTAAATTAGATAATTTTTTTAAATTTGAACTTTGGGCCAAATCTACTCATTTGGTAATTACAAAATGATTTGGAATTTTTCTTACACCTTAATATTATTCATTATTATATACACTTGTGATAGGATTTTGAAATTTTTTGATACTATTTTGAACTTTATATAAATTTTTTTACTTTTCCTAGCAAGTTTATAGTAATTACAAATCATCATGTAAAGATTCAAATGCTTTTTGACATAAAGAAAGCTTGTGATTCCATCTCCAAATAATAATACTAATCAATTTAGTTCATAAATGGTGGCAAAGTGGAGACCGGTCTGTCTTGCCATTAGATTGTAATGTAGTATAAAAATGTCCTTATATTTAAGGTGTGTAGTCATGGAATCACTCTTGCAATATGAATTTCAAGTGGGATTCAAGATGAATAAATTATTGTCTATGAAAGGACAAGACTATACAAATGACTTCAATATTATTTAATCCCTTAAGCACTTGGTGTTTAGGGGCCTAAAACTAATCCAAAATATTTGGATCCAAAGCAAGGCTAAAATCTTCATCTATGTTTATTTTTTAACAAATTCAACCATTTGATCCTTTCATGAATTTGTTCAAGTAACCATGCATCCCAAACCAATGATAATTTTTATGAAAAAAATTAGGAATTGTCAATTACAATAGTGAGAATGTTCTAGTAAGAAACATTGGTATTCTATGCTTTGATTTTTATTTGTAAATTTTCAAAATTGGATTCAAAAAATGACTTTATATTGTATTACCTTTTTAATTTTGGCAACTGCTTGTGAATATTTAATAAAAATATAACTTTTCAACTTTGTCAGTTAAAAAGGGATTTCAACACTTTTCATCATTAAAAATATTAAACTAAGAAAATATTCAACATCAAGTATCCAACACAACATGCTAATAGGTATTGTGTTATCTATATTACACCGCATATCATTGGTATCCTCTCCATATAATGGATTATTTCTAATGTACTGTATTGACCTCTACACATGTTCATTTGCATTGATCACTGCCATTGTTAGGGTGCAATACATCCTATATGTATAAAGGATAAGAATGAATGACAAAGTTTAGATTTGTTTTACAAGAGAACTATTTATAAATACTCTAACTAGTTTCATGGGGATTTTCAAATTAACCTTTGGCTACCGTGTATATGGTTTTGTTATTGAAAAGTCCATGAAGGAACAAATAAAGCTTCCTTTCATTTAGCAGTTACTTGTAAAAAAATCAGGTTCAATCTATTTCCATACCTCAAATTGTGATTAGGCTCATTGAAAGTGCGTTTGAAATGACTTAAATTGGTTGGGGTTTGGCAATAGGTACTTGAAATTTTCAAGATTTTCAGTGATTATCATTATAATTTCTAGAAATTCCAAATTCCTTAAAAAATAAGCGATTTTAGCCTAAATTGGAAAGGTACCATGGGTTATTTTTTCTAGCTTCATTGCTTGCAAAATAAAACCCTTCATAACTTTCACCTAATTGTTTGGAATTGAATGGCTCAAATGTTTTTGAGTGCATACCAATTTATACAATCAAATACAATCAATTAAATACTTTCTAGAATATACTTTTAGCTTGCGTGGTTTGATATTAAATCGCAAAAAAAACTTATAACTTTTGCAATATTTATCAACCAAAGTATCACATGTAGATTAGAATGGATCAAATCCTCTCTAAAAATCTAATGCAAAATTCAAAGTCCCAAATTCTCAAAAACACCAAAGTCAATTCCTTAATTAGTCATTCAAAGGTTAATTTGTATGTCTTTATTTTGTGACTACGTATTCTTGAATTTTTTCCATAGGTGAAAACACATGGATTCTATGAGTCATAAGCATATCAACTTTGTTTATAAAACTTTAAAGTCCCTTTGATTTTCTTAACTCAAAATATTCATATGAAATACAAAATATGCCTAGATTTTTTTTGAATGACACTGAAACTATCACGGAATAAAATCATCTATTGCATTTTTATATAAGTAGAGTTCATTAGCCCTTAGTTATATGTTCCAAGTTCAAATGCAATAAATATTTAATTTTCGAAAATTTTCAATTTTGCAAGTTGGAGTTAAATCTACACTACATTAATTTTATTTCAATAGTGGGCCTAAATTCTCTTAAAATTACTTTTTGGTTCGAGTTTACACCAAGAGCATAGAGCTTGAAGTTGCCAAAATACTTAACATGGTGATCTATGGATTGAGCAAAAAACTCCTTCCAAAAAATTTAGATAATTTTTTTTCCATCTAATATACCTCCTTAGAATCATCCAAAAGATGCGAAATGTCTTGTATGGCGTTGCAGGGTTAATTTCCGCAAACCTTAAAAATAGGCTAGAGTTCTTTCTTCTTTTACCTCCTACAAAAAAAGATTGTAATATAAACGTGCCTACCACCAAATAGGTTTGCTATCTAGATAACTTAGAGAAGCTTATTTCTTAATTAACTTGAGTTTTTGGAATTGATAAATTTTAGAGAAGCTATTCCCAAGCAGAAATAAGAAATGAATTTTACATGATTTTTCAAAGTTTGTTGGACTAAAACTGGTAAAGCATAGATAGCCCCATGCTAAGAGCATTGTCAGCCATTTTTGGAAAACAAAGGACGAGAAACGAGCTAGCGCAGGTCCTTTTCCATCCCGTTCATTTGGTTGGCCATTCACTCCTCGATCATACCTACCAACAAGTTCTACTAAGAAAAATAGCCGCACATTCAATGATTTGCCAGGTTTACCAGCTAATGGGTGAAGATTAAACAATACAAAATAAAAGCAAACACCTTAAAGCTACTCAATCAACGCTTGGTGGGGACGATGTCTTGTGGTTTCTAATGCCAATTTTGGCATGACTGGGCTCTTTCTTTCATTGGCCAAGTTCTCAATGGAGAATTATTTTTTGGCCAACCACGTCCATATCCAGGCTAGGGATCTTCACTTAGAATGGTTGGCGATGCTCTAAACCACACAAGGATGTGGCCTCTCCCCAAGTGCATCATCAAGATGCTCAAGGGTTGCTAAGAGTTGCTTTACACATAGAGGTCAGGTCAACTTGCTGTATCAAAGGCCAAAATCCTAACTTGTGATTGGACAAAAGGCAAAAAATTAGCTCCAACACCCTTTACACTTAGAGAGACCAGACTGATTTGATGTAATGAATTTTTTATTAAAAAGAAACATGATTTGACATGGCCAGAGCTTGCTAAATAATTGGGTGCACCAAAAAGGGAGGCCAATTCTTGGCCTGAAGGCCAATGTCAAATTTCAATTAAATTTTTTTTTTGAATAAAATATTATTCTTTTCAATAAACCATATCCGTTGGATTTTGTGCAATCAGCCTCAAGGGAAATTGGTTTGGACTCTAGATGTAAAGTGGCCTTGGAAATTTCAACCCTTTTCTCTCTCTCTTTTGTAGGTTCATTGAATTGGCCCAGCTTCTTGGCCTCAAGGCCTTTACATATGGGAGAGTTGACTTTGTTATAATCTTATTACAATGAGTAGCTGAGGACGTAATCCAATCCAAAAGGGGCTGAAATTTTGTATAATCGGACTGGAGGAAAATTGGCTCGGCTTCTAGGGTGTAAAGGGGCTCTAAGATTGTGGTAATAGGTAGGTGACTGATGCAAATGACACGGTCCACTAGATGCTGAAAATAAGTGATTGACAACATTGGGTTGTTCTATCATCAGTTACTTTCACAATTTGAAGAATTTTGAAGTTTGACTACATGGTCATATCCAAGGATTAATTTTTAGTCATGCATGTTGATGTGAATATCATATCTTGAACCTAAGATAAACTATGTTGTAAGCTTAAGCCTAATTGAGTTCAAGTTGTGGAATAAAAGTAGCACCACGGCGGCTTTCCAAGCAACTCAAACATGGTGACTGGCTTCTCTCTGAAGTAGAAAAGTTATGGCCCAAGTAAAGAATAAGGAAAGAAGCTTGCCTTCTATGGTTGATATGGCACCGAGTAGTTGCGGTCAATCACTAGAGAGGAAGGATTGACAATTCTGTGGACACCCAATGCCTTGTTTGCTTGCGACGCTTAGAAGAAACAATCTTGCATCAATTTTGGGAATGCATTGAGGCTCAGGGGGCCTGGCATTGGGCCATCCACATCATGAACACGCTCATTGCAGGGAGAGATGTACAAGACCGTGGTGGCCAGTCAATTAGAGGAATGGCATTTTCTCTGTGAGCATCCCCGCAAATTCAACCTTGTGAAGCGAATCTAGTTGGAAATTTGCACCATCGTCTTATGGACATTGTGGATTCAAAGAAATGACAAGGTTTTTAATGATCAGACTTGGACCCAAGAAAAGCAGCTCCAACAAATCTGAAATGGCATTATTGACTATAGTAGGGTAGAGTGGGCATTAGAGAAAAAACTAGCCGTTGTGAGGGTTGCTCTACAATACTCCGCAGGACCTTGAAATTTTGTTTAATAGGGCTGAAAAATGTTTCTTTCTCCTATTTCTGCGCGGCAGATTCTATAGTGACAGTGATACACAAATCCAAATTTTTGAATAAAATTTAATATTATTATTATTAATTTTTTTTTATCTTAAAAAAATATTAAAAAATTAATAAATAAACAAATAAATCTGCAAAATCTGACTGCTCCGGCAAGTAGTCATACACTTTGACTGCTCACCAAGGCCACCTTTCCAAGTTGATAGGCCATGCTTGAAATAGCATGGCATGTCAATTTGGATTGGCCCTCCCAAGGGCTAATTTTTTTTCTAATGCCTACGTCTGCAAGCTAGTGAGGCATTCATCACCAACTCAACGCAAGCTTAAGACTATGTTTGTCAATCAGAGATGCAAATCGGATGTCTTTGCTGTTATGGAGGGCGAGCAACCATGATGGGCGCCCTTGGGCTCCTACAACAGCCTTGTGTATGAGCCGCCTTGAACTACTCTGCCAGCGAAGCTTTGGAACCTCATTTCTCATGACCTACGTCTTTGATTGCTTGTTTGCGCTTACTTGTTGTCCGATCAGTCTCGTATCATGTTGTCCTTGTCGTTGCTCTCCTAGACAACCTGTAGTTGGTGGCTTTGTATCCTTACCTCTGCAATGAAATCCACTTCATTTGTTTCAAAAAATAAATAAAATAAAATAACTGGCCGTACAAGGGCTGAAAATTTGCCCCACGATACGCACACCAAGTTGAAATTAATGGCCGGCCAAGCTAAGGTTTAGAGATGGCACTGCCAAATGAAGTGTGTAGCCCATGCCGCGGTATAAGATTTGATGTAGTTTCCAAGGTCCAGTTTGCCCATTAGCTACTAGTCTTCCAGCTTGCAATCCAAGGAGGCCCGCAAATCCAAGGCTTGTGAATGCAAAAGGAAAAAGATCCATAGTGATGCTAGATGCACCTAATAATCCAAAAAAGGCTATTTTATTTTATTTCTGATCTAATGAGAATCATTGTGCATGAGGGCATTGATAGCATTGCCGTATCCCAACCTCGTGTCGGCGTGGGGAGGAGGACTAATACAGAACCCTGGCTCTTTGAAATTACACACCAAATGTCCACTTGGCGCCCTTCCTTGGCAAGTCTGTGGTAGTGATGCCCTAAGTTATGCATTGCTTTGGGCCTATGCCCTCCTCTATATGTTCAGTTTCTTATAATACAAGTAGGATAGAAGAATATACAAGTATTGCAGACCACATGACTAAGTTGAGTTGAAAAATATAACTTAAACATAATCTACCTCCAATCAAGATTCTTTGTTCTATTTTATAGGATTAGAAACCTTATATTTCTTTCTTTTTTGGAAAGTTGTCACAAAACCTTAGGCACTAAACAAAGCCATGACATCATCCTCATGCCAACACTCAAAAGAGGAGGAATTCAATTCAGTAATTTAAGGTAGAGCAACTCCACGGCAGCTCGCCGAAGGCACTCAACAAGAGCAATGAGCGGACCGTGGCTTGGAAATTGCCCCATGACACGCATGCCAAGTGAAAAAACATGCTTGGCCACAACCAAAAATGAAGAAGGCACGAGCAAATGGAGACTCTTGGGAGCGGCTCGCCAAGCTATATAAAAATCATTTTGACCCCACTTTTTGAAAAGCTTCTCTTGAAAAGCTGAATAGATTCTCTTCATAATAATAAAGTAAGTAGTATAAGTGGATATTCACCACTTGGCGAGTCTTCCCGTTGGGCCATGACTCTTCAATTAAAATGGCCGCACATCAAACATTGAAATTTGCCCATTGACAATATAAATTAAGTGAGAGCTTAGAGCACTCCCGCATGTTTTGGAATGAAAGATTCTGTTCATTTGCTCCAAACCAAATATGTTTTTTTTCCCCTTCAAGAACATTTTATGAAACAAAATGGATTTGGGGGTACACCCTTAGGAATGAAATTTTTGATAGCATTTTTTGAAACTCTTGTGTAGAGTAGGAAGTCCTATTAGCTTTTCAATGTACCAATATGCAAAAGAAATAAGTTTGTGGTTAGGAATTATTAAAGAAATAACAAAAGTGACTCTCTAGAATCATAGATTCCTTCCTACAAGAAATTTTTTTATTCAGCCAATCAACCCCTAAAGGACCATTGTCCGTTCGGGAAATAAATGGGATTTCGGGTAGGTACCTTCGGGCAAAATTTATTAAGATATACTGAAACTTTTTTTGGAGACAAAAAAACTAATAAGCTTTGTGAGAATATAATTTTTTTTTCAAGTGGTGCCCGGGAACAAAAGTTATGCCCAAATAAGCTCAAAACAGGGGAGAGGGGGCAGCAAAAAAATTTTGCAAAAAATTTAATTTTAAAAGATAAAAAATTCCTTATAGATTATGTATTTGTCTATTTGGGAAGCTTTGATTCATTTCATTTGGATTTTTTATGAGAAAGTTATGGACAATCTTGTTTTTTGGGCAATTAGAGCATCTTCTTGAAAAAAATAACTTGTAGGATTCATTTTGGAATGCAATTTTTCCAATTTTTCAAAAAATAAAGTTACACATGGTTTAGTTTTCTTGCTAGAACGATCTCACCATTGGGGTTAGTGCATTTTAATTCCATCTAAAAGATATTGATATTTTAGATTTTCCTTCTATCTTGTATCTATTCCTATTTAAAAAAAAGTTTAAGAATGAAAATTAAGTTTTTTTGAATTTTTTTTTTTTCCTAGACTCTCAACCCAATTCTCCACTAGAAAGATTTAAAGCTCAAACCTCTGTAATGCAAAAAAATTTGAGTTAAAAATGTTCAAAATCAAAAAATCTAGTCCCGCAATGTGCTGAAAATCTTATTTTTTTCACTTCAAACGCAGATATCTTGCAATTTGTGCGGTCAGAAATTCTGAAATTTTTTCCACACATTCTCATACTAGTTAGGTATAAGATCCTACGTTTAGATGTGTAAAAAAATCATTTTTCAAATTTTTTTACTCTTTACTCTAAAAATGGCAGTTTTAAGAGTTTTTGGGCAGAAAAAAGGCCTTGGTCCTTTAGGGGTTAATAATGTAACATGAAAAAATTATTTTGCAGATAGTTATACTTGTAGAAAGGGATGTCTTGGAGCACCAAGCTACATTATTAGAGCATGGTGCTCTAAAACTATATGAGTATCAAGTTGGTTATCATATGGTCTTAAAACACTAAGTGCTGACATTGTACTTTGGTACTCCACAATACACTTCAATTCCTACTTGCGTTATAAAATCTCATAGAAAAAATATTATGGGAGGTTTTGTTTTTTTAACTCAATCTTCACAAATTTTTTGAAGACTTGAAAGTGTTTCAAATCCATATTAGACTTTTTTGAAAATTGTTTTAATCCTCTTGTATTTTCAACCACATTATGATTATTTAAAGGGTGAAACCCAAGTATAATATTTTCTATTTTTTTCTATAGACTTTCAATTTGATTTGTCATCATAACATCAAATTCCTTAAGTTGTAGATGGAAGAAACAATTTCAAAACCTCTACCAAAAAAAACTTTGCCTCTTCTTAACTTTTGCATATGGTATCTAAATGTTGCGTTTTTTGGTGCGTTGGAACCTTGTTTCACTTGCCACCAAGAAAACATGGAAATTTGACCAGTCTAATAATCATAACTAGGGACAGTAGCACAAACTGGTGGGTTTGGGGTTACCCCCCTGACTGAAGGTCCTGTTCTTGAGAGAGAGAGGATCAGAATGCTCCGTGCTGGTCAAAGTCCCGTTTGGTGCTAAGGGATGGGCTTGACAATCCAAAGTCCCAAAGATGAAACACGCACAATTTTGGCCCACTTGAATGTCTGGGGGGCAACAAAAGCATGGCCATGGCCCTGGACTTAAGCTTAACTCCCTCCCTTCCTTCCTTCCTTCTCCTAAGTGATCCAACTCTTGTTTCGTTCCCACTTCCCACCACCCAGTCCAGTGCAATCCCCATTCAGTTGGACCCAAAGAAACCAACTGAACAGAAGCTCCCATTTCCACTCAGTAGTAAGTTAACCATAAGATACACTATGGATGGACAGTAGATGGAGAATTGAACTGTGTCAGGATGGATTCTGTTCGGGCAGTACTGGACACAGGAGTGAAAATTTGGTTTTTATTTGGGGGAGTTGAGACTGGGCACGTGTTTTCTATCAGTCTGTTATAAAAAATTCAGAGTTTTTGGTGAAAATTTGAAATTATTGTGCATTTATTACGAGTTAATAAGATTTCACATCAAATACCAGGCAAGGTGCTTAAGAAAATTGGAGGAGATTCATCATGACAGGTGTAGTATTTAACCCCTAAATGACTGAAGGACTATTGAATGTATGCAAAATTTTTGACACAAGGTGTAAACACGTACCCCATTCATGGGAGTATAACTTTTTTTTTTCGATTGGGTTCTCAAATCAAAAGTTATGCTACCCTAAACTTTTAGGGCAGCCTAAGCAATAATTTTGAAACTTGACAAGTATGTAACTTACATGATATAAGATGCAAATGTCAGAAAAAAAATAAACCATGTATAATGTAAAAATCTCACTTTGGGAGGATTTGAAGTATGTTGGACCCGTCAGTCAAGATAAGAAAGGAAAGAAAAGAAAAATTCTTTCTCCTAACTTCAAACATTAATGTCTTTCAAGCTGTGAGCTCAAAGTTTTTCAAATTTTTTCCACACATTCCATAGTAGTCTAGTACAAATTTGTACAACTGAGTTCTGAAAAAATTAATTAATTTTTTTTTCTCATTGCCCTGGAAAGTGGCAAATTTAGAATTATATCAATATAGGTGGCAAAAAATTCTACACAAAAATACATACAACCCATGACTTTAATTTATTTTTGGTCATTTAAATTAACCCTTAAGTGCTTCAACGTCCCATTTCTAGATGACGAATAGATTGAAATTGAAATTTCATTCTCATCACTGCTTGGATGAAAGTCGTCCTAATATGTGGAGATACTTTTTGAAGTTGCTGTCCTATCTAATAGTTGGATTTGGTGTTACTAAAGTACATATTTTTATGTATTTTTCTAAAATTACAAATGTGCAAATATATCAACTAGTTGACCAAGCCAAAATTACAATGACTCTAGTTCAAAACCAAATTTGCAAAAAATGAGGTCACTGATTTTTAAGATCACAAAAATTTCAAGAAATTACCAAGAAAACCTCATTTCAAATCCATTCCAACAGTCTTTATTCAAAAATGATATCATTTTGCTTGTAATTGAATTTTGAAGGAATTTTGAATTTGATTTTCAAAATTCAAAATTTTTTATTGGAGATAGCATTGGTGAATCTAACCGTATAGATAGAATCTACAATTTAATATAGGTTTAGAGGATTGATGAAATGTGTCCTTGAATTTTCATCTTTCATTCATCATTTGCATTGTAAAAATGGTTACCGCATGAATCACAAGAAGGTTTAGTTTGTTTTTATATTACAATTCAAGAAAATACTTTATTTTCCACATCTCAGAGCAAACAAATGCCATTGCCATAGCTAGAATTTAATATTGTACATTGGCCTACCAAAATGATAAGTGATGACTATTTGGACCATTTAGTTTTTTTGCATTTCTATTTTGCACAATCAACATTGATATCTTATGCAATCGTAATCAGTCCTACCAAACTTCAGTTTCAGAAACCAAAATTTTATTTTGGATGAATTTTTTTATTTGATTTTTTAATTCCTTCACAAGAAAATTCATTGAAGAACATTAGTGATGAATTTTTTAAATTCCATTCCAAAGATATGTAGAAAACTTTTTTACGCACATCTTTCCTTCAACAAGCATCTCCAAAAAAAATTCACAATTCTCTTGAGAGAGATTTCAATTTTGATGCCATTTTGCCTTTAGTTTGAAAATAAATATGTCTTTATTATAAATAGATTTTTACATTTTCTCTTCTTGCTATAACTAACTTTGTAGAGGTGAGCATGCTCACATAATTCTTTTGCAAAAACCTAACTAAAATGAAGAGATGTTTTTTTTCAAAGCTGAGGGCAAAATCACGTATCTTTTTAATAGGTCACTTTATAATATACTATCTCTTGTGATGATGCATCCTCCCTCCATATTACAATTAAGGCACCCTCCTCTCTGGGTAATTGAAAACTGTTGATCTCAAAACAAGAATCTCCCCAAATGCTGTTGATCTTGAAAAATAAATAATACGGACATGGATACTATGGGATACAAATATTTCGGGAAATATATATATATATATATATATATATATATATACACAAGACAGATATAAATATAGAATACAATTAGAGATATGTGATATGGATACATATATGGAATACGTATATATCGATATGGAATTTGGATACAAAATCCATACAAAAATCCATTGACATACCTCATATTGATTGGTCGCCAGACTGCTCCTGAAAAATACAAATGTTTGTATAGGTGTGGAACTTACCAATTAGTAATATGAATTAACTAATTCACTTTAAGGGTGGAAGGCAATAAAATATTGACTCAATCTAAAACTTTAAACAATAACTGAATCTGAAAAACAATTAAACGTAAAACAATAAACAATCATCTGAAACTAATTGAATTGTTCCTGGTGAGTAACTACTATCCATTAAAAAGGCAGACATTAACTAAAAAAACTTTGTAGTATTTTTTGAATATCATGAAAAAATTTGCTACTTCTTAAAAGCAAAAAAATCATTCAATAGAAAGTTTGTTCCCATTCCCCTTTCTTGATATACACTTGTAAACCAATTTTTTTCCACTTAATGTAAATAAGACAAGTATTTTTTTTTTACTAATGTTAAGAATGTCACACTTTTTGGCTTCTCTAAGGTAGTCTGCTCTAAAAGCTACATACACTTAGCTCAAAAATAGACATAAAATGGTCTTGAAATGGATCTAAGATAGCCATTGAATGGACCAAGGAAAAGCAAAAGCGCATTGAAGTTTGTCAAACATTGGTTTAGAATTGATCTATAGATTTAAAAAAGCATGTGGTTGGTCCATTTTCAAATATGTTGACAAGTAAACATTCATGTTAAATTCAAAGTTGATTGATCAACTACTTGTTATGATGGATGCAGAATATGCAAAATTGATTTGATACAAATATGGTCACATAACATTTAGTAGCAGAGAGCTGGGCTTCCTTCTCCCGTACGGAATGGTGTGGTATATTCCACAACATTTCATCCGGCGGATGAAATGGTGTGGAATATACCACACCATCATTAGCTAATTTTCACACGTCAATTTTGTGAGAATAAGTCAGTTGGCCGCAACTATACAACGTAAATTGAAAATTAAAACAAAACCGAAGTTCATTCACCCATTAACCAAACACAATAACCAGCATTCTTCACTTATACATTGAGTGTTTTAAAAACTCAAAATATTATTGGTTTTGAATGAATGCAATCCAATAGTTTGGTCCATTATTTTATTAAGTTTTCTTGTGTTTTGTAACATTACAGAACATTAGTAATGTTACAAAATCCAAAAAAATTTAATAAAATAATGAACTAAACTATTGGCTTGCATTCATTCAAAACCAATAATATTTTGAGTTTTCAATGGGAAAGAAAGCTATATATATATACATGGAGTGGTAGGAGGTAGAACGACTCATGTGGGATAAAAAAATTAGAATTTGTAGTTTGTGAAGCATACATAGTTAAGTCAAAAACAAAAAAGTTTGTTAAAAGTGGAATTTTAGAACTCATTTAGGGATAGTAGAATAACTCCTTTCAGAAAATTTTGAACTAAAAAAAGTTGAAAAATGAAGATAAGTTTCATCTCCAGAAATCCGTTTGACATTTTGAATATCTAATCAAAAGTTATGGACAAATTTGAGAGTGGGGTTGGAAAAATGTTAAAGAAAATGTCTATTCCAACTCCTCTCTCAAATTTGTCCATGACTTTTGATTGGATATTCAAAATGCCAAACGGATTTTTGGAGATGAAACTTATCTTTATTTTCCAACTTTTTTTAGTTCAAAGATTTTTGAAAAGAGTTACTCTACTATGCCTAAATGAGTTCTAAAATTCCACTTTTAACAAACTTTTTTGTTTTTGACTTAACTATGAGTGTTTCACAAACTACAAACTCTAATTTGTTTATCCCACATGGGTTGTTCTACCTCCTACCACCCCATGTGTATATAAGAGTTGTCTTCTCACAAGAGATTCCAAAATGAGTTACTGATGGCAAATGGTAAGATTGCATTAATGTATTACTCATTGGATTCTTAGTGTTTTTGGCAAACCATCTTTCTCTACAAATATTTGTTGATTTGTATGTTTGGTCCTAAAATTAACAAAAGGAAATCGAGAATACCATAATTTACTGCCACTATCTTGGTACCGAAGCTTATATTAATGCTAATATGATGAAACCTGTGGATGAGGACTCCAGAGAGGAAAAGTCAGCCTCTCTGAAGGCTACTGAATGTTATGCACATTTAGGACCCTTGCTTGTTAGTCACTACAGTCTCCATGATTCTTCTCGGTTCCCCATCTTTCTTTACAGGCCAACTGTATTTGCATTTTGCTAGACATATTGTCAAAAATGGGTGCTTACAACATAAATCGTTGAAAATGAATTAGTAATTCAATAATGCTTTGAAAATATGAAATTACTCATATTACATTTCGCATCTATTTTTCTTCGTCTAAAATTGAACTAAAAAATCTTCCCGTCCACCAAAATGCATGAAAAAGGTAACCCAACCCTAAATTTTTAAAGGACTACGGCATTTTTTTGTCCAAAAACACTCAAATTGTCATTTCTGTTGTATTTGCTTAAGAAAAAAAACTTTTGTCTTAGAATCTAACCATAAGATCATTTACTTCACTTATTTGAGATCATGTGGTAAAAAATTCATGAAGTTTGGACATACTAATTGGAAAATAAATAAGCATTCAAAATTGGAAACATAGGTTTTTTTGAATGTTGACTTGCAATTTCAGATGACTTTGACCTCCATATGTGTAAATTTTTGCACTACAAACTTTGAATTAAAAAATTTTGTATTGAAGAATTGAGTTGAAAGTCTAAGATAGAAATTTCAATAAAAAACACTCGATTGTCATTTTTAAAAATTGTTCAGTAGAAGTACGTCCAAGAAAGAAAAACTAAATTGTTAATAGCTCTAAAATGTGATTAAAACACTGTAATTCCAATGGTAAGATCGTTTTAGCAAGCAAACTTAACCTTGTCAAACAGTTTTCAGAAAAGTTAAAAAAATTGCATCCAAAAACAAATCCTATAAGATATTTTTTCAAGAAGATGCTTAGTTTGCTTAAAAAACAAGGTTGTCCTTTACTTTCTCATTACTAGTCCAAATAGAATGAATCAAAGCTTTAAATGTAGACAAAAATATAATATTTTAAGAAAAAAGTCACAGTACTTGTCATGGATCTTTATAGTCTCAACCCACTTCTTTTTCAAATATGAAAAACATTGTCAATTTTTTTCAAATTGACGTGGATCTTTTCAAATTGATGTATGTGTCAAAAATTGAGACATTTATGTAAGCAATATCTAAAAACAAGGATAGTTACAGATTTATATTTTAAGTTGTACATCCTAAAAAATGTCAAAGTTGTGCATTTCTATCAATGTAACAAAATTGATGCTATTTAAAGCAATATACACATCATCCAAAAGTTCCTAATCATACAAATCTTTTGAGGAAACACAAACACAAAATAAAAGAGAAATTCTTAACAAAATGAAAAAGATAAATTTGGTTAACTCTAAAAATAAGAATATCCACACACAGGTTCATATGCAATGAAAAAATTTTATTATGAAATTTTATTATTATTTTTCTATATAATATTATGGGAAATTTTTTTATTAAAATACAACACAAGCAACATCTCTACTTAGATTACACTTCTATAATACAACATAACAAAAGCTCAAAGATGAAAACAACTTCTAATCAAACATAGTGGCGTCGTATGCATAAAAACAAAAGCTATGTTGCCTTGTACACAGCAAGACCATTTTGAACATTTCAAAATGCCTCAACTATAATGAATTTTTTGGATTTTTTTTTTGGTGCTTAGGGGTTTATTACAAATACAATGCCTTCTAGTGTGGACCAAGTTTCTAATTAGGAAGTGACGTAGGAGTTATGAATTGCATTTACTTGAATATGATGATACTACCTATGAAAGAAGACCACAACAGTGATCTCAATACACTTGCAATACTCATGAATCAAATTTTAAATTTTAAAATTTAGTGAGCTCTAATTTTACAAATCTTTTAATGTTGTATACAAAACAACAACAATCAGTTTCATGTATTTCCTTCCAAGTGAAATGCTATTGATTTGTTTCATTGACAAAACTAAAGCTTTAGAATTAGTGAAATTAGATCCCTTAAATAGATGAATTAAGGTAGATAGTATTAGAGTAAATATTAAAACAAGTTCATCCTCTGTATAATAGATGTTGTGGTACTTGTAGATTGAAGTAATAAAAATTAGGATAAAGCTAATTCAAAACAAAAAGAATAAATATAATTTATAACAAAAATAAGATCAAAGTTAGCTCAAAATAGAAGCTATCTAGATAAAAGATGGATTACAAAACTATTCAAATAATAAAACTAAAGAAGTCCATATTGAATAAATTCAAGAAAGCTAAAGTAAAATAAACTAAAAAAATGCAAGGTTAGAGCTAGATCAAAGAAATTGCTATTTGAAAGGTAGATTAAAATGAAAGTTGTAGGAAAAGGTAGGAAAAAATACGAAAAAGCTTGGCAGAAAAATAGATCAAAATAAAAGCTACGTGTAAAGCCAGGTGAAAACTAGATCAATGTAAAAGATAGGTGTAAGCTAGGTCAAAGTAAAAGATATGTACTTCTTTAACCCCTAAAAAGCCCATTGTCCTTTTGAGGGACAAATGCGTTTTTGAGCAGGTACCTACAGGCTGAAATTTTGTTGTGATTCTCTGAAATTTTTTGAGAAGGTGAAGAATTGAGGGAGGTATGTGGCGGAAAAAAAAATTTGAAATCGGACCTTCGAGCGAGAAGTTATGCCATTTCTTGGAATGCGTGGGAAGAGAGGGCAGCAAAAAAAATTTGCAAAATTTTGAATTTTTTTTAAATGTTTTTTTCTCATAGATTATATTTTTGTCTATCTGGAAAGCTTTAATTCATTTCAATTGGATTTGTTATGAAGAAGTTATGGACATTCTTGTTTTTCGGGCAGTTAGAGCATCTTCTTGAAAAAAATAACTTGTAAGTAGGATTCATTTCGGAATGCAATTTTTGTAATTTTTCAAATTTTTTTTTTTGTCATGGTTTAGTTTACTTGCTAGAACAATCTCACCATTGGAATTAGTGCATTTTAATTCCATAAAAAATATATGAATATTTTAGATTTCCTTCTATCTCGTACCTAATACTACTTAACAATTTTTTAAAGAATGATAATTAAGTTTTTTTGAATTTTTTTTTCCTAGACTTTCAACTCAGTTCTCCACTATAAAAATTTAAAGCTCAAAATGCCGTAGTGCAAAAGTGTTAAGTTAAAAATGTTTAAAGTCAAAAAATCTGGTTCTGCAATGTGTTGAAAATCTTGTTTTTTCCACTTTAAATGCAGATATCTTGCAATTTGTTTGGTCAAAAATTTTGAATTTTTTTACACACATTCTCATACTAGTTAGGTGTAAGTTCCTATGGTTAGATGTGCAAAAAAAACATTTTTAATTTTTTTTCACTCTTTGCTAAAAAAATGACAGTTCTGGGTGTTTTTTGGTAGAAAAAAGGCCTTGGACCTTTAGGGGTTAAATATGGAGGCCTCTCATCAAATATTCTCATGTCTTTACGTCAATGGCCTTGTCTATTGTAGCTCTTCAAAATGTAGACAATCAAAATGATGGACTTCTATATTCAAGGCAAATAATTGGAGGAAGGCAGTTTCGCTTTCCAAATTTGTGCACTAAAATAGCAATGGTCAATACTATGCATGCAAATGTATTCAAAAGAGTATCATTGTTTCATGAAAACGATTCAAAATGATACAACGCAAAATTGACATTCTAAAATTGATCAATCTTAAAGAATATCCAAATATAACATCCATCAAAGATGTGTTTCACGATGATATTTATGTATACGTATTGATGGAGATATGTGAAGGAAGGACATTTATTGATCGTATGATTGAAAATTGTACAACTTTAAGATAGCCAAGAGCCGCTCAATTGATCAAGGAAATTGTTTGTGCTATAGAAGCATGCAATAGCCTTGGCATTGTTCATAGGGTTTTGAAGCTTGACAACTTGTTGTTCCAAACCAAAGGCAAAGATTCACCACTCAAAGTGATTGGTTTTGGATTTCCCCAATTCTTTAAGCACAATGAAGTATTGATTGGTGTCGTTGGGACTCAATCCTATGTGGCTCTTGAAGTCATAGGAGCACACGGTAGGTCCAAAGTGGACATTTAGAGTGCTGGGGTGGTAATGTATGAGCTTTTAGCAAGATTCTTTTCTTTTGACGGCGGCACAATTGAGGAAACATACCAAGAAGTTATGAAGGGACATGACTTATTTGTTAAGAATCCATAGCCAAGTATCTTAGAGGGTGCAAAAGATCTCATTCAAAAAATGCTAAGATATAATGGATAAAAGTGTAGCTTACAAATATTTGTATTTATAGTTTGTGAAAATTCATTCATTTTTTACATTGGAGTAAAGAATTCCTCGTGACAAAAACTACATAAATCAATGTGTTCATTCTATGTGGTTTAAGTGACTGCTTCGTCTATTGTCCAATTGATTCAGCATTGTTTGAAGTATTTGGCATTTTGTTGTTTACCAGATCTTGTGTGTATTTGCGAACTGGTACAACAGGCAAGCTAGATAGTGGAATTTGGTTTGATTAGCTTGGATCATTCCATTAAATTTTGGAACTCCTTCCCCTCGGACATCTGTTGTTCCCAACCGAAATGCTACTTTTGTCCTCTTTTTGAAGAAAAATAAATTAGAAGTATGATTTCAAAGCCTCATTTGGGCTCCTTGGTCTTCCAGGGGTTAATGTGAAGATACCAGTAGCTAGGAGTCCGTCCAAGTTTTGAGCTCTACACAAAATAGTAAAATTAGGTTGCCTTGTCAATTAGGTTGCCTTAGCCTCTAAAGTCTCAAGGCTATTTTTCTGTCAAAAACCACTCAAAACTACCATTTTGGCTGTGCTCAACCAAGAACACAAAAAAAATCGTTTTTTTAGAATCTAACCATAGGATCTTGTACTTCACTTGTCAAAGATCATGTGGTAAAAATTTCATGAAGTTTGACCATATAGAATGGAACATATTAGCATTCAAGGTTGAAAAAGAAAGTTTTTTTGGAACACTGACTTGCAATTTCAAATGACTTTGATCGTCATTTGTGGCAATTTTTTGCACTACAGACTTTGAATTTAAATTTTTTAATGTATAGGGCAATGCCTGAGGAGGAGGGGTTTACGGGAAAAAATGCGTCAACGAGGAGGGCAAAGCCCAACGAGGAGGCGCATTTTTTCCCATAAACCTGACAACGAGGACATTGCCTGACGTAAACAACTATCAAGAAATCGACAGAAAATGTGGGATGATAACGATATCACGGAAGAAGAATCCGTAATCCCTGGTTATGTGAGTTTGCCCGATTTTGCGGACCTTATGGTTGAGAACTCTCCCAGGAAATGAACAGGCGATTTCTTGGGAGTAGTTTATGTTAAAAATGTAAGTTGAAAGTCTACTAAAAAAAATTCAAAAAAATGCACTTAGTTTTCATTCTTTAAAATATTGTTAAATAGAAGTAGGTCTAAGATTGAAAAAACAAACTAAATTGTTAATAGCTCTTAGATGGGATTGAAATACAATAATCCCAATGGTGAGATTGTTTTAGAAAGAAAACACAATAGTCTTAAGAAAAAAATTTGTAAAAATTTGTGAAAATTTGCATTCAAAAATGAATCCTACAAGTTATTTTTTCAAAAAGATACTTGGGTTGCCCAAAAAACAAGATTGTCCATAACTTGCTCATTATTAGTCCAAATAAAATGAATCAAAGCTTCACATGTAGACCAAAATATAAAGTTTTAGAGAAAAAAAAATTTTAAGTTTATTTTGACATTTTGCAAAAAAAATGTGCTGCACGCCGAGTTCAGTTTGAGGCTTTTTGTGGTATAACTTTTGCTCCGGGACACCAATTGAAGTTAAAATTGTATTCCCACAAAGCTAATCAGTTTTTCTATCTTCTGGGAAAGTTTCAAAAAGTTTCACTAAAAATTGAGCTTGTAGGTACTTGCCCAAAATCTAATTTGTCCCCCGAGGGGACAATGGGACTTTAGGGGTTAGAACATCTCCTGCACCCCTCCAAAGAACCCCTCCCTTCTAATAATTGGATGATAAGCAATCAATTCTAGTGTATTTCACAGTATATTTTCACCTTCCCCTTCAAATAAGGCCATATTTGAAGGAGTCACTAACCCCTCTATACGCTATATACTCTCTTGGGATTAACAAGTCGTTATAATAAATGATAGCTTACTTATTGCTTTTGCAAGTTCTATAACTTGTGATTGGTTGGAAGTATAGTTTAGGGAGTTGCACTATTGGGGATACAAGTGGCCATCCCCTCTACATTAGATGGATCTGGATTGAAGGAACCTGGCTATTTAGAGGGTTGCAAGAGATGCTCTTACCTAAGATAACTTCCCTCATGGATCAATGCTTGATCCACATGGAGGCGCAGCCACTCTCTAAATCAAACCTTGAATTGATGCACAAATCTATCCCATACACCTGGCTCTCATTGTACCAAAGCAGTGAATATTTCTATAGTGTGGACTGTCGAGAATTTAGTGTAAGGCAATCTAATTTCACTATTTTGTGTGCACGCTACTTGGGTTTACGGAAATTGATGGGATGTCTGTTTGTCTGTTTGTCCTCCAGTACCGTCATCAGGAAAGTACCCCCCCATTGAAACAGCATTGTTTCATAGGGCCCGTAGTCCAGTACAGAAACTTTATTGTTACAGTACTAAGACAGTACTGCAATAGTATAATTTCAATGGGTCCATTGAAACTATACTGTTGTAGTATTGTCGTCGGTACTATAATAGTAAAGTTTCTTTATTGGACTGCGAGCCCTATGAAATAGTATTGCAACAACACTGACACAGTGGGGGGTTAGTTCCTGATGGTATGTTGCAGGGTGGGCAGTTCCATCCCAATGGTGCCTGTAGAAAGTCTCTTTGCCAATGTAAGTTTATGTGTACAGTGAACTTACTTGAGGAAGTGAACTTCCCTTCCCTTCCTCTAGCTAGAACTACGCCAACCTGTTTGTTGCTTTCTTGGTCATGGAATTCATCGGCAGGGAGGACTGACCCCTCTATTGCCTTGTCAAAGGGTAAATGTAAAAACTGCCCCCAATTTTGTACCGCTTAAATTTTGTGTTTCTTCACATCTCCTAACTAATTTGGGGCCTCCGATTGCAAATATGAATTTAGAAATTGCAAATTTACTCAAATGTGGTGAATAAATAATTTCAGTCTTTTCTGCAAGGGTAAAACTTGGGGCAATACAGGGGTCAATTCTCCGTGGCCTGGAATCCATCCATCCAGTGATGGACCCCACAAGCATTCCGTCCGTCTTTTCTTTCTTTAAAGTACTGAACTTGTTAATCCCAAAGCCAGCAAGTCAGCAAGCCAGCCTTCCAAGCCACTGAAGGCCGGGGAAAAACAGCAGTGCAAAACCTCCTGGAACTGAACAGTGTCACCAGATGCCAGGATCCAATGGGGGAGGGACGGAGGGGGCCTTCAGTTGGACCAGGCCCTTCCTGACGGAACGAACTTGGTCCCCCTGCCGCCTGGCTTTTGGCCGGTGCCCGTCACCTGGCTGGCCTTAGCTTCTTCATCATTGTCCACGCCCTTTCCCTTTCATTAACGAACTTATTAAACATGAGTTTCCAATGGCCCCCCCTCGCCAGGTTTTTGTTTTTTCATTTAATTTAGGCAGTACAGAAAGCGATATTCTCTGGAAGCATGAAGTTACTTACATCCTTAGAAATGGATGAAACTTGCAATCTACGGATGAAATTTTATTTATTCATCCAAAATGATGTACGTTCATCCAAATTTGAGCGATCTTGTCCCAAGATGTGGTAACAAACAGGCGATTTCTGGATTTTCAAACTATGTCATTTCTTCATACAGATATTGAGCAGATTATTCTTTATCGCTTTTGCGCCATTTTTCGTAAAAAAAAACCCTGCCCCTCGCCCTTGCTTGATGAGGGACCGGACTGTGGCATCACATGCATGCATTTGGGGGGAATCCATGTTGGACCATTTCCCAGACCCCATTGGTCCCTGGAGGAGGTTCCAGGACAATGAGTGGGCGGATACTGGATAGTTGCATTTTTTAAAGTAGTATAAAAATAGTAAGTTAAGGAATGGTCCTGCATTCCAAAAGAGAAAGTAAGTTAGTGGCCCCCAGGCCTGGCTAGAAAAACTGAGACACCGGCCTCTCATTTCTATTAGGGATAGTCACACCTTCTCGCTCCCATGAAGGTTGAGACGATGTGGAGAAGAAAGTGGAGCCAATGAGAGTCCACTCTCTATAAAGAAAGTGTGACATCCCTTCTTCAAGATTGCGGAGAACGAGATTGGAGAGGTATTAAGTTTAGCAGTCAGGTTCTCGAGGAGCCCGTCTCGAAGCAACAAGAGATCAAGTTGTTGGCCCTTACCTTAAAATAGCCGTCGTGTAAACTTCTTCATACTCAACCTTGTCATGCAGAGGAGAAGGTTGAGCATTCTCAAACTTCACAGAATGGGCACCGTGCAAGCCAGGGAGAGCCAGTGCGGAAACACCACCTTCCCATTCCGTGAAGGTTGAGACTCCGGTGAGGAAGCTGTGACTACCCCTATTGAAAACTTGGTAGTGAACTTGAAAGCTTACTGGATAATATTTAGTACTCAGTAGAGAGAGTTGGCATGAGTTAAGTTAAGAACACATCGGTCAATCCATTTTCTCCTTGGAAGTAGCCTAAGAGCATCTCCACCAGGGAGTTCCATTTCCCTAAAAGTTTAGGCAAGAGGACTTGAGATGCAGACAGGGATACAGAAAGTACACCGCATCAAACTTTTTCTAAAATCTGTATCCATAAATTATACAGAATTTTGTAAAACTCTCACCGAATCCTGTATCCAGAGGCTCATACAAAGAACTAGCAAGGTCACATCTGTATAAAGTCAAGGTTGACTGCTTTGAGATTTCAAGTTTAGGGATAGAGAACAGATTGGTGGGAATGCTGTAAGTTAGCTTCCCAATCTGTCCCTCCGATAGATAGACCCACCTGTGGCTGCCGGTTTTGTACCCTGCCCGTGCAATGAAATTTTGGTTGATTTGTTTCCAGAAAAAACTATTTATTTATTTTAAGAAAATAACGGAGTAGAAAAGAATCTCCACATTCAATAACTTAACTGAAGTTATCTAATAACTGAAGCAAGCAAGCAAGCACTTCATAAGTGAGCTGGTGATTGGCTTGACCTTGCCATGCCAGCAAAGATGGTGTCCTACTGTCCTTGCAGGGGGGGTCCTGAACCTACGCTACTGTACATTGATTGGACTTCCACAGGTATAGTACTGTAGGTTCCATTCTGTCCGTGGGACTGAACCTGAATGTTTTTTTATGGAATTAAGAAATAACTTATTGTTGCTACACAAAATAGTGAAATTAGGTTGCCCCACACTAATTTCTTGACAATCCACACTACACAAATATTCACTACTTTTGTACAATGTCAAAGTCATGTGTGTGCCTTAGATTAGTTCACCAGTTCAAGGCCCATTTTCAGAGAGTTGTATGGGCCTCCGAGTGGACAAGCATTCAATTCATGAGGTAATTTTTTTGAAGTAAGGTGTGTGGCTAAGAAAGTGATCCTTTAAGGGTTGTTGGACCTTTTTGATGGGTTTTAGATGTCCTAAAATATTTTCCCTTGTTTTTCACTCGAAGAAAAATTGATGCAAAATCTAATACAAGTGGTTTCATATCTTTTGAAGCATTTAAGAATTACTTATGAATTTCCAAAGAATTCTGCGGTAGGCACCTATTCATGATCTATAGGCCTTGCAAAACCCATTCACATGTAGTCTGAAAAAGATATGGCTTGACTAAAAACAAGCATTGCCGCATTCAAAAAGTAGTACTCAAAGTTTTTAAATGCAACCTTTACTAAACTTAAATAGACCCTACATTCTTTTAACATTTGTAAAAAGGCAATTGGACAATCAATTCTCATTCAAAATATGACAAGTCTCAATTATGCTCTTACATTGTTGGCATTCCATTCTAGAACCACTTAGTGTCCATTTAACAGCTCCCTACAAGGCTGTTCAAAGAAGAGGGTCTCTTTTCAAGCCACCTATCTTAAGGGCAACCTAATTGTTGAGGCAACCCAATTTCACTACTTTGTGTACAATCATGAAATAGTGAAATTAGGATGCCTTGTCAATTAGGTTGCCTTACTTCAAATAAATTACTTCATAAATCAATGCTTATTCTACATGGAGGCCCATGCCACTCTTTGAACTAGGCCTTGAACTAAGGTAGTCTATTCTAAAAGCAATTGGCTTCTAAAAGCAATCATAATGCATAGGTACATTTTGCTTTCTTCAATGTAGCAACGGTGTACATTTCAGGAGGTGGTTGGTTTTAGTGATCACTGCATTTCAACTTCAAAAATTTGTAACTAATTCCACAAAGGTCCAAAAAATATGAAACTACTTGGATTAGATGCCAACTCCATTTTTCTTCCTATTAAAAATTATTGAAAATTGTTTCACAGAATTTAGCTTCCCCGTAAAGGCAAAAAACTCTAAAATGATTGCTTTAAGAGCAGACTCCCTCAGTGCACAGGTCTATGCCATAGACATGGCTTTGAACTGAATGCATCATTATATGAAAGCGGTGAATATGCCTATAGTGGAGACTGTCAAGAAATTAGTGTGGGGCAACCTAATTTCACTGTTTTGTGTAGTTAACTTAATCTAAGTTAATCCCTAAAGGACCATTGTTCCTTCGGGAGACAAATGGGATTTTGGGCAAGTACCTACGGGCTGAATTTTTGTTGTGATTTTTTGAAACTTTTTTTTGGAGATAGAAAAATTGATGAGCTTCGTGGGAATATAATATTGTTTGCAATTGGTGCCCGAGAACAAAACTTATGCCCAAATAAGCTCAAAACAGGGGAGAGGGGGCAGTAAAAAAATTTTGCAAAAAATTTAATTTTTTTTTATTTTAATTTTTTTTCTTATAGATTATATTTTTTTCTATTTGTAAAGCTTTGATTCATTTCATTTGGATTTTTTATGAGAAAGTTATGGACATTCTTGTTTTTCGGACAATTAGAGCATCTTCTTGAAAAAAATAACTTGTAGGATTCATTTTGGAATGCAATTTTTCCAATTTTTCAAAAAAAAAGGTTCCATATGGTTTAGTTTTTGTACTAGAACAATCTCAGCATTGGGATTAGTGCATTTTAAATCCATCTAAAAAATATTAGTATTTTAGATTTTCCTTCTATCTTGTACCTACTTCTACTTGACAATTTTCTTAAGAATGAAAATTATTTTTTTTTGAATTTCTTTTTCTTTCCTGGACTCTCAATTCAATTCTCCACTAGAAACATTTAAAGCTCAAAACTCTGTAGTTCAAAAAATTTAAGTTAAAAATGTTCAAAGTCAAAAAATCTAGTCCTGCAATGTGTTGAAAAACTTGTTATTTTCACTTCAAACGCAGATATCTTGCAATCTGTGTGGTCAAAATTTCTGAATGTTTTTCCACATATTCTCATACTAGTTAGGTATAAGATCCTATGGTTAGAGTGCAAAAAAACAATTTTTAAATTTTTTTACTCTTTGCTCTAGAAATGGCAATTTTGAGAGTTTTTGGGCAGAAAAAAGGCCTTGGTCAATGAGGGGTTAACCCCTATAGGACCAAACGGCGTTTTTTTGGCAACATAGCAATTTTGGAGAGCTCACTACAAACTATTTTTTTTTTTTTTAAATTTCACACAACATGTGTCGAAGGAGGTAGCTTTAAGGGCCAACAATTTTCAAAATTTTTGAATACACAGTTAAAAAGTTATTGGATTATATGTCATTTTCAGCAATTGATGGATATTTCAAATTTTTTCTAAAAAGCCACTTTTAAAAAAATTAAAAATTGAAATTGGTTTTCTAGATTTATATACACGTGGAAAGCTTTTAATCATTCCATTTTGGCTAATCAGATGAAAGTTATGAGGTGTTCTAGTTTGCGGGCAGTTATGGATTCCCTACTCTAAAATAAACTTTGAATTCCTTTATTTAACTCAATTTTTACTATTTTTTGAAAAAAATAAAAGCAAAGGATGTAGATTGTTTATTATAACATTACTACCGTTGGGATTGACATTTTCCAATTCTGAATTAAATTCTTAACAATTTAGTGTTTTGAATTGTCATTCTCTACTTCTTTCTACTTCCTATTTTTTTCCTGTATGTTCTACAATTCCAAATGACTTGAACTTTTTCAAGCATGTAGCCAATTTGCTTTGAAGAGATGAATCCAAAGAGTCCATGCTAATATTTTTCAATCTACTAGGAGGAAAATTCAGAAAGTTTTTCTACATCTTTTCAAACAAGCTTACTACAAGATCCTACGGTTCCATGTGTCCAACCATGGTTTTTTTTCTAAAATTTGATTCTTGTATTAGAAATGGCAATTTTGGAGCATTTTTGGTGGAAACATAGTCTCTAACCTTTAGGGGTTAATGCAACCAACTGATGAAGTTACGTTTCGACAGGAGAGAATTGACGAAACAAGCAGGCAGGGTAACTGGGTTCCTTCTGCACTGCCTGATGCCTGATGTCTGGGTTCTCACTCACAGTCTTGCCCAAATGGGAGCACGGGAGCTTCAGTCAGTTGGCTCCAATTGGAAACTACAGTTGGCCCTCCTGCGTCCTAAAGTGATGGTACGCATTCAGAACGTCAGGATTTGTAACCTGGCCTTCACACAAGCTCCCACACCACGCCCGAACCTACGTGGACAGAGTTGGTGGTTGCCGTGAAAATACTTATCATCCACTTAAAGTGAAACAATTCGTATCATCTCAGTTTATCACGGAATTGCTAACATCTATGAAAAATCAAGATTTCAGAGGCATGTGGGCGATGTTTGCTACTTGGACTCGACCCCGCGCTTTTCCAACTGTCTCTACGCCTTTCCCGATCGTTCTCTGAGACCCCGCGCTCTCCCAATAGTCCTCTGCGACCTCGCCATTGTTTCGTCACGATCGCTCGCATTTGGTTCACTTGCTGATGTGGCACTCTCTTGCTCGCAATTTGCGTTCTTGCTTCATTGTTTTGCTAGGTATGCTCAATTACAATTAGGGATCTGTTGCTCCACTTCATATTCCTGGTTCTTTTCTAAATTCGGTTGTGGGCTCTCTTGAAATTTCAGTGAAATGGAAGGTGTTGCAAGAGACTCAAGCGCTATGGGGGAGACTCCCAAGAATCTAGTCGGAGCACAGGTGAGTTGAAGAATATGCTAAACCCTAACGATTTCTTCCGGCTCTGAGATCATTGCCGATAGTCACATTCAAAGCATATTTAGGGACTGTCGATCGCAACACCTACACTCAAGTTGTGGTGACTCCTGTTTAAGAGAGCTTGATTAATCTCAATCTGCTCGTTTCAATCAATTGGAAGTGAAGTTCCAATCAATCCAAGTTAATTAAGCATAATCTTGCGGGAACGGAATTTGTGTGAGTATGCAATAAGGTGACTCTATTGATCATTGCACACTCGAGAGAAGATGTAAGCAACTGGAGGCGCTGCATTTGAAATATGCAGGCCGCTCAAACATGAATCTTGAAAATCAATTTTGGCGGGATATATGAAGGAAGCTAATAGCTAAAACCGATTCAGTAATGTGAATACAGTTTACGGAAAGGTGTTACGTAAAATTAGCCCTGGTGTGAAGGGAGCATTCTTTAACTGCATGCATACCCATGCATACCCATGCAAAGGCTTTCAAGTTCATTGAACTTCACATATCTGGTTCCAGAATGCTCAGTGTGAACAGATGGAGATTTTTAGTAAACCCCGATGGTATACTTATCACAAGCTGTTCAGGTGGACAGGGACCCTAAGCAGAGTAACTTCAACAAAGTGAAGTTATACAAGTTATTCTTGGTGGGACAAGGGAAGCAACTGATGTCCACCGAAGCAAAGCAAGTGTGCTGCAGGGCATGATGTATATATGCAAATGAGGATTGTACCTGATGGAGCACACGCAATACATGGACTATTGTACATTCTGGAGAGTGGAGAACACTCAGAAAAAAATGGGACTGGAATGCACAATTGCAGGGGGTAAAGAAGGCCTAGGTGGCATACAAAGTTACTTGTTCAAAAGAAGAGGGAGACAAAGAAAGGATACGCCTTCTCTGGACATGGATGAATGGACTGCAGTTTGGGATGCATAAGGAGATATTGGGTAGCTAGGCTTCTCAAACATTGGGCAACCTGGAGTACAGGGAATGTTCGAGGATCACCCTAGATACACGTTCTTGTGTGTGTGTTTGGACCACTCTCAACGAAGTTACAGCAACCACAATTCGCGGAGTTCTATAGAAATTGGATAATTTCCTAACTTTTGGAAGTTGGCTTGGATTTTAAAAATTTTACCCGGAAGTCGGCCTAAAGTGTGAAAATTTTATCAATTGAAATCCTCCATTTTCAAATGTGATTCAATAATTTGCCGGATTTTCTTTTTTTCATTTGTCAATTTTCCTGAATATGAAAAATGGGGTTGGCTTTGTGTTATTGTATTTTGTTTTTTTCACTCTCTTGTTTGTTGCTTTCAAGTATCTTTGGCAAGAATTGAACATGGACAAGCCCCTACCATCCTAGGCCCAAGGATGTAGCCTTTGAAAAATACAAGGATTCAGAAGAGGGTCCAAGCATTTTTGGGAGTCTAATTAGTATGTTTAGTATTGCAAATCAAGAAATCTCAATACCATGACGACCATCATTCTCAAGTGCCCCGGAGGCTCAAGTGAGTGACTCCATTAACCTCTAAATGCCCGAGGCACGAAATCTGGTGTTGACAATACTTGGAAGTTAAATAAAACCTACCTATGTTGCTATTTTATAGTAGTTTCTATTTTTTTAAAATTATTTTTGAAGTCTAATTTTAGAATCAAAAATTTAGTTTTGAAAATAATTGATGATGATTTTCTATTCAAGATTTTGTGTAAGTTGCCTATTACAATCTTGACTTTCCATAGTGTGGAGGGCTTTTGGAAATGAGCCTCAAGTACACTAGATCTTGGAGGAAAAATCCATTCGAAATTCATTTAAAAAAATTTTAGAGTACTCCCAACCGAGCCCGGGTCCGCTGTGATGTCAATTACTCCGAGAATTGAACCAGCTGCTCGCCTGCCTGCCAGAGATGTCGTTGCCAGTTCCGTTCATTTCTCTCCTCCTCCTCCTCCTCCTGGGCTCCTCCTCCTCCGTCTGGTAAGTTAAGTTCCTCTGGTTCGGTTGAGTTCCACTCGGCTGTTGCAGACTTGCAGGCAGGCAACTGAAGCTTTCCGACATGGACTCCTGACAATATATACCTCGCACCACACCTACTGTACTGTACCTTACCTTACCTTACTGATGGCCCTTCCGCCAGTCCCCTCCACACTAGTGCCTCCATTTGTTACTGGATTGGCTTCCAGGCAGGTGTCAGTAGTCCAGGAAGCTGAACCTACGCACATGGAAAGGGCGGGGGGGCAGGCAGGCAGGCAAGATTGGTGCTGGGCTTCAGTTCCTGCCTGCCTGCCTGCTGCACTTTGCACTTTGTCAGCCAGATGGAGTCGATCGGGAGGTTCCATTCCACCGAAACGGACGGACGGATGGATGGATGGACGGATGGATGGAAGCTTCAAAGTCAGTAACTGACAACTTCACTCAGTTATTGGCGGATTTTCACAGCTCTCTGCTCACCATCACTTGGAAATTAAGCCAGCCAGCCAGAGAGCCAGGAATTCAGTTCCGTGGGAGGGACGGAGGATGGTCATCTTCAAGACTCATAGCAGGTAATGGAACTGAAGTATAATCCATAGCTTAACCCTGTACCGCCCAAGGGGACGGATTCTGGCCGCTCAAGCTTGAAAAAATGCCTCCACGCGACGAGAGAGAATTGGGAGGGGGAGGGGGGACAGAGTTGAATTCGATTGTAGTCGGAATTGTGAGGGTGATGACGGCTTTAGTTCGGGGATTGCATTGTTGCATTGCACTTGGCAGAGGGCAGATTCATTGACGGTGAAACGCAGGACACGGCCGTTGGCCCAAGATGTCCCAAATGTGACCGGTACTCACCGGTGGGAGACCGTTGGCCTCGGATCCACTTTTGAAGGCGGGGACAGAATGGCCGGAGAGCGTTTAGGGTTTCTGTAGAAATCACTTGTGGCAGTAGGAGAGTGGATTTCGCTAGTTTGGGTTCAGAGTGTGCCGATAACGACCACCGAATTGTGACGTGCAATTGGAAAGAACATTGTACCCTTCTGTCCAACACATATGGAGAGGATCCAAGGGTGGTTTCTGTACAGCAGGGGAGCGGTATGAGGAAGAAGAGTGGCACGTGGAGCCAAGTTCATCATTTTTGGAGTTGCACTAAGGAAAAGGCGGCTTGCAAGGACTTGCAAATGGAGGAGGACACAGAAGCGCACTAGCTTCACTCACAACGTCGAATAACCAGAAGATTTGCTTTGTGTTCCATTTCCAACTTGGAAATGACGGTTGCCTTCACTAGTAGAAATCCGTGTTTTTTTTGGTGTTAAAATTTGCATCTGAATGTTGAATTTGACGTCAATTGACCTCAACATTAATGTCCCAAAAATCGTGTCAAAGTTGATAGGATAAAAACATCCTCCATAACATTGTGACATTGGATGTTAAACATGCAATGTCCAGAGAAACATCAATTCCATAGTCTCTTGAAATTGTGCCATGTGGCTGCCAACTGTGCAACACGTAGGCGTTAATCGACCACACATGTCTTTTTTCATCTAGCCCGTGCACGACGTGGCAATTGACATGGCCGCGCGAAACGTGACGTGGCATCCAGCAAGGATGATGTAGTATGCCTAGTCAGTATACTTTTACGTCGTTTTAGATTTTTCAAATTCTGTTTTGAGATGTCAACTTAGACATATAGATACTTTCTTAAGACATCAAATGGTACATACCATACACATATAGTAGGGGCAACAAAAATATAATTTAAAAGAAAGTAAAAGATAAATAAATTATCAGAATCAACAAAAGTTAAAGAAATGAACCTTCTACCACAAAAGAAGTTTGATGGCAAAGTAAAGGAATTTTACTTCATTAATAATTAGTGAGAAAGAAGGATAGAAGGGATGTATTTATAGTAAAATCCCTTGTCCATCCATGGTCAGACAAACGATATGGGATAATCTAAGGATGGAAGCTTGATCGCTAGACATCTGGACGTTGTTTTAGACATGTGGATGTCATTTTAAACATTTGGATGTTATTTCAGACATCTGGATGTTATTTCAGACATTCTATGTTGAGTGCATTTCTTATTTTATATATCCCATATGGTTTGCCTTACTTCCTACCATCTTGCCTATATAAAGAGCTTCTTTTTTCATCCATGGTGTATATCCATCCCAATTCCTTTTTTTACAAAGTATGCCACGTGGCTACCCTTCCCCTAAATTTTTCACATTTGGTCAACATTTTCTTGTAGCCTACAATATTTTTTACTGTTTTACAAACTTACCTTTATTTAAAATGCATTTGCTTGCTGATGTGGCAATACCATGCATTTTTAGTTGTCCAAAACAACATCACTATGTTTGAATTTATGTCAAATAAAACATAAATGTCAATGATAGCATCAACGTGTTTTGGCAATAATTTACCAATGCATTTTGCGACATCTATGGAAATCACCCTTCTCAATCATCAACACTCTGACATCTTGATGTCTACAAACAACATCACATGTCCAAGTTCTGACATAAAAAAAAATGGTTTTCTTCTAGTGATGGACATTCAATTTGGATCTTTGGTATCCCCTTCTTTTGAAGACTTGTCACCCTAACTTGATAGAAGCGGCAACAAATACTTGAGATAAGTTACCTCAATTGTGAGTGAGTACGATGGCACTAGTGGTGCAATTGCTTGAAATTGTAAAAGTAGTCATTGTTGCGTGGCTACAAAGCCAATCAAAGATGAAAGCCGCAATGGCCATTTGTCCACTCTATGTTGATTAGATGGCTTGAAGCCATTTGCGCTTTTTAGTGAGCAATGTTTCTTTGGCACTTCTTAATTGCCTATGATGTTAGAGAAGTACACCGATAACATCTCCTCTCCCGTGACTACATGAATGAAATTGCGAATAATCTCCACAATCATGGTCTGGCCTCCATTTGAGGTAGGCACTTCTTTCCATTGGCTGAAACTATCAAGTTCTAAAACAAACTCTTGGTCATGCTGGCAATCTTCACTTTTGCATGAACTCCATGAAGTTGCTACCTTGTTAAATCATTACTTCTAATTAATCCTTTGCATTATTCCACTCTTGAATCTATATTTTTGAAGTGCCTCCTTACAATCACGTAGGCTAACTGACATTTGTCCCAATGTATAGCCAAGAACGATTTTTGCATATGAATCCTACTGTTGTCACTTCCACCTCTTTCCAAACCAGTGAGCTGATGTATTCTACAAAAAAATATTGCAGCATCTACGGCGTCCATCAGGTTTTGCACCACTAATTCATTGCCTTTACATGGTGGGCCTCAAAACATTACTAGAAAAACATTGACCAGATCAACAACAATTTACAAAAAAATATTGATTTTATATGTCATTCATTTGTTACTTTTGACATGTTGATTTGGTTGTTGATTTGGTTGTTGATTTGGTTGTTGATTTGGTCAAGTGATTTTTTTAAATTAATAAAATTCTGGCAAAAAAAACCCAACATGTGGCACCTACCACATCAGCATATAAACAAATTGCCACATCAACAATCCACCTAGATGGCAACTCCTTGCAGGCAAGTGGGTGCAGGAGTTTGAACCTTGCACTCCATGCTTGAGGTGCAAGACCCTAGGCCATCAACCCAAGTTCCACAAACTCAAGTAATTAAAGTACATTTAAGTTTTTATTTTACTTGTTTTGTTTTGTTCTGCATTATAAAATAAGTAGAGTTGGAGGTTATTTTGGCATAGTAGAACAACTTTTTTCAAAAAAAATTTGAGCTAAAAATGGTGAGAAATCAAGCTAAATTTAATCTCCAAAAATCCATTGGAGATTTCAAGCGTGCAATCAAAAATCATAGACAAAATTTGGAGAGGGTGTTCAAAAATGCCCCAAAAAATGTCCATTCCAACCCCGCTGAATTTTGTTTGTAACTTCGATTCGGGCTTTGATTGGAGGCTCAAAATCTCAAATAGATTTTTGGAGATTAAATTAACCTTGCTTTCCCACCTTTAAATTCAAAGGTTTTGAAAAAAAATATTCTACTATGCCAAAACGGTCACTGAAGTTTGCAGAGTTTAAAAACACTATGGTGAATGATGAAGTTAAAAAACAAAATTCAATTGTATGTAGAATTTCAACCAAAGTCATTTAAACACTGTCCAAATGACAAAAACATTTGAAAATTTTGTAAGTCTAAATGAACAAAAATATGTTGATTTTTTTGTTGATTTGGACGTTGTACTATTCAAATCAACAAAAAAATTGTGATCATTTTGTTAACTTGTGCCAAATCAACAAAAAATTGTATAAATGGTTAGAAAAAATAAAAAATTTTATTTGAATTTTTTGAAATTTTTATCTATTTTCTAAAAACCAAATTCCAAAATATCCGATAGAAGAGATTGAGGGCATTTGAGGGCCGTTTCAGGCCTGTTTCTAATGCTGTCTCAATTCTGTGAACAACCGGTACGGGCTGTCAGAATTTTTCTTTTCAAAATAAAAAAATAAAAAAATTTGCCCAAAATGTCATCCTAAGCAAATTTTATTTTATTTTATTTTATTTCGAAAATGATGTGGCACTCTCTCGACCACGTCAACCCAACAACTTTCCTGCGTTCCACAGCGTAGAAACGCTGCAGGAACGCAGGATAACTTGCAGGCTCTTGGAGGCCTCAAATCTCTTCTAATGTATTTTTGTGCATTTTCCATCGCCTTTTTTTTTGCAAAGCTTTTCAAGATAAATTTTTCTAAACCTGATTTTTGACTAACATATTTTTTTTAATGTATATAAATTATCTACATTCTATTTTATTTTAAAAAATTACTCCAAAAATCACAATAGTCTAATAATGAGACCATTTTGAGCCAAATCCAACAGGTATTTCTTGCAACTATTAAGGAAGAGAATGTGTAATTCCTTTACGGCCCCTTTTTGCTTGTTTCCAAATCCTTGTCACTAGTGAATTTCCTCCCAACTTTGAACATTGAATCCTCTTCTTGTTGAACACTCCTACCATTTTTTGTGGTCCCAATAGTAGAGTGGTTGTTGTCATCAATAGAAGACACCATGTACCAGCATTCTTTTTTGTGGCTTGGCAATTGCAATCTAGCCTAGATTGTCGCCCCGTCACTAGTTTTAGTTGCAATAGCTTCAATAGCAGGCTCCCTCATTGTGATATTGACTCTAGTTGCATATCTGCCTCACCTCCACATTTGTTGTTATTGCGTGCTGGTCTTCTGATTTGACTATGTTTTTCTTGCCATGTCCTGCATCTTCTTCTTCATACGGTGTTGCATACCTAGATTGTGCAATACAAGCCTCATTTTAGCAGCTACCCTTTTGGCCTCCTTCACGGTCATCTATGATGAGATTGTCGGGCCACGACCGCCGAATTAAGGTGTCTATGTGCTTAGGAAATGCAATTCACTCCCTCTATCCCTTGCTCTATCCAAGAACGCAACTTGCTTGAACTTGAAAGTGATACTTGTAATTTTGATGCCAAATCTTTTGTCAAGGTCAACTCTTCCCAACTATAGGAAAGTGCTTCAAATATTTGGTATGTAGACAATTCAAAAATTTATTTCTCTGCCTTTTAGTACACTTATTTTCTTGGAGTCATTTGTCAATCATTTTTGCTTTTTACTCTAAGTACCTCAAAAAGACACACAACGCTCCTCCTGTGAAATCCATGCCCTCTTTGAATTCCCAAAGCAATTCCCACTGTCTATACAATCACTATAAGAAACCCGCATTTTAGATAACGAGCCCCAATTTTTTGAAACGGATTTTAGGTGATGTCAATGTTGACAATTTAATGTTTTTATGTCAATGTTGACGTAAAAACATTGGGCTGTCAACATTGACATCATCTAAAATTTGTCTAAATTAATTAGGGATCATTATTTAAAATGCGGGTTTCTTATAATGAATTCAAGCTCCTTCTCGGATCCTCTTTGTCAACTAATTGCACCTTACATCTTCTTGATTCACAGTACCTCCAATACTTGTCCTTGAGAATTTTGTTTGTGGGCCGCTACCTCTTAAGTAAAGGCAAAATGCTTTAGCCAACTATAGCGACTGAATGTAGGAATTATCCTAAAGACAATTGCAACAGTTTTGTGCGATAGCGACATACCACAAATTCTAATGATACTTCAAACAATCTACATAATCCTATGGCAATCGCACTCTCCTTACAAGCGATGCTCCAATACCTTTTCCTCAACTACTGTAGAACATAGAACACAAATCCAAAGGACCGGTGTCTTTCAAAATCAATTCAACAACCTCAAAGTCTTTGCGCTTAAAACCTTGTCTCTGAAGCCACCTCAGCTTCTAAGTGACCTTCATCAACAATCTCTTTCTAGGGGCCTAGTCTGTGCAACCGAGTTTTGCTTTTCTTTTCTAGTGACGTCAACGGCAAGTCTACATGGACTTGCTCAAAGTTCTACATTTTGACTTCTCAGAAACTCAAATCACCACATAAAATTAGCAAGTTATTAAATTAGTAAGGACAAGATCAAGATTGCTATTCTGTGAGCGTGCAAGCGTGAGCCTACGAGCATACAATTTTTTAGAGAAAATTCTATGTTGGAACCTATGACCGTGGACATTGCATCATTCAAGATTTAAGATTGAAAGACTGAAATAATCTACTCATTTTGTCAATGAATGGAAAGTATAGATGTCTTCCACTACTGAGATTCTTCCAAACCATGCTTGATGCTTTGGGAAACCAATGTCTATAGTTAGGAGCCTTCATTTACCATAGAAGAGACCGCAACAAGTTGTTTAGAAGACTAGAGATAGAAGCCACAAAGCTAATTTTTTGCAATCTCTATAGGATATTTTCAATGGCGCAGTTGTTGACAGGCTCATCAGCATTGTTGTCTGAACCATCAACATTTAGTGGCATGGGACTTAAGTTTCACAAATTTTTTTGTAGAAATACTGCTTTAGATCAAATTTGAAAAAAGAAAAGAATTAAATAAAGGTCCAAGTGGTTGATGTATTTAATAACATTTGCTTATTACATAACATGCAAATGTATGATTGTCAATAAGATTAGAAAATTTAAAGCCAGTTCTATGCTAGATTGTAATTATGGGCCTTATTGCACAAGAATAGATAGAGTACAATCAATTTGCAAGTCTAAACTTTTAATGTAAAATCTTGAATACACAAATAGGTCTTTGAAATCATCATGATTAAACTAAATTATAAATTTATTCTTTTTCGATCCTAGTCATTGGAATGTGGGCTCCCATTGGTGCCAAGAGCTCTTCCTAATAACCTAATATGTGACCAAAACAAACAAACAACTCTTGCACAAACACAATTTGATCAAACCCAAGCTTCAAGCCAATTTTATTATTCAGAAATCTTATATACATGAACAAGTCCTTCATAGCTAATTGAATGAGCTAGAATATAAATTTGGTTTTTTCTTAATCGCTTGTTAGGATGTGAGGAATACCTCTTGATACCATTGGTAGGTCTTTGGTGGCGGAATCAAAAGCCAATAATAACAATTATTTTTTGTTTGCAATGAAAGGCCTCTTGTAGGTGCCAAAAAGTCCCGCTCACATCTGAGCAAGTGATTAAGAAAAAAAATCCATCCTTACAAATGTGCAAATCCTACAGATCATTTTATTCAAGCTAGAATAAAAATTTGTTTTTTCTTTGTCATTGGCTTTTGAGCTGAGGACTCCCATTAGCGCCAAGAGTTCCTCTAAAGAATCCAATATGTGATTTAAAGATAAAACCAACCTTTGCAAAAGCAAAAGCAAATTAAACACAAGCTTAAAGCCAAATTTTGATTTAAGAATCTTGTGTACATGAAGAGATCTTCAACATTTAGATGAAACAGATTGCATATAGATTTTATTTTCTCTTGATCATTTGCTAGGGTATTAGGAGTACTTCTCCGCAAGGAGAAAATTAAAAAATAAATAAAATAAATAAAAAATAAAATTGCATCTAAATGTCTCCCTTTGGCGCTCAAAGGAACCTCTAAGAATCTCCTTTTAGCGTCAAAAGATACCCTTCACATGCTCAAAGACAAACACACCACCTTTGTACAAGCTCAAGTCCTACAATCATCATGGCTAAGTTAGAGTTCAATTTTTTTTTACGATCATTGCCTAATGACTGCAGAGCTAGGTGCTTCCATTGGCATCGCAAGGTCCCCTTCAAATCCTAGTAAGTGATCAAGAAAAGACACTTGATACTTGTAGAATGGTTTTGAGCTAGCTATGCTTATGTATCGGTTGGATTATATTTCTTGATCACTTGCTAGCTTGTAAAGGGGACTTCTTGGCGCCAATAGGAGTCTCTAGCCCCGCAACCAATGATTGAGGAAAACAAATTGTATTCTAATTCAATCATGACAATCTACAAACCCTATTCCATTTTTAAGATTTTGAAAAAATAAGAAATGAACCTTGTATTCAAAATGTGCTCTAGCTATGCTTGTGCAAGGGTCGAGTGTGTTTTTTGGATCACTTGCTAGGGTGTGAGGTGGATCCCTTGGTGGCGAAGGGAGCCCCCCAACCTTCCACCTAGTAATCAAGATTCAAGACATAATAAATTTATACTCTAGCTCAATTAAGATGATGTGTAGGATTTGTGCTTTTGTGAAGGCTAGGTTTTAGGATTCATGATCACTTACTAGGGTGTGATGGGTTCCCCTTGGAGCCGAGGGAGGCCCCGCGGCGCGGAGAAGGACAAAATTAATTTGAGCTAGAGTACAAATTTATCATGTCTTGAATCTTAATCACTAGCTGGGAGGTTGGAGGCTCCCTTTGGCGCCAAAGGGTCCCCTTCACACCCTAGCAAGTGATCCAAAAAAACACTCGCCCCTTGCACATGCATAGCTAGAGCACATTTTAAGTACAAGGTTAATTTCTTATTTTTTTTTTAAATTCAAAAATGGAATAGGATTTATAGATTGTCATGATTGAATTAGAATATAATTTGTTTTCCTCAATCATTGGTTGCAGGGCTAGAGACTCCTATTGGCGCCAAGAAGTCCCCCTTACAAGCTAGCAAGTGATCAAGAAATATAACCCAACCCATGCATATGCTTAGCTGACTCAAGACCGTTCTTAAACATGGTATCTTTTCTCCCATTTTTTTGGATTTATTTCTTTTATTCTGATTGCCTTTCAATTTGAAATGCCTTTTTTTTTATCAAAGAAATATTTCTACAAAGAGACTACGAGATCAAACCAAGAGTAGGGTGATTTATCTTTTTAAGGTTGAGAGGTAACTTGACCGCATGTTGACAAGATCCAAAACTGCAGCACTATGTGAAGTCTATTGACATTTTGGGATCTAATTGGGAAGGAGCTAACTTGTTTTTGGGGGCCAAGAGGTGCCTTCTTAGCCTACTAAAGGGATCAAAATTTGTAGCACCATGCAAAATCCAAAAAAATGTCACTCTTAGGATTTTGTTGTAGGCCTCATCACATTATTGTCTTGCAAGGATTGAATGCTGAAGAAATGGCAGACATGCCATCATGCAGCCTATCCAAAATAGATCCTAAAAATGGTTGTAGCAATTGGGTGTTTGACGTAATGATTTGTTTGCCGTCACTTGTGATGATTGCATTTGAGCCTTCATATACATAACAAATTATTGGACATTCTTCAATGGCAAAACATTAGAATCAGATCCATCTAAAGAAGAGCTAAAGTTAAAAGGCGCTAGATGCAATGGTAATTTGAAGAAGATCGTAAAGGCATTGAATGTCTTTTTTGGAGCCTCTAATGTTGCAACGCGTATTCCACACTTGCAAGATGAAGAGGTATATGGGAGTGTGAAGCTTAAACTTGACCTCCTTGTTTGTTTGGATGGTGACTCCCATCGACTGGATTTTTCTTCGTCAAGAGTATTGACTTGGTCCATACGCACACCTACAAAACTCTGTGAGGAAGCAGAGAAGGTGGCTAACTTTGAACAAGTTTTACATGTCACTACCACATTGGGGAGCAATGGTGACACTTTGCAATAGCATATTGCGAGATTGTCCCACATGTTGAATTGCAAATTTCAAGCCCAACAGCAAGGATCAAACATCACAAAAGGATGAAAAGACATTCTAGCTCCAATATTCCATGATAGAAAGAAATAGTATAGCGGAAATAAAGATATTAAGACAAATTTTTGTTTTTTGCCCAAATAATATTCACCGTTGTATTCAAGGCTCTAAATGTGCTTGGATAATTGACTAGCCTAAAGTACTAGACATTTGACCTATACAAATGAACATTAATGAGGGTCTTCAAATGAAGATCTTTGATATATGCAGAAATCTATAAATCTATAAATGCATGTGATCTGAGTTTGACTAAAGTTACACATGTAACTACAAAAGTGTCAATTTCTCTTTGAACAAATATTGTAACTATTTGATGGAATGTTCTTTACAACCTTCTTTCCATCCTTATTCATTTTTCACATCTAAATTGTTTTTTGTCTTCGTAATATATTTTCAATATTAAAGGCAATATAAAAAATAACAACCCTAATACAAGTAGTATATATTCACAATAATAGGTCCATGGTAATAGGTCCACAATAATATAAGTCCTAAAATTACAAGAAACCAAAAATATTGACAATTTTTTTTGGTAACTACCCTTTTTCCTGAAATTATTGAATTTTATATTATTATTTTTTAATTTGGAGCTCACTGCTCACATAGTCTCCGCTCACTGCTCACAGGCTCACAAACTAGCATCGCTAAGGACAAGATCTCATTACAAAGGTCTCCCACAGATTTATAAAATGTTCTCAAAAGGCTTTTTCCTTTGACTCTTCTAAGTTTAAAATTTATGCACTTGAAAAACTGAGAGTCATGACACTTTATGTCTTACCTGACATCTTGGGGTTAAGACAAATTTGTGTAGCTTAGTAATCCCAAGTGTCTTTCTCTAATAGTGCATCATGTTTTATATCTTGGTGTAGCTTTCTCTTTATACCAAATACTTCAATGTATCATCACTTTAACCTAACCCCATTTAGTTTTAAATAAGTTAGAAATGATACTTTGAATTCAAACTACCGGTAATACATAAACTTATTAACCCCTAAAGGACCAAACACTGTTTTTTGGCAACATAGCGATTTTGGGCAGCTCACTACGAACGGAGTTTTTATTTTTTCTCTTTGAAAATTTCACTAAACATGTGCCTGAGGATTAACAAAACTAGTTAGAGTTATTTTGGTTTCTAACGATTGCACAGAAAAGTATAGTTTTTCAATTTTTTTCAGATATTAGTGGCATAGATGATTGCAATGATGACATGGCACTCAAAACCATTACCAGAATTTTGTGGCAGAGATCTGACTTACTTGCTTTCTACTATGCTTTGGACAACATTGGATACTGTTTTTATGTTCTGTTAATTGAGCATTTACAGTAATATCCACACTTTACATTAGGCATGTCAGTTCCAGTACGAGTTTGCTTTTTCTTGAATCTGGCCCTAAATCTGGTCAGGCTTTCTGATTGAGCCTGAAGCACCGAGACGCATGTGTGCAAGTCCCAAAAGCAATTGTTTTCTTCCTCCCATCTCCACATGAACTGACCAACCCTATTTTTATTTTTTTATTTTTTATGAAAAAGTGCCAGGTTAGCGATTACTTAAAATTTGGTGAAGCATTATATAAAAAAAACATTCATCAACCTTTTGGACCAAAAAATACTTTTCAATCATATTCATACACTTTTTCATTCAAATTTGGCAACTTCATCCATGATTTAATAGAAATGAAAAACATTTAGCAAAAAAAATTACTATTATCTAGCAAAAAGTAGAACTTTATCCCCTAAAGCCCCGAACATGCTTTTTTGAGAACATAGCGTTTTTGGGCAGCTCACTACGAGCGGAGTTTTTAATTCTTTTCTTTGAAATTTTCACACAACATTTTTCCAAGGAGTAGCTTTAAGGCCCAACAATTTTCATAACTTTTGACTACATGATTAAAAATTTATAGCATGATATGTCATTTTCATTGCTCAGCAGGCAACCCGGGCAGCAAAAAAAACTTCTTTAAAAATCTCTTTTTAAGAAAATAAAAATTCGAAATTGGTTCTTTAGATTTATATGTATGCGGGAAGCTTTGATTCATTCCATTTGGATTAACAAGTCAAAAGTTATGAGGATTCTTTGTTTAGGGTAGTTTATGGGTAGTTATGAAATCTCTACTTTAAAATAAACTTTGAAGTCCTTTATCTAACTCAATTTTCAATATTTTTGAATAAAACAAAAAACATTGGGTGTATATTGTTTATTACAACATTACAACCGTTGGGATTGGCATTTTGCAATTCCATAATTAAATTCTTGACAATTTTGTATTTTGAGTCATTCTCTACCTCTTCCTACTGTAGATAGGTGGTTTAATCAATATTGGTTTGAGTTTTGGAGTGTATTTTGGGGCTTTTTGAGTGGCTGTATGTGTTTGTTAATACCAATTTGGAAATTTTGACCTGTAAATAGCCAAATTGGAGTCAATTTTTGGTGATGAGTTGGTCAATTGAGTGAGTCCTAGTTGGGTTGATGGTGGCTAGTTGGCCGGTTGTCCCTGTCTGTGTTAGCCTGTGTTTATGTTGGAGTTAGAGGTGGTCTGTGTTTCCAAATGGGTGCATTACAAATGAGTTGTGTGATGAATGTGGATGTCAAATTGGATGTTTTGTCTTTGTGCCTATTTGGATGTGAGGAGCGATTCCTAATCGGGGTTTGAGCAGTTAGGTTGGTTGTGTCCGAGTTGGTAACTGCTAGTTTGTAATTCCTATTTGAGTGTGGAATTTGAGGTCATTTGTACCCACTGTTGAGAGAGAACCAATGCGCGTCCCAACTAGTTGGCTGTGTAATCCAGTGTTTGTGTGATTTTGTGTGTGTGAGTCCAAGTGGTTGTGAGTGTGAATGTTTGTGTCTATGTCCAAATTGGAGATGTTTGGTGGTTTCAGTATGATGTGATACTAGTGCTAATTGGAAATTTGTTGTGTGATGAATGAACATGGAGATGGTTGTTTAAGAAAGTGCAAGAAATTGAAGAGATGATCCAAATTGCGGAAGTTTGGTTTATGGGTGTGAGCATGAATGCTAATCAATGAAGAGGAATTCCTATTTGGCGGAGATGAGCGCTAGTGTGTGAGGAAGTTGAAGTAGTTGAAGGTTTAATTGAGATTTTGAGTTAGTGATGTGAAGTGTTTACGAAGTTAAATCCAAATTGGAGATCAGAAGTGAAGACTTAGAGTTGGAGCTTACAACAGTGTTTAGATGTTGAGAATTTTGTTAAATTGTTGAGCTTGTTGCATATTTTAACGGTGATTTGTCACCAAGTTGGTTTAATGTAATGAAAATTTTATGTTGAATAGTATGAAGTGATTGATTGTATTCTTATTGATTCCAATTAGGAAATTATAATTTGTTGTAATCAGAGTGGTTGTAGTTGATGTGAGTGGAGTCCACATTGAAAAATTAAAGCTTGAATGTTGTCTGTTTGATTTTCCAAATTTGGTTATGTGTTATTGTGTTATGTTTGACTCAGTGAGAGATTAATTTGATGATGGGTGATTGAAATCCCGAGTTGGTTATGAACATCCTGTGAGCAAAGTGAGTAATTCCAAATTGGGATATAAGCAGTGTCAATTTTGCAATAAATGGAATTATGTTAAATGGAGTGTGAAATGACAAGGAAGCAAGTAAATCAGTAGAGGAAGATTTGGTGGTTGAGAATGTAGTAGATCAAAAATTGGGAACAAAGGAAGTTATCGAATAGGAGAAAAGAAGATTCAGTTGGTGGTGAGATAATTTCCATTCGGAGGACTGAGGAATCAGGAGCTGTGAACACCTGCGAAGTCCAAGTTGGAAGACGGTCAGCCCGATTTGGTGGTGGTCCTTGTGCCAGTGCACCTGAGTTGGTGAAAAGAACATTAAGACCGACTTGGCATTTGGGAGATGTCTTTACCTTTGTGGTTGTTAAGAGTGGAGAGAAAATTTATAATATTAAATTGCAATAGTGAGAAAAATATATATATTTAAAATTGGGATAGATGACTCTATTTTCTTCCATGCTTGGTGTTTGTAGTGTCCTATTAGGACATTAATTGACTAATTAGAAACAAACCTATTAGAAAGACCTCCCTTGGAACGAACTTTACTATTAGCCTTGGATTTTGTTTAAATATAATTTGACGACCAAAGCATATCTACACCTACTTACTATTTTTTTCCTGTATGTTGTACAATTCCAAATGATCTGAAAATTTTCAAGGATGTAACCAACTTGCCTTGAAGAGTGAATCCAAAGAGTAACCACCATTTGGGACATTTTTTCATACAAATGTGACCTTGTGAAGGGCAGCTGCCCGGATTTTTGCAGTGATTAAAAAGGGACTTTTGTCAATTCAAACGCTATTATCTTGCAATCTACATGGTGGAAAATTCTGAAATTTTTTCCCCATCTTTTTAAACCAATGTACTACATGATCCTACAATTACATGTGTTGAAAAGTGTTTTTTTTCTAAAATTTGATACTTGTATTAGAGATGGTAGTTTTGGAGCGGTTTTGGTGAAAACATAGTCAAAAACCTTTAGGGGTTATTCTGAAATGGTGCAATCTAGCCCCCCCCCCCTCCCCCAAGGCCTGGAACCGACTCATAGGTGCACAAAACTTGTGATGCATCAAATGACCACTCGTATTTCATTGTTAAATAATAGACAAATATCACTTTTTTTATACTTGGGTGTACTTTATTGATTCCCCAAAGCTCTTACAATAAGCTCTCTTAATTTGTCGAATAGACTTGAAGACTTTTAGGGATTAAGTTCATATTTGTGAATAAAAATTATAATAATGGTTGTGCAAAGCAATTTTGTATTTAGGAAAAATAAAAATAATAGATGATACTATTTGCATTTCTATAAGCATTTTACAGACATAGGAGTGATCTTGGAGAGAAATAAACAATTAGGCAAAGATCACCTTGGGCATGTGAGCCAAATGTGTTGAAATCAAATTTCAATTTGTATACACATGTAAGAATGTTTAACTTCTCAAAAATTAGAAAATACTCCCAAAATTGCCAAAAAAATGGAAATAAATCAAAATTTGTCATAATTCAATTCTACTATGGAAAAAAAAAGACTGTAGATTTGAGTAGAGCTTTAGGTTAAGAAGAATTATGCAAATTCTCAGAGCAAAATAATGCTCTATTCCGGAATTGAAGGTCAAAACAAAACAAAAACATGACTTTTTAAACACTTGTTAGATCTTTGCAAAAATTTGATTTCTTAGAATGTCATTTGATTTTCTAATCTTAAAAAAAAATAAGAGAATAAAACCAAAATCTAATACTTCACTTTGGATGCCCAAAACACCCCAAAACATTTCAAACTTATAAGAGCTTTAGGGGTTAACTATGAAAAGACATAGAGATCCAAAAGTAGCCAAGTGGATGACTTTTTAAAATGAAGAATGGACCTATTGGTCCAAAAATCAAATCATTTTTGAGTATCTACCTTGGTTTTAGCTAGCATCTTTCTAAGGTTAAAGCAATATTAACTCCTAAATGCATTTGGAAGTAAAAAGAGTCTCCTCGATGACTTAAAAAAAAAATCTTGGATGGAGGATGTCAAGGTTTTTTCATCCTATTTATTTTAGAATTCTTTGAATATGTCTTTAGTAGATGGTAGTGGAAATTAGTGTCTTAAGTAGAGGTATTATTGACGTATTTGATGGTCTCTATGTAAGAAGATGTTAAAAACACGGATGACAGAAGATGCTCTTTAGTGTATTTTGGCAACTTGTACATACTTGGTCTTGATTTAAATTTTAAACATTGAAATGCTTTAAAAAAATTCAATCCACTAATAGAATGAAGCTTACTAAGTCTAATTTCAATTGAAATTATGTAAAATACCTAAATTGAATACTTTATTGCAATTTGAGCTTTAGAACCTACAATGATGGTGTTAAATTTTCTAATTATAGAATGGCACGACATTATGCTTTACACTATGACTACAATATAATGCACTAGAATATACAACAAAAAAATTTAAGATGTTTTTCAGAAATCTGTATCTGATATGAATTTTTTTCACTCATTCTTCATAAATTCATAATGATTTCAAATATTCATCAAATTCTCATTAATTCTTTTGAAAATATTAGGACATATAGAAGACTAGTAATTTTATCTTTGAGAAAAAAAAAAAAAATTGTACTAATATATAGAAAAATATCTAGCTGAGAATATTGCAATTGTGTACGCAAGCCTTTAAAGGTAGGTTTAGGGGTTCAAGTGAGAGATTATAGACTACAATAATTGATAACAGGCAACTCCACTTTCATTCAAAGATCATATTTACCTATCCAACTAAGTTTATGAATAGATTTATTATTGGCAAAAAGACGTAGGTAGAGGTGGGATGAACTCTCCAAGAACTTCTTCAATGCAACGATATTTGTTATCTGGATTCTAAAGCCCATAAATCACAAAAAGTTATATAATCTCACCAGTGATGAAATGTCATGTATAGACGGTTTCGTTGAAGATTCTCACTCTATTAGCTCATTAGACTATTATCCTAATGTGCATTTTATAATGTATCTTGAAAATTTAAACTACTTTATAGGATTTGACCTTGAAACATTAGATTGTCAAAAACAACCTTTAGACAAATTTTTGTACTTGTAGAATATGGAATTTTTTTTTGTACTTGTATATTTTGGATGGATTTGCAGGAATACATATGCAAAGGATGGTATTAGAAATTTCTTTATAGCAATATTGTTGACTATTCTATATAAGAGAATGCTTCATTTTATACTCCTTGTAGAGTTGTAGTACGTGTATTTAGACAACATCTTAGCTTCTTGCTTTTAATCTCTTAGGAACCGAGGGTTAGTCTAAATTTCTAAAATCGTAAAGATGTATTGCTAAATGCATCTAAAAATAATAATTTCTTGATCGTCTAAACAAAATTTGTAAAATGTGATTTATAGATCATGTCCGTACGGTTTGATTTACTACTTGATAGTTGCAAGAAACACCTGCCGATTTTGGCTCAACACGGTCTCAGTACTGGAGTATTGTGACTTTTATATTTGCTTTATATAAATATATAATATTTTAATAGAATTTTATTTTTTAACTTGAGCTAAATTTTTTAATATATTAAATTAATATTTAGTAGACGCTCTTCAGTCGTATCATCATGACTACTAAAAATGAGTCTTTAATGCATTGCTAAAATGAAATAAAATATGGATAATTTGTAAAGCATTCAAAATAGTATGTTTGTGAATTTAGACCTAGAAAATTTTATCTCTAAAAGTTATGCAATATGCACATTCAAAGAATCATGGAAAATGCAAGAAAATAGAATAAATTCTGGGATTTGATTTTTAGAAAATAGTAAAAAAATTTAAAAAAATATAATAAAAGGAATTTTTTTAACATTCTTCTCCATCATTTGCATCTTTAGGAAAAGAATTGTATTTTTTGTGTGCAACGGTAGTGCACTTTGAGTACATGTGAAAGGTGGAGACTTTATTATTTTAAGAAAATATCCTCGTAGGTTTGTGTAATTTTAGTAGAATTCTTTGTGTCCCAATTTTTACCTTCAAATTTTCATTTTTGGGTTGGAAACAATACTACCCCGCCCCCCGCCCCCCGCCCCCCCCCCCTTCCAAATAGCCAAGGTAGACATCCAATCAGGGGCAATTTAAAAATAGTTAACTAATTTTAAAAGATTAAAAAAATTACCTAATATCTGAAACAACTATATATAGCTTTATTTCAAATTTCATAGAAATTGAACATATGATACAAAAATTTTGAGCAAAAAACCACCTGTCTAAGGCAAAGGGTACAAAAAAAAGGGACAAGTGTTTTTTGCAATGACCCTATTAGATGAACCAAAAGTTTTCAATAAAATTTGATAACAATAATGGAAATTTCCTTCTGAAAGTTGTTTTAGATTGAATACGTATGGTTTTCACAAGATTTTTTTTTTCTCTAAATTCAAGAATGTGAAGTTTTAGTTATGGTGATATTTTAACATTTTTGTTTTGTATACTTACTCTACTTCTTTTCTATGGATTATTTTTTGAACTTGAAGAATAATCTTATTAAATCAAACATACCTACATCCCCTGAACCTATAGAATATTTGTAAAGGAAAATTGCATCAAAATTTGAACGTCAAGTCTTTAACCCTTAAAGGATGAGGGGGTGATCCTGGAAATCATCCCTTTCTATTACCGTGTGAATCATTGGCTTAAGAAACAATGAAAGTATTCATTGGAAGTCAAACTACTATTCATGATCTCTCTTTTCCACACACAAACTTCCGAGGATGAAAGTTGCACTTCTGTCCTCCAGAGGAGATTCTCTTGTCATTCATCGGCCACAAAACGGCCGGCTCCACGTTTTAAGGGTTAAGCGGGTTCGGGGCTAATTTGAATGTTATCCATAAAAAATTGTTTATTAAATTTTAAGTCAAAACAAGGACACGAAGTTTATCAAAAATAGTTTGTCTTCCAATTTGAAAATTTGTCTTCAGAAATAACCACAAAATGGGAAAATACCGAATGATGGATTTTCAAAATCATGACCTCGTCCATTCAGGTTTAAAATGTTCGCCTGCAGTGATGATTTGCTGGTGGAGACCATCCTCAAAGCATGACCAGATAATGAGGCATCACACGAATGGTTCATACGCAGGACCCCACGCTTGTGAGGCTTTCATAAGTTCAGAACTCACTGAAATTTACAAGCAATATCAGAGTCTTTGAAAAGCACCAAATTTAAGAACCGACCAAAGATTGCGACGAATGACAAATTCACGATCCGCACTCCACATTAACGAGCATTTCTTAATTCATAGAGCGGCCCCGTTTTCATAATTTACTGTAGCATATATACGAAGCATCTTACAGTGCTTACCAACATCAAATGTGAGACAAATACTGCCACCAGTTGAACGTAAAACCCCCAAAGATCAGTGACATAAAGGTCATGAAACAACACCCTACAATCGATAAATCTCCAGTTTCATAACTGCAATACTGAACACTCCCCAACTTAACACACACAAAAGCACAATGTCTGATTTCCTGCAGCCAAGACGAGAAAAAACTCTTCTAAGATCCTATACGGAAACGCTGCACAAGGAAGAAACTAGTCTCTTTGCTATTATTCTACACACATACAGGGTCCTCGTCCCAAGGATTTTTGGGAAATCAAATCAAAGAGGAAACAGAAGCATTGCCATTAATCCTCATTCCACCTTGTCGTACACTCCCGCTTTAAGGTAGGCAAGGTTCAGATCAGCTCCGTAAGCAACGGACATAACACGTACTCGGTTCTCATTCTCCACAAAGGTAACATAGAAAGCAAAATCCTTGTGCACAGCAGCTTTCTTTGGCGCAAAGATGGTGACATTGTTGGGCATGTACACCAGGGTGTAGTTGGCCGCTTCTTCATCACTCAAGCCTCCTTTGAAGCCTTGCCACTCCGCCTCCCGCTGCTTCCACTCTAGATTTGGCGATATACTCTCCTCGTGACCTCGGTAAGTTCCTTTGGGCTCCTCCCTGCTGTCCACCAGTAGATCCCTGCAGCACCAAAAATGAGTCACACTGAACCCTAAACTCTAATCTCAGTATACGTAGATGACACTAAACCATTAGAGACCTGATTCCGTCCCCAATACCGACCCCTGTTACGAAAAGCAACTCATCTAGTCATGCAATAGGTTGCACTTGGTTGGACTTATTCGTGAGTGGTGTAATCATGTCTTGACTACATATCTGCGGCCACTAACTTATTTCTTGAATGGAAATGGAAATGGGGTCAACAACTTCCCACTTTCACAAAGAAATGCATGCTCGGTGATGGAAACCATTTGACCCCAAGAAAGTTTAGTCTTGTACCCAACGTGATCTCCCCACAGCTCTCTACTAATGAAATTTGGTTTCTTCAATACAGACGAACAGTACTAGTTTGCGTACATGCAGTCAATAACAAATCACATTTCTCAAGCTAGAGATAGAAGCAATGTGTGGATCCATGCTATGTGGATGAGAGAGTAAATTCACACCTGGTATGTTTCCAGAATGTCCCCGACCACGAAGAGTCCATTTTCTCTTCGTGGTCCTTCACCTCTTCCAGAAGAAGAGCCACCCCAAGCTGACCTTCGTTGTCATAGCCCACAGGCACGGAGATTCTTTGTTTGGGGTCTGCCAACAACAGGTCACTCCCCAGTCAGCTTGAGAAGCAATACTAGGTCAATGCTTACTGTTCGGGTAAAGCCTCTGCAGTTTGAAAATAAACTGAATTCGAAAGAGATTAGGATTGTGTTACTTACTGACATAAAACATGGGCTCGCTGAAAATGACCGATCTTGGGTCATTCGGCCTGAGATACCTCGCAATCCACCCAAGGTTTCCATTGGGCAACAAAAGAATGCGGTGATCTTTAGAGTTTGGGTGGAGGATTCCATCCGGTAAAGAGTGCTCCTCCAGTGTCATGTTCCACGGCCCATACTCCCACTTGATGTCTTTGCCGAATCCTTTCGCATCATACCACTGGTTCCTGCACACAAGCCCAAAACATTGTCAATTGAAACAAAAACGTATGGATAAAAAACATACCGTACACACACCACACTAAAACACGTACCGATGGTACAGCTTTGTCCGTTCAGGGTCCACAATTTGCAGAGACCGAACGGACTTATACTCCTTGACAACTCCTTTCCCCTTGAATGGCTGATACTGGACCCAAAAGCCATGCCAGTGCTTCCAATGCGTGTCCGCTTGCCAGTACCAGATGTCGCGGGGGGTGACTTGCACCACGGTTTCATACCCGAGTCCCTTGCTGTCGGGCACGGTCCATTTCTCAGTCCCCACCTCCATTTCAGCTCCCTGCTTCATTCATAACCCATGAGCACGGTGAAACAGAAGCACAGTGACATAAATAAGCCCGGGATTGGGCTAAAACTGCCCTTGCTCTTCAAGCGACTTCTAACACACGGGTACAGAATCAAGTTTCCGATGTACCAAAAGTGAACATTTCAGTGCAGGGACGCTTTTAGCACCCCCATTCCAACTCCAAAAATTCAAACCTAATTCAATAAGAGTCCCAAAATATGAATCAAAGTGGGTCACATGCGGCTTCTACTTATCTTTCAGGGAAAATTGACCGAAAAATGTTCTGAGGTGTGCTACCCTTCGAAGACCTGGACTAGCGTTCAGTAGGACGCTTTTGGAAACCCGTCTTAAACACTTTCAATGTCATCTGCCTTTGGTTACAAAAAAATACCTGTGTACTTGCCATCCGTATACAGCTCTTTCCTAGCTTACGTCTAAAAGTGAGGTTGGTGGTTCCTGAACAAAGGAGACGAAAATTCACCAATACAAGTTAGCTGACACAATTTTCTCCGGAATTTTCTCCTGAGAATGACGGAATGAGGGATTTCAAAAAGTAGAGACTAACACATGAAAGGAAAACAAGTTATGAGAGCCAGGAGTGGCGATCAACCCCCAAAGAAGCAAGAATTAATGGTTTGAAAATGACGAATTCGATGCTCACATTGTGAGTAATATAACTCAGACGGTGTCCAATTTTATATCACCAGGTAGGTGAGGCTCTTGCACTTATCCATTGTTTTCCATACTCTGTTGATCTGCTTTGACAACTTAGATTGGCTAGTAAACTTCCGGTTGACAGAATCAGTGCATTAATATACCTGCGAAAGACGACGCTATACCAGCGCTCAAGCTGTGATCAATTCGAACGGCTGATCGATGCAACTGTTTGGATGCTACATGCGGGTGTCGGTGCAATCGCGCTATTTAAGTAAGTCGCTTCCACTAATCTTGAGGCCATAAATCGAGTCAGCCCATTCTACGATCACGGTACCTAAACAAAACAAGCCCATTCAGATCGGCCAAAACCAATAGAACACGACATCAACACGATACTATCAAGATTCAATCCCAAGGGGCCTTCCTGGCCATGTCCATATGAATGTCCTCCGACAGCAACAGCGTCATTCAAATGCACCCAACTTTCTGGCAGGGCATAACTTCAAAGACAAGCGGCAAACCACGACCCCCCAACGCAAATCGTCAGCCAAGCTCCCAAATTGAGATGCGCATGCCAACCTGGAAGTGGAATTAGCCGCAGCGAAATGCGCATGCAACAGCAGGAGAGCTGAGAAAGAAGTCACGAGATGAATGCTATATAGGTTAGAGCTATGGCGATTGCGATAGCGATGGCGTGAAGCAAAGCCCAAGACAAAGGTAGGCCACTTGTCTGGAGCCAAGGAATCGTGGCATCTGGTCAGCAAGTTTGTGATCGACGATGCCAGATGATCCTCACTGGGTTTCCACCGATCTTCTTCAATCTCGACGATGAAATTCGAACGAGTTCCGCCTCCGTGTCCCTTCCAAAACACGAATTGTTATCAAAGCCTTCATGGCCTAGATAACCCCTAAAAGCCCAAGGTCTGTTTTGGGCTTCCTGGAATTTGCTCTAAATTGAACAAAATGCCAACACTTTGATAAGTTGTATCAATTTTTTTTGAATTGGAACCATAAAAATTCAAAGTAGACATGTTAGAGATTTCACAGGAAAAGAAAACACAACCATATCACTTATGGAGTGAAAGATTATAATGTTTGACCATGAGGGTGCTAAAACTGCAAAAAACTTTCAATCCTCTTTACACAAGTCAAATCTAAAAAGTTGGTGACCAAAAAATATGAGATTAAAGGACCTAACTTGTATAACCCTGATCCATTTATGGCTTCTTAAATTCTACTCCACAATTTTTTTATATGAATTTTGAATGTGATTTTTTCTCCAAGGTCTAGTGTATTTGAGGCTCATTTCCAAGAGCTCTTAACACTACGGGATGTCAAGATTGCAATGAGTACCCTTGTACAAAAAATTGAATAGAAAAATCAATATCATTTATTTTCAAGATCGGATTTTGGTGCTAAAATTAGACTTCAAGAAGAGCTTTTAAAAAATGTAAACTACTAAAATAGCAACTTGGTTAGGTTTCATTTAACTTCAAAGTTTTGCAAACATCAGATTTGGGTGCCTTTGAGCATTTAGGGACTAAGGTGATCTGCTCTAAAAGCAATCGGCTTCTTCAAATCGACCCTAAAAAAGGTTACATCATAGATATGAGGTGGTCTTTAAATGGACCTTGATTGAATTCATAAAAAAAATGTTCTTTAGTGTAAGAGCTAGTCATTGGCCTTGATTTCTTCAAATCACTTTAGAAGTTGTAAGTGGATGCATTTTGGGAGACCTAGGGTCACAAATAGATACCTACAATAGATATCTTAGGAAATTTATAACTAATTCAAAAATGCTTCAGAAAAGTATGTAATTACCATTAAAAGATATATCAACGTTCCAGAGGGCTGTTCCGGGGTGACAAACCAAGCTATTAAAAAGCTTGGTCTATCATTCTAGCTGACTACTGCGGTGAGCAATCAGAGTGGATTTCTCAGAATTTTTTTTTTTTTAATTAATTTTTTATTTGCGGTTTTTGGTTCTTGCGCCATTGTCACAATAAATAGTGCTGTGCAGAAATAGGGGAAAAGAGAATTTTTTGAGCAAAAAAAAAAAATTTCAGGGTACCTCGGAGGGCTGCGAAGCAGCCCTCTAAAGGCTTGAAATTTTCTCTAATGTTGTATTAAGTTTGGCATCCATTTTCCTTTCTCTGAAAAATGAGTGAAAAACATTTCTATTCATGCAAACCTACAGAGAAGGCAAATCAGACCTTAAATGGTCTCTTTTAGAGCATCCTACTTTAGTAGAACTATCTCCAGGATCCCATTTGAGTCTTTATTCACACCAGTCATATGACCAAAGTTCTTCTTCTTCAAGTTACACCATCTACTTGAGAATGTCTATTTTAAAATGATCACGTGCCTTTGGTGTGTTCTTCAAGAACTAATGGAATGCACTGCTTTTTTGTTTTACTGGTGAGGGTGAGTGTGGATTATATTCAGCTAAAAATTTAGTGTCACTGCAAATGTTTTATTTTTGTAAAAATTTATACAATGTCTTTCAACTTATCTCTAATCCCTAAACATCCAGAGCCTTCTCTAGAATTCACAATTTGAGAAAAATCATTATAAGGTACTATTTGGAAGAATATCTTGGAAGTGATATGCAAATAAAAGTTGTAGATTTTGATTTTAGGTATGATTAGATTCACCAATGCTATCACCAATATTTTTTTATAAATTTTGAAAGGAAAACTTCAAAATTCCTTCTAAATTCAATTACAAGAAAAATATTATCATTTTTTTGAGTAAAACTTGTTGGAATGGATTTGAAATAGGTTCTTGTGATATAGTGATTTTTGAAAAAATTTGTGTTTTGTAAATCTAAGACCTTATTTTTGCAAATCTAGTTTTGAACTAGAGGCAATGCAATTTTGACTTGGTCAACTACTAACATACTTCCTTGTTTGCAATTTTAGAAAAATATGTACTCTATCAAAACCAAATCCAACCATTGGATAGGACAACAACTTGATAAAGTATCTTTACAAATAAGAATGGCTTTCATCCAAACAATAATGAAGATGAACTTGAATTTCAATCTATTTGTCATCCAGAAAGTGAATGTCGGAGCGCTTAGGGGTTAAACAATATAGCAACAAGTGTGATTTGATAAATAAGTATTAAACATGCTAAAAAGACAGATTAATGTAATAGTACTCTTAGAACATTTGCAACACTATCCCCTAATGCATAAGAAACATAATGTTTTTTTGTTTTTTTTGGATGATTCTAGGTGCCACTACAACAAAAAGGGTGGTTTTGAATACAACTATAGGTATGTTCCCACCTGACATTTGCAAAGTCCATGTGCTAAAAGATAAAACCTCCGTATAAGTAGGAAATAGTTTTGTTTACAGGATTTCAAGTTTGGAACTACTGTATTTGTTTCTTAGCTATGTACAATTTTACACGGCTTGTACTTAATTACCACCAAATCTGTGTCATGGGAGGTGGGAGGTGCTAATGTTTATGTGGTTCTATCATTAGATGATATTTGGGGGTCTTGGAGGGCCGTTTCAGGCCTGTTCCCTGATTTGCCCAGATTCAGTGAATGTCGGTACGGGTGTGTCAGAAATTTTTATTTTCAAAAAAAAAATTAAATAAAAAAAAAATTTCTTACCAAAATATCATTTTAAGCAATTTTTTTTTTTTTTTTCAAGAAATTACGTGGCAGTTGCTCGACCATGTCAGCTAGCTGCTGCTACTGCGTTCCCACAGTCTGGGAATGCAGCAGACAGCAAGGGAACTTAGAGCCCTCCAAGACCCCGAATCTCATCTAATGGTTGTGTGTGTGACATTCTCAATTGTTTCAATTATTTTGTTTTTTTTCTTTTTGAAGTTTTGTCATTGTTTGATGGCAATTCTTTGTAGAGGCTGTGAGGTGGTTTTGAATTTTCATTATTTATTGTTTAGCCGTAATTAGGATGCAATCTCACAATGAGGTAGTATAGTCACTACAAGAGAAAGGGGTGTTTTAAATATAGTTCTAGTAGTATCATCTTTTAAATAATGACCTTTAAGTAAGGTTTTTAATAAAATTTTACTAAAAGGACAGTCTTTTCAATAAAGTTTTACTAAAAACCTTACTAAAAAGACTTAAAAGACTATACTACTAGGACTATACTTAAAACACTTTTTTCTCTTGTAGTGAGTCGTGCACATGCAATGGTGTGAGATTTGATTTTAAGACTAAGGTGTAAATACAAGCCACAATCAAAGCTTGTTGGTGACAAGGAAAACCTCTTAGGTTTTGTAGCAACTTGGTTCAACATTAACTGAATCTTAGTTGGCAAATTCAGCAAGGTTCAAGAAATTTGTAGGAAGAAGCTTTGCCATTGAGAGGTTGTGCACCAAAAGATCATTGTAGAAGTTGTAGAGAAGTGAAGCAATGTATCAAATAGTAATGCCAATTTTAGCTAATAGGCACAAAGAAGCAACAATACATAACATCCCATGGATTCAGTGGAAATGTTCAAATTCCATAGACTCAAATGCTACAAAAAATTGGCAAGTTTTTTGAGATTATTCCAAAAACTACATCCTATTCCCACTTTTACATTCAAATACATTAGATTCCAACTAGGATCAACATTTGTTAAACAATGTGTGTAGGAATGCATCAAGAAATTTTGATGAAAGTGTAGCCGTTAAGAGCACGCGTAAGGCCAAGTAGGAATGGACCCTAATAAGTTAAGAATGATTGAAATGTTGTTTCTAGTGCTAAATGGTCAAGTTGGTTGTGTATAATAAATATATTGGAAATCTTCAATGCTAATATGTCGTTAGATTACTAAAAATTTAACTTCTTTGGTCACTAGTTATTGAAAGGTCAATTTTCAACTGTTGTGTATACAAGTAAGTATATGTCAAGTTCACACCTCTAATTGATCATTGACATTACTAAAAAATTGCCCTTTTGAATCATTAGTTAGTGGAAATTTGTCCTTTTTGGTTGCTACAATAAATAGACGCCTTATGTCATATAAATTCTAAAGATTTTATATATGAAGCAAGATGTAGCAAGGTACTAAGGTTTATTACTACCAAGCATTAGTTGAGGGTTCAAACCCCGTAACTTTGCATATTTTTTTGTAGTTAATATTGTCTTTTGAAAATGTTGAAAAGACATGCAAAAATTGATGGAATTGACATGATTTGGTAAAGTTACTTTAAATCAAGTCCTAGACACATGTCAAATATAATTAAAGGATACAAGTTAAATAGCATAGATAACTACAAAATTTATACATGAAGTTTGATTGGGCTTGATTCATGAAGTTTGGAAGCTCTTATTCCATAATCCTTAAGGAATTTTGAAATAAAACCCTTTCATTCAAGAGAATCTACTTTCTACTTTGAAGTTTGTTGTGCTTGTTCAAAGATTGCGTTCCTTTATACATAAATTTTTTTAGATTTTTTGAAGGCATATTTTGGGATTCTTTGGGTTTAAAGGCCATTGCTCCTATTGAACAACTTATTTTGATAATTTTGGTGAATTGTGATTGTTATAATTTTGAGATTTCATCATTAGATCTTGGTGAAACATTGTTAAGTGGCGCATAATGAAATATTTTTTAAGAGCTTGTAGTTGTTTTTGTTGAAATGTATGACGACAAACAAGTTTCAAATGCATTTATTTGCAAGGATTATATTTTGGCTACAAACGACCAACCTCCCTCCAATCACTTATTGGCTACAATCACAACCTTTAATCTTGAGAGGGATAAAATGATTGGTATTTAAGGGGTCAAAATGATTTCACTAAGGTAGAAGCACCTAAATGTGACACGAATTGTTCTATGACACCTAAAAAATATCCTAAAATAATGCATAGGTTGAACCCAATGTTGACAGGTGAGTTTATATGAATAGTGATGAGCCACTTTTTGCATTGGCCAATAAAATGAGCGTGATACAAACTTATGGTCTATTGCTTTTGGATGTTTCCATGTCCACTTTTGTTTTAATCTTTGGTTCATTGTAGGTGCATCTATGCATTTTTTTTGGTATTATATTCAGACAAGCTTGGAAAAATGAGGAACTAGTTTTGTTGGTTTTCTAAACCATTTTCTAACAAGCACTCATCATTTCATTTTGTAGCTAATTTCAAGATCTACAAATCTTGAATAAGTGTCACACTTAGGTGCTTCTACCTTCTATCTTCCTTCAATCTCACTATCCTTTATGAAAGTAGAGGCTATAGGGGTAGTCACGGCTTGTTCAAGGTGTGTGTGAACAGTAGAGATTCAATAGCGGAGAGTGTTTGGATTAGCCTATGAGAAGCCATATTTTTTGAAGAAGCTGTGACCACCTTCAAATGGTTGATTGTTGAGAATGGATAATGGAGATGGACGGAGGTAATAGGAGGCCAACCCTACGTTGCCACAACTTCAATCTCCATTGTTCACCGCTTGCACACTTCCAATCTTCACCTTCAAAGGTGGATGTTGAGGGTGAACAAACAATGTCACGCTAAGAATGTTTCAACAAAAGGAGGCCAACCCTACGCCGCCACAACTTCAATCTCTATAGTTTATTGCAACTGTGAACAAGCCTTGTCTAAGGTAGTAGGCTCTAAAAGCAATCCTTTGAGGGCTGATTTTTTTTCCATAGGTTTGCATTATCAAAATTATTTAGCTCATTTTTCAGAGAAAGTAAAACAAATGCCGAACGTATCACAGGTGGTTTCATATTTTTTGAAGCATTTTAGAATTAGTTATGAATTTTCAAAGATTTCTATTGTAGGTACCTATTTGTGACCCTAGGTCTCCCAAAATCCATCCCCTTGCAACTTCTAAAGTGATTTGAGGAAATCAAGGTCAATGATTGGCACTTGCAATACAAAAACAATTTTTCCTTGATGTACTCAATAGCAAAAGAGGTCCATTCAAGGATTACCTCCAATCCTTTCTACAACTAATTATAGGGTCGGTTTGAAGGAGAGGATTGCTTTTACAGCACATTACCTTACCTCTCATTCTCCTCTCAAGACCAAGATATCAATACCATGAATACATGACCACGAGGAATTAAAATTGGACAACTCCACTCGGACACTGCAATTCTTCATCCTCAACCAAATTCAAGTCATGGAAGATCAAAGGCCACACTATGTCATCCGAAAGTCATGCTTCAAGCGATTTCCTTCACCTGCTTGGTATCCATGAGCCCTAATCTGCAATAATGAACGGGAAGTGCCGCCGGTTAGTTACAAGCTAGCCAATTGATATTGAGAATTCTTGAATGAGATAGAAATCACTACAAGAAAATAGTGTCCAAATTGACTAGAATGTCCGAATTGACAGAACTCTGTCAAAAAATGTCCGAGTTGACAAAAAATTGACGAAATAATGTCCAAATTGACAAAAAATTGACAAAAAGATGTCCAAATTGACACTACTCCCTTGTAGTGAATGTTTAGGAAGGGGTTCTGGAGTACCAACTACCAAATTCCTAATAATCAAGTACATTGTAATCAAGTATCCCTCATTCAAAGGCTGACAGGCATCCAAAGTATTTGGGAATTGGGAAATGGCGGGATATGGAACTAATGGAAGTTGGAACAGCTTGAATTCTTGGAATATTGAATTATTGAAATTCTGTGATTTTGTGTGAGACAGTGAGTTATTGTTGCACTTATCAGTAGTCTAGTACCCCAGTTACCCAGTACCACTAACCCTGCCTTGCAACTTAACTGCTTGAGGGAGATACTAAATCCTAGCCCCTATCCAATTTGGCTGTCAATCTTCGCATCAATCGACTGCTAAGATTTTGCCGTTTCGTAGTCTGTCTTACTCACTTACTCACTTGCAGGCAGTCTCACCCGTGACGGCGTCACTTTGCTAGCTTGCTACACTTTGTTTTTGTGGAATTGTGGCTAATTTTTTGCTGGCTTCCTGCACTTTTGCTCGTGTATTGCGCGCATTGGCAATCCTAGGCGCTCTGGAGGTGCTGCCGGGCTGGTGCTACATGGGCGTTTTTTTTCATTGAGATTTTGTATTTTTCCTCAATCGCAAGCGTGAGATTTTGGGTTTTTGCGATTGGTGTCTGCTTGTGATTAATGTTTGTTTGCGGTGTCTGCTTGCAATCGGTGTTCTTAATTGGGAGCTCAATTGACTGCTCTTCTGGCTTTGCAAAATTGGGGTGGTGCAATGGTGCTCGCAACTCTAGGCATTCTGCAGGTGCTGTCGGGCTGGTGCTTCATAGGCGTTTTTTTTGCGTGAGATTTTTGTTTTTTCCTCAATCGCAAGCGTGAGATTTTGGGATTTTGCAATCGGTGTCCGCTTGCGACCGTTGTTCTTGATTGGTCGCTCAATCAACCTGCTCTTCTGGCTTTGAGAAATTGGGGTGGTGCAGTGGTGCTGCTTCAGGCAATCTCCCCGAATTTGAATCAAGTAACTCTTCCAGGCTTCTACTCCTCCGTTTTTTGTTGCAATGTTGTTTCAGTCGTTTGTTTGTTTTATAAAACCCAAGGTGTTGTTTTCTAATGCATGAGCCCTGAGGTGTTCCTTGTAGCAGGTTTTCGCAAATTGCAATGGCAAAGAGGCAGAAGTTGATTCGGGAGTCCTATTTGGCTACTTCGGGAGATCGTGTGTGGCGGATTCTTTAAATTTTGCGACCTCCACAAGTGACAGCGTGAGATTGGCTGAGAGCCTAGGTACGAATCAACCAGCTCCTTCCTAGGCCAAACTAGCCCAAATTTTGTGGAAAGAGCAATGGGCTACTCAATTTGACTGGCTTCATTTCTCTACCTTGGAGGGCAAACTCTTCTGCAAAGCCTACAGGAGAAGGGGGGCCGCTCAGTCTACGCAAAAGAGGGGTCGAAATTTTTTAAGGTCAGTGCGTTTGTAGACCATTTTTGTTCAAATGAACACCGCAGGCTTACTTGGGCTTCTAATAGTGGAGAGAAAACCATGGAGAAAGTGATTTTCAACGGACAGCGTGCTTGTAATGAGGCTTTACACACCCTATTCAAAGCCACCTACTTTGTAGGGAAGAAATCTCTCCCTTATTCATAATTCCCTACATTATGTAAATTGTTGGTGTCCGTGAAAGCTCCTATCACAGCTACCATGTACCAAATCAAAAAAGCTTGCAGTGATTTGGTTTGGTGTATTTCTGTAGTAATAAAAACAAAATCATTTATAGGATTCAAAATTCTCCATTCTTTGGCATTATAATCGATGAATCTACAGATATCAGTGCTACTGGCCATCTTGTCATGTTTGGGACCATTGTAGAGGAGGGTCTGTCTGTGACAATTCTTATAGGTCTACTGCAACTAGATGGTGGCAAGAAGGACTCTGCATCGATTTTTGCCTCTGTGGTATCTCAGCTGCGGTTGTAGAATTTAGATCTGTGCAAGTTTGTGGCCTTTGGGAATGACGGAGCAAGCAGAATGGTGGATTGCTACACTAGTGTTTCCACATGACTCCGCAATGAGTAAATCTATTTATGTTGGCTTGTCACTGCGTAGCTCATCGAACTAATCTTGCCGCCTTTGATGCTACCAAAGCAATAGGCTGTAAGGTTCTATTCACCAAGGTCAATTCTTTGATCAAATTGATTGCCGGTTTCTTCCATAAGTCAGGTAAGCACAAGAATGCATTCACAGCCTTGCAAGAACAATTTTTTGATTATAAAAAAACTATGAAGCGCTATTACAAAATTCGGTGGCTGAGTAGGTGGCAAGCAGTGACTGCCCTTTGTGATTCACTAGAATCTGTCCTGTTTTTTTTCCAAGAAGTTAATGATGGTGAGTCAACTGTTGCAAAGTCTGTTTTGAAGAAACTGGGTCAGCTTGAGTATATCTACATCTTCCACTTTTTGGATGACATTCTTCACTCGTTGGTCATGTTGTCTAAGGTATTTCAGCTGAAATTTGTTGATGTCACAACTGTAGGCAGTATTGTGCGCACTAAGATAGCTCAAATTTGCATGATGTTTACTGTGGATTCTTGTGATTTGAATGTTGATGTCTTTAATGAATCCACTAGTTATTGTGTTTTGTCCAATTATGGTCCTCACAGTGGATACTTGAAGAGGCTGCAGTCCAAGGTGAAGGGATCCATGTTCCACAACTTCTAGATGACACGGTTCAGGCTGGGCACTGATTTGGAGGAAGCAGTGACTTTCCAAAAAAAATTTGCAGAGGCTATTTATTCTGTCCTTGATGCACGTTTCAGTGACAATGACTTGATTTATTGCTTTAAGATTTTGAACTCAATTAATATGCCTTCTAAGCAGGTAGGGTTGCAGAATTGGTGCACCTCCAAATTGGAGACTTTGTTGGGCCATTACGGGGCAGACCGCTTGCATGCAGGCTTCAAACTCCTTCCTCTTATGGACCAGGTAGCATGTAAGCGTGAATTTCTGGCCTTTAAACTTCAGTGCATCACGGAATGGGGGGAAAAGATAACTTAGAATCACACCTTACAAGCACGGTACCCTAACCTCCTCATTCTTGCAGGGTTAGCTTGTGTGCAGTGTGTTTCTATAGCGACGTGTGAGCATGCTTTTAGTGTGCAAAATTTAATCAAGACTAGAGTTACAAACAAGTTGGGTAGTAAGAATCTTGAGGCAATGTTGCAAATTGCCTTGGAAGGGCCAAAGGAGGGGATAGATTACATTATCAACAATGCTGTCCCACTTTGGAAGAATGACACTAACTACCGTTTTTTGTATGCTAACCCGTCTTCTTACTTGAATTCTCCTAATCGACCGAGTGCGAGTGATCCATCTTGTTGGTTTGAGGCAGCTGATACTAACAGCAGTGGTACGCAGATTTCTTGACTTCTAATACTAACCAGCCTCCAAAAAATACTTGGACCCTTTGTGGATCCTTGTATTTTTCGAAGGCTACATCTTTGGCCCTAAAATGGTAGGGGCTTTGCCAGGTTCAACTCCTGCCAAGGATACTTTTCTTTAGATAGGGAATGTCAACATTCTTTAACCTTAAACACTTGAAACAAAAATGGGGAATGAATGACAAAGAAACTAAAGAAAAATAAAATGGAAAGGGAATAAAAATCCCCCACCAAAAGAAAAAATCCATTTTAGACATTTAGGAAAGTAGATAATTGAAATAAGAAATGGCAGCTAATTGCCTAAGTACATTAAGGAATGGGGGATATGAACCGATAAAATTTGCACTCTTTAGGCCCACTTCCGGATAAAAATAGAAAAATTCAAGCCACCTCCTAAAAGCTAGAAAATTGTCCTTTTTCTGTATAGAACTGAACTCCCCGGACTGTGATCTGCAAGGCAAAGTCATGAACCCCAATCGCCCAGATGCAGCAGCTTCGCATCTCTTGGCAGAATCTTACCGGCACATTTCTCAGATGCCAACTGACTTCTCTGTGGATCCCATTCAAATTGACGGGAGAGATTAGGTCAGGGGGTGCTCCTGCAGGGTGCATGAGGGGTACGCTGCAACATGGCTGGATTTTTCAAGGAAATCCTTGCTAGTAATTAATGGAGCGTTCAAGTTTTATATCAATGGCCAGTGGAAGGAGTCTGACTCAGGAGTTCACGTGGACATCATCAATCCCTTCACACTACTGAAGCAACACTAGAGTCAAGGCACCGTGTGGCTTATTCTCCTATAATCTCGATTGTCTTCGTCTTTGAATTCGAAGTTTATGTCACTGTAGTTTTGAATCAACAGTACACAACATGCACACCAACCGCATGAGTCAAAACATGGACATCATTGTGCAGCGTCTACTCCTGAAGAAGTGCTTCATTTGTGAGGATGCTGTAGTGGAGGTGGTGTACTGCTTCAAGGATGCTGTAGTGGAGGTGGTCAATCCTAACCCTAGTTCGAGACACTTATTGTTGATCGGTCGAGTGATAATGACGCCGTAATTCACACTGCTCCAGAAGACATTTGAATGGCGAATGGCGAATTTGTGTGTTCAGGTGGTAGCGTTCCGCTGATCTTGTATCTTCTGCAGCAGAGGAAGGAATTAGGATTCTATCTCAAGGCAGATTCTGTGTGTCAGATTGCTTTCCAGGGAACGGGAGGAATAAGTTATGCCTTGCTTCCAAGGTAGTTGCGACTCTTGATGTCACCAAATGCCGACTAGCAATTGATTTTACGGCTTGTAAAATCGAGATACCCTGCCTCAACTATGTTGCTTGATTTAACGCTCTGCTATTGGGTAAATACTACAGATTCCTCTGGGGGTCGTCCTCGCAGTTCCTCCGTTTAATTATCCCGTAACCTGGCTGTATCCAAGATTTCCCCAGCCCTGGTCGCAGGAAACTCAGTCGTGCGAAGCCTCCCACTCAGGTTTACCACTGGAACTCAGACAATAAGCAAGGCTTCACGTACAAATGATTACAAGCAATTGGGGTTTTATAGTTCGTCTATCCATTATTGAGTCTTTAAGCACAAGTTTATTGAAGTCAATGCCATTGGTTCAGAACTGAGAGTTTACAAGTCTGTATATTTCTTTTCAGTTTGAGATGAGAGACATGACATGAATCAGCCCGCTATCAATAAGAAATAGTGGAAACCATGTCATCTTAGATTTTGGTTTTCCTGGTGGATACAGGCGTTGGGATACGTGTTATCACGATTCCCTCACGTATTGAAGATCTTCACCGTAGTACATAATTGGGCTCATGGAAGCTCAAGTTAGAAGCATTTCGTTTCGAATCCTTAGTTTTCAATTTGCCGGTCTGGTATTTACAGCACTTGACGGGTTCATTGATAATCCAGGGAGCAGTCTCTTGTTTGCACATGATGCACTGCCTACACGAGGCTGGTTCTCCGAAAGGCCTCCTTTGTGCTGTAACGGAAAGAGGCTCAGAGATAGGAGACTTGCTCACCACGCACCCAAAATTAATTGCATAAGGTGAGCTGCGGTACTCCGTACGAAACTCCCAAATGGAGTGTAAATCTTTGCTTCAGGAGATTTTGATTTGAAGGGACCTGGCCAGAGATGACTTGTTATGACCTTTTTTTATGACTATAGTTTTACAAGAGGTGACACTGGCATTACCATCTCCAAGAAGGCTGGCACGATTCCAATTCAAATGCAGCTTGGAGGCAAAGATGTTTGTCTCGTGCTTGAGGATGCAGACTGCCACTCACATAATCAAGGGTGGCTTCTACTATAGGTATCCTAAGATCATGGAACCGTCATTGAGGACCTTGAAAACACTGCTGTCTTTGAATTGGAGGTGGTTCTTTGACTTGAAAAGAACCTGCTGATGCTGTATTACAGTTGAAATGTTCCAGTGGACAAAAAGCACTGCAGTGAAGGTGGTCTGCGTGATGGAGAAGGTGGCAGATGAATTGGTGAAGAAATTTATTGACAAAATGGGCAAGTTGACAGTTGGTTTTCTGGATGCCGACTGTGATATCACGCCAGTCATCAGCACAGTATCAGTTGAGTTCATTGAAGGCCTTGCTATGGATGCGAAGGAGAAGGGGGCTAGGTTCCATCAGGTGAGGTTCGTACACCATGCGAGAAATGCACACAGTTTGTTGAGCATCGTCAATAAATTTCTAAACTGGAGCTGCTGTCCGAAGAACTTTGATCAGAAGTGTTTACATCCAGGAACGAAAAAGGGAGGGTAACTTGATTTGGCCGCTTCTTATTGACAATGTCACAACTGATATGAGAATCGCTTGGGAAGAGCCCTTTGGACCGATCATCCCTGTCATACGCATCGAGACTCCAGAAGAAGGCATCGCCCATTGCAATGCAAGCAAATTGGCACTTCAGGTACTAACCTCCTTTCAATTGTTTAGCAAAATAAGTTAGAAGATCAGCACATCTGGAACATCCCCGCTTACTGATTTCTAGTTTTAAGTCCTCTTGGCAACTGCAGCAACCAACTGGATATTTTTTGGACCTTGCCCTTTTGTAAGGGATAATGCGCATCGCAGTCCCAAAACGACCTCGAATTACTTACAATCCCGTTCATACTGCAGAGTTACTAGGTTGTCATGATATCTGTTTCTGGGATTTATTCATTCATCGAGAGAACATAAAATTATTTTAAGATAAAATTTGGCGCGAACCTAGTTGGGCTCAAGTGCGCATAACTCACATGGGCACATGGAGTTCAGGGTTGCATCTTCACCAAGAGCATTGACAAGGCTATCCTGATGTGTGATGAAATGGAGTCCGGAACCATCCAAATAAACGCTGCACCTGCACAAGGACCAGATCATTTTCGTTTCCAGGTTTGAACTCTATCCAAAGCCATTTCATCATGCGTTGAGAAACGCCTTCAGTCGCTGATAATTCTTTTGCATGTTTTCATCATGAACACAGGGTCTGCGTGATAGTGGCATCGACTCTCAAGGAATCACCAACACTATCAACATGATGGACAAGACCACAAGTACTGTCATCAACTTGCCTCAAGAATCCTACAGCATGGGCTAGACCCTCCCCACTCTCTTTGCATTGCACCGTATCTGAGAAAAACACAACATTATAGTCAAACTATAATATGAAAAAAACAAAGTTTTGGCAGGTGCAGCTATACTACATTTACCACACAAATGTGCTAATGGATCTTCTCTGGCACTAATAACCTATTTTGTCCGGTATCACTGAACATGCTAGAAACATGTGAGAGTTGGTACAGTTTCGAAATCTACACATCTGAGTACAAGGCAAATACGGAAATCATGAATTGTCCTTTGCTCCATTTCATGATGATGAGCAAAGAACCTGCCACCAGTGAAGAATGTGGTAAGGTTTGAGCATCTTACCTCAATTATGCAAAAACTAACGGGAATGACGAGAAAGGATGAATATATGCTCCTTCGAGAATGGAAGAGTGATTGACGTAGTCTGCTCTAAAAGCGAGAGTTGATCTAAAAGCGATCATGACACAAAGGTACATTTTGCTTTCTTCAATGTACTAGTAGTGTACATTTTAGGAGGTGATGGATTTTAGTGCCACTGCATTTCAACTTCAAATTTTTTTAACTAATTCCACAAAGGTTCTAAAAATGTGAAATGGCTTGGGTTAGATGCCAATTCCAATTTTCTTCCTACCAAAATTTACTAAAAATTGTTTCAAGGAGTTTAGCTTCCCCCCAAAGGCAATCAGCTCTTAAATGGTCGGTTTAAGAGCATACTACCTTAGGTGAATTGGAAGCAGAGAACTTTCACCCAAAAATTGAGTGATATTCACTTCCCCCAAATGGAGTGATGTTCACTTCTAGAGTAATGAGTATGTTGGAACAACTTATATCATTCTATTTTTTACCAAAATGTCATTTTTTTTGCTACATGATTATTATAATATTTCAGTGTCTTCTTAATATTAATCTATATTGCTCTCTCCACAAAGGTAAGTATACAAAAAGTTGTTCTTTTACCCAATTGCATCCCCTATCTATAGTGGTCAAAGATTTTTAGCCTCTCCTATATATATATTTGGTCACTGCTTTTTGGGCTTCATCTATATATGGATGTCTAGATCAAAGGATGGATTGTTGGGATCAAACCCGGGATCAAATGATGGATTGCTGGGATCAAGTGATGGATTGTCAGTACTAAAAGTCAAATGAGACCAAGTAAGTTTCCTTTGATCTTTGTATAGGCATCCTCAGAGCCTTTGAATCGTTTAAAGAAATTTTCATTTTCATCTAGTTGTAATATAGTTGTCACTAGGTGCACATACCTTAGAGCACGTTTTCCATTAGAGCATCAGAGCTTTGAATTGGAGAGTGCCAAGTGATTTCTCTGAAAGATTCTTCCACTGCAAGATAGAAAGATCCATGGCCTCTAACTACCCTTTTAGCCTCCACCCCATGTCTAGAGAATTTATAGACCTAGAAAGCTTGGTGTGTCAATCTGAGGACATCATTTTTGGGAAGAAAACAAAGTAGAAGAGCTACAATGCTTGCACTTTGGAAGGTGGATCATGTGTTTTGAGTGAAAAGTGCATTACAATGCATTGCTATGTTGAACCAGGTAGATGGTAATTTCTAAAGTAAATTGATGTTCATTAATCCGTTTGCATATCCAAGGAGTTGGTTCTAGACTCTAGTTCCTATGGATATGACAGTAGGGTCAAATCACATTCAAATGTACCACAATAGGAGTCAAATCCACTAAAATCTACAATGTAACTTCTTTTTAGCTATTGTTTTTGAATACTAATCTATTAATTATAGGTATTTCAGTCCTTTTTTACTAGTATTTCAAGTCATGTTGAGCTTAATGCTGCTTTGTTTATCAAAAAAGAAAAATTATTTATTATAGTTCCAATTGAAGTTCAAATGTCAGCATATCAGGTTTTTCAATTGTAGAAATGGGTTCTAATTTTTGATTAATAATAATATGATTGAATCCAAAAAAATCATGTATATATATAATCATATGATAGAGTAAGAAAGGACGATTTTTTCTACAATTTGAATATTTTTTCATTTTCTATAATACTCAGAAGTAAAAACTTGTAGACTTTTATTTCAATATAAAAAACAATCCAAATGATGATTGTGTTAGAACAAAAAATGTATATATTATTGACTTCAAGGTCACTACATAAGTTATTTTTCTAATTGAATGTCTAAATTTTGTATTAGATGAAATTAATAATTTGTCAATAATCATTTAATTACTTAATAAATTATACTATTTTGAATTCAAGATTTAATCACTAAAAATTCTTTTAAATAGTTGTATATTTGAGAAGTATAAAAGATTTGGATGAAAATATCTTCTTAAAGTGCTATATTGTAAAAAGATACTACCTCTGTCCCACTAAAAACCTCCCAAAAGCTTCCTTTTGAGGAATTAACTGTATTTGTAGTCATAGTGCCAGCAACACATGCATTCAAGAAAGAGTAACCCATCCCTTAGATCTATGCAAAATCTTCAGCTTAGGTGTTGTTGTTTGGGCATCTCAAATCCATATAGAAAGTATGATATTTGTACATAATTTTGAAACGCTGCCAGCTCTGTCATTTTAAATGGTTTAAAGGGTGGTGGCAACAATGGGAGTTTAAGAACATGTTTCCCAACCTAAATATCCGCAATAAGAAAAATTGGCCTACTTTATGATCAAATTTTCATAGCACTGAAGTGGGCACTAAATACATTGTCAATGTAAAGAAGGAACTAATATAAGGTGCCTCATATGGGCAAGGCCAAGCTTGCAAGGCTTTATAAATGCTTCAAGATTGTTTCACTTGCCCCCACAAGGTTGTTCAATACAACAAAAACTTACTCAACAACCAAAATCAAGAAACGGAGCTTTTTAGTGGGACAAAAGTTTGCCTGATTTGAAGTTTTTTAGTGGGACAGAGGTAGTACTAAATTTAGCCTTAAAACTGGTCCCTCTAATAATTCAGAAATAGTAGCTGAAATCATAAGAATGGATTTGCTACCTTGCCTCATTATACATCTAGTGAAGTTTTACACATCGTTCACATGCTTCGGCACAAGAGTGCACACAACTTGCGTCCCAACAATACCAAATCAGGAGCTTGGGCTCATTCAAACATATGTTGTACAGAGACTGTTCTCAAACACTTCCAGTATGCAAATTCGATGTTCAATTTGAACTGAGTAAACTCAGAACCATCAATACCTTAAATGAGGCTGGCTGTTTGTTTGTTTGTTTGTTTGTTTGTTTGTTTGTTTGTTTGTTTGTTTGTTTGTTTGTTTGTTTGTTTGTTTGTTTGTTTGTTTGTTTGTTTGTTTGTTTGTTTGTTTGTTTGTTTGTTTGTTTGTTTGTTTGTTTGTTTGTTTGTTTGTTTGTTTGTTTGTTTGTTTGTTTGTTTGTTTGTTTGTTTGTTTGTTTGTTTGTTTGTTTGTTTGTTTGTTTGTTTGTTTGTTTGTTTGTTTGTTTGTTTGTTTGTTTGTTTGTTTGTTTGTTTGTTTGTTTGTTTGTTTGTTTGTTTGTTTGTTTGTTTGTTTGTTTGTTTGTTTGTTTGTTTGTTTGTTTGTTTGTTTGTTTGTTTGTTTGTTTGTTTGTTTGTTTGTTTGTTTGTTTGTTTGTTTGTTTGTTTGTTTGTTTGTTTGTTTGTTTGTTTGTTTGTTTGTTTGTTTGTTTGTTTGTTTGTTTGTTTGTTTGTTTGTTTGTTTGTTTGTTTGTTTGTTTGTTTGTTTGTTTGTTTGTTTGTTTGTTTGTTTGTTTGTTTGTTTGTTTGTTTGTTTGTTTGTTTGTTTGTTTGTTTGTTTGTTTGTTTGTTTGTTTGTTTGTTTGTTTGTTTGTTTGTTTGTTTGTTTGTTTGTTTGTTTGTTTGGCTATTTGTTTGTTTGGCTGTTTGTTTGTTTTGTTTTGTTTTGTTTTGTTTTGTTTTGTTTTGTTTTGTTTTGTTTGTTTGTTTGTTTGTTTGTTTGTTTGTTTGTTTGTTTGTTTGTTTGTTTGTTTGTTTGTTTGTTTGTTTGTTTGTTTGTTTGTTTGTTTGTTTGTTTGTTTGTTTGTTTGTTTGTTTGTTTGTTTGTTTGTTTGTTTGTTTGGCTATTTGTTTGTCTGGCTGTTTGTTTGTTTTGTTTTGTTTTGTTTTGTTTTGTTTTGTTTTGTTTTTCCAGACTATTGATTCAAGCTTTAATCCTAGATATTAGCTTGAATAGCTATATAAACTTACATTGACATGGCATATTATTATGTCATGGTTTACTCAATCTAATGCACTTTGAGAATTACCTACTTAGATGATTTTTTGAGATCCTTTTTTAAGAGGATATTGGTGCCACCCCTTCAATTTCTATGGTGATAAAGTTGGTGATTGTCCTTGATTAGACTCATGATTCATATCACCAATACTGACCCTAACTTGCCAACTGTATCCTACTGTTAAACCACCTCTTAGGGTGGTGTTAACAACTGGTTTTATGATTTGATTTGATTATCCCATCAAGTCATTTAATTCTCTACTAATACTAGAAGCTCAACAGCCTCTGAGTATATTAATAACAGGTTCTGGCTGTAATATTGATCATTGTTGGACCTAGATCTTGCCTATGTACTACATAATTATACAGTAAGTACATTCTTAAGGCTTGAAACTGGAGGCTATAGCCTCTAAACACATTAATTTCCACATAATCAAGCCTTCATTAAGATGACGGATGCTACTATGTGGATTCATGGCTTGGTCATGGTAACAGCAAATCTAGGCTTCGACTTGATTGATTGGCTTAGGATCTGCTCTGGACCTTCACTTGAAGCTTGCTGGCTACAAGCTGCCGTGCTCACTGAGTAGAGATACTTTGTTGGATCGATTAGCTTGCTGTGCCTTGCTCACTGAGTAGAGATACCAGTCTGTATCGATCGGCTTGCTGGTTGATGTGCTTTGTGCTTTCATTCACAAGAGTTTTACCTGCTTTGGGTTGCTGCTTCCGAACTAGTGCAACTAGTGTACCAAAGCGGAAACTTAAGCTGGGGACAGGCGTAGTTGAAAAATGGCTGCTTCACAGGCATCTTCGTCTAGTCAGGTTCTTTTGATTTCCATTGTGTGTTATATGAAATTGTGTGGGAATGTGTCTTATCTAAGTTATTCTGGTGAAATCGATAGCAAGAGATTGTGGACTTAAGACACCTGCTGTACCTCACTAACCCCATTTTCTTGTGGTGTTTTTGGGACGGGCACAGGTGAGGTCCACATCCTCTGTTTTAGGGAAGTCATAGCAAATATCTTACTGCTTGCTATGAAGCTTTTTTACTATGAATGCTTATTTGCTCAAAAACGGATACTAGTATATATTGCTTCATGTTTGGTAAGCTGACTATAAGCTCACTTGACATTTACAAGTTCATATGGGGTTCATATGTTACTTTGTGAAAGCTGTTGTAAGATCAAATTTGTTACTTTTAAGAAATGTCCAGATCAGTGCTTGATTTAGAGATGTACCAAAAAAAATTTGTTTTGTTTTGTTTTGTTTTGTTTTGTTTTGTTTTGTTTTGTTTTGTTTTGTTTTGTTTTGTTTGTTTGTTTGTTTGTTTGTTTGTTTGTTTGTTTGTTTGTTTGTTTGTTTTGTTTTGTTTTGTTTGTAGCATGGTTTGTTTGTAGCATGGACAACTTCTTGACCGTGCGTCCCCCGGCCGCGTGCTTGGTACCATCGGAAAGCTCTCGCCAAGGAGGGATGCACCGGCTTGGTTTCGTGGCGTTTGGAGCGATGGTGCAAAAGTTATTGAATTTCAAAGTATTTATTGATTAAAAAATTAGAAAATTACTTTTACTTTGATTTTGGTGGCGTTCTTGCTACTGGGAGTGGAACCGGGAGTGGAACCGAGAGTGGAACTAGAAGTGGATGAAAATTGGGCCAACGGCACAGGGCCACACTAGTCTCAATGATAAAGCAATAAGGTCATAGCAGGCTATCAACTGCCCAAAGCTTTTTCTGAGCTTCTTGGAATTTGCTCTAAATAACGAAAGCCAACATTTTGATAAGTTTTATCAAATTTTTGAATTGTAACTATACAAATTTAAACTCCACATGTTAGAGATCCTATAGGAAATGAAAACACAACAATGTCACTTATGAATTGAAAAATTATAATGTTTGATCATGAGGGTGTTAAAACTATGAAAGTGATTTGAAGTCTTTCAATCTTTTTTTCACATGTCAAATCTGAAATTGAGGTCACCAAAAAAATTACAAGGCTAAAGGACATAACATGCATAACCCCAACCAATTTACAACTTCTCAAAATCTACTCTACAAATTTTTTAAATGAATTTCTAATGCAAATTTTTCTCCAAGTTCTAATGTATTTGAGGCTCATTTCCAAGAGCCCTCAATACTAGAAAATCAAGATTTGCATTGGGATACCCTTGCACAAAATCTTGAATAAAAAATTCATAATCATTCATTTTCAAAAATACAAACTACTAAAAATAGTAAGTTGAGTAAAGTTCCATTTGACTTCAAAGTGTTGTCCGCACCAAAATTTGGTGCTCTGGGCATTTAGAGGTTAAATTGCATAAAACATGTCACATCACAGGTTATGATCCTCTTCTAACTAGCTAGTGACACGGTTGCCTTGAACACAGACGTGCATTACAGAATGCTAATCCACAGATGACAAATACTAGACTACCTCTGAAATTTGTTCACATGAACGTGTTGTAGACTCCAGGGAGCTTTGGGTGCAGATACAAACAATTAAACCCCACGACCTTCTAAAGGAGGGTGTCATTAGCAACACCTCTTCACAACTGCTCAACTGAACTTGGACTAAATCCAATCTCCCCACCCATCGGGCACATTAATTCATTGGAACTAGTTCATGGGATCAAAGCTCATCCTTGAGGTCTATTTCGTCATCCTTGGGATCGGGAAACGGAATAGCAACGTTTTCCTTCAAAAAGGTGTAAAGTTTTTTCCAACTGGTCTTCTTAGATTGCGCTATTATCTGCAGTTAGCAAGCAACTCAGAAAGTCAGGATATGAATTACATGAGGCCGAGAAAATCACATTTGCAAAACTGGGCTTTCCTGAAGACATGTTCATTACCCTGAAACGACGGGACTATCGTTATCTATTGACCACTTGAATATATGCATTCCTCCAGTCTACAGAAACGTTGAAGATCATTCATTGGACACCTTTCGTCCTTTCTAGGGTTCATCTCGAAGTGTCCAAATAGTCAAAAGTGGACATCCCATGTTGACACGAGCAAACGAAAGGGAAGAGGAACGCTGTCCTTGCAACGTTGGTTTCCTTTTCAAATAAGGGCCAATCAAAGTTACAATAACTGGCTACCAATAAAAAGCCTGCTCCCCATGGTCTAGAGTCTATAAATCATTAGGGAAGCTTCAAGGTAAAAAACAAGTACCATTAGAAATAAAAAACTCTTCCCTACATTTGGAACAACAGAATTATGTTTTGAAAGTGACAGAAATCGACTATTACCTCCCCAAAGTGGACTTACTATTATTATTATTATTATCTTGGACATTTAGGAAATACGCTAAGTGCCTAAGTGGGAGCTTCCATATCTATAGGAGTAGAAATGAATCTTTCATCCTATAAGAGCGCAAAACTAAATTACTAAAGTCACACTGTCAAATAAGTGCATGTTGAGATTTCTATATTGTACGAGATTTCTTCAAATTTTCATTTAGGAGTGACACTGATTTTGCAATTGACTCTAATAGGATAAATCAGTGTAGCTAAATATAACAATACAAAGAAGAAACCAAGACCCATCGTTTTCAACAGCAGAAAACATCTTGGAAGTTGCCATAATTGAATATGACTTTCGAATGTGGACTTCCTATTTCAGTTCAGGCACTGAGGCAAGACTCCTTTGAGACAAAATAGAAGCTTAAAAGGTGAAAAAAGAAAGGGAATGACTGAATACGAACCGGTTTACTTGACTTTCTTCCAGCTGGGAACAGTAACAGTGATGGATAATCTAACACATCCTGCACCAAATAATCAAGACATGTGATCATCTACAAAGCCTTCCTTAACAATATCCGGATACAACTGGCAGATGATCATGACATGCATTTTCATTTGCAAGCTTAAGAAGTAGAAATGAAGCAGCAAACTTTGCTCCCATGCCCCCCAAAACCACAAGAGTATTCGAGGAGATTATCTTGTTACCACTAAGAAGGGGTGCTCATTTGCTTGCCCATCAAACCTCGCTATTACAAGCGAAGTCACGTCTCGGACGTGTTTGGCCAAGTTCTCAAAAACTCGACTTACTTTCTCACATGGTTGGCACCAAGGCGCATGGACCTAAGTCACATTCGAACAAAAATTTCAGTCACTGGGAAGAGCCACTTGTTCACGTGCTCTCCATGTTCCTCACAAGTACTCAGCCGTAAGTTTGAGCAGTTGAGTTAGCAATAGCATGTATCTCAAGTTATATGATTCAAGACTACTTCATTAAATCTAGACTATTTTGTTGAGTTTAGACCATTAACGAGCTGTCAATCCTTGTTCAGATAGATTTTAATAATTTCAATGGTCATTTCAGGAGTCAAATTTTGATTTCTGTATCGATGTCGATGTTGAGCAGGATTTCAGGTGTTTGTTAGTCATTTTCATTGCTTCGAAACATTTTTCTATCAATAATTTAAAGCTGAACCGTCTTATAGACATCATGGTGGCTATCTAACATTTGACCTCGTTCTAGACTAAGATTTGGTCTATAATACTTAAAGTTGAGTTTTGTCAACATCGGCAGACAAGATGGTTTGAAACATAAATTGATGAACACTGGATAAAGAAAAGCAATGATGCAAGAGTAGCATAGCATAAGAAAAGGTCATGTGGACACTCCTATCAACCATGGTTGTGAGAGCAGCAAGTAGGAAAAGTAGGTATTACTTCAAGGAAGACATCCTTCGTGTCATCCATCACAATCTCGTCAAAAGTCTTCCCCACAACTTTCTTCACCAGACCTTCATTCTGCACACGTTATCAAAAGTGCCAAGATTGGATGACCGACAGAATATTTCTTAGATTAAATTCCAAAATTTTACACGGATATTTTCAGCATGTTTTAAGTACCCTTCACAAACTGATAGCAAAAGAATCCCCAAAGACAGAACGTACCGCAACAGGAATTGGTTCAGACTTGTGATATACTGGCAGTTGTCCGGTATAGAGATCATCTGCAAATTTCTGCATTTCAGAACAGGTTAAATAAACTGGTATTTGCCACAGCAGACTCATTTCAAATAGCATAGTGTTTTTAAAAAGCCTACGATGACAGTAACTAGATTCCAACTATAATTTGCATTAAAATGTAGCTTTCCATTACATGAACGACTATGGAGGAAGGCATTAAACACTCGCAACCTATGCAGCCGAAATCGTGCCCATACAAGCTCAAAAATTTCCAAGAAGGGCATTCAAAATCCTGAAATGCATCTGCAGTGAGACCACTAGCCAACCCGAAATGAGTTTTTCCATATTCTATTCCATTACCTTGACATTCGCAACGGTAACGTCTGACTCCATAACATACCGTGAACCATCTTCATTGTTGAGACCAGCAACCTGCCAGAACAACCAAAGATAAGGGATACGTGTCACAAATCTATAACTCAAAAAAATAACTCCGGTTCCTTAAACTATTCCATGGTGTGAGAATAGTCAAAAGCCATCACTTCCTTATATAAGAGCTGAAATTAAATCATACAAGAAGCTTCAGAAAAGTTAACAAAATGTACCAATAGAGAAGAAATCACACCCTACAATAGAAATGTCTTATCAACCAACTATAAGCTTCCCAAGTGCGAAGTAAGTAAGTTTGGAAGTGACATAACCGTTGCAACTCATAGTAGTACAACCGCGGCTGTTAGCAGCCAGAGTGGATGCAATTTTCAGTCCAATCCTTATTTTTTCTGATCATCGAATCCACGGCAGAGTAACCATTTCAAAGTCAGATCTATTTAGAAAGCTTGACATCTTACAAGTGTTTTTTTGGCGTCCAATCCATACACAGCAAGCATAGGCATTGCAAATTCTGGGTCCTCCATATCAATCACTAGAAACATGATCTGCCCCAACAATGACTCGCAAATGTTAATTTGATTGTACATAGTTGCAAGCAATGTGATCCAATGCGTCTCAACTCTCCCCTCGGTCTAGAGCTAATAAATATAAATTTTTTGTTTTCCTCAATTCATAGACGTCCAACAAAACGCTTGCTTCTTCATTGCCATGTCATCTTTCATGTATCTCATAGGATACCCACTTCATGTCCAAATGACAAAAGAATACTCAGTCTTTCTTGCAATTTCGCTAGTGTGGTAGCCACAAGCTGTAATAGATCAAAGACATTCACTGCATTTCGCATAAGATGAAAACAGAAGAGGACACTAATAAATTAGTGCGCGGGTCCCTAATTTCAGGACAATGCAAACAACAGAAAGAACAGAAATCGAACCTTCCCCTTGAAATATCTTGCTGCTTCCAGGTACAAAGATTTAACGTTATCATAGTTCTTACTTTCTGCAAATAACAAAACCTGAAACCAAGCAGTATGTTCTGTCATCACTTCAAGAGTACTTTTCAGGACGTTGGAAAAACAGGCAAGAGCTTCCTTCTTCCCAAAGTCAGAATTTCACTCCCAATCTTTTATACTTGCAACACTCGACCATATGCAGGCAAAACCATTTCTTTGGTGTGACACATTTGGTAGCCAGGAATGAGAAAAGAAAGATGAGTTACATGCAACTTCATAGCACTCGCATAAACCGTGTTCGCATTCTTGGAATTCAAGACGGTAAGAAGAGGGTGCTTGTTGATCTCCACGAAAGACTTGATCTCCTCTGTGTTGAAACGACCGTCTGCATCATTAAGTGCAACATAACAACAGTCAATTCATAAAACTCTAGCGCCAAAGAATTGTTAGTCATCTGCAAAAGCCTAGAAATTTATAAAATGTCCTATTCTTAGGTCTACAAGTACCAGTATAGCCAAGAGCACAAAACCAAAACCATACCGAAGGCAGTGAAGTGCTCTGGTTGTTGCTTGCGCAGTGCGATAAACGGTGCCCTAAAAGGCGGGCTCATCAATACCTCTGCAACTTCACTATCCGCAGTTTGCACAAACTCGGTGCCAGCTTCTGCTTGAGCCGCTGCCATGAAAGCATCATGCTCTGGGCCCTGCAGCAAATTCAAATTTAAGAGCTAGAATTACAAGCACTTTGTTATCCTAAACCCTAACCTAGATGCTCCAATTCAATCTGGCTCCTCAAACCATGCATCTATAACCTCTATCAAAGTCACTTAGTAGCAACCAAAATCACCACATCCTAGGATCCCATGCTCTTGGCAACAACCAAAAAAATTTGCAAACCAACTCTCACCATAGGTCAGACCACGGTTTGAGGGAACTTATGTTAAAGACCTTAAACCCTGGCCAACGAGGACTAGGAGTGGGTGATGCACACCTCTAGATTGGAGAAGAAAGCAACGACCATAGTCACACTCTTGCTCACAAATGTCTCGGCCTCGTCTTTGCTCGTGATGGTGGTAACAGCGTCACCCGTTTGTTTCCGCACCCACAAAACGAGCTCCTCTCTAAAACGCCATCACACATGCCAGCTTTGTTACTTAGGACGGTCAGAGTGTAAAACTAGCGATCCAAGCATTACGGCAATTTCAGTAACACCATTTGAAAAATCAGCAGAGGGTTCTAGTGCTTTGATTCTGACTAAGTTCTGGGACTCAGAATCACACAGGCATGGATTTCAAATTAGGGTAAAATTCCACGAGGAGAAATCTATGCGAAGGTTACCGTAGTCTTTTGGCCAGATTTTGGTACTTAACATCATTCATGGCGCGCAATAGAAACTAAAAAGACAATCTCACAGTTGAAATCACCTACTCACACCCCCTACTCGCATTGCTACAGGAATTACTGAGTGAAAGAGGCGAATAACCGCACTAAGGAATGGTTGCCGCCCCAAAGCTATGCCACCTAGCCTGGCATTGTTCCGAAATTCGCAACGCCAGCCCAAGGCCAGGCCGGACATGGCGGATTGCAGCCCACCTGGAGAATCCGCCGTTGTACGCCTGTTGCGAGCCATTGACGAAGAAGACGAGCGTGGGGAAGCCGCGGATCTGGTACCGGGACGCCGCGGACGGATTGTTGACAGCATCGAGCTTGGCCAGCACGGCGGCGTTACCGAGCTTCGCCAAGCGCACAGCGGCGGCGGCGAATTCCGGCAGCAGCTCCTGGCTCTGAGTGTCCCACGGCGCGTACCCGACTAGCAACAGAAACTGAAACTTGGCGATCACGCGCTCCACGTCCTGGTCGTTCACATTGACCACTTGGCTGGCCGCCAGCGCGTCCGCGGAGCTCGACGCCCAGTCTCTTCCTCCTGCTGCTGCGACTGCTGCTGCTGCCCCCTCCACCTCGTCCATGCCCTCCTCCAAATCCTCCAAATCCTCCAGATCGTCATCGCTCTCCTCCTCCGACGGCACTGGGTGCTGGTTTCCCAAGCATTGGATCCACACTGCGGACAAAACGAGCAGCAGGAGCAGGAAACGAGCCCACTGCTTCCCCATCGCGATGCCGCACCTGCCCATCGCCTCCACCAGAAGCTGCAGCAACTCCACCCCTGCACTGGACGTCGAGATCTAGGAAGCGCCGCAATGGAAGGCTTAATCAACTCTTCTGTGGCTGTGCGGCTGTGCCCAACTGCCCACCCGCATTCACTTGGAAAAGCAAGCAAGACCACAGAGAACTCCTTCGATAGAGCACGGGCACTGTTCCACTGGTCTCTTTCTAAGTTAACTTACATCACTACTGTACCAGTCTACTATTGTCCAGCACTCAAGTACTTCCCATTTCCGGAAAACTCTGAGAAGACTCCTCAAAACGGGGCCTTGCCGAACGAAGTCGCACCCCAGCAGATCCGATCCGAAGGTGGCGAAAGAAGGGAAAAGAAAAAAGAAAAGGAAAACGGGGCCCGAGAAATCCTCATGGGAGACGAAGCACCGAAGCTCGGCTGCTGGCCCAGCAGGGGATCGGACACAATTCATGCGATCATGTCTCACCGAGGGGACAAAGTAACTGACCTCCAGCAATGCCGGACGCAAAGTGAGGGTCCAGACGCCAGAGTCCAAGCAAAGTTGCCACTCGTCAGAAACAAGGTTGAGTGGGCGCGGTCGAGGTAACCGTAAGGTGGTCTGCTCTAAGGTAGATCAACCTATTACCACCCTGATTTGCAATTTGACTATCTTGGGGCTAATTCCATGAGAGACATATATTTTTCAGAGGTGTGCGCATGTTTCATGAATCAAACCCAAGTGAAATTATAATTTTCTGATCAAAATTGTAATTTCTGTGAATTTTTGAAGTGTTTTACTCAAGCACCCATGACTAGGGTCATAAACGCCCTAGTAACAACCTATAAACACCTTCTTATGTCCCTATAAGCATCTAGGTATTCACCAATCAGCTATTGCCACATTACCCTAAATGACATAAATGCACTGATTTTGCCAGATTTCTAGATAGAATTGGCTCACTTCTGGACAGATTTGGATGGTGGAATGGGTAGAAATGGGGCCAAACATAGGGTGGCGGAAATGGGTTGGAGACGGAATTAGGCTGGTCTACCTTAAAAGCGACCCTTTGAGGGCCAATCAGTTAATTTGAGATGGGTTCAAGATTGATAAAAGAATTTTCCCTAATTTTAAACAAGAAGAGAGACTGTTGCGGCATCGAACACAACAAAACACAGAATTAGACATTTTTGCACTTGGCCAAGTGCAATGATTGTATGCAAAACTATTTACACAAAACGTATTATCAAAAACTTGAGTACCCCCCAGATTTTAAAGAGATCTATTTTTTTATTTCTTCGTGCAATAGTATCACTTCGAATGCAAACTCTCTATGAGGATGCCATTTTAGTTATTCCTAGAGTAATACAAGTCCAGTACTTTTTATTTTTTTCTATCAATCATTTCTTTTGGTCTCATGTATTCATTTTTTTACTCTGTACATTGCTATTACATTAGTATTGTAATATTTAAATGAGTATACCATGTATACAACAGTATTCACTACAATTTTTGGAATATTTATTTATAAATCCAAAATGACATTGAAGGTTTAGCAACTACCTTCACATTTTAAATTACGTGCTCACATCAATCAAAAACCAAACAATCATTCGATCATCTTCATATACTTTCAAAACTAGCACACAAGGTCTATACTCTCACACACCTTATTTTACCATCACACGTACTACTATATCTCTTATAATGACACTGCTTCATCCGGTGTCTCCAACACTCGTGCAAATGATTGCACCAGATTTTCTCCTTCTCCTCCAGCAGTTGCCTCTACTTGATCGTGTGCACTTGGTCCACCGGTTGGACTCATTGGAGGCGGCGAGGTACACTGCAACGTCGTATTGACCATGGCACTTGCAACTGACGTTGTCAGTCCCTCTGATAAAGTTGGCGACAGAAAAGGTCCTTCCAATATGGAAGTCATCCGGTGATAAATGTAATGTGGTCCTTCCCCTGTCTGAGTGAATCGAATGTTGTCCCCATTACGATAACATCCTTCACCATCCGGGACAAAGCTCATTTGATCCAATTGGCTGAATGCTGACAATGCTGACATGGACTCCGTTTGCGTTGTTATATCTTCAGTTTCTCCCATGTCCCCTTCAACCTGTTCCATTTCCACGTTGTCCACCTCATGAACTACTTCTGCAACAACAAAATCCGGGTCTTGTTCCACTTCCATCAAGTCCACTTGGTCCCCACGGACGTCACTGACTGCATTAGTGTCACGAGAACCTAAACTTCGCCCGGCACTTGGTAATCTGTCAGACTGTGTCTGCTCGGCATCACTGTCTTCTTCGTTTGTCGATGAGGCTCCCGAGTCAACTACTATAGCTTTCCCTTTTTGCCTTCCCCGTCTAGTCACTTGAAATCTCTCTTCTTCATCGGAGGAGTCCCTGGATGGCCGCGGTAGTCTTTCAACTCTACCACGTGGCACACCTCCATCTGTTTCAGAAACCCTGGGACCAGGCAAACTCTCTTCTGTAGTCAACATCTGTGAAAGTCTGCGTTCGGCGGCCATACTCACATTGTTCACCATCATCAACTTCTCCCCGTATATTGATTGCAATCTGTCGTACAGGAATTGCGTTTTAATGGACACACCTTCCATAATGATAACATCATTGCCCACATATCCTGTCTCCAAAATTCCTGGCACTGCCATTGTGATGCCTAATGTTACCAACCCCCAATTCCGCGGCAGATACATTTGTACCAATCTCTTCAACTCCGTTGGTGTCCTCTCAAATTTATCTTGGGCTCGAGGCATCACTTCTGTACTCTAAGAGTCTTGAAATATAACATGTAAGTCCTCCGTACTGCTAGGAAGGTTTTCCATGAATCCACTCTCCTTCGGATAATTCATGATGATGACAATGCCACCAACAGGTTGTACACCTCGGCGTCGTTGCTCGCCGTGACGCAGATCATTCACATATGAAGACACTGTTTCTGTTTGAAATATCCAAGAACCTTGCAGCACGTGGCAATTCTCTGACAATGCCATCCTTGATTCCATCGCTTCATCAAATAATACGCCTGGTGGAAACAGAAACACGGCATTCCAACGGAAAATGGAAGACATCCAATTCTTCAATTGTTGCACAACCTTGCTGTAATCCTCGTTAGACCATGGGATGTCCTCCCCTTGCGAACCTCCACGTCTACAATCAAAAATCCATAAACATGGTTTGCCAAGTTCAATGTATTCGTCATCAAAGAACCTTTCCCTACATCTCACGTGAAATGAGGCTTCGCGTTCTTTGTGTTGCACTACAGAGATTGCAACTTGCCAGTTCCAACGAGCATTTGATACATCCTCGACATCTCGACCATATCCCGCATAACCTTTGCAACCCGTTCGGATATCTACAAAGTGTTGCCTAACGAAAGTTGGGACGACATTCTCTAAATTATTTAGCATTCGAACCGTTGTCACTACAGAATAACACCACGAGGTCTTTGTGTCATTATCCAATGTCCTCCCCATCAAGATAAACTGTCTTCCTCTTGAATCTCCATATTTGCTTGTGTCAATGGAAAAGAAATCATCCATGGACGATGGATTTTCATCCCCTGCTTCTACTATAAGAAACCGAATTTGGTTTCTAATCGCATCTTTCCGCTGTAAAGTATCCGCTGTAAAGTATCCACCGCATACGCTATTGTACCTTTGGAGGGGTTTGCGGAAGCAGCATCATTGAAATAAAACCACTGCAAAGTGCGCTTTCCATTCACTACATCCTTTGCAACCATCTCTTGGACCACACGTACATAGTTCTCCGTAGAGATGCTGTTCAAGGGCCTCCACCAGGTCTTCTCCATCCTCTTGCGCTTCGGGTTTCCATCCACTGTGACATCAAGATTTCGATCTCTAGCAATCTTCTTCCATTTATCTTCCGCTTTCTTACTGAAAAATAATTTTCCGTCCTCATAATCTTTGCACACCCGCACGATAGCTTTATAGGACTCCTCGTCTTCATGCCAAGCATGGCGTGTGACGTCAACCATCTTCCTCGACAACTCCCCCAATGATACATGCTTTGATAAGTTCTGACTTAGATGTAACGCACTCGCTGCCATTGTCAATGCTTTCGCTCTGTGTGCATCGTCAGCCCGAGTAGCAATACTTGGACTTCCACACGCTTTCCATATATCGTGCAATTTGATGAGGTTCTCGTAATGTGTGGTGAAGAACTTCCGATCAAATTCTTTCGCATTAATTTTCACCGACGCTTCTATATAAAACTGAGGATTGTTGTACACTACAAATTTTGCTTTTCGTCTCACAAATTGCGCATGATACTCCTCATTGGATAAGTGTCCCTCTTCCTTTTCCCGCTGGGCTCGTTTACAAGCACCAACAACATGTTGGCCATCTATTGGCTCCCATATAATATTGCTCTCCAGCCAACTTTTCTGCAATGCGCTGCTTGAGAGGCATGAATCTGCCCGGCAATGTTTCAAATACACGGCTTCAAATTCACGTGCAACACCTTCTTGGCTAAACGGCACCTCTATCACCTCCGTCTCGCCTTCGTCATTGCTACTGTCATAGCGATATGCAATGGGACGAAGGGTAATCGCACTGACTCCATCAGCTTCGGATCCCTTTAGGCGCTCGTATATTTCATTCACACGCCAATCCATGAGTACCCTGTGGTTTGTCTCTGCGTTAGCCACATCACGGATGCTATCGATCCTTGCATCAAAAATCAGACTTTGTCCCCATAAATATCCTGCTCTGTACTCGATCTCAGTAGGGAAAACCACAGGTGCTTTCGTAATATTCTTCGGCAATACTCTTCTAGGCTCTTGCTCCGGTTCACTCTCAGAGGAATCATTATCAATAACAGCATTTTCGCCATCATTTCCTTGTGGAGGGCGGCTTCGCAAGGCTGCTCTTTGACGACGTATTTGTGTTGTTGTTCGCTTCCTGGCGCCTTGCTCTTCTGTAGCATCCGTTGGATGAGTGCGATGCCTTCTTTGGTTTTCTAAGATGTCTTCCACTGCAGATTCATGTTGCAACACATTCCCACCACATCCTCTACCAGCACCTTGTCCTCTACTAGCAACACGTCCTGCACCAGCACCACGTCCTGTACCAGCACCACGTCCTGTACCAGCACCACGTCCTGTACCAGCACCACGTCCTGTACCAGCTCCACGTCCTCCACCAGCACCACGTTCTGCATCAGCTCTTCGTCTTCCACCAGCACTTTGTCCCCTACCAGCACCTCGTCCCATATCAGCAGCTTGTCGTGCACGATCGGCAATTCTTCCAGCATCCACATTGGCTACTACAACATGTGATCTATACAATCTTCCTCCTAAGCGAATTCTTGGTTGTCTTGATCCAGAACCCACTTCTGTGACTATAGTTGCATCTCCCTCGTTACCTTCGCTTGGCATAGGAGGTGAAACCGGTGGTTCAATTGGTACAGGAATTTGAGCTGCAGCCCTGACCGGTTGAAACCGTTCCTCTTCAATATCCAGAGGCTCAAATGCTGGCATCACTGGTTCGCTCCCTTGGTTCAGTACCTCTTCTTGCCTTTCAGTTTCATCATCACCGGTAGATTGAACACCAACATCAGTGGTTGCCGATTGGAGATGCTGACGATGTGCCCTCAGTGTACTAGAAACACCTTGCTCATCCGCATTGGTTTCTAATCCCGCTTCAACAGCAGCTCGCTTGCAACTTCTTTCCTCCAATGAAACCCAATTTGGATTAACTGGCGCAGCAAGGTTTCGATATATTTCATTTGAGTCTTCTGGATCTCTAGGTGCACGCTGCTCTCGAGGAACATTTGGATTCGTCTTTCGCACTTCTTCAAGTCTACGAATCTCCAGGTACTGATGACGTAATTTGCGTACTTGTTCAGGGGCCATCTTCATGAATTTTTGAACTGCTCCCTCTCGTTTCACTTGCCATTCATGAGGCAATTTCTTCCAATGCAGAGCCACGACTTTCAAGCTCCGCATGGGAGTGAGACATAAAAGGAGCTCTGGTGGAACAAGGGCCATCATGGACATCTTCTGGAGTTTGTACTTCTCCAGAATTGTTTCCGTAGTGCTCACTGACACCGTCAATCCTCCGTCAGCGGTGCCCGTGAGGCCTTCGATGATTCCATGTGAGGTCCCCACTGCAGACCAGTAACGCTGATCGTCAAATGGAAAATCAGTGATCCACAAAGAGGATCTCTCACTATTGTCTGCTACAATCCACCATCCGTGCTCCAACCACTTTGAATTCATCTTTGGTGCCATGATGCCCTGAAATTCAGAGTTCAAGAATAGCTTTACATTCATAGACATTCTCGGAAGTTTTAAAATACATTATAAGAACTTGGAGACACGTTCATAAATACAGGTAATGTGAAAACTATGCTAGCACTATTGTGAAGTTCAAATTTGATCAACAAAGACACCGAGATGCCAATTTTTCAAAATGTGTTAATGGAAGATCTACTGGATACCAAATATCTACTAACCTTCTTTCCATCCACTATTGAATCACATGTATATAAACTGAATTGTTTTCCAACAACATTTGTTCTATTCTTTATACAAAATAAAATGAAGCCGCTTTAGAGCTCCTACTACATTTTGAAAATTGAACGTCCTCTACATTTGACATATAAGAAACCTATTATTTGTCGCTTGTATATAATATAACATATATGCCCTCACTATTATCTTCATTCATTATCTTGTGGACATCCACACAAAATCATATCATTTAATGTTTCAAAGTTGAAGTTCTATTTCTTCTTTCAAAACACTTTTATCGAACTCCAAGATATTAAAATTCTATTACAAAACTAATGGTACAATATGTACATGAGAGATTCCAAAAAGCTATAGACCTACATTGCAAAGTCGTTTTCAGAACCAACCAAACGACATGAAAAAACAATACCCTATTTCTTTGTATTTTCCTCTACGTTGTTCATGGCAAAACATAATTTTCAAGTACATGACAAATATTATATTGGGAATTCTCTTAAAAATTTCTTAATCAAAAAAACAAAAATCAAACTGAATACTATGGAGTTCAAATAAATTATTAAAAAATCAATGATACTTTTCTATTAGAAACTCATGTATTAGCACCTTGTGTGCACATATTGACTACAAGGAACTGCATCATACAATTCCTATAGACAACATCATAATGGCCTGAACATTGGGAATTCCTCTACCATTTTTTGCATAAATTATTTTAAAAACTTAATAATGAGCACTTCTCTATGTAATTGCTATTTGCCAACTACGAAGGATTTCAAATTCCCAATCCTATCAACTACTTGCATGACGTCATTCTAGTAATGCACTAATGAACCATGGACTCAAAAATTTAATTTGCTCTTCATGCCCTCAACATAGGAGGTTCATCAAAATCTATATGTTATACATTGATACCTTTACGTTTCACTTCAACGCAATCTCTACAATACAAACACTTCACTACTGTAATGTGTAGAAGATTGCAAGTGTTTCTATTCTCTGAATTCTCAAAAAAATTTATAAACTTCCTTGTTGGTTATGAGAAATATAATGTTCATTAAAAAATTTCTTTTAGTTGAACATGTATGTAAAACAAACACTCTAACGTACTCGAAATTGTGAATTCAAATTCATTCAAAATCACAAAGAAGTTGTACAACAAAAAGTTTTCTACACTCAATATATTTCAAACTCCTAAAAGGGTACTGATTACCTGCTTCATGGCATACCATGAAAAAATCCTAAATAGTCCTTTTTCTTCAACTATTACAATACATTGTTCAAAATCCTGAACTCTTAACTTCTGATGGATATTCTAACTTTAGTGTTTACCATATATGGCTATGATTAATAAATTTAAAAAATTTAATTTCGCCTTCTTCTCTTTATCATAATCTTCAAAGTCATATTAATAATGCTTTCATTATATAATCCACTGAATCCTAAAATTCTATCTAAATAATCACCCAATAGTAACTGAAGATATGAATTATTGAATTCATACTTTGCACGGACATCTACATATATTGAAAAAATAAACAACAAGCTCAAAAAAATGATAATGACATAAGCATGAAGAAGATCCCTTCTCAGAGAAATGTAATGCTACTTGACCTTCTCATAGGTAGAGAAAAATACCTGATGTGGATGTCGTTTTTGGTCTTCACTGTGTAGAGAATCGTGCAGGTTGATAGACTATAAAGCACCAATTCACTACAAATTCATGTGCTATGCATGTTATGCCTTCCTTCAAATATATGCCACAACCAAACGCACTATCAACATCTTCAACCTTCCTTTCATTTGATGATTGTATCTTTTAAACCGTTAGGCAAGAATTTATTCTAAAGAATGACTTACCTTTATTGAATATTACCGCGTTCCCTATGCTGACCCTGGCAGGCACATCCTTCTAAAAAAATAGATATCACTCCAAGTTCAAAGGAGGGATCACAAATTACATAGAATGGGGCTAGCACTATGAGAATGACAAAATTCAAAGTTGTAAGTCAAGCACACTAGCCTTACAACAATCCTTTGAAGCAAAATTGAGGTGCTGAATTAATTGTACATGTAGCATATTCAAGAAATTGCTATGTGTACAAATTTTTTTACTATTAGTTTTATGTCATTGCTCTTTGATGTAGAATACTTGCTTCAAGTCTTTTTTCTATGCAAATGAACATAAAACCATCATCTTCGCGTGTATAGCCAATTAAGATCAATTATTCATGAAGGAACTTCTTCCATACTTGAATCCTTTAATAGAAATCACTTTCCAATTATTCAATTCATTAAACCACGTGTGATCTTCCATTTTATCAAGTGCCTATTCTAAAATCAAAGAAAATTTCAATACATTCAAGCACTATGTTATTTTTGTATATTTCTTGAAGTGTTCTTTTTAAAATAGAAAAAAAAATTACTTCCAAGAATATAGTTTCATAGATCCAAACATAACCTTTGCAATTACAGTATGAACTATAGAAGTTGTAGTGAAGGTTGCTTGAAGACAATATAGAAAGAAATTTAAAAAAAAAATCCATTTATATGATTGAAGAACTCATGTACACCATTTTAGTCTACATAAGATGCTTTCAATCAAGTCCTTTGTATTACCATGCAATGACAAATACATTGACCCTCTTCTTTTGCGGTCACCAAAACATATTCGTCATTATACAATGCACACAATAAACTTATGAACAAGATCATACAATTTCTTTCAAACTTTTCAATAGCCTAATTAAGTGTTTGATAGAGCAATTCTCAAAGTTCTATTTTCTATTTTTCAATTTCAATTTCTACGTTACACTGATTTACCTTTTATTTTAATCCGAAAACTACTACTACATAATAACTTCTTTTCAAACCAATAGCAAATGCTCTTGCTCGTAGAGCACTTCTTCCTTACAATGTTTGTAGTTGAAATTTTGTAAGCTACTCCTAAAAAAAACTCTTCTAGTTTTAAGTTCAAATTTCAAACTAATATTGCAGGGTGTACAGATATTTCTTGGTAAAACTACATTACAAGACAAGGATATTTCAAAACAAGAAAGACACGAACAAGAAGTTTTTCGGGTTAAATTCAAATTGTAACTGAAATCAACAACAAAATTAGATATATTCGTCATTTCTAGATGAAATATACTTAGTTCCATTTCAAACATAAATAATAGAAGGTTCTATATTTAAAAAATAATTATAATGATTTTTGTTTTGTTGGAATACAAACAATAGGTACCTTCACATTTTGATTGAGGAGATTATCATTACAAAATTGAAGAAGACTTCTAGTAGTCTTCTTCAACTACTATAGTTTTGAATTGTATGCCATCATAGTTCTTGAAATTTGTTGAAATAATCTACTTCAATTGTAGCAAAAGAAACTACATTTATATATGATAGGAAAAATGAAGCTCAAAAAATATATCCACTCAAAATTTTAATTAATGTTCCTAATGTGTTTTGATAAAAAATTTGGCTTTTTCGTTTTCAAAACCTAACTTAAATTTGCTTAGGAATAAGAATAATTTTAATATTGCTAGGAGAATACAGAAGTTCAAGACAATTACCTGATGCAATTTATGTAGGGCTTGATGTCTAGAGGTACCCACTTCTCCAAAACGATTACGAAGCTCCTTGTCTACGTTGTTGACTAAGAACATGTATTTTCCTCTAAAGATAACTGGACATAAAAAAGAAGTGTCATGAACGTCGATTATGCTAGTGATGAGGTCTCCTGCCACATGAAAGTGTAAGAATCTCATTATTGCCCTATTTGTACAATTGCCTTCCAAAAAGACAACGTTTTTTCATTTCAAATATATAAAGAGAAACTTCTTAAAAGTAATAGGATAACAATTTAACTTGTGAAGGGTTGAACGCAAACAAAATTTGATGCGTTCGTCATTTGTACGTAAAATATACATATTTCAGCATATAACATAAATATTGTCAAGGTTCCACATTTTTATAAAATTATCATGAGTTCTTCTTCTTTCTGAATAGGAATCTCTACCTATTCCTTATATTCATTGCTGGCCTTTATTCTTCAAATTTGGAAAATAAAAATGTATATTGGAGAGGTACTACCTAAAACCAAATAATTTTTTGATTATGCCATTAAAATTAGAATATCAATAAAAAATATATGAACATTTTGGTTGAAGAGTTTTTCAATGAAAAAGAATTCAAATAACACTTCTAATAGTCTTCTTCCAATGCTATTTTCTTAAATTGTATGCCATCTAATAGAGTTTTTGAAATTTCTATTGTACAATATAATTCAACTATAGCAAAAGAACCTACAATGAAGTATGATAGGAAAAATAAAGATGAAAAACACATATCGACACGTCTGTAAAAATGAGATTCCTAATGTCCCCTGATTAAAAAAATTTGCTTACTCCTTTTTGGGATTGCACGAAAACTTCCTAAGGAATAATCATAAATTGAAACATTGCCCAACAGAATACAAGAATGAAGGACAAATACCTAATGCAATATATATTGTAGCTTGCAGCCTAAAATGGCCCACTTTCTCCTACTTGATTACAAACACTTTTGTCATATGCATTCATTTGAAGAAACCTGGAACATGAAAGAAAAATGTCAATAACGTTGTTCATGCTTCATACGTGAAAATCTTTTAACATATTCATGATTGTGTCATTTGCAACTAATGAAGTCATTTGCCACATGAAATGGTTAGAGTTTCACACTTATTTTAGAAAAAAAAATTTCATGTTCTCTTTACTTTTGGTATAGAGAATTCAACCTAAGTCTTCTATGCATAGTTGGCCTATATTCTTTGGAAAAGAGGAATATGTAAATGTAAACTATTAACCAATGCCATTATAACTTTCTAAGAAAGCCAAGATAATTTGAATATTAACAAATAGTATGTAAACATTTAGCAAAAAAAAAGGGGAAAAAGACTTCGAATACTCTTCCTACAATGCTATTTCTATGAATAATTGCATGCCATAAAGAGTTCTTCAAATGATTGTATTATAGTTTAATTCAATTGTACCAGAACAACCTATAGTGAAGTATGATACAAAGAATGAAGCTCAAAGAACATATCCATTCCTCATTGAAATTAGAATTCCTAATGTTTTATTATTCCGAAATAGGCACTTTCTACATTTCTGATTAAAGGCAAATTGCTCTAAAAAATCCTATGTATGTGACATTTGCAACTAATGAAGTCATTTGCCACATGAAATGGTCAGAGTCTCATAATTGTCATATTTGTAGAATTCCCTTCCAAGAATAGTGCCCTTTCTAAAAAACAATATATGAAGAACTTCTACAAAATATAAAAACACTACTAAAAAGGTGAATGAATTAGTGCAATTAAGCGCAATCTACAATGGAGAGGGAAGTAGTCAATGCAAATAAGCATCTTCCTTTTTTAAGACATGCTTACGACAAGATGGGTAATCCTTGCACACGTACTTTAAAAAAAATACAAAGAAGATGAAATTACTTTATAAAACCTCATTCAATCATTTTTGTTTATCGCATAGACTTGAATTATCCGTCGCTTTTCTATTTATAAACTAAAAACAAAGATAAAAAGCAAGATGAGCTATTACTTAATTAATGTACTGGCTTATCGGTGTTCACAGTCAATCAAGGTCTCATAATATTGCACAATGACTGTTTATAGAAAAAAAATATATTGAATTGTGCCTTAAAATCTAGGATTTTGATATGGTTTTCAATTCTTCCATCCTTTTCATATTAAGTAAATTAAAAAATAAACTATTATAGCACAAAAGAAATAGAGAAGCAATAAGGAGGTCATGTGCTTTAATTTTTAATGTATAATAACATTATTATACCTAGAAATTGCACGATGAATATTTTAACCAAAAATGTACTCCTACTTTTCATATGATTCTATGATTGCTTATGGTACACCTACTCCAACACTTTGGCAATTTGTAGTTTATTCAAATGGTGTCCAAAAAATGCATTATAAGAGATTTTGAATACCCATTTTGACTATTAGTGGGTCCCCACATTTTATTTCCATATACTAGAGAAAACCATGTTCAATCATGCTAAATTGCTGAACAATGCCATTTAAGGTCAATTCCCTTGCCAACCTACAAGAGCTGTCTTGAGTCCTGGTACATCACTTACGTTCCCTTGTACATAAACTTCCAAACAACCTACAAGAGTGAGACAAGGAAATTTCATTAGTCCCTTGGAACACACACAGGAAACGATCATACCAAATCGAACTTCTGCGTTACTAAATTGAACCTCCATTGTTGAACCTAAGTTTTTAGAAATAAGGAAAATTAAGAGCTCACTGAGCGATCACACTCAACAAGCATCACAATGTTACGTAATTATTCAAAAATAATTGTTAAACAAATTGATGCTCACTTTCTCCTTATAATCTTCTAACCCTAAACGCTCATTAAGTGTGCCCAGTTCTCTCCATTGCTCTGAGCTCTCAACCTGAAGGGGGCGTAATTGAGGGTTCAATACAAAATTTCAGCATCAGCTATTTTGCAATCTTGGAGGGGATAGCAAGTGGAGAAGGGCCGGGTTTAGGCGTTAGGGTTTCCATTCACAAGGTGTGTATGTAACGTCGTTGAATCTACAAGCTTAGCTGCAAGTTTCATTGTTTAACTTAGATTCGATTTGCTTCTGCTCATTGCACGCACTTTACTATTTTGCTTCTTGAATGCTGTGTTAGAAATCACGATATACTAACTAGATCCTGCAGTGGGGAAGTGAGAGAAATGGTCGCTCATATTGCCCTCACTGAAAACAGGCTTTGAGCTGCTGTCTGCAAGCAATAGCGTGCCACCGGTCTCCAAGTTAATTCATTACGTTATCAAGAAATTTATTAGTGGCTGTGTCGATGGATGGCTTCCAGGGAGGAGAGTATCTGCTGAAGTGAAGATATGCTTGGCCTTTGCAACACAGCTGCCTTAACACAAGGATCGACAGAAATCAAATGAAATTGAAAAACTAGGTACGGAAGAGCAGGGCCAAAGTTTGAAGGTCAAGCACGTTTATTGAACATGGATTCTCTGCAATCATACATGCGGTAAGTATTTCAAAGAAATTTATGTGGGTTTTGACTACATTTTTGAAGCTCATTACCAAAAAAAAACAGTCGGCTACTGTGTGCAGGAAAACGACCAAAACCTGCCTACTACGATGTAAAAGCTGGAACAAATCGGGAACACCTTTTCAGGTAAGATAATCGGCGCCCATGAATTGTCCTTCTCTAAATTTTTTAAGAAAACCCTAGTACTAGCACATTCAGTACAGTCCTTCCGGTATCTAGTGGACCTCGCACGTACAGACAAGTAAATCGACCAGAAAACAAAAATCGTTGAGCAAGTAATTTTACATCCCATCATTTCTGAAATGTAATGCTGCGAACTGCTTCTGACGTATGCTAATCAACTGCAAAGAGGTTCTGACGTGGGCTAATGAATTCAAGAAATGGACGCAGATTTGGTGCCACCGGAGACTACACCGACCTTCCTCTCTCTCTCTCCAAACTTGTAATCCAGTCGACCTCGCAAGCGACGGAAGATCATTTGACATCAGAATTAAAGCCTCGTACAAAAATCGTACCTCACGTTCAACAGAAACAAGGAAACTCCGCTCCAGGTAAGCAAGCTTCTCCTTCGTTCAAGAACCTTGAACTTATGCACTAAAAACACATGTGATCTCCTTCGTTCAAGAATTGTAACCTGATCCACTTCTAAACCTGTGAACGCAAGGAAGAAGATACTTTTCACAAACTGGCCTTGCAAAACTCAGGTGCTCAATGTGGCTTTCATCTGCGGCATACACAAAGAAAACGAACGCAGGCAACGGTGGTGGAGAGGAGCGGCAGAAGCAAATCTGACCGGGAGGGAGTGTTTACCTGGAGGCGGAGCTGAGCGGGAAGCGAGGAGGCCAAAGCGCGTAGGGATCGGGAGCACGCCAGCTGCGACGACCTCAAAAGGCGGATACAACCTGCAAGAAAGGTAAAAGTCAAAAATCCCCCTCTTTCGGCAACTTACAGAGAAACGCGGGGACGCGGAATCAGCATAGTTGACTTCTCTGAGGTGGCAAATGGCCTCTCGGGCTCGCAAACGGTCAGAAATTTTTTTGTTTGTCCCCGAAGGGAGTGAACAGTATCTGCTGTCAAACCCCCCGCACCTGCGAGGGGTTCAACAGTAGATACTGTTCACTCTCTTCAAACAAGCGCAAGTGTGGTGACGCTCCAAGTACCGCATTTGCAGGTTCGGGCTTCAGTCAATCGCAAAGCAGAACCGCTGTTTCAAAGCTAATAATGAAGATGCAGTTCTAAGAAACTCGAATCCAAAACCTAACTTGAAGTACACAGTCTTCGATTGAAGTTCGCGAACTAGACATTAAAAATGACGGCAAGGCTTTTATACGTTCCGCTGAAGGAATTAAAGATGGTGAATGCTAATAACGATTCCGCCATATAAACATGTCGTCTGAGAACAAGAGTCAGCACAGCAGAAAACCAAATTTTACCTCGAAGTATCGGGAGTACCAGAATGCGTCACAGGGCGCGCGTATAGAGAAGGGGAATATGAATCTTGCAAAGCTACCATGCCTGTGAATCGATCTTTGTTCTCTCCTTCGAGGCAATCCGTGCTACAATCTGTGAGAAAAAAGCAGAAGCTGCAAGAGCAAAGCCGATTTCCTGTCTGAGGGAGGCAATGAACCTCAACTCCGCAAGATTAGGGTTTGTCCCGACGGGATTTCATCCATCTTAGTCCCATGCCATTTTACGTGCTTGAAATTCATCTTCCACTGTGCATAGACTGGGATTCCTGTGTAATCTCGAAAATGAAATGATCAAGTGTTAGGCTAGGCGTGCGCACCAAGTGTGTCTGCAGGCGTGATGGGCATGTTTGCAGAGACTGCGGGGGAAATTCGTAACCTTACTAATGCGCATGCAGTGTGTGGAAATTGTGACTGTCTGATCGCTGGGCAATACGAAAATTGATAGATTCAAGTGCTTGCGTTGTTCACAAAATAGTGAAATTAGGTTGCCCCACACTAATTTCTCGACAGTCATGCTCACTTCTGTAAGTTAGGTTGGTATTTCTGTATTCAAATTACTCACTCAAGTCTTAAGTCAAGTAATTGAAGTTGCATGACTTCGTTTTCATAAAAACTGAAAGCTGAGGAACTTCCATTTTTATTTCCAGTATATCATTTAAAAGTAAAGATAAAATGTGACACATGTAGCCGTAGGATTTTGTAGTGCGGTAGTTGGAGTACACTTGGTTAAATTTTAGAAATTCCCACCTTGTAGATTGCTAGATAGAATCCTTTGAAGTCACTGAAATCATTTTCTGGCCTCGCCAAAAACAGGGCACCTGCACTTCACAAGCTCGTTTTTCTATTTAGAAATGTCTAGAATGATGGTATTGCTTTGGATTACTTACGTACACGAGTTGGGTACTTGCTTAAAAATCTTAGAATTGTAGAATATATAAAGAAAAAAATAATAAATAGAAATAAATAGAGAATCATTCAAAATACGAAGCTGTTACGAATTTAATTATAGAAATGAATAATTAGCAACCGTAATTGCTGCACAATTTTTATAAACAATTTGCATCCTATGATTCTATTTATTTTTAAAATATTGAAATATGAGTAAGATAAAGGACTTCAAAGTTTAATTTATAGTAGAGAAATCTTTAACTACCCAGAAGAAAGAAATCCTCATAACTTTTGACTCATTGATCGAATTGGAATGAGTAAAAGCTTTTCATGTATATATAAATCTTATAAATCAGTGTCAGTTCATTTCTTTTTTTTAAATGTGTTTTTTTATGTGCCATGACTGCTAGAGTTGAGAATTACACTACATATTAGCCCTTCACTTCTAAATTCTATTTTCAGATGCAATAAAATGTAGTATATATGAAAGATATTCCTCATCCATACTTTCTATCAAAGTTAACCCCTAGAGGACCAAGTTGATTTTCCTACCAAAACCCATTCAAAATTGTCACTTCTATTGCAAAGAGAAAAGATTTTAAAAAATTGTTTTTTGTTTGCATATCCAACCGTAAGGTCTTATACTTGACTAGTATATGAATATGTGGAAGAAATTTCAGAAACTTTGACCGTGTAGATTGCAAGATATATGCATTTAAAGTGAAGAAAACAACTTTTTTTCCACCTTGCTTCACTAGATTTTTTGGCTTTGAATCTTTTTAGTTCATATTTTTAGCACTACTGATTTCGATTTTCTACTTATTTATGTTAAGTAGTTGATTTGAGAATATACAAAAAGAATTTAGGAAAAAAATCACTTGATTATCACTCATTAAAAAATTGTTAAATAGAAGTAGGTTCAAGGTTGAAGAAAAAACTAAATTGTTAATAGCTTTTAGATGGAATTGAATCACAATAATCCCAATGGTGAGATTGTTCTAGCAAGAAAATCTAACCTTGCCTAACAAATTTTTTTGAAAAATTCTCAAAATTACATTCAAAAATGAATTCTACAACTTATTTTTTCAAGAAGATGCTGAGATTGCCCGAAAAACTAAGATTGTCCATAACTTTCTCACTATTAGTCCAAATTGAATGAAACAAAGCTTCACATGTAGACAAAAATATAATCTTTGAGTCAAAAATTTGAAAAAAAATTATTTTGACTTTTTGTGATTTTTTTTGGGCTGCCCGCAAAATTCCATTTTTACTTATTGTGCCAAAACTTTTGCTCCCGGGCATCAATTAAAATAAAAATTATATATTTGCAAACATCTCGCAAAAATACACAACCTCAAAAAATCCCAAAAAAAATTACTAAAAATTGAGATTGTAGGAACCTGCCCGGACCCAAATTGTCCCTCGAGGGGACAAGTGGTCCTTTAGGGGTTAAATGAAGGGCTTAAATAGAAGTGTAGAGTAGGTAATCCATAAATAAGCGCACATTTAAACAACTCATTATTTTCATCTCATTTATCAAAATGGAATGATTAAAGTCTTTCCACATATGTAGAAAATTGTAAAACCAACTATACTTTCTTTGTTTTTTTAAAATCGATTTTCTTTGATTTGCCTAGATTGTTGTGTTCATGGAAAAAAAAGTAATGCATTTAATGCAAGTAACATTGTAATCCTATAATTAATAATCTTCTAAATAGTAAATTTGTTTTTTCAAATTTCATTCCCTCTTTTTATTATTCCATTTAAATGGAATAATAGAATTCCATTAGTTGTGATTTTTGTGAAATCCCAATTTTCTTGGAAAATACACCTCGGTCCATTAGGGATTAATGAGTTCCTCTAGAGCACAATGATTGTTAGAGATTACTACGTTCATATAGAGTATGTTTGCAAAGTGTTGTATAACTTTTACGAAATCGACTAGGATTTTATTTGTGGTTAAGTTTAGGTTTGTTTGATAAATAAATTTCAGTGCTTTCAAGGATAACGTTCGCCAGAAATTGGAAGAATAGTTTGTTTTATTTGTGGATCTAAAATTCTAACCTTATAAAAAGTAGTAGTTCCATTAATTTATCAAAGTGGATGGGAAGGGGTCAACTGTCTTAAGATCTTTTGGTATGAACATGTAGGTCATAGAATGATTGGTTTCTCAATGAATGGCACGCACGTATTAGTCAGAGCAAAGGACTGCATGGACAGAGAATGAAATTAATGGTTTTCTGGTGTTTATGTTAGTTAGGATTTTTTTGCAAGCTTGGGAAGCTATCTTCGGAAAAAAATAAATTTGAATGGAATTGCATTGAGGGTACTAGTTTGGTAAGATATTGAAATAATTCCATATTATTAAAAAAAATACTTAATTGTAATGTAGTAGTGACAAAAGAAAATGGCGGAAGAAGCATTTGGAAGTCCAGTGGTTTTCAATGGAGTGGGCACCACGATGGTTGCAACAGAGCGAAGAAGCATAGGAGAAAGATTGGCGCGTGTGGTACGGGGAAGACTTTTCGAACAAGAAGATCGTGCACCTGTGGATGGAGAACCGCAGTCTACGAATGGCATGGTCCAACTTCTTGGGGATGAAGGACGTATTGTTGGAGTTGGCGTGCTGGATACCAATTTTGCATGCGGTGATGAACTTCACTACATGAAATTACGTCCTTTTGAAATTGCGGTTCTTATAACACGTGCTATACAGGAAACAGAATGGGTTGGGGAGTTGGTAGGAAAAACTATAGGAGATTGTGTAGGTAAAGTTATACGTTGGCGTCGTGCTTCAGTTCGTCATGCACTTCCCTCCGAGGTGAGAACGACAACAACAAATGCAAGGGAGAGGCAGAATTTTTGTTTTCCTCCAGTTTCTGCACCGGTTTTTGATTTTCATGATGTGGATGACAATCCAAGTACATCCGATTTCACGCCACTAAGTCAAGGTGGAGGAAGCACAGCTGAAGGAAGTTCTCCTCTGACACAATCCTCTGAAGCCAACACTGCGGATTTCACAAGAACTGAAGGACTGCCTGAGCATGCTTCGAGGAGGAGGTATTCAATGGCAAATCGAAGGGCGAGGGTGAGAAGTCCGAGGGAGAGGGGGGAGTCTGCTAGTCAGAAAGTTACTCTTGACAGTGTTATGTGTGTGAAGGAGAGAGGAGCATGTAAACATAATTGTTTACGTGATGTAGACGCAAACTATGTATTGGACCAACGATATATGGCCTGGGGGCAGAAGTACGAAGCACGCGCAACTTGGATAATGCAAATGCTTAATGCCTTTTACACTCGCACGGAGGGTCCAATGAGAGACAAGTATGTGACAAAACTAGATGGCATAGTTGTGTGTAATGCATGCTACGCCGCGGCGTTGGGTTATTCTCAGAGGCGTTTGAAGCAATTGAAGACAGCACATGTTGTATATGGCAGAGTGGCAGCTATTCATGGAAACAGGTGCCAGCAGAGGGAAAGTGCAAAAATGTCAGCAGCTAGAGAAAGCCTCAACGTTTTTTTCAACGAAGCAGGATGTCAACAACCCCATCGTTCAATTCGCAGGAAAATGGACAATGCGGTGCTACCACTGATTCTGTTGCCAATGAATATGAGCAAGTTGGACGTTTTTCAATATGTGAACGAAGAAGTGAAGAAACTAGTAGACGGGTCGGAGTGGTCGATGACTTCGTTTCGTCGACTTTGGCGGAAGGAATTTCCGCATGTGCAAATCCCACCGTTCTCTCGGTTTTCAAAGTGCTATCATTGTTGGGAGTATAAGTGTGGGATGGAATCCACTACAAATGCAGTCACAAAGATGAAGATAAAAGAGCTGTACGTGCTACACATTCGATATCAAATGGAAGAGAGGCGAGATTATTGGTTATTCAAGAGGTCCGCGATGATCACTCCAGACTTTTTCATGTGTTTGATTGTGGACGGTATGGATCAGAATACGACCATAATACCGAAGATGAGGCAGACTGTGAAGAACATTGAATCCCGATTTGTGAAGACTCATTTATGTGGTGTACTTGTACATGGTATCGGCTTGTATGCAGACGTGTGGATAGATGCTCACCACAAACATGATAGCAATCAAGTTGTAACGTCGGTGATGAACGTCATATGCGACGTGAAACGAATGAAGGGGTCATTGCCACCAACGTTGAGGATTCAAGCGGATAACACTACGAGGGAGAACAAGAATGCCTACATGTTTGCCATGTGTGCTGCACTAGTTGGTCTTTGGTTTTTCAAGGAAGTGCATCTTTGTTTTTTGATAGTGGGCCATACACATGAGGACATTGATCAGAGATTTAGTGTGATTTCAAATGTATTGAAGAGGAGAGACATAGACACTTTGACGGAGATGTTGCAACTAGTGGAGAAGGGAACGTCATACACAGAGGCTTTTGTAAGTGCTCGCAAGCTTGAGCACATTCGCGATTGGAAGGCATTTATCACACCTCATTTACTACGAGGAGGGGAATCACTAACGGGCATCACATTTCCGCACCATATGAGGTTTTACGTAGAGAATGGATTGGTCTGTGTGCAACACAAGCATTTTTGCACAGATGAGTGGGGCCCAACGAGAAGGCATTTGTGTTTGAACTCACTACCGAGCGTAGCAGAGAAACCGGACCTCGCGGAGGTATTTACAGCTGATCAAAGGGAATTGGAAGCATTGGACGAGTTCATTGCATACAAGAAGAAGATGATAGAGAGAGGCTTCAACCCGATCAGGATCATAGAAGTGGTGGACGAAATAGAAGATTTCAAGGAGTATTTGGAGGAATTTCCACAGCGAAATAGAGAAGGCATCCGTGATTTACCATTTTGGCCTAGCGATGTCTTGAACCAAAACAGGGACAATGGAATTGTTCCAGACGTGGGAGGAGGTACAATTCCAAGTGCAGATGCCGATGAGGATGGAAATAGAACGGACAGTGCAACAGTTGACAGGATCATGGCAACAATGCCAAATCCTGAGAGGAGGGGGTATTTCGGACCCCGCAGAGATAGACCTGCACAAGCAACATCTCGAAGAGTGACTGGGGGGAGGATTCGAAGAAGAAGGAATGAAGTTATACCAGAGCTACGACAAGATGCAGAGAAAGATCCGTTTCCTCCATTCAATCCAGAGAATGACATTGTTGTAGGGCAATATGTAGCCCTTACCGTAGAACTAGCGGAAGTAAGAGGAGGAGTACCCTTTTTTTTAGGAAAGGTGCTAGAATTCGGTCAAGGGACATGGGCCTCGAAGATGAAGGTCCTGTGGTATTGGCCTACTATGAGACCTGGAGCACATGATGAAGCAGGTAGTAACCGAGTGAGGTACACAAACTGTATGGAGTCAACATGGGAACCGTCTGGTGAGATGTTGGGCTGGACTGAGAAGGAAGCCGCTATATATTCATGGACGGATGTCCCTTGTCGAGGGAGAAGTGGTGTTGTTATAGGTTCCAAGATTACAGTGTATGGCGTGCAAACAGAGGAGACAATGATCATCCCACCAGAGGCTAAAGCGCATCTTCTGGAATACATAGCAATGCAGATGGAGAACCTAGATGACGTACGTCTGCAGAATGATTTGAATATGTATTAGTGAAGTATGATATTATGCAGTGCTCTTTGACCTTGTAGTTGTAGGTATGTAGAAGTACTTGAGTGTGAAGCGCAGAGTCGTATGTCTTCAAAGTAGTGTGGAGTGAAAAGTGTGAAAGGTTTTCATGAAATATTTATAAAAAATGGAGTGTTTGACAATTTTTCACCAAGCAATTTCTCCTAGTAAGAGCAAATGATGTTTTCAGTAATCCCTCCCCCCCTCAACATTTGAGACTGTCCATTTTAGATGCCGTACTAGCCAAGTGCAATGTTGCACCCCCCCAAGTGCAAAAATGTCTAATTCTGTGTTACAAGTGCCATATTTTTCCGAAAATTTCTGAATAAGTAATGAATTTCCAAACAAATCTGTCGTAGGCACTTGCAGAAATTGCTCACGTGCAATCTGAAAAAAAAGACATGGGTTTTCCAAAAAACAAGTAGTACCGCATGTTTTACCCCTAAATGCCCAAGGCTTGTTTTGAGTTTCTTGGAATGTGCCCTAACTTGAACAAAATACCAACATTTTGATAAGTTGTTTCAATTTTTTTGAATTGTAACCGGACAAATTCAAACTAGAAATGCAAGAGATCTCATAGGAAAAGAAAACACAACAATATCACTTATGGAGCAAAAGATTATAATGATTGACCATGAGGGTGTTAAAACTGCAAAAGTGATGTAAAGTCTTTCAACCCTCTTTTCACAAGTCAAATCTAAAGAGTTGGTGACCAAAAAAATTGAGGTTAAAGAGCCTAACTTGTATAACCTCAACCAATTTACGGCTTTTTAAAATCTACTATACAATTTTTTTTAAATTAATTTTGAATGCAAATTTTCCTCCAAGATCTAGTGTATTTGAGGCTCATTTCCAAGAGCTCTCAACACTAAGGGAAGTCAAGATTGCACTGGGTACCCTTGTACAAATCATGATTAGAAAAATCACTATCATTTATTTTCAATATTGGATTTTTGATGCTAAAACAAGACTTCAAGAAGAACTTTTAAAAATATAACCTACTAAAAATAGCAACTTGGTTAGGTTTTATTTAACTTCAAAATTTTGCAAATACCACATTTGGGTGCCTCGGGCATTTAGGGGTTAAAGTAATATAGACGGTTCCAAGAAGCGAAATTGAAAGGAACCATCTAAAATAAACTAGCCCATTGTGGTTAGATGACCTATGGTGAACACCTAATGACCCTATGACAGTGTTTTTGGCCACAACAAATGTCTAATTTGACACCAATGGAGTGCTTAGTGACCTCATTAGAAACACTTGCTTTTTCAATGTAAATCATTGTAGGAAGTGACTTTTCATGGCCTTCTATATTAGAAATTATTGTGACCACTTTTGGTAATTAAGAAGAGCATATTACGCATAATTTTTGTCAGTTATGCATATAATTTTTGTTGGTCTATTGACTCTTTTGGACAAATCACTTCAAAAATCCATAACAAGTTCATACTTTGCTTAAAAAATATAATTTCAAATGCTCTCACTATTTCTCACACTTGTCTTCATGTAGAAATTTTTTTGAAAACTTTTAGCAATGGCATGAAGGCGGACTCCAAAGTTTGACCACAATGGGCTAGTTTACCTTATAGCAAATGAAAGAGGTACATGGTAGCAATTCCGTAACATTCAATAGCATTTAGTGAGACTGCCTTTTATTTCTTGGGGACCTCATCCACGAATTTCATCCAAATATTATTAACGTAAGCTTCAAGATCAAAATAGTGGTTGTACATTTATGGTGCACTCCATATTTTTGGCTAATTTTAGAACAAAACATCCAAACAACAAATAATTATAAAGATAGATGGTTTGCCAAAATCCAAAGAATCCATTGAATAATATATTAATGAGTGGTCTAACTCTTTGCCATTAATCATTTATCTTGAAAGTTGTATGGAGATAAGCAACTCTTTATGTACACACGGGGTAGTAGGAGGTAGAGCAACCCATGTGGGATAGGTAATTTAGAACTTATATTTTTTCAACCGCTCATAGTTAAATCTAAAGAAAGATTTGTATTGAAACTAAAATTGTAGACCTCATTTAGGCATAGTAGAATGAAGTTTTCAAAAAACTTTGAACTAAAAAAAGGCTGGGAAATCAAGTTAAGTTTCATTTACAAAAAGCCGTTTGAATTTCAATTTTCTACTCAAAATTTATAGAAAAATTGCAAAGAAGATATTTGAAAATGTCAAAATCTTTTCCAACCCCTCTATGATATTTGTCTATAACTTCTAAGTGGAAGATCTATATTTCAAATGGATTTTTGGAGATAAAATTTAACTTGATTTTCAAACTTTTTTTAGTTCAAAAATTCATTTATTAAGCCTAAATGAGGTCTAAAATCCTAGTTTTATCACAATTCCTACTTTAGACTTAACTATGAGTGGTTGAAAAACTACAAACTCTAAATTACATATCTCACATTCTTTGTTTAACCACCTAGCTACCACCCCATAAATATATAAAGAGTTGTATTCTAAGTCCAAATCACAAAATATAAATGACTTACAAAGCAAAGTGAAGGAATTCAAACATTGAAACTATTGACCTCAATGAATTGATTGTCAATTTTGTTTTAAAGTCGGTATTTTGTAATGTGTTTTAATAAAAGTGTTTAAATTACCAATATTTAATTGAGCAGTTGTGACCCTGGCATCGAGCTGAGTTTTGACATTTTTGACGCGTGTCTTTTAGCCAATTTGGATGTAGAATATTCTATAGCATTTCATCCCCGGGATGAAACGATGTGGAATATTTCACATCATTCTGTCCACAAGAAGGCAGTTGCTTTGACTACTATTGAATGTTGTATCCCACGAAGCCATTTCAAATGTGAATTTCTCATTTTGAATAATGAATTTAACACGTGTCCACTTCTTTCAAAATGGTCCCATCCTCACTTTTATTTTGTCCTCTAGAGAATTGAAAACAAATATCTGACAAATTATAAACCATGCTCACATTATGTATAGTCCATTAAGTAGCTGCATGTATCCACTTGAGAACCGCATATTATTTATTATAGAGCTTTTTGTAGGGTTGCTTTGAAAAAAAGGGTCGCAATTAGAACACACTATTAAACCTCACATTCACCCTTTTTGTATTAAGAATTCATGGGTTTAAGTTGCGGACTTTGATTGATTATATTATAGAAAGTATAATCTAAATAGAAAATTTTATTGCATTATTAGCTTGAATGAAGAACATTACATGCATTGGTTTAAATAAATAATTATAAAATCAATAAAATCTTCATATAAATTCTTCAAAATTGCTTAAAAAACCATGAGGTCCAATTTGGGCTTCTATATTAATTTTATATTAGTTGAGTTAAAAAAATGTGAAAATTTAGTAAATCAAAAATTGGATGTGGAATCCACCTATTTACTTTTAATAATTTATTGACCAACATGTGTTGAACTTGCTAGTTGCCTGTGGTAGAGGGAATAACGGGTATCTTAATTCCTAACAATTCCTGGACATTCACTAGGTAGATTACAAATGATTTCAAGAACTCATGCATAAGCAACATGAAATGGATGAAGTACATTCAAGTATGTTGAAAAAATCAAATTTGTCTTTTCTTCAACAATATAATTGGCATGGTCAATTAATGCTTCATGATTTTTAAACAAAACTACAAGAAAAAGGGATCTTTCACAACCAACTAAACAATGAATTATTATCCCAAATGACTACAAAACAACTATGGTGGAGTTTTGCTCTATAATTGCATTAACTCTGTGACAAGTACAATATTGTAGTCATATCTTGTTCAGTTGTAGAAATGAATGTAAGATGAAGAGTTTATAAAAATTGAGCAAACACAAGGTACATCCACGCCCCTTTTGTTCAAGAAGTCGTTGAACCTATGACGTGGAAATTTATCAATTTGAGTTGGAATGGATGTAGTCATAGATCAGAAGATTTTGGTATAACTCTTCGCCTTGTATGACTATGAAATGATTTATAAATATTATGCACGTTCCTAATGCTCTCTTTTTGGAAATTTTAAGTTTCTATATATATTTTAAGGTCATTTGTTGGTTGCTTTAAGATGACTTCTTGTTATATATTCAACTACAAATGACTATAAGAAAGTAAACACCATCATAAATAGTCAACATGTGTTTGTGGCTTTGTAAGACTTCATAGTTGCCTCTTTCTTGTATCTATTAATAACTACTTTTATTCATATACTTAGTCATATCCAAGTCATTTTGCACAATTTTTCTTTTCCCTATTCAAATACTTAGAGTGTAGCTTACATGTATCATGAAAACATGGTAGAGTTTGCAAATGTCTAATATTGCTTTAGCATTTAGTTCTTATAGTACCTTGTCTTTGCTAGTAAGTTTTCCTTTGAAAACAATTCAATGGCTCCAACTAGCTAGAGAAGCCAATTCTAATGGAGTTGGCACAACTTCAGGAACAATAAAACCACTAATTTCACTATAATAAACACATTTGATGTGTCTACAACCTCCCTCTTAACTCAAGGTTAGCTTCTTTCCATTTGCAATTAAGCAATCATTGCATTGTCCCCGCGGAAGTGGTTCCTACATGCTTTCATCCTTGAATATTGGATTGCTTATTGTGACAAATTTTTGCAAAGCAGCAATTTGTGCATATCATTTGGGTTTGTCACATCCAGTATTTGTACAACATTGTAAATTCCTTCTTGAAATGGTGAAATGCTTTTATGATTCTCTTTCTTATTCTTTCAATTCCTACAAATATACATTCATATTAGCAATTGCACTACAAAGCATCTTACTTCAAAGGATCTTATGATTCTAATTTCTATATATAGATCAAATACTTCTTTAAGTGCTTGACAGACAAAGATTGACCTATCACTCAGACTAGTCATTCTTTCATTAGAAGAGATTGGAGGGCATTGGAGGGCCGTTTCAGGCCCGTTCCCCAATTTGGCCAGATCTGGGCAGTTAGAATTCTTTTTTTCCAAAAAAAAAAAAAAAAATTCTCCCAAATATCATTTCAGGGCAAATAAAATTTTATTTTTATTTTTATTTATTTTTTCAAAAATGAAGTGGCACTCTCTTGACCACATCAGCCAACAACTTTCCTGCGTGGGAACACTGTTGGAACGCAAGATAATTCGCGGGCTCTTGGAGGCGTCAAATCTCTTCTAATGATTTGCAGTTTAGTTCTAAACACTTGTAGTAATAAGACAATTTCTAAATGCCATCTTCAATATAATTGCATAGACCACAATTAACAGTTTATGATTATTCTACTTCTCTCCATCTCCTCAACACACACTTGCTCTATTGGAAATGATAAGAAAAATATACATATATAGGTCTTTACCTTCAATTTTACAAATGTGGGACATAAAAAAGGTTCAACTTTGTCACATACACATGCCATTTTTGCATAATGGATATATATGTTAGCACAATTGGTATTAAAGGTCTTCTAATGTGAAAGTCATCACATATGGCTAGTCTTATCTAACTTTGATTGTGTCTTTTTTTCCAGTTATGGTCTTTAAAAAATTCTTTGTCAGGTTCATTTTGTAATGTATAACATATATCCAATGTATAGCAAATGAGTAAATCCAACATATGATGAGTGTATAAAAAGGGTGAGTACATTGTTGCAAAAAGTGGTATATGAATGCTTATCATATGTCATCATGTAGTTATAGATTAGTTATAAAAATAATCGTTCATCAGTTAAATATCAGCATACATTAATCATAGATCAGTCATAGTACAGTATTAGATAAGTCATACTAATACTAAGTTAGGATTGCCATGTAGTATCATGTGCTTCAATTTGATCCTTATATGACACAAACGGCTCAGATTTCACCTCTTTCCTTGGCAAGAACAAAACCCTGTATTTCCAAAGACACCACTACACTTTTGTGCTTGTTGCTTTTACCCTTGTGTTTGTTGCTTTTTATTGCCGCGGTGTTGTTTATTATCACCGCAAACATTTGTTATTTAGGACCGCCATATTTGTTGTTTCTCACCTTCATATTTGTTGCTTCTTATCACCATGTTTGTTGCTTCTCACAACCGTATTTGTTGCTTCTTACTACTGTGTTTGTTGTTTCTCATCCCTATGTTTGTAATTTCTGACCGTCATATTTGCTGCATCTCACCATTGTTGCTCCATCCTTGCAAAGAAGTGAGTTGATCCATCTTAGGTATTACAACTCTTACTTTGTTTTTCTTAGAATTTGTATAAGATGATTGTTCAAAATAAAGATTTGATTTCTCTTGGATAGCACAGCTTTTGCTTTGGTTCATTTAGGATTTGTGTAGTTGATTGTTCAAAAAAATGAATTGATTTATCTCAGGTTTCACAACTCTTTTTAAATTTGGTTCTCTTAGGATTTGTGTAAGTTAGTTGTTCAAAAAAATGAGTTCATTTGTCTTAGATGTCATAGCTCTTACTTTAGATCTCTTAAGGTTTGTGTAAGTCGATTGTTTGAAACAATGGGTTGATTAGTATTACAACTTTTCAATTTGGTACTCTTAGGATTTTTGTAAGTTATCTATTAAAAAAAGTGAGCTGCTATGTCTTGGACTTCATAGCTTTTGCTTTTATTCATTAAAGATTCATATATATGTTGTTATTCCAACCTCCAAAGAATAGAATTCAATGTTTTTTGTATTTTTTGTCCATTTGCATAGTTCATTTGAAAATTGTTTCTTCACCTTGTTCCTTAAGTATGTGTCTAACTTGGATTTTGTTTGTGTGCAGAAAATCACTTTAAATCAAAAATTGAGGAAGAAGGTGCCTCCATGCCAAGATAGAAGATGCCTCTAACATGATGTTGAGCGTTGGAAGTTGCAATTGTAGAGAATATGATATTGTAGAGTACAAAGGTTGATGAGTTTCATGTTTGCGATTAATGGAGGTCTATTATTGTTAAAAATTTAGATACAGAGCTCTACTTAGCTAGGGCTGGTCTTATCATTTTGTAGTCTTAGACAACATGATAAGTTACATAAATAACTAAAAAATGACTCCGGGCAAGTTGTGTTAGTCATCTAACATTGCAATCATTGTTGTTTTAGTTATTCATATAGTTTATTCAATCAATGATTCCAAGGATGCATTTCTGTATTTCATAGTCGTGGCGCAATCAAAATTAGTTAAGATTACAATATCACTCATCTTCAATTACAATATCACTCATTTACTACTACAACAAAATAAATGACTAGTACCTAATTATTATTCTATTAGAAATTGACTATTGAATAACTACTATGCATATATAAAAAATCTGAAATACAACCAATCAAAAATTTCCACGTCTCCAAAAGTCTCCACCACCAGTCATTCATTAGTATTAATTATAGGTATGACTGAGGTATTATCGAACATTTAATATGCTATGTTAGATGCCACTATATGGACACATAAGTTGCCACATAGGAAAACTCAACTGATGAAGATCTATGTAGGAAGACGGATAGTAATACTAAAAACATAGTCATTTGCATAAAGGATTTGTTTACAATGACTACAGAGAATGTTCTGCAGTAGTCATTTGTGTCCACAATGACTAAAAACTTAGTCATACACGGAGTCATAGAATCCTAAAATTCTTTTAATATAAGGTTTTGAATCAGTTCAAGTAAAGATAGAAAGAAAATAAATTGTTGAAAACATGAAGATTTTTAATCGAAAAATCTTCATATGCTATAAACGATTTTGTCCCCAAAGTTTTAGATCCACATCTCCCTCCCTATGAGGGATTCTTAAGGGTTAAATCTTGGATGTTTCGAGCAGACTTCTATGCTGTGTCAGAATCAAAAATGAAAGGTTGAATTTTCCACAACTGGAATTGCATTGGCTATTTTAAGCTTGGTGTGTCACCTTAGAAAACTACCCCCAATGAGCAGTCAAAGTGTATGACTGCTCGCCAAAGCAGTCAGATTTTGCATTTTTTTTTTTAAAATTAAAAAATTAATTTCTATCTATATTTATATTTTTTCAAGATTTTATTTTTTTTATTTTTATTTTTATTTTTAAATTATTAAATTTTTGTCTGTAAATCTGGATTCCTGTGGCACTGTCACTGCAATTTCAGCTACGCAAAAACTATATTTCTGAACAAGTGGCGGATATCAATGCAATGCCAGGAAAATGACTTCGTTAAATTTCTTAAATGACATCTTTGAATATTGCAATTCATTCGAGATTGCATTTGGATTTTAATTCAATTGGTGTGTGCTCTGGAATGAGAAGAGGGCAAGCCTGATTGCCAGTTTACTAATCACAATTCGATGTATTGTTCCTAAATTTAGGATTTGGTCCCACATTGCCAGCACACTACATTTTACTATGGTGGAACATAACGTAAAACGAAAGGGCTCAAGTGCTTCTACTCTAGCCATCATTATGCACAGCCCGTTGGTGTGGAAGCCACCACCAGGACACAAGTATATGGAAAGCTAGAAAAACGCAGCAGTCATGTCACAGGAGCTTCAAAGCAGCACAACGGAAATACCGCGAACTCTTACATGTGCACTGCTCAAATTGTTCACCTTTAGGAAGCACAGACGTCTGCAGGAAAAATAGCAAATGCCTTACCTACCCCACCCCATCCCACCCAAAACGGTCCGTTTCCGATGGTCTCTAAGCTTCATGCATTCAAGTCTCCATGTCTGTAGGACCTTCACCTTCAGCACCAGCCCCAGCTTCTCCTCCACCTGGAACATCCTGTCGCTCAATGACGGCAGCACTACTTTCCTCCTCTACTTCAACCTTAGCCGCTTGGTCATCCTTGCCACCTTCCAACGAATCGATATGCGCCTGAAGTGACTTCGGGTCAAGGATGACAAACGACTCTCCAATACCGACTATGGCAACTCCACAGTTGCCGCTGCTAAGCTCCTCATCTTGAAGTGATTCCTTCACAGCGTGAAGAGCATGACGAACCAACTCCTCTTTGGAACAGTCCATAAAAGTCTCAAACTTACGTTCCAAGTATGTCTTCGCCGCCTGAGACCGAGATCCAATAGCGAACGCCGTGAACTCGAAGTAGTTACCAGAAGGGCAGTTCTGGTAAAGGTGAGGTCCAGTTTCATCTAGCCCTGCCACTAGAAGACCTACGCCGTAAGGCCGTCTCGATGACCGCTGCGTACACACCTGCAGAAATCGAATTGGCAGTCAATTAATAATCGTATTGCTTTAAAACAGGTACGCTTCAGTATCTCATAGTTCAAAAACCACAGATAAACGCAAGCTCAGAAGACGAAGGGGATTTTCTAGACACAACGAGTCACTCGCGAAACTACTCCGTAAACCCGAACGCCGAGCAAAAACAGATTCAGGAACACTCAGAAGCTTAATTTCCTTCCATTTGAAAGCATACATTCGAAATCATAAATGCATTTGAGGGTCACCATACATAATTAGAGACGCATGGTCCAGGCCTACGGAGCATTTCCACCACTATTCTGATGAAGCTGTATGTTGACTGCGCATGCTCACTACACCACTAACTTTGAGGAGTTATACAGAGGAACTTGAACATTCCGGGGACTGCCATTTCGGACCACCTTAGGTATATAATTCTAGGCGCTCTCCATGGCCTCTGCATAGTACCGGCATCTGATATCCGAGGAGCAACAAACCCACTCAGTGACGCGTAAGCTGCGTCCTTCAACCTGGTGCTAAATCCACGTCCACTAATCTCATCGGGACCGCGCCTATCATTCGAGTAAGATTCCTCGAACCCTAAACAGGGGGACGACCTGGTATACCCTAAATTCTACCATGGTTTTCAGACCCTTCTGAAACCTAATTCCTTGAAATGGGAGTACTCGTGATTATACACGTACGACGCGTGCTCAAAACGCCCTGTAGTCTGGCCACATTTTAGCTCAAACCTAGAAGTGAATCCGATCTGAAACAATCAAAGGAGGCGACAAGACTGCACACATACCTGAGCTTTATCTGCAACTTGGACCACCAACCGGCCAACAGGGAGAGGCGACTCGTAAACAAAATGGTGATTGATGCACTCCGATCGCATGTACCGAGACAAGACACGCCCATCGGCAGTGAGGCCTGCCATGGCAATCCCGATGTGATCATCAATCTTGAACAGCTTTTTCTGATACGCAGAAAGCTCCGACGAGGACTTGTTGACGGTCGCTAAGACCACATGCGTCTTCGACCGCACCCCGATCACGGCGCTGCCCTGCTTCACGGCCTCCATGGCGTACTCCACTTGGTGCAGGCGCCCCGCAGGACTCCATGTCGTCACATCCGTATCGTACTGGTTCCTAAACATCCTTCGCACCCCGCAAACCCTATTACCGCCTCGCTCCACAGAGCGCCTCAATCGTTACAATCAAGAGCAACTTGAAGCCCCTGAAACACTCAACAATTCGAACCGCAAATGGTCTCCTTTCTTCTCGCCCCAGTCGCACGAATTGATTTGACGATTCGGTAGCAATTCGGCGATGCCAGCGAGCTGAAGCCTTGATGATCAAGTTCGAAGCCAAAGCCGAAGCACGGCAAGGCAGACTCGGTGCTTCGAGAACCGTAAATTTGTCCGGTTCTCTTCCCGGGTACCAGAAGACCCAACTGGGCAGCGTTCCCTAAAGTGGCTAATTTTCGCTCCGTTACTAACAAAAATTTGATGTATATAGGAAAAATCTTGAAGAAAAACGACATTTGAGCAAACTTTCCAACTGCGAGATTTCAGGGTCGCAAGTGCGCACATTCATCCAACTTGGATGTAGCAGTCATTTTCAACTTTCCATCCAGGCAGGTCGCTTATCTTGAACTTGGGCCGTTGATGTTTAGCTATGGCGGTGACATCGTGGCCATCAATGTAGCATGTCGTCTTCCTCCTTGAGCTCCTACGAATTCCTGCAGTTAGCAGATTGTGTTCTACTGTTGCAAGAGGGTTTAGCAGGTGTTAATCATAGATTTGTAGGATCCACTACTAGAAAATGGCGCCCAAATCAACAAAAAATGAACACTTTTCTGTTGATTTGGATACCGGATTGACCGTTTTCACACATTAGTGTTAACTACGAAAGTGTTGGTAAAGAACGCAATATGTTTTTGTTGATTTGGATATTATGTATTTGTAAACAATTTTTTTTGATTTCACAAGATATTAATATCACATGGATATCAGGCAGGGTATCAAACAGGGTATCAAATAGGGTATAAATCCAAAGTCTATCTCAACTTCAAACTTTTCTGTTGTTTGGTACTGAGAATTCTAAGATTACGCTTCAAACTTTTTTGTTGTTCGGCACTTTGAACTCTAAGATTATGCCATCCTTGATTGTTGCATACTTGCGGCAGTAGTGAATAACGGAGGATAATTTTGGTTACGAATAGTGGGCGCGTGTGACCGTGTGCTCACTAATATCACTTAGATTGAACAAGACGTAAATTGCTCGATCATTGCTAAAACCCTAATCCCAATGCCGAACAGCTAGGTAATTTTGGAGCCGATGCTGACGCCAATTGGAATTGACGCTGATGCCAATTGGAATTTTAAAGTTCAATCTAGGTAATTATAAACCCTCTCAAATATAGATATGATCAACAAAATGAGTTAATGAAAATCTCACACTATTCATCAGCAATTGCTTTGAAGAATACCGTAGTTCTTTTTTACACTATTCTTTTCACACGATTCCGTAGACAGCATTTCTTTCTTTCCAGGGCTTGAAGCAACAGAAAAGGAAGAGCATCTCAATGCGACTCTGCTGAAGAACATGTATTCATTATTAACGTTCCATTTGAATTTGTAGGTGAAGAAATTGAAAGGCCAACCTTTGAGGATTAGGGTTTACCATGAAACGTGCACTACAATTTTGTTTATGGTACCAAGGTTTTAGTTAGTTGATCTTCTTACTGAACACCGGTTTAAATTATTTAAATTTTTGATTGTTAGGGTTTAGTCCTATTAATTTTTGTTTTTTTGGTGTATAGCAGATTAGTTTTGGTAAGTGGGATTGAGAATTAGGATTTACTCTGATTAGCTACAATTTTCTTGTCTGCCTCACAGTTGAAAGCAGTCAAGTTGAAAAGTTTTATCCTCTACGAAACATTTTGATCTTGTTATTGAACAAATGTACTGTACACTATTTTATTTTTTTCAAAAATAGCGCTGGATTTGATTCAAGTATGATTCCCGAAGGGGCTCTTCATATTAAAAGTACCAGATCTAAAATTTACATCATTTGGTCTACTTCCTCCTAGTTTAATTTTTGCAGTTTTTTCCTTTTTCAAACATGCAAGTTCACTTTGTGCATTCTTATCCAAATGTGAGCATTCAGCATGTCTTTGTCTCAAGTGTATGTTATATTCAATGCCAAACCTAACACATTACGAGATCTAAAATGCAGTATGCCTTAGTTGATGAACGACCTCAACATTTTAAAAATGTGACAGGCCAAGATGGCCATGATTGTGAAGAGCGAAGCTCATAGATATATTGCAATTAGGTCAGCAAATCTAAAAGTAAACACAATAGGTAGAATTACATTAGATATAGGTTGTGTTTAGGGAATCAGAATATGGAACTTCGTGCAGTGTTTTGCAAAGAGTATGCTTTGTTTTTGCTCTGCATTGTCTGTTAGTCTCACTTGTCTATGTGGCTCTGGCATGAAATGAAGACCATTATCATCTTACTAAGATGGAAATGGGCATCAAAATTGGAGCTCTTGTTTTCATCAGCATATTCCATGTTCTCATAGCAACTGACGTTCTATGGAGTGACAAAGGTTTGATGATTGATCAAGGCCTTCCAAACTAGTCTTCTGCACGTGCATGTTGAAATTTTTGTATGTAATTGATTTTTCTTGTTAACTTGCTGTAATTGTAACACTCAAATTTAGCCACACACAAATGCGTTACCATATAATGACAAGCCTAGATTTATTATGAGACTGCTCTAGATGTTGCTTGTTAGCAAATGAAAGAGGATGGTAACGCATGGAAGAATCTGTCATTTGGATGCAGTATACCAAAGGTTTTGAAGGTAAAATTTTATTTGTAGATGACCTAAATTAAACCAAACATATGTACAATTTGTTTACTTCAGGTGTATTTAAAGTAGTCAGTCTGCTCTTACAACGACCTTTTAAGAATTGATTGCATTTGGGGGAAAGCTGAAGCTTGTGTTGCCGGTACTTCATGCGTGGTTCGAAGTCATTTTCTCTTTGCTATGTGAATTTGGTCTTCTATTGCCTAGAGACTTGTTTCCTAGCATTTTCAGTTTGACTAGTAATTAGACTCACTGATTCAAACATTTATTGAGATCAATAGTTGCTGCGCGCATGGAGTAAACCCGTCTATATTTAAAAAGCACTATTTGTGTTTATTGTATACATTATTTGTTTATGACATGGCAAGCTCTTCTTCATGTTCTAAGTGGGGCTGCAGAGTTTGATGAGTTACTAGTTCAACACAATGAGGTCAGATTTTGTTCCTGTTTTTCACTTAATTTATCTTTCTTGAATTTGGACATGTCATGATGCGGTAGCTCTTTGATGTCACATAGGTAGTCATTTTGCGTTGCAAACTATCAATCTGCTCATATTTACCAATGTTATGATTGAAGCACAAATGGACATAAAAAACTCAATGAGGGTGTAGCCAAAGAAGTACGCTAGCTTGCTGACATGCGTGTCTTGACAATCCACATATGAAAACTAATATGCTTCTATAGGTATATGCCGAATCCAATTCCAATGTAGCTCTTGTACTTTTTATAACGTGCTCAATGGAAGCTTTTGTGAGCATATGTATTTAGGTCTTCTATTTCGTACCAATTGTATTTGCTGGGTATTGGAATGAGCAGGCTCACTTCTCAAGGATTGACTTACCTATAAGTGACTCCATTATTGATACCAAGTCAGTGCTAGACCAAAGCATAGGTGTTCAAGAAATGAATCAGAGTATTGAGGTGCCTTATTAATACATTGGCTTCTTCTTTTTCTAGTTTGATGAGATCCTAAAGTGCATAGGAGTCTTCTTAGTGCTTGATATCTAGGTGGCTTTCTAGTGAGCATGGAGAATCTGGAGGATCCACAACTTCTATCGGTTGTTTGTCGTCTTCTAGAGGACTCTGATGATCCAATTGGACATAAATTGATAAGCAAGCATGTTCTTTTAGGGGCTATAAGGGCTCGGATTATTGGCTTGCTAGTCTTTGCCAGGCTTGTAATTGTGGGTCTTAGACTTGGAGAAGAAACGAGTCCAACTTGTTGCAATTTATTTCTTAACATTGCAAAATCTGCTCCGTCATACAGTGGTTATTAGGCAATGGAATGGAAACCATGCACGAGGTTGTATGTGGTGCTAACCTTCTGTCCAAGGCATGCAGGAGAAGACGACTGAACAAGTAATTTAATTCCCTTGAATCTTGTTGTTCTAGATTATTGTGCGGTGCTTGTATTAAAGCCTCGTTTGCTTTGACAACCTCAAAGGGAAAAAATAACTGCCATATTGAAACAAGCCACATTGCGAGCTTCTTTAGCACTGAGGAGAATTGATCTTCTTGTATGTTTGGTATGCATTGTTGTGTGCGTTGGTAGAACGTGCTCGCAGACCCAATATTATGTCCCTGGCAATGCCTTTCTTTTGGACTATTAAATCATTGCTTTGATTTTATATGTTTGTTTGATTTGGTTACATGTTAAGGTCTAGAGCTTCTATTGAAAATTGTTGTCTGTAATATCATTGTTGACATTTGTGTGATGTCTTTGAGGGTTGATTGCATGTTCAAATTGATTTTAGATTGTTGTAATATTGCAAGTGGAGAACTGTGACTATAGTCGTATTGAATTGAACATCTCTTTAGATCGTACCCAAAGATTGCTAACCTGCATGCATGGTTCTTTTGTGTCTCTAGTTGGAAGTATTAATATTTCAAAATGATGTGAACAATGTTCTGTGCTATCTCACTTACAAGCACTACAGCTTATGACAACTAGCTTTGGTGTGAACCATTACTGAAAATGGTCATTATATCAGTTTGGACTTGAACTTGGATCATACGAAACAAACAACCCCTCAAGATGGAAGTAAGCAAGAAAATTGGCTTCTTCTCAAACTAATTGCTGATGTCTAAGAGATTTCAAAACAGAACCTTGCTCTTCAATTCATCTCACAAGTAGTGCAAGAGTATTCAGATTGGGCAGTTGCACAACAAATTTTTGCACGTAGGCTTTTAGGCATCTATGAGGGCGGTGAATATTCCAGCAGTAGTTAGTTGGAATCTTCAATCGTAGAAGAACCAGAGAAGAATATCAAAGAAGGAGTTGAGGCTTTGAAAAACACTTTTTCTTCATATAGTTCCGTTATTGTAGCAGGGGTATGTTGCTCAACTTTGAAAGCTCAATTTCTGTTTGTGTTCTTAGTAATCCTTGATAATGTGCAAGGAGGAATTGTTTTTGCCTGTAAATTGTGCAATCAAATTGTGTAGACTTGTATTGCTATATTCTTTTCAACTTCAAAATTTCAGAAATATTGAATCTTGGATGCATATGGAGAAAAACCTTATTTATTTTATTGATCATACTTTCATTTGTCCATTTGTTGATGAAAGGTGTTGCATAGCCCTTAAATCTTCACTGGTTATACGTCTATTATTGCCTGCTACTTGCACAACATGCAGGACTGAAATACCTTGAGCAAAGCTTCAATTTAAGCTTGAGAGTAGGATTGCCTTGAACATCCAACAATTTGGGATCAATATGGAAAGAGCCCCCTTAGGCTCTCGCTTGGATGATTCTATCTTGTGCTAGATTTGAGGAACTTATACGTCATTGATGACAACTTCAAAGACTTGCAAGTTTCTTGTGTGGATATGCCGATTCTATTGAGAATCTAGCACATATGGGAAACGAAGACCTAAAGAAGAAGACCCCAGAGAGCAATGATACTCCTTGCATTTGTATGCTTCGTGAGTTCTACGTGGGTGGAAAGATTGGGAAAGCTCTCAATACCTTGATTGGGTGGACAATCAGCGACCAACCAAGGCCCCTGACTTACCTGAATGCAAGACTAGTGGGATATCGTTTCAGGATCTTTGCTATCAACATAATGAAGAACAAAACATTTTGATTTTCCTACCCAGATTGATGACAAAGGTATCATTCATGTCGTTACTTGAAACTCAGTAGTAGGGTTTTGAGCAGCAAGGGATGTAGCAATAATTGATTTGTGTGAATAAGTAGTAACATTGGTAGGGCATTTTTGAATGGGGATCTTGGGTGATGTTCTGAGACCTTTGCTGAGACTTTTGTCTCTTGTTTGAGTCTGTGCTTGCTATAAGCCTGTCTTTCGCGGTAGAGGGAATGGAAATCATAGAGTATCATAGACAATTGGTGCCGCCGAAGCAGCGCACTTAATCCGTTTCCTATTATTGCGTATGTTTAAAGTCTGTTGCTTTGACGGTCTGTTGAAACTCTCTCACTATGAGTTGCAGGCTCTCAAACCAGAGTTCTATACTAACTGTCATTGCTCTCACTTACGACATTGCAATCTCCAGCTACTTGAACTCTATCAAATTGGCATTTCAATTAAATGTGTACGGTGGACAATGCGTAGCTCTGTGTTTCAATTGCATGCTCTGGGATTGTGGGTCTTCAAATGTAGCCATCTTTAATAGGTTATGTATATACTTCCTTCACTTGCTCCCTTGCATTTTGATGTTGTCCTTGATCACTTTAGATTAGATCAAGGAATTGGAGCGGTTGTAAGCATTTTTTTCTAGGTGAAATCATTGTAGAGCTTCTTGTTTCTTACGAGGTTTGATGTTTTTGCTATTGTTGTTTGCAGGTGTTGGTTTGTGCAAGAAAGTCTAGCTGCCATGATGATGAAGTTGTATGTTACAACTACTCCCAATGCGGAGCGTGCTATTTTGCCACTCTTTTTGGCTGATGTAAGAATTTTTTTGCTGAATTAGGGATTCCTTGATGTTGATTATGTGGGAATGTGATTTTCATGCAACCTTAATTATCAGTCATTTGAATTTTAAATCATGCACCAATGACAAAGCGTAGATTAGATAACCCACTCGGTCTTTCTCACCATTATCGTGGGCATCAATTTGCAGGTGGACCCTTTGAAGAAAATGGAGATGGTGCTGGTGAGCTTAATGGGAAAACAACAACAAACGTTTCATGATTTCTCTGGAAGCCCCGGTCATGAAGGCTGTTACTGGAATTGAGTTGTTGCTTTCCAAAGCCCAACTCTGGCAAGAGAATTTGGCCAAACATGTCTCGGTAGCACAAGAGATGAGTGAATTGATGAAGTTGGTAAGATGATGGCGCAAGTTGGAGCTCAAAAGCTGGCCTGCTTTGATAGAATGCACTCTAGAAAAGCAAGAGTAGAGTACTGAGAGATTGTGGTTTTTCCTTCACGGGTTACTTCACAAGCAGCTAGGTGAGGATTTCCACAAGGAAACAGAAGCAACAATTTTGAGTTTAGAAGAGTTTATGCAAACCTCTCCCTAACTTTAGAGAGTTTTTAAGACGACTTGACTTGTTAAGTTTTTTATGGGCAATTTCTGTTGGAAGAGGTTTATGATGACCCTCATGCTGGGGCATTGAGAATTGTCGTGCAGAAGTTTCTGTAATATCCTATATAATGTTTGAGAGTACTACTCACAATTCCTCTCCATTGTGGAAGAGGCTGTGACGGTCCGAAAAGCTCTTTTTGAGAAGGAGCTGAAGGGCTCTGTGAAGTTGACCAAGTGGGAAGATTGAGGTTATCATGCACTAGCTTTGTCAGTAGAGAAGTCACACCGGAAGCTCCACAAGTTAATTTGTAAGTATGACGAGCTTTTGAAGAAACCTGCAATGGAGGTGTTATCAAAGCAATCCTTACGCATGAATTCTCAAACAAATGCGCAACGTTGACCAACTCGTTGGAGCCTGCACAAGCTGATGAAGAGTCCACAGATAAATTTGTGGACATTGACAACAATCCTCTACTTGCGCCTGTACCTTTACATGTGCCTGTCCCTATAGAAGAACTCTTTGCAAGTAGAAGAAGTGCTGTCATTACTGAATGGAACAAATTTGGTGGATTAAAGGTTGCAGAGGTGACTTTGATGTCCTCCGGAGGTGGTCTGGAGCTTCCAGATTCTCAGCAGTTACTATCTCTGACATCAAGGATGGGTGACTTATCAAGGAGGAGTTGAACTATTTGCACCCGATAATCAAAACATGCTGGAAGGTTGCGTTAGTACTTTGGAAGACCTTAGTACCGCTCTTATCCAACTATTAGCTGAGCTAAAGAAGGGAGAGAAGAGATTTGCTTTGAAGAAAAGGCTCTTATTGATCTTCTTTGAGCAATGAGAGACATTGGATTGTGTCATCACAAGTAAGCGGTTGAACATTTTCTATAATGTTTGGTATACTTTTCCTAAAATGTTTTGTACACTTTTCCTATAATGTTTTGTATACATTGTTGAAATTTTTCTTATTCAATATCGTCTAAGCCGACAAAAATTTAGCAATTTTTAGTTGAGTATTGAACATTCTTTTGTTCGATATTGTCCTAAATCACAAAATTCAATAGTTTTTTGTTAAGTACTCAACATTTTCTTGCTAGATATTGTGCATGCCGACAAAAACTCAAGAGTTTTTTGTTGAGTACCGTCCAAATCAACTTGGCCAAAGCTACTCAAAAGTGTTACAAATTAGAGCAATTTTTTGTTATTTTTTTGTCAGTTTCAATTGGTCACCAATTTTCTAGTAGTGAACTCATCAGAGAGTGATTGCACCATCTTTGCACAGTGCATACAAGACAAGAAAATGCATTAGAGATGAAAAAGAAAGTCACACATTCACCAAAAGCAATGGAGACTACCGAAGTGGAAACAGAGGAAGATTGCCGCACAAAATCTAGAAGTGAAAATGAACAGGCCCCAATAAAGAAGGAAACAACGCCAAAAAAAAAAATGAAAGCATTTAGGACTTGCCTGCAAACTATCGTTGGACACTTCCCTGGATGCTCGTGTACTCCTCTGTAGTGACAAAGATATGTTCCCCCGTCTCCCAATTGTGGCATCGTGCAAACACATGTGTGTGATCAAAATTGAAAAGAAGATGAGAGACACCATTACCACTTGGCAGCACCCTCCACTCCAACGGTATGTTGTCACACCTTAGTTCTATGAGGTCATTGTAGTACTTAAGGTCCGCCATACTGAACACTGATGAAGAATCTATGAACATTCTGGCAAGATCAACCTGGCACACCTTAATCGACTGCATGAAGTCACAAATAAACACATCCTGGGCTTGGGAAAGCTTTATAAGGCAGTGAACCGTATTTAGCAATGGAATGAAACACGTCAAAGACAATAGAACCTCCACATCAGCAAGGAGGTCGAAATTAGTGGAAGCAGCTGAATTGGATTTCTAACCTGCGGCAGCCAACATGTCAACGCCCATTTTAACTAAAAGCGTTTTGTACTCGGAAAGAACATGTTGTGCTGGACTACTTATGGAGATCCAGCGGGTCTCAACATTGCATAGCATCTTTGTGCCCTTAGTTTCCATAAGATCTGCGAGCTTCTGAAGCTCAGAATGGCGCTTACTACTCCGGCAAAAATAAGAATATAGAGACTGACAAAACCTCTCTAAACACGAAACCAACGGGTAATTTGAGAGAGTCTCAACAACAAGGTTAATTTGATGGCTAGCAGAAGAGGCTCCGAGATTGAACGGCACCCACTTCTCTTGGATTTGAGTGGTCACTCTAGGCTTTGGGCCCTGGAACGTACTGACTCCATCGGCACCAAAAGAACCCAGTTACAATGCTATTTCTTCTTGAGTCAAGCCGCCTTCACCTAATAGAGTGTGCATGATCACATTAGTCAGATTACCTGCTGTATTAGAATCAGCTACACACGAAAGGTGTAGCAGATGTAGGTGAATGCAAGAATGACCGACCAAAAAATGTAGCGTTTTCCACAATACTCATATTTTTTCCAGGAGTATTGTATAATTAGAAAAAAAATTTCAAGAAAATCTGAAAAATATGTTTAATGTATACACCTTTAAGAAGAAGGTACCCTAGACAGGAAAAGCATAGAAAAATTCCTTAAGTAGGAGAACTCAAAAAGTGCAAAATCTCATGAAAATAGATACTTTCACATATTAATTTGTAAAAAGTAGGAAAATCAATTTTTAAAGAAACTAAAATATGGAGATTTGGGAAGAATTTATGAGAAAGAGATTTCACCAAAAAAATGATCTTGAAACAATTTTGAATGTTCAGAGTTGCACGCGCAAGGGAGCCCTGTTTGCACACATGTGGAGGATGTAAAATAAAATATTTTTAAATTTCCTTTGGTAGAAACATGACTTCCTACTATGGGAATAGACCACAAAAATTTCAGCTCTAGTTCATTAATTTTGGATATTCCCCAGTTCTAAAAACCCCTAAACTGCAAAGTGTGACAAATTAGCTAAATTGAAATTTAAATATAAAATGATTTTTAAAAAATTTTGAAACATAAAGGATCTAAATATTGTCAAGTTAGACACCTCCAATAAAATTTTAAGTTAATTGGGTTCACGCTCTAAAAGTTATAGCCGATAACAACTCTATCACTTCAATTGTGACGCAAAATAGTACCGGTCATTCTTGCAATCACCCATGTGGTATGCGTTCCCACGATTGCATGGCATAGACGTGCACGCCTACCCAAGACGTTGTATCAATGGCTGTAACTTCATCTGCGCTAAGCGAAGTGAAACTAGTAAACTGCACTACCACTTTCAAGGCCGACAAGATAGAGGTGTGCAAATATTCCGCCATCTCCCAACCAGATGTCTCAGACTAGTGTTGCTTAGAAACATTTTTAACCTTCAGATGTCTTAGAAGGTATTGCTCACATTTGTAGTCACACATTGGACAACCATTGCTTAAAATTTGAAATAAAGTGGAGAACTGTACTCTCTTTTGTTTCATCTCGCCCTCCAAGCCGGCAACAAGTTGATCGGCGACGCTTCCAGCTTGTTTACGTCCAACCCAGAGCTTGGTAAATTGCAGTCGCTCTTAATGTACGTATCGCCCTTCTTCAAATGTGGCAGCGGCTCCCCATTAAACTTGCATACATGCTTTCCTTTGTGCTTTCCTTTCCTTTCTCCAGATTGTCCTCTTTTGGGACCATGATTTCCTCCTGCCACTAATACTGGTACAGCTTTGGCACACCACCTCTGTAAGATTGCCGGTGGCATCAAATTCACCTTGAGCCCAAGTAAAGCGACACGCCCAGACTTCCTGCCACCTCCTCGTCACAATGGTTGGAGCCGTTTTGTGTCTCTTCCGCGCAACAGCAGCACCAAAAGATCTCTTCTTTGTTTTGCATGTAGATTCGTCAACATCACTTGCAATCTCCACCACCAATTGCGGACACTCTGGTGCCATCATAGTGACCTATGTTGGACCGGAGGTGTCCTTAGCAAGAACTTCTTGATGCTTTTGGCATCATTTACCATCAAATTCGGCAACAAGAGGGGTAGAAGATAGCTTCCCGCAACATTTATCCGTACTGAAGAAGTTGTACTATCATGCAAAGGTTCTAAATGCAGGGATGCCTTTACTTGAAGGCGGCAACGCGGGCAACTCTCTTACTGTAATGGAGATGCTGTCGGAGTCAAAACTAGATAATCAACAGGGACTCTTCAAAGTTACCATGAAGGCCAACTGCGGGGAAGCCACTGCAGCGCCTTTTGACACCAATCCTATTATTAAATTGTAGAGGGCCCTATCCTAGTCAAGGCACTTGCAGAAACTCATTTCAGAGTACTTTAAAGTGGCGGAGATCAGATGTTGTCTAGTTCTAGGCTCAGTTGAAGATGAAAAGACTTTTTCCATGTTAAAGTTCATAAAGTCATGCCAACGAAATTGCCTTGGCAAACATTTACCTTTGGTTGTCCACATGTTTGGGCAACAGTATATGTCTTTGGAGAACTTTCCATACAAATCCACCATTGATTCCTGAAAGAACGTCGTGAAGGTGGGCCGGACACGAGGATGTTTGATTCCTGGCTGGTTTGGCAATATCATCTCCTAAAACGCGTTTCCTTAGTTTTCATAAGATCTTGCTTGCTTTAGGGCTCATATCCATTGTTTTCCTTGACATTCAGTTATGGGCTGCAACATTCTTCCTAATGCACACTTCAAGCACTCAGAGAGAAAACTTCATCAACTATTGGGAGCCTACAACGACTTATTCATGTTTCTCAATTATCTAACTTGTACTTCTAATGTGTTGTGTTTGTTTTGTAGTGTGTACAGAATACTAATACTGCATTAATTAGGGCAGTCTAGAAGGGTTCAAATACCTTGTTAGTGAAAATGTTTGTTGTTTATTTTAGACTTACATTCTTCATTGAAGAATACTTGTAAAGATAATTTCACATATATATGAGTATTTCAAAATTGCACAATTTTCTACCTTGGCTGAAATTTGCCATTTTTGGACATTGTGTTTTTGAACTTAGCAAATGGAGCCATCTTCAATAAGAAAAAATAGCCTTGTATGATGCACTAAATTTTTTTCAGAAGCAGCTTGCACTTCACCAAAAAAAAATGGAAATATGCAAAAAGTCTCAGTTTATATACGCTTTTATCTACCTGTTTCTACCAATGGTGATAGGTGTTGCGGAGATAGCTCTTCTTCTGGCACGGGTATAGCCTTCTGGCAAAAACCAATAAAACAATTCTGGGATTACTGCAACTCGGATTTTGGTGAGACTCCTCTATAAGCTATTTGCCAGAATTGGGCAAGTACTTGTGAGGTAGCAAGCATCAGATTTGGACTAGTGCGATTAGTTTTTTTCTACAATAGAATGGCCAATTGAAGAATATTTCATCCATGCTTGGGTCAACTCATATTTATTAAGGTAGAAAGATGTATTTTAGGTGGTCAAAGCAAAAATACAGAGCTTCCCATTGTAGTTCATAGACAAGGATTGTTTTTGCCCTTTTGGATTCTAATGACTATCTTACTTCTCTGTATGACTCCAATGCACATCCCAGAGCACCCTTTTGTATTGTAGGGTACCAATCAAAATGGCTTTTTTGAATTCACTATGAAAGAAATTTCAATGCTACCAACTTTGACAAAGTGAATAATTGGTAGTTTACTGTGAAAATTTTGTCACAACATCATCTTTATGGTTAATAACAAATTTCAAGGCCAAAAGATTCACCAAAAAGAGATATTCAAAATCTACCAGTATGTGTAGCTGTAAAAAAATTTCATTGCTGGCAACAATGAGCGCTTATTTATCCACCCTTGATAAATAATCAAGCACAACTGGGCTCTAGTTTTCTGTGGATTTTTTATCAACCTATGGGTGCCTCGGGTGCCTAGCATCAATCCATTGTCCATTGTGCCGTTTAAGCAATGGAAATCTTCTAAGTTCCTAAACATCCACAATTTGCAAGAAAACCAAATTACAATTCTTACTCTATTTTTGCAAGCAAAAGAGGCCACGGTGGTTTTGAGATGGAACTAGTTACAGTTGAAATCTAGCAATCTTAAGTGGTAGAGCACCTTATGACATGCACAAAAACATAAAATTTGACCCTATCCCATTCTTCTAACAAAAGATATCGATAGATGAAGTTTAGCTTTTTGGAGGCTATTTAAACTTCATCCACAATATTTTACGTGTTCTCTAATTTAATTAATCTTGAACTTTGAAATCTAGTCCTAAGTAGCCAAGACTTGCTTAAGTTCTAAGTTTGAACTTGTATAAACTAATCCGGGGAATGCTGGCTTATGAGCATGGAGCGGTGAGCGGGAAGCGGGGATTGGTGAGCGGGGAGTGTCTGAAATTTGGAAGAAAAAAAAAAGAGAAAAATTGATGAAAAATTGGATGGAAATTGATGGAAATGTGGGCAATTTTTGCTAGAATAAAATCTAGAAATTGGGCTGAAGAAATAAAGAAAAGTGGATGGAGGAGTAGGATGAAAGTCTGGAAAAAAAATTGTTGAAAATGGATGGAGGAAATGGATGAAAGTCATGGGAATAATGGATGAATATGTTTTTTGAAATGGATGGAAGTCATTCAAAAAATGGATGAATGTACTCTTAAAAATGGATGGAAGTCATTCAAGAAATGGATGAAACTTGCTTGAGCGGTTTTGATGAAAGTAGGTGAAAATGGGCATAACTGAATGAAAAGAGAGAAGACATGAAAGAGGAAGGATTCCCCCAAAAAACATTAAATAGCAACTTTTCTTCAGAGCCCGTTTACAAGGAGTTAATTTGCTTGTATGACCGTGGAGACTTCCTACAACCGTGCATTTAGGAATTAGGACACATTTTCAAATTCACAATCAATTTTGACACTACAACTTGTAAGGACAAAACATGAGATGGGTGATGTTTTGGTGCTACAAGAAGAGACTTTGGCCATGGCATAAGAGAATCATCCGAGTACTACTTCATCCATAAGAGGGTGAGACAAGCAAACAAAATTGAATTGAATCAATACAGTGAGAACATTGAAATTTGTAAGAAACTGGATGTGCATTGTTAATGTAGCCTGAAATAAAGCTAACAATTTGAGGAATTCGGTTTTGGAATATGGTCGTCTTTTGCAGTTTGTGCATCAATGTTGTGCTTAGTACAATGAAAATCTTTAGGCTAACGGTAAGGCTGTTACACCTCCACTTTCTGTCATAATGACTTAATGAATTTTTGGCAAAACTATGGCATTCAATCCTAAAGAATCATTATTCACTGCATTATCATTATATGCCCACTAGCTCACCATCTTCTTGACATTCATTGTGCATCCCCTGTAGCAGACAACAAACTCATCCACTAAAACCAAAAACTTAATGAATTGCATGTTCAATGGACCAGAATCTCACAAGCGCTTGTTCTGGTGGTCAAGAGAGGAAATAATTCACAAATTCAGAATTATTAATCAAGGAGTTTGTCGTCTGGTTGAAGAAAATGCACGATGAATGTCAATAAGGTGTTGAGCAGGTTGGATAATGATTGTAGTACTCATAAAGAGAAAAAACAACTAAGCAAAGATGATATTGAACATTGCGGATGAGTAGAAGAGACAGTCCCTAAAACCAATGTAAAATGAACTCTCCGAGAGTGCTATCAACTAGAGGCACTAAAATTACTATACCAACATCAACAATACGTCAGTAGAAGTGGGATTTTGAAGCAAAATCCCCACTATGAGATATCTAAGACCCAAGCACTACTACACAAACATTGTGACAACTACATGCATGCTATAACTCATAAAGGCGTCGAAGATAGCTTTATCCTTTGAAACCGACAAGAATGCCCAACATGTGGCATGGAGCGATAAGGTAGCTGGGGGGAGTTTGCTACAATTGTCCTTCATTATGCTCGCTGCTGACGGTGTATCTAATGCTCCGGTACGAACTACTTCTGGACAATCGGATGATGCAGGGACTATGAGGTGTACCATCTAAACCGTATAGCAGAGCAGAGGAGTTTTTGGAGGAGATACCCGACAAGGCGTAGCCATCCTGCTGTGCCATATCCTCCAACTCTTTTTGAGCCGGAATCTTTTCCAGAGTGGTTGGAGGATTACAAGTATTTGAAGTGTGCCACAAACCTGGATGCTTTGGAAGCAAAGGTTGTTGCATTGTCCAAACTACCTTCAGAGATGGCCGGCAAGTACCGCATTATGTGGGCCTTTGGCAACCACTTCTGTGTTGCAAGTGCCAAGACTCATCTAAAAACTTGTGATTCGGGAATTGCAGCCATATTCCGTCAGCCTTGGAGATTGGGATCTAGGGATCGGAACCATATAGTAGCAGATCTTGAATATGTTGGGCAGTTGGAAGAAATCATTGAATTAAATTATGGAGGCTTGTGCGTGATTGTCTTCATTTGTAGCTGGGTCAAAGCCAGCTACAGAGGCAACAACGCTACCATGAAGAAAGACAAGTGGGGGTTTAACCTGGCCAACCTTGGGCAGCAGGTGCCATTCGGTCCAGAGTCTTTTGCTTTTCCGATGCACGTGGAGCAGGTTTTCTTTGCGGATGCCAAAAAGGAGCCGGGATGGAAGGTTGTGCTACATAAAGAAGTAAAGAGCCGTCGTGTGGAGGGCAGCATGGTGGCATCTGAAGACTTTGGCATGTTTTCAATGGGGGAAGACATCCAACACGAGGGACTTAATTTGTGCCCCCTAGGTCATTCTAGAGGAGAATCCCGCAATGTTAGCAACAGGTTGAACCATCCGCAGGGAGGATGCATGAAGTGGATAGAGGAGGGGCCTTTAGCAGAGCAAGATTTGGGAGAATCCGGTACCTCTTTTGAAGAAGATCCCAAATGAAAGCAGAAGGAGCACTTCACGGACCTGCGCAGGTATGCCGGTGATATGATTTTGCAACCTGGATTTGGTAGGAGATGGGAGGATCTGCTGTGAATTGGTCTCAAGCGTGTTTAGTCTCAAGCCCCTCTTCTGCAATAAGGTGGACTGTATTTAGCCACGATTCCATGAGGCAATTTGTAGGGACCAGGCTGCCCGGTTTGTATATTAGTATTACTTATGTTGTGCTTAAAATCTTGTCGTTGACATTGTTGGTAGTATCCGGCACAACTACTGTCTTCCACATGCAGGTAGTTCTATTGCATTGTGCCCAGCCATATAGGAGCGTAAGCTTGAACTATTTTTCAAAATACAGTCCCATATATGTATCTCCTCCCTTAGAGGTGGACTTGCTTCTTAATTGTGCTTCAATTTATTTGAATTGCCTTTTCCCCGTTTGCATTATTAGATGTCTCTTCACTTTCAGCAATCATGCTCATTTTGCGGATGCATCCTTAGAGGAATCTGTGGCCAAGTAGGGGTATGATATGAATCCTAAACATCTCCGTTGTAGCCGCATTTTTGGAAGTATAAGCAACCCTAAACCGTCCGTCCTTGTAGCTCTTTATTTAGGGAAGGTCCCAGTTGTATCGAGGGTGATGGAGGATGCCAGGCAAACGATGGTAGAATTGTGAGACCGTGGAGTAGCCAGATAGATTCCATTTGCAAGGAAGGCAGTTTTGCCATCTCAATATCCAAAGTAGGAAATTAAAGGAAAACAGGTTTGGACCTGCACGATTATCAATGTAAAGTTGAAACAAAATTTAATGTTTGTGGGATTGTGAAGATGACAAGTTCGAGAATGGGAAGGCAGTACTTTGCAAATAATTTGGAAGGTGAAACAATTCTCAATAAATTTCCAATTATGAGCACTATCCCTAGCAGTATACATGTCAAATAATCAACGCATGGTGAAATTGATCAAACAAGCCAACTCTAATTGCATCCCCTCCCCCCCCCCCCCCCCCCCCCCCCCCCCCGTGAAAGGTGAAGGCAAACATATAGCTATGTGCCGTCCTAGTATTCAAGGCCTGCCTTAATTTTAAAAATAGTAATCAGAATTTCTCTGTCGCTCTGCTGAAGAGTGTCAGGACCTAGGTGAACAATAGTGACATCCCTACACCATCAGCCTGCTCTGGTACTCTAATGTTGATAACAATAGACTGTTTGTTATTCTATATTGATCATAAAACCGTCTCTAGCATGATAGCCATTATTGCAACGTAACCAGTTAGCCACAACAGCATACAGCAGAAAGAATGTTAATTTGGGCCCCCTTCTCTAGTAGTGTGAAAAAATTCCCTTGTATCACTACTCGCCCACCATGTATTGAGGTGGAATCTACATAGCATACACGTGGAGCATTTTGGGACACTTGGAACACCCATTTCCTACAGTCATTTTCATCAAACCTTTTGACATTGCAAGATGTCTTTTCTATTTTGGACATTTTCAAGAACATCACTTGCAAATGATTTTAGGTGACATTAGAGTTGATACACCTTCAATTAAAAAAAAGCACTTTCATGTTTTTTAAAACACCACATAAAATGTAGATTTCTTCTAGTGCATACATATTTCAGTAAGGAAATGGGTAGGAGACCGACCACTAGGTTGTGAGTAGTCATGTGAAATAGGTTGTGGTAATTGATGTGGCCAATGCATTGATGCCACAGGTGAATGTTTGCGTTGTAAGGGTATAAAGAATATTTGTTGGTATTATTGGAAGATGGATTGAGGATGTCAAGATGGTGCTACGAAGACTTTGCCATTTGATGACAAGGTTGTTGTTGGATTGCTGCTGTTTCACTACGGAGTTGCTGTAGGTTGATGGGAACTGGTTCAATGATTGTTGAAGTAGTAGGGTTGTTGAGGACGTTTGGAGCAGGAACTTGTGTTGTTGTGAGTGAGGTTGAGCTTGGAAGATTTGCTTGGTTTGGTGGTCTTGATGTTGTTGCTTCAAAATGTGAACTTCATGAGCTAAGTAAGTTTACGACTCTATATAGGTTGTTGCAGCGGTCTTGGACGCTATGAAGAATTTTTTGTTGAGGTGGTCATTGTCATGGACCAAACATTGATTTGACTCGAAGAAAACTCTGTAGCCTATATCCAAAAGCTTGCCTACTAAGAATAGATTTGTTCTTACACCAAGCACGTACAAAACATCAAGGATATCTATTATTGCTCCGGTATTGTTTACAGTCTTTTGATCCACCATAGGCATAACGTGCCCACCGGTCGTCCTAATGTAGGAATTCTAGAGGGATTGATGTGACAAAGAAGTCTAGAGTTGCCAATTACATGTCAAGAGGCTCCTGAATCCAAGAACCATTCATCTTTTGTAGTTGTAGGGATCATATAGGCATTGATTACTTTGGTGGAAGTAGTTTCGTCTTAAAAAGTGTCCATGCATTCTAGATGTAGTTGGATGCAGGAATAAAGCTTTCCTCAAAGCTGGGATCATCTTTTGTATCGATCTTGATCAAATGAAATTGGTGTTGCGATCGGTGGCGTTGCATGCCGTTGAATTGCATGTAGCGGCATTGCTCTAAGGCATTCTTCTAGAGTGATTCTTGAGTAGTAATGTGCAAAATGTCCTTGTTTTTTACATTTGTGGCAATAAATAGACCAATGAACTTGGGTATCTGATCAGTGCTGTCCAATTAATGTGGTCTGATTGTGATCATTGTGGGAGTAGCTGCGGCCATAATTGGGACGTCCACGTCCTAGGTAATGGTTATTCCAGGGCGATACTCTATTGGTTAAAATAAGGTTCACTTCTTATTTGTAATGTTGTTTGTCCAGGTTGTGGCAAATTTTTTCCTGTAGGAAAAAATCCTCGAGTTCTAGAAACAAAGGTATGTGCAATCTTTCAAGGTTGACCAACTTTTAGGTAGATTATTGAATGTCAAGTCTATAAGGTCTAAATTTGCTAGTTGTATTACAATGAGGTTAATCTCTTAGAGATGTTCTCCTAAATCTTTGGCCTCGGTAAGTTTGAGCAAATAAAATTGTTCCTTGAAGGACAATTGTTTCAATGAACTATCATCACAAATACTCCTGAAGCATTGCCAAAAAGCTTGGGGAGTTATGAGGTGGATAACATTGATAATGATAGAATTGTGTACCGTGGAAATGATGACACGTCCTGCACAGAAGCGTAGCTTGATTTCACGGTTGTTATTGGTATTAACTACAGCAATAGTGGTAATGACTACAGGTGTTGCGGTAGTGACCATTGAAATTGCAATGATAGTTGGGTGCACATCACAAAGTTTAGACCCTACGGTTTGTCAATAGTTATCATGTGGTTATCATTGTTTCATGGGTTTGCACGTTAATTGCAATATATCGCATCATTACAATGCATTACTTCACATTGTTGTCGCATCGTTACAATGCATTACTTGCGACTACATTGTAACGATGCAAAGTAATGCATTGTAATGATGCGATAAATTGTAATTAATGTGCAAACCCATAAAACAATGCTAACCACATAATAACAATTGACAAACCGTAGGGTCTAAACTTTGTGATGCAGCTCTGCTACTAGAGTGTCCCTCATTATTGACGCTCCTTTGTCTATAGTTGTGGTGTTCGATGAGGTTGCAGTGTCAACACTTGTTTGATGACGCTCCGCTCCAGATCATATAGTTAGATGGTAACTCCCCAGGTACATAACTCCTATATTATATGGTCTTGATTATAATCACTTATAATGCATTTTAAACCAATTTCAAGGAATACAATTAATGTTAATGTAGAAAATTCTTGTAGCCCATTTAACAAAGAATCCAAAAATGTAATTATATATATGAAATGAATATTCTTTAAGGACAATTATAGCATTCAAAAATTAATTATATGAGTTTTTTAATACATGTATCATGGGACAAGCTATCCAACTTTTAGAGCTTTTTAATAAAAATTTATTTTAATTGGAGGAAACTTATTGTATGGAATTTTAAAACTACGCATAGGTATTTCAATTCTTCATATATATTGTGAGTTTTTTTTTCTAATATGTATGCAACACAACATTTTTTACAATTTTTCTTTTTTTAAATTTGGTCTTCACCTAACTTTTGGGTCTATTTATTTTGATATAGTTTTCACAAAAGTTGTCTTCTAAGCCATTTTCATGCCAATGACCCCTATGTATAATACATGAGTTGCATACCCAAGGGTCTTGCAAATTTCATGGACTGAGGTAATTCTCTGACGCTAGGATCCATTTCTAATGATGGTATGAGGAAACCCAATAGTGTCAACTGTCTGTAAGGCAAGATGCTCTAAAAGCGACCGGCTTCTTCAAATCAACCCTACAAAATGGTACTGAACAAATATGAGTTGGTCTTTAGATGGACCACTTTAGTCATTGATTGAACCCCCCCAAAAAGTATTCTTTATTGCAAGAGGTAGTCATTGGCCTTGATTTCTTCAAATCACTTTAGAAGTTGTAAGTGGGCGCATTTTGGGAAACCTAGGGTCACAAATAGGTACCTACAACAAAAATCTTTGAAAATTCATAACTAATTCAAAAATGCTTCAAAAAATATGAAACAACTTGTATTACGTTTGGCATCCATTTTCCTTTCTCTGAAAAATGAGTGAAAAATATTTCTGTTCAAGAAAACCTACAAAAAAGGAGGACCAGCCCTTAAATGGTCGCTTTTAGAGCATCCTACCTTATGTCATTCAGCGGCGCCACTTAAGTTGCAGTGAAGTTTGAAGGAACGACTCTGTTTGTTCTCTCGAGACTAAGGTGCTAGTGTTGCAAGTGCTTTCAGATTATCTGTAACTCTATCGCTCTGATACCATGCTGGGAAACTGGTTGCGTTCTAGCAAGACAGTGATAAAGCTTAACACTGATGGACTAAGTAGGATTAATCCCTGAATATATACAGCAGTCTGCTAAACCGAATAGTGTCTCTGTGGATGATAAACCCTTGCAGGATAACAAGCATCCGAGGAAGGGATGAAACCCTAATAGTCTAATACTGTTAACACTTTCTTTGGCCGTTTTTATGACTCTCATTTCATCAAGTCGTTTAGGGTTTATAAAGAAATTTGTCAGTCACTTCCGCTTTCCTTCACGGGTTCCTCTTCCTCTTCCCCCTCCTCCTTAAGTCATTTTTAAAATTTGAATAAGAAACATTGCTGGTCGTGAATATGATTTGCGGACTTAGTCAATCATACTTCACATGAATACACATCGTGCATTGGAGTTCATTCACTGCACTAGTGTCGTAGACTCACAGTTGGAGCGGGCTCTTCAACTAATCCTGTAAAAATATCTCATACCGCATGATAGCAAATTCTTGTATCTGAGTTTCATCAATCCCTAGTTTTGCAACTCACAATTGGTGCATTATTTGATATCTTTGAATGATGCATTTGAATCAATGGATTTCGAGTCAGATTGCTCGTACTTCTTTTGTTTGTCATTTTGGAGGGGCAAATGAACATGAGTTTCATTGCAAATTGGGTCGAGAGAATTACAACTTGCATAAATCTCTCGATCGATCTTGGGGCCTTAAGCAAAATATAATTGACAGACATAACAATTTTTAACGAACTCCAAACAGCTTGGAGCTTTATTCTAATTCAAAAGAATAATTAGGCCGGTATTGAAGTTGTTTGGATCCTTTACCTTCCATTGTGCCATTGAGCAGCTTGGAATAATGCATGACCATCTAACTGTACATATTGAATCATGAATCACAACTGCAATTCGCCTATTATCTCTCTCAAAACTGTTTTCCGATTGTACTGCAAATGGAATGACTTATTCTGACAATCAATCCGAGGAGAATTTACTTATTAAATTAGAGTATACAATTGATGTTGTTTGAGACTGCACGCGCTGAACAGATTTGTAAATTTGCGGTGTGCATGACTTGCATTCGAATCAAGCGATGCATTTGATTCATTGCTGGAAATGCCGAGGGAACAAGTATCAGAAGCAGGGAAGAGAGAACCAGCAGCCGGAGAACCGCCATTGAGAACTGAACATTTTGAGGAACCCTCATTCTTCCCCCCATCCATCCAGTGCGGGGCAAAGAGGGGGTCAGTTCACCCGCCCTAGCCCTCTGACCATGGGCACTTTGAATTATAACGAATACGACGTATTAATTACAACCTACGGAGTACGCAATTGTGCACTGCTTGGTTTGTGCAGCTCTGAGTCGCTTGATCGCTACATTTACCGCCAATTTCGATATATTGGTGCGACTTAGGCGGGCTAAATTATACTCGTAACATTCAATAACACAAAGGTCTGAAATCTAGAATGTGTTTAGATTTCTATTTTTAAACGCTGACTTCAAAACTGCCAAACTGCCAATGTGAATTTCCGCCATTATGACGAAATTGATGTTGACTACTTCGTTTGCTCAACCGTGTTACCGATCGAGATCGAGTCAATTTGGATTTCGCTTGTAGTGTACTCTTGTTCAACTGATTCTCAATAGTAGCTCGTAGAAATATATGATTACTCATGTCGCAGAATTTGCCTGCGATGTAATTGTAAGACGGAAGGTTACCGCTCTCTTTTGCCTCTCTCAGTGTTGCAGTATCATTCGATCGATAAGCGCAGAGGATACTAGAAACACTAGGATCCTGATAGCATTTTTCTATCGGCCTCTATTATCAACAACAACTCAAATGCACTTAGTCGCCTGATAATTAGCAAGTGGTATTCAGAAGCATGAAATGGCAAGTTGGCTAGGGCCATTGATCTTTCATGGAAATAAGATGTGACCTACGGCCAATTGTAGTGCTCTACGTTCAACATCCCATTTTGAAATTGCTTAATTAATTCGCATACAGTAATAGAAAATTGATCTCTTGAACAGATTGGGTCTTTTTCTACACTAGATATACACATCTACTAACCAACATGTTGAAAGATGGTCAATTTCGTTAAAATGGCGGCATTCCATTACAATGGCACGTTATTTCAGTTTAGAACGGCCGTTCTAAAGTCTACATTAGTGGTACATTCTGAGAATCTACGTCTTTCCTAGATATCGTAAATCTATAATAATTCTAGATTTTTAGAAGGGTCGATCTGAAATCTATATTATTCCTAGATGTTTGAAATCTACAACAGTCTTAGATGTCTGGAATCTATATCAGTTCTAGATGTTCAGAGCGGATGGTCTGAAAAAATGGCATAAGGAATATGGCACAAGGAAAATATGGCACTGGGAATACCGCCATTTTAACGAAATTTGCCATAAAGTTAGAATACTCTAATTGATGCAATTAGTCCCTTAAACGAAAGAACAAGTTCTGGAAAAGCACTTGGTAACAAGTGAGTACGTACAACCCTAGCTGCACATTCTCTTCGCCACGAGGATGTTAGCCACCGAAGTCGAATGGTGCCGCCTGCTAGCACCTGTTGCCGTGGCCATGAAGGCCGGCACGTCGTCGTCAATCTTGGCCCACAGGCTGAATTACGAAGGTTTCTTGAAACTTGCAGCACTGCTGGTTTCACTACTGGACTCCCGCGGTTGTCGCAGCAGTTCAAGCTTGCCTTCGGCCATTTCTTGGATGGTGATGCATTGGAACTCACAGCAGTCGTCGGAACTCACAATCTCCTTCTTGCTCGATCCATCTAGACAGACCACAACTCCCGATAAGTATCGTTCATGTTCACGTTCAACTTGTACTCTCCGCCATCTTTGATGCTAGCCAGCGAGGAGAAGTGCTGGTTGTTGCCCACTTGCAACTTCACCACGTGGCCGGATTTGTTCACAAACACCGTCGTAAGAGTACTGGCGCCCATTGGTGCATGCAATAGCTGCTCAGGATACAAAATGTGTGACAGCGAGCGGAACAATGAAAAGTAGAAGTTGGAGATAAAAGTGGTGGAAATGGCAACAAGAATGCTGCTTGGAGCATGCAACTAGCTTAACGATCTGTGTGCACGGAGCTGGAAGAAAAAGGGCCAGAAATCAGTCAGAAAAAGAGCGACGATCAATGAGAAGTTGCAAGATAGACTTGGAGACTCTGAAGATGATCACTCCGGAGTGACATACTACAATTATATACTGTATACTTTTTAGCATTTGTCGGGTCCTGGCGAAAGTGAGTCGGCTTAGAGCCTGTTTCCATAAAAAAAACCACATGTGGGTGCCCTCTCAGTTTCCTTCAGTTACCGATTAATTCTCCGGGAAGGGGCACCCAAAATTGCTGGTGCGCATATATTGCATTATTGCATTTGTTAAATTTACATATATTCTTGGTGGTAAATGAAGTTTAGATTCCAATGCATCAAGAACTGATTCAGCACGATATCCCATGCGCAATAGTTGTGAAAAGACAACGACGTTTTGTAACCGCAACCTATCATATGTTCATGAGATATACATCCTCTCGATCAATATGTACCTCTCGTATCAGATTCTAGGGTGTCCCTCCTGACAAGGTTATCTAAGTTTAGTTTCTGCCGACTGGAATGGTACAGTAGTTGCAGTCAGTCGGGGGAAAGAAGGAAAAGATATGGTAGGCCACGATGTCTGACCCGACGGCCACTTGCAGACATTTCTCCGAGCAACGTGACGCTACAGTTTACCATCTGTTCTAAGATATCAAGTCGCAAAGTGGTTTGAAAGTACCTCGAGCTTTCGGGGAGCGAGGAACACTCAGAGACGAAGATTGTTTCAGTTTCACCACCAAGTCAAGCGATTGGAGAATAAGAAATTAGGTCAAATCGTGGTGCCAGGTTTCAGTTAATTATAATTCTCCACTGCGGCAACGATAGAAATGGTGCCTAAACAAAAGTTACGACCCTCTTGCAGCATTTGCGTCCACTTTCCTGACCTCGGATGTCCACTCGATCGCAGAATTGAGTGGCTTGTGAAGTCTGTGACGGCCCAGGCCAGGTACTATGCATGGGCAGACTTCATGGGCAGACTTCATGGGCAGACTTCATGGGCAGACTTCATGGGCAGACTTCATGGGCAGACTTTATGTGTAGGCCATAGTCAGCCAAATCCACGACCATTAAAAACTTAAACCCTCACCTAAGACGGTCTTCACATTGGATGAAAAGCACTTTGGGCCCTTCACAATATTCTCTTGAACACTCAAGCCTAGCGTGTCAAGGAATGGCCCTTGAAATCACTATTCATCCTAGGTTTGGTTGCTTTATCTTTTATTCTACTTGATCAGTGGTCATTCAACTATTTATAGGCTATGTTTATGAACAATGGTGAAGGATAAGGAAATTGAGGGCCCTTCAAATTTAGATGGAAAACTTGAGTGTGCCAAGTTGGGCTTGTAACAGTAGCTATGCTCTAAATTTCCAAACATCTTTAGGTTGGAACATTTATATGTACAAAAAATTTATATGTACAATTGAGACAAATCAACCAAAGCACTTGTAGACTATTCATGAGGAAATGTAGCAAACCAACCAAAGAAAAAATCAAAAAACTTTTGGGAACACAATTTTGGTAGAAAGTTTTGGGCTTGAAGGAATTGTGTAAATGTTTTCTTTTTGTCGGTTTTACTAGTGGATTGTGAGGAGTAATAGGCCACCTTATTTACTAGTGTAAATGTTGTAATCATGGCCTTGTTCACACAACTCCCATTTGTGGTAAGACTTACCTACAGTATGATGAACACAATAATTAAAGTAATTACAGAGCTTTGTCTAGAATCTCTTCTCATTTTTTATTTGTTGATCATAATGTTTGTCATCTTGTTGATGTAGTTGAAGCATTCATTTGTATTTTTGACACAGTCAAGACCGCTATTCCTAAATTATGCATTTTCAGTGCACTTGTGAGTGCGTTCACTAGATTATTTTGCCTTATATTTATTTCATCCTTTGGATGGATGGATATCCAACAAAGTTACTTTATAGGCTCGCACATGCAAATTCAACAAGCGTCTTCATTTAAATGACTTGGCTTAAAGCATCCCTAATTTCCTATAGGGTGTTTGAGTGTTTCACTCAACGTCTCAAATTCCAACTTTCTAAGTCCCGGTTCAAGATCAAATCTCAACTTTTTCTTCAATTGTAGAATGTGAATAAAAGAATATACTGTGAGAATTGGGACTCATAATGTGAAGGCCAAAGTTCTAATTCTAAGTCCCAACTTGTCTCTTGCATAATATGATATAGCAATTTAGTATCCAAAAAATAGATCAAACAGCCCAATATCTATTTTGAAGCACTTTTGGCATTAAATATGAATCAAATATAGATTTTAGAGAATTTGGCATTACATTCAAAGAAATCAAATTCTTTGGCAACTATTTCAGAAAGCTTCAAGATTGGAAGAAAATCATGGCATTTTATTAAAGATAAGGCATAAGTCAATAGATATTTGTCGGCTGATAGCCAAAACAAAATTGTCTTCTATAGCTACAGCACTAACTACCAAACTATAGAATTGCAGATAAAAAGAATTTTGAACTATCTAACTATAGATTTACAAGTTTTGAACAACAAAACTATAGAATTACAAATAAACTAAAGAACTACAAATAATGACTGTAAAATTACAAAACTTCAAAACTATACACTATGAGGTGTAAGGTGATTGCAAGAAACACTTGTCCTAGTTTTTGTCCCTTTGCCCTCGGACGGGTGGTTTTTTGTTCATAACTTTTGCATCGTTTGTCCATTTGGAGTGAAATTTAGAAGGAAGGTACATATGGTTTAGGCAGACATTGAATAATTTTTTTTTTAAATTTAAAATTAGTTTACTATTTAAAATTTACCCTGATTGAATGTCTACCTTAGCCATTTGGAGGGGGTGGAGGTGTAGTCCTATTTTTGACCCAAAAATGCAAATTTGAAGCCACAAATTGGAATATCTTGGAGGTCTACTAACATTGCAAGGACCGACAATGAATTTTTATGAAAATAGAAACATGTTAGTTGACCACAGAGGGTCAAAGTGACCTTCCTTTGTACAAAGGTTACAAAGAGGGAAAAAATTTTCTATATGACATTTTTTGGTGCAATGTAAGTGCAAACTTTTTTAGCAAAATGTATTTTTTTATTTGAATTTTTTGGAGTTTTTTTTGAATTATTAAAAATGAAAAAGGTTCATAGACCCCTTTTCTGCTATTTTTTGTTCCTAATGGCTTCTGTAGTACTTTGCAATAGTCTATAGTACTGCATAGTACTGAATCAATGATTTAGATCTGCACGAGCGCTGCAAAAACATAGTACTGGTAGTATTGCATAGCACTACCAGTCCTATGGCCAAAAACTGCATTTTTGAGCCCAAAACATGAAGTATTTCTTGCAATCACCCCTATACACTTTAGAACATATGTGATGACCTCAATAGTCCCAATTTTGAAAAGGAGAAAAAAACGCATTCTAAGGCATTCTAAGCTTTGATTGAAATTTGTTTCCAGCATTGATTGGAAAAAGTGGTATCCTACATATTGGTCATGGCTCCGTAATCGGGAATTGATGGTTCTACCTTTATATTTTAAGCTAGTGTGGATTTACGTTGATTCCAACCCCTGAAAAGTGCCAAGTAACCAATCTTACAAAATTGACGTTCAATTGCCGTGAATATCCATCATGAAGCTTGCTTGAAAGGCCAATCAATGATGAGCTTCCACACATTACAAAGCAATGGGCAACCTCAAGCTGGGTGATTGTAAGAAACATTTGTCCTATTTAATGTCATACTTTGCATGTTGATTTGTTTTTTGGCCATAAATCTTGTGTTTGATTCCAAATGATTCAAGATAATTTTTGAATATGGTACTCATGACTATTGTACACTTTGCCTAAATTTTTTTGCGATTTAAAAAAAAAATTTAATGTCTAAAAATATCCTTGGATCTTATATCACACTTGCCAATTTGAAGGGGTTTAGCCCCTAAAGGACCATGAATGCAGATTTTGATCAATGAATGAACAGGAACACATACTAAACTCATCGAAATGCATTTTTTCATCCATCAATTTTGTTAAGATTCTTATATTAGTTCTTTAACATTTTTACGGGTCACATTATGAAGATTTTGGTTTGTAAATATTCTATAATTCAAAAGGTATCGGGAGGTCTAGCCTCCAAAAGTAACTTTTTTAGTTCAAAAAATGACCCTTTAAAAATGACTTGAATAAAAAAATCAAATAAAAAGCTTCAAAAATCATTATATTTAAAACTCAATATTTTAAACTTATAGAAACAAAAATCTTTTAAAAATAATAAATATTCAATCTACAATTGATTTTAGAAGGAATTACTAATTTCTAGCTTCAAATTTTATTGAAAAATATTGGTATGTATTTTTGTTGATCTAACCATATAGATGTAATCTATAAATAGCATTTTATAACTATTGTTTGAGAATCATTATTAAAATTATCTTCTATTGTAAAGATTTTCTAAAAGTAAGCCCTCAGATTCGGTTTGTCCATTAGAAAATTTTTGATGGCAATATAAAACATATAATTCATGGACATTTGGTGAGATTGAAGATGAAAAGCTAAGCACTTTGTACAAGTTGGGTGGTAGTAGTTAACACAATCCATGTAGATATGTAAATTAGGCTTAATAGGAGCTCAACCGCTCATAGTTAAGTTAAAATAAGAATTGTACTCAAAGTCAAATTTCAAACCTCATTTAGACATAGTAGAATAACTTTTTTCAATAAACTTTGAACTAAAAAAGTTTGGAGAATTAAATCAAATTTTATTTTCAAAAAATTGGTTTAAGGTTCAGAGTCTCCAACTAAAAGTTATGGACAAAATTCAAAGAGGCTGTTTGAAAATGTCCAAAAACATGTCCCTTCTAATTCTTTTCTGAAATTTGGCCATAATTTTTAATTGGAGTCTCCAAATCTCAAATGGTTATTTGTAGAGGAACGTTAACTTGATTCACATTAACTTATTTCAAATTTTTTGAAAAACTTATTCTACTATGCTTAAATGAGGTCTAAAATTCAACTTTAAAAACAATTCCTGCATTTTATTTAACTATGAGCGGTTGAGCTTCCATGAATCCTAATCAATTACATATCTCACATGGATTGTTTGACCTACCACTAAATGACTTGTATAAAGAGTTTCTCTTCTCCTCTTCTAACTCACAAAATTGGCTAAGTAGCTAATGCTTCAAAAAAAGTGTTTATTTTAGCCAAAATAAGTGACTAAGTGACTTAATTGGAACAAATAAAGTTGAATTGCCAAATAAGCACCTTGTTGCCTTGCTTTGTATTGTTGTACCGTAATTATTATAGCAATTACTTTCTCAAAAGTAAGACAATTTTTACAAAAGTCAGCTTGTATGACAATGCACTTTTGACACTTATGATAGGCTCCCTAGTGGACTTTAAATAACTTGGTTTGTCACTCTAGAGCGGCCCTCCAGAAGCCACAAAATTTCTCTAATGCCTTTGAGGATTAAAAATTCTAATGAGGATTACTGCCATTGCATCCCAAATGACAAGGGCATGCACTAGTGTTTTGTTTTTTTCTAATATCACAGACTCAATCACTGAATGTTGTGATTTTCACCAAAATGACAAAAATTATGTGCCACTCCTTGAATAAGTCACTTGCATGTTGATTGGGCTTGTAATTAAGAACAAGTATCGTCACATACCCATTTAAAGTCAATTTTGTTAAAATGACGTGTTAAAATGACTTTGATACTTTCAGTCCGTGCGACCTGAAATGTGAAAGTCTACACTTGGCCTAGTTTTCAGAGCATTGTGTAGATTTGTGTCACGATTTCTGGAGCAGGTTCACGCCAAATTAACGAAATTGACGAAATCTTCAGTCCAATCACATTCAAAAGCGGCTGCAAAGGCGAACAGATATGAACCGATATGCTTATCCACAAAATACACGTAGCGTATTACGTTGTTTTTAGCAGAAAATGATACACCGAAGCTCTAACTTCACAAGCTAAATGCATCAAAATGGTCTGTATGTTGAACCGAAATGCATGATCCTTCCGTCTTCTACATTCTCTAACAATGTCCATGTCGGAAAGAGGAACTGTCGATAATACATTCGAAACGTCGCACTTAGCAGAAATTGCTTGCTGGTCAAATTAAGTCACCAAAAAGGTCACTCGCTCATGAAGTACATTCATCTGCATGGTCAGTTGCAAAATATATTTAACCCAGTCTTCAGTCCAATTACACTCAATTTGGCTGTAATACATAGACAGATGTGTGCACTTAGTCTACATGCACGCTGAGTACCGACCCCAGTACCGACAATCAAGACTTGTGCACATTGTACCGACAACGCACACAAATAGTGTCAACGTACATCTTTATGAGAAGAGAATGAATTAGTCACACCACATGGTCACCACCGCATCAACAAAGAAGCATATTGAACATAAAACGACCTCTCAATCTTCAATACCAGCTACCACTACAAATCATGAATGTCGGTAAATATACCGACACTTCACAATCTTATTCTCGATAGCTAGCTGGCTACTTGGACGCCCACAGTTGTCGAATCCAGCCGAACCAAGTGAGTTTGTTGGAGCTGTTGGGCAGCTCCCAAGGAGAGATCGGCGGCACCTGCCCCTGGCTGCTGGCATTCTGCTGACGACGCTGAACTCGGTGAACTTCGAACTTGCCATCGGCGGCTTCCTTGATGGTGATGCATTCGTTGTCGCAGCAATCGTCGGAGGACACGATGACGACGTTAGTGCCACTGGGGTGCTGCAGTCGGAACTCGCGGTACGTCTCGTTCACGTTCACGTGCAGATCCCACTGCCCTCCTTTGTCGATGCTGGCCACTTCGGCGTTGTGTTGGTGGCCCCCCGTCTTCACCTTGAGTACATCGTTCGTGCTGTTCACGATCACCGTCTTCGTCTTCATGGGAGCTGATCGGTCACACGTAGACTGCGTGAGTTGCGAAAATAATGAAATGTCCTACGCAAATGTGAGTGTCTAGTTGTGAGTGTGAGTGGACTGTCACTACTGTACTAGCAAGTGCCGACAAACAATCGACTGATCGATGAGATCGAGCGTATACTGAATATATAATACTAGCTAGAGAATAATTATATGCAAGTTGCAATTGGGTAACGTACACCCAGAAGTTTCAGCTAGGCTTGATACAGTTTCAGTCGGACAGTAACTGATTCAGTCGGCACCACCCCGGACTAACAAGCAGGGGCCACACAAGCCTTACTATAACCAGCCGGTTGAATGGAACATGGTACTGATACTGGAAGAAGAATGATGAAATTGAGGTACTTTACATTATGCCATTGAAAATTCAATCCATACTGAGGATAAGTGTAATGAAAATCATTTGCCGCCTTTTAAACTGCTTATCAGTCCAATTATTTGACTTGTGTTGCGCGCTGGGTCTTAGAAAATGTATGTGAAAGGCATTGCACTGATTGCAGGCCAGTGGTCCGAATGTATGCCACGAGGCCAGAAGGGACAACCAATTGCCAATGACTACAGTCTAAGATCTCTTATTGTTGGCTTGGCGAGGTCAGTGGTCAGAATGTATGCCATGAGGCAGGTCAGTCAATGACTACAGTCAATTGGTTGTCAATGACTTTTAAGATTGGCAATGACTACAGTCTAAGATCTCAGTTATTGTTGTTCAAACTTACCCCAAATATACAATATGTCGTAGACCACGACTAATTAGAGGAGGCCAATATGGCAAAATATACATTTTTTCAAATGCAGTGAGACACTTTTGGCAAGCCTGTAAGTTGCAAAGTAACTTACAACTTTCCTTGGACATAATTTTCATTGTTGTTGGCCTCCATTAACTTTTACACTTCATTTAGACATCCACAAGAAATTACGAATGGTGGAAAGGACGAGATCATGGTGTGACCAGCTCACCAGCTAACTGAAGTACTTGAAACGGCACCGAACTGCAGACCGTGACTGTACCACGTTAATTGCATATCTGATAGTAGGAGGCTGTACAGTACATTGCTGTCGGTTTCACTTAGTCGGCAGGATCTTGAATTCTTATTTTTAATTTTACCCCAAGTTTCTGCCTGAATGGCGAATTTCATTCAAATGGCACCATCCTGGAACCTCGGCACCCGTTCTTGAAATCCCACAATTTTAACCCCTAAAGGACCAACATGCATTTTTTGGTTGTATAGAAATTTTGGGCAGGTACGTGTGACTAGAGATATCCATATTTGAGGCTGAAATTTTAATAGAAGGTGGGGGCGAGGAATATCTTCATGTGTACCAAGTTTCATGACATTTTGAAATACGAGTCAAAAGTTGTAACCTGATATGTTACTTTTTTTTGTAACCGGGCAGTTTGGGCAGATCAGAAAAAATCATTTTTTCCGGAATTTTTTTTTTGAAATTGGTTCTCTAGATTTATATATACTTAAGAAGCTTTGAGTCACTCCATTTCAATCAATGAGTCAAAAGTTATGAGGTTTTTTGAATTGCGGGCAGTTATGGATTCTCTACTCTAAAAAAAACTTTAAAGTCGATTATTTAACTCAATTTTCAATATTTTTGGAAAAAAATAAAATCTTAGGATGTAGATTGATTATTACAACATTATGACCGTTGGGATTGGCATTTTTAAATTCCATGATTAAATTTTTAACAATTTAGTATTTTGAGTCATTTTCTACTTCTTTCTACTTGCTATTTTTTTTCCTATATGTTGTACAATTCCAAATGATGTGAAATTTTTCATGCATATAGACAACTTGTTTAGGAAACTAAATTTAAAGAAGCACCACCTTTATTGGCATTTTTTCATTGAAAAGTGAGCTTGCAAAGTGCAGCTGCCCGGTTTTTCGCAGGATTGAAAAAATGGTTTTCAAGACTTTGAATGCTTATATCTTATGATCCACACGGTGGAATTTTCTGAAATTTTTACCACATGTTTTCAAAATATCATACTACACGATCCTACGGTTACATGTGTCAAAAATTGTTTTTTGTCAAAAATTTGGTAGTTGTATTAGAAATGGCAGTTTTGGAGCATTTTTGATGATTACATAGTCGTGAAACTTTAGGGGTTAACAAGATTACGCATCTAAGTAGTGCCTCATAGGGCGATTACACATGCTCACAAGAGAGTGAAGTGACTTGACTAACAAATATTTTCACTATTCTCCATTTACACATACTCATGACTGAAGCTACTCAACTTTTCTAGATGTACTGATGTAAGCTTCACTTTACCTAGCATGGCCATGCAACATGTGCTAAGCTATTGTAAAAGCAATCATAGACCAATTCATATATAGGTAATAGTACAGTCAAAAAACAATCACATTAGACTATTAGAGGAAAAATCAGCCCTTAGGAGGGCCGTTCCAAAATCCAAATTGACATGCCATGCTATTTCAAGCATGGCCTATCAACTTAGAAAAGTGCCTTTGGTGAGCAGTCCGAATGTATGATTGCTCGCCAGACCAGTTAGATTTCACAAAAAAAGTTATTTTTTATTTCTTGTAATTTAAAAAAAAAAAAAAAATTTAATAATTTTTTAATAAGATTTTAATCAAAAATTTGGGTTCCCGCGCCACTATCACAATAGTTTTAGCTGCGCGGAATTAGGGGAAAAACTATTTTTTCAGCCCCTTAGAATTCAATTTCAAGGTATCAAAGGGGTCCTTGGAGCAGACCTCCGAAAGGCAGATTTTTTCTCTAATGTAAACCACATTATGTTGGATTTGACAATGTGGTTGTTGCCCCTTTCATCTAAATTTATGGAAAATGTTCGATGAGGATTTTTTCTCTTTTACTTTGAATTTCTACTACAACCGCCTTTTAAGTATGTCACCTTCTACATATATTCATATTCTTGTCTTTGCCTTTTGCTTCCATCACCATTCTTTATACAACCTCAAGGTTCTTTATCTTTGTATGTTGTGATTCTTAGAGTCTTGATAGTTCTTGTCTCTTGATGTTGTTACAAGTTTGCTATCACAAGCATTATAGAAAACTTGAGGCCTGTGAAGGGCTGCTTTGCAGCCCTCCAAGGCGGGCCCCAAAATTTCATTTTTTTGCTTAGGAATTTTTTTCCCCCCTATACCCATTTGGCTTTTGTCGGTTTGTCAAATGACTATCACCAGTTCAAAATCCAAGTCCAAGTATTTAATAATCAAGATTAAGGTATTCTAATTCACCTTAACCTCTAATTTTTAGATTACTTAAAACTCAAATGCACCTTGCACAGTGCACACTAAATAACTTGTGGAAAAACAGGCAAATGTCCAAAATAGTCCATTGACCATCTACCTCCAATTTATTTTTTTATGGCAATGTGAAACACTTATTTCATGTATATTTTGTGAGATGGAAGATGGAAAAAGAAACACTTTATGTAAATTGAGTAGTAGTAGTGAATACAATCCATGTGGGATATGTAAATTAGACTTAACCCCTAAAGTTCAATGACTATGTTCTCACCAAAAACGCTCAAAAACTGCCATTTTTAGTACAAGTATTCAATTTTTGAAAAAAAAACTTTTTTTGATACATGCAACCTTAGGGATCTTATATTATGGTGACTTGAGAACATAAAATAAAAATTTCAAAAATTTCCACCGCATAAATTGCAAGATATAAGCATTAAAATTCACTAAAACCATTTTTTTGGCCCTGCGAAAAATAGGGCAACAGCACTTCACAAGCTCACTTTTCGATGAAAAAATGTCCAAAATGGTGGTGCTTCTTTGAATTCTTTTTCCTAGACAAGTTGGCTACATGCTTGAAAATTTTCACTTCATTTGGAATTGTACAACATATAGGAAAAAAATAGTAAGTAGATAGTATTAGAGAATGATTCAAAATACTAAATTATCAAGAATTTAATTATAGAAATGAAAAATGCTAATTCCAATGGTAGCACATATTGTAATAAATAATCTACATCCTAGGATTTTATTTTTTTTCAAAAAATCTTGAGGATTGAGTAAGATAAAGGACTTCAAAGTTCATTTTAAAGTAGAAATCCATAATTGCCCGCAAACTTAAAATCTTCATAACTTTTGACTCATTGATCATAATAGGATGATTCAAAGCTTTTTACCTATAAATAAATCTAGAAAACCAATTTCAAATTTTTGTTTTCAAAAAAACGACTTTTTTTTATCTACCCGGACTGTCCAGTTATGAAAGAAAGTAACATATTAGGCCATAACTTTTTACTCGTATTTCCAAATGTCATGAAATTTGGTGAATATGAAAGATATTTCCTTGCCCCCATCTTCTATTCAAATTTTAGCCAAAAATATGAAAATCTCTAGTCGTACGTACCTGCCCAAAAATTCTATACGGCCAAAAAACACATGTTGATCCTTTAGGGGTTAATAGAAGCTCAACCACTCATAGTTAAATCAAATGCAGGAATTGTGTTAAAAGTTAAATTTTAAACCTCATTTAGGCAAAGTAGAATAACTATTTTGAAAAAACTTTGAACTAAAAAATGTTGAGGAATTAAACTAACTTTTATCTCCAAAGATTGATTTGAAGTTTAGAGCCTCCAACTAAAAGTTATGAACAAAATTCAAAGGTGTTTGAAAATGTCAAAAAAAATTTCCCATTTAAATCCTCTCAAAATTTGGTCTACAACTTTATTTGGAGTCTCAGAACCTCAAAATAATTTATGTAGATAAAAGTTAGTTTAATAGCACAACTTTCTTTAAGTTCAAAGTTTTTTCAAAATAAATATTCTACTATGCCTAAATGAGGTCTAAAATTTAACTTTTAAAACACTTTCTACATTTGACTTAACTATGAGCAGTTGAATTCCTATAATTCTAATTTACATATCCCATATGGATTGCTTGACTTACTACCACCCCACTTGTATAAATAGCTTCTCCTCTCATCTTCAAACAATTGAAACTAAGTGGCTTTAGAAGCCCTTATTACTGGAGTCTTGACGTCTTTAGCAAAATTCACACTCTAACTACACACATTTGACAAAATTCATAGGTATTCTAGACCTCAAAGAATAGATTGGATTGTCACTCTCTAGCAGCCCAACCAAGGATTGCCTTTTTCTCTCATGATTGTGCTTTCTCACTTCCTTTGTTATGTCTTGTAGATAGTTTCTTTTAAATTTTAGTAATACAACGTTTGTTAGGAAGCTAGCAATATTTAGTGATGGAGACTTGTAAATAATTTATTATACCTTGAAAACTATCCCTTCTTCTTAGATTGCATCAAATGTCTAACTTTGATGATTATTTTCAATATAAGTAAAAAATAAGAAAAGTAAAATCAAGTGAGCATTGGAAGGAAATGCATCTCTAACAAAGGACAACAAGTATGAGGGGCGACTTTTGATTAATGTAAAAGAACTCGAGTTTATACAAGTTAAGAGTTTTTATTCAAAATAGATTTCTTTGTTGATATAGTATATAGTATATAAATATTAGTATTAGAAAAGGAAGATAGAAGGGATATTATTAGGGAAAGTTTTGAGCTATTTATTGCAATGGGCTAGCACTTGAAATCTACTTTTTGTAGTTATGTGCATTTTGTGGTAGTGGCAGCATTGCCAATAGTGAATGTAAGATGTTATATATTTTTAATAAAAAATTGTGCATCGAGTGGTACAAATGACTATAGAATAACTACATCTTTTTTATATGAATAGTTGTGCATCAAGTTGTACACATTGGAAACTATTTGAGGTTATCGGAAGGCCCTTGTGGGGCAATTGATTGGAGAGGAAAGGACCATGACAAGTATGTTGTCTAACATGTTACTAATGGCGCCATGTTGCCAACTACGTTAGAATTTCCTAGAGTGCGGCCAATGAGGTAGGTTTAGAAAAAAACCAAGGTGGAATGCGCTCAATTGGAGGTTCAAATTGCACTTGGTCATGTCAATAAACTAGGATTATTTTTTGGAAGCAGTGTAGTTGACAATGACCTTGTGCTTCAGTTCTTTGTCTGCATGCTAAAAAGATAAACAATTTTAAATTGAATTCTTGCAATATTATAAGCAATGAATAGCATAATTACAGCATTGATGGTCAAGAGAGTACCACTTGTGCTATCCAAGTGCCAATTCACTTATTGTTTGACCTCAACATGATTAGAATCTTAGGAGCATGTGCCATATTAGCATTGACATATAGGCAAAGCTGGCATACACCCCAATACTAGCAACACATGAAATGGAGACATCTTAATGGCTGTCTATTTGCAAGTAGTCATTAATTAGAAGCATGCACGCCTAGAAATTCCCAAGATTCTCCTTGCCCAAGCCTACTCTAAAAGACTGCTTCTAGTGACCTCAAATGGTTTCTAATGAATGATTATAGAACAACATGAATCTTCAGTCTTGTAAATCATTGTTATAAGAATTATTGCCCAATAATATTAGTAGCCAATGACTAAGAATGATTGTAAATCGCAAAACCAAGCTCAAAATGTAACTACGGTTATTTGCATCAATGAATATATATTGGCATGAACAACTCAATTTCAACACACGTACAATTTCAGTAGTCATTGTACAACAAGTATAAACAATCAAAGAACAATTGCAATAATATATATTTGGAAATTATTAGACATAGAATTATTAACAATAGAATAGGAAAAACTCAAGTAAAAAAGACAACAATGCCAATTATGTGTCCTTCAAAGACAAGACAACAATCTGCTACTTTATAGAAATTTGAAGCACTACTCATGACACTACAATCTCATTGCAGTCACATTGCAATCACAAATTGATGACTACAAACTGATACAAATATAAATATGTCAGTATATGCCAATTTGCCAATGCCGTGCCAAAGTATACTTTCATGAACAATTGTTGATTGGGCATGTTGAGGTGGCATATCGTGCCACATACAAGGACATCCACATGTGCAAAATTAATTGATAAAGTTCTACAAAAGCCAATGGATGAGAAATAACCCCTTTATCCTAAAACACCTAGCTTTTCAAATATGAATTGTCCATAACCCCTATAGGACCAACTGAAGGTGATTTTCCCATCAAAACCCACCCAAAATTGTCATTTCTATTGCAAAGAGAAAAGAGCCTTAATTCTTCTTTTTTTTTTTGCATATCCAATCGTAAGATCTTACACTTGACTAGTATAAAAATATGTGGAAGAAATTTCAGGATACATGCATTTAAGATTGCAAGATATATGCATTTAAAGTAAAGAAAACAAGTTTTGTTGCACCTCGCTTGACTAGATTTTTTGGCTTTGAATCGTTTTAGTTCAAATTTTTTGCACAATTGATTTTCATTTTCTACTTATTTATTTTGAGTAGTAGTCTTGACAATCTCAAAAAAAAAATTAGGAAAAAAAGCACTTAATTTTCACTCATTAAAAAATTGTTAAGTAGAGTTAGGTTCACGATTGAAGAGAAAACTAAACTGTTAATAGCTTTTAATGATGAGATTGTTCTCGCCTAGTCTAACCATTTTTTTTGAAAAAATCTAAAAATTGCATTCAAAAATTAATTCTACAAGTTGTTTTTTCAAGAAGATGCTTAGATTGCTCAAAAAACTAAGATTGTCCATACCTTTTTCATTATTAGTCCAAAATAGCCAAGTTCAGTTCTAGGCTTTTTGTGGTATAGCTTTTGCTCCCGGTCACCAATTGAAATAAAAATTATACTCCCACGTAATTAATTAGTTTTCTATCTTATGAGAAAGTTTCAAAATGTTTCATAAAAAACCGAGGTCACAGGAACTTGCCCAAAATCCAATTTGTCCCCCACGGGGACAATGGAGTTTTAGGGGTTAAAACGTGTTTTGGCAAATTCAATATGACCCTCAAAGTTTTCATTTTGGAATTTGATTTAAACAACGAATGAAATATTTTCAGATCACTACGTTTAAGCGTCAAGCTGGTGATTTACTTGCAGGCTAACAAAAAGGGCAAACAATAAAAGTGTTACTCTTCAAATATCAAAACACTGCCAATTTTCATTGCTACTTTTGCACAAAATGAAGAAAATTTGAGTGCATTAAATTTGTTTTGATTGTGTTTGCAAATTTGTATCTACCTTTCAATGTAACTGGTACGAAGTATTTAACTATGATGGACAAACCCATAGTCCAGAATTAATATCACATCAACTAGTAAATGATGAAAAAATGAAATATATAGTCTAATTGTAGACTTTTGAATTTAAAAATGGATCAAATCATCATTGAAGGTAAAAACAATTTTGAAATTAAAAACAGACAAGTGTCGGGTACTAGCTAATACATTCTCAATTCCAAAAAACATCCATAATTCTGTAAAAAGTTAAAAATGAATTAAATATGGGTTGTATTAAATATGAATAATATGTTTTTCCAAAAGTGCTTTGAAAGATTCCACTATCATCAAATAATCCCATGTGGTGAAAATATAAAGTTGAAACATAATGTAAAAGACAGAATTGAACTTGGAAATGAAGATGGAAATGATGTTTTGATAATGTGACCCCGAAACCTTTCTTTGTACTTTTTAATGCAATGGAACTTTCCATTTGATATAAAAAATTAAAAAAATTAAAAAAATTAAAAAATTAAAAAAATTAAAAAATTAAAAAAACTTTCTTTGAGGAATTACCAATTTGATGTCACCGAGACAAAATTTGCTAAGTCTGCATTGCACAGTACAGTACTGTACAAAGAAGAAGCTGAATCATATGTAGACGTCTTCACCGTCGGTTTGTGTTGACAAGTTCAAGCCATAATCTTGGACCGTGAGCTTCCTGAATTAATCAAAATCCTCAAAACGAAACTTCCGAAGTGTAAGCAAGCTCAGGAAATGATGAATTGCCGCACTTGTTCAATGGCGTGTTCCAGCAGAGCGTCAACACTGTGAGTCCGTTGGATTGCCCAAAGCTCCACGACTCCTACAAACTACAGAAAATAATTAATGACACGGTGTAAGGTAGTCTGCTCTAAAGCGACCGGCTTCTTCAAATCAATCCTACAAAATGGTACTGAATAGATATGAGTTGGTCTTGAAATGGATCACTTCAGTCATTGATTGAACCCCCCAAAAAGTATTATTTACTGTAAGAGCCAATCATTGGCCTTGATTTCCTCAAATCACTTTAGAAGTTGTATGTGGACGCATTTTGGGAGAGCTAGGGTCACAAATAGGTACCTACAACATAAATCTTAGGAATTTCATAACTAATTCAAAAATGCTTCAAAAAAATATGAAACCACTTGTATTATGTTTGGCATCCATTTTTCTTTCTCTGAAAAATGAGTGAAAAATATTTCTATTCATGCAAACCTACCAAAAAGGCGGACCAGCCCTTAACCCCTAAATGCCCAAGGTCTGTTTTGGGCTTCCTAGAATTTGCTCTAAATGGAACAAAATGCCAACATTTTGATAAGTTGTATCAGTTTTTTTTGAATTGTAACCATACAAATTCAAACTAGACATGTTAGAGATCTCATAGGAAAAGAAAACACAACAATATCACTTATGGAGTGAAAGATTATAATGTTTGACCATGAGGGTGCTAAAACTGCAAAAATCTTTTAATCTTCTTTACACAAGTCAAATCTAATAAGTTGGTGACCAAAAAAATATGAGGTTAAAGGGCCTAACTTGTATAACCCCGATCAATTTATGGCTTCTTAAAATCTACTCTACAATTTCTTCAAATGAATTTTGAATGTGATTTTTTCTCTAAGATCTAGTGTATTTGAAGATCATTTCCAAGAGCTCTCAACACTACAGGAAGTCGAGATTGCAATGGGTACCCTTGTACAAAAACTTGAATAGAAAAATCACTATCATTTATTTTCAAGATTGGATTTTTGATGCTAAAATGAGACTTCAAGAAGAACTTTCTAAAAATATAAACTACTAAAAATAGCAACTTCATTAAATTTTATTTAAATTCAAAGTTTTGCAAACACCAAATTTGGGTGCCTTGGGCATTTAGGGGTTAAAAGGTCACTTTTAGGGCATCCTACCTTAATATGAAGACACATGGTGTATTATGAAGAAAAAAAGGTCCGGTTGCCCGGGAAGTGTGGTCAGGTTCACGTCCTTATTAGCTAGGGAGTCTGCAATAAGCCGAGGTTACAAGTTATTTCAGGAACTTCCTAAAACAGTCCAATTTAAATGAAATACCCTGTTCTACTTCCATTTGCAAAAAAAGAAATGACTTTTGATACCAAAAAAAGATTGAACGTGGGACTCTTATTGTCGTCAAGAATTTTTTTTAAATGACATCTCTAACATGTGGATGTATATAGTGGTTTTAAGGTAGTCTGCTCTTAAAGCGACCATTTGAGAGTGTTTTTTTTTCAGGGAGCTAATTCCTTGAAACAATTTTCAATAATTTTCATAGGAAGAAGCACAATCTTAGCTTGGGGGGCCCAATATTGGATCCTATGCAATTAATGGGTAGTACGTAACTAAAAGAGATTAGTGAGACTTGACAAGAAGAGACACAGTAAGGACAAGGAGAGACTTGACAAGAAGAGAGACAACAAGGGAGAGGTTGGCTCCTTTTAGTTGCAGGAAGTTTTCTTGGAAGCCTCAAGATTTCCAAGAAAACTTCAAAGTCTAATTCCATTAAAGAAAATCTGGGGCCTTTGGAGGGCCGTTCTACAGCCCTCTGAGGACCTCGTAAACAGTGTTTTTTTGGGCTCAACTAATTTTTTTCCACTATTCATGTTTACCTTCAATCCCGATGTTGGATGCTTATCAGTGGCTAAAAATCCAAATAAAAAGTGTTTAATAATTAGGGTTAAGATGCATTAAAGCACCATAACCTTGACTATTAAACACTTTCTTGTTAGATGCATCTTTCTCTCAATCCAAATTGTAGAAAAATGGAAACGTCCAAAAATAGTCAAGTAACTTACCATCAAGAATTTTTTTTATGCCAATGTGAAAGATTTATTTTGTGGACAAATGAAGTGTTTGAAGATGAGAGGAGAAGATCTTTATAGAAGTGGCGGTAGTGATAGATAGAACAATGCATATGGGATATGTAAATTGGATTGAATAGAGCTCCACCTCTCAAAATTAAATGAAAAAAAGAAATTGTATTAAAAGCAAAATTTTGGGCCTCATTTAGGCATAGTAAATCAACTTTTTTGAAAAATTTTGGACTAATAAAAGCTAGATAAACAAGCTAAGTTTCATAACCAAAAATCCTTTTGTGATTTCAAGTCTCCAATCAAAATTTATAGACAAAATTTAGACCGGATGTTTGAAGGAACATTTTTTGGACATTTTCTTTGACATTTTCAAACATCTGGTCTAAATTTTGTCTATAACTTTTGATTGGAGACTTGAAATCACAAAAGGATTTTTGGTTATGAAACTTAGCTTGTTTATCCAACTTTTATTAGTCTAAAGTTTTTTCAAAAAAATTGATTTACTATGAGGCCCAAAATTTTGCTTTTAATACAATTTCTTTTTCTCACATAACTATGAGCAATGGAGCTCCTATTCATCCTAATTTACTTATCCCACATGCATTGCTTGCCCTACTACAACCTCACTTTTATAAAGAGGTTCCTATTTTCATCTCTAAACACACAAATTCAAAATCCACTTAAATTGATTTAAGTGGATTGGACTAGATAATTAACTTGATTAGATAATTTAATTTTTAATTTTCAATTAAAAAACTTGTTTAATACTGGCCTTTTTCTTTTTTGAGATCTGGAGTTTATTTCAATAGTGAACCAAGAACAAACGACATCCAACATGTATTGGCTTTTTTTTATTGTAGAAGTTGGCAACAAGCCTGCTCTTATTGACTAGTTTAGCGAAATTCACATCATCTAACTACGCACTTCTGACAATTTTTGTAGGAAACCTACCTGCGATTTAATAGACTGGATGGTCACTCTAGAGCTGCCCTCTAGAGGCCCCATAATTCTTCTAATGCGTAGGACCTCATCAAGAGAGGCGCCGTGATCACGGGTGAAAATTTCCTGGGGCCCCCACACTAGGACCATGCCGAAAAATGGAATTGACATCTAACCCAAGTCGTTTTATAATTTTTGGACCTTTGTGGAATTAGTTATGAATTTTTGAAGTTGAAATGCAGTGGTAACTAATACGGAGTAGCAACCACATATTGAAATGTACAACTGTAGTACATTGAAGAAAGCAAAGTGTACCTTTGTGTCATAAACGCTTTTAGAGCATGGGTGCTTTCAAAGCAGACGTTATGTCACCTCATACATGTACTCTGTTCTTTATATTAATGTTTTTTCAAAACATTGAAATTTATTTCAACTGCAAAAATTTGCGGAACACACCAAAGCCACCTAAAGGTCTTCATCAGGGCTTTTTTTTTTTCAGTTTTTAAGAAGTGCCATAGTGACGGTATAAAATTCTGTAGTGGTGCTTCAAATTTCAACATTCAACCATATCAGATAGAAAATATCACATTAGCACATATCACATGTCTATAATTTGGTTTTCATCCACAATGGCGATTTCATCCAATTTTTTTTTACTTTGAATTGTTTTAGGCGATTTCATCCAAATTTTTTGCCATTTTTTTTACCATTTTTTAGCCAGATTATTTTTCTGGTGCAATCTGGCACCAGAAAGCCAAAACAAAAAGCCCTGGTCCTCATTCTCTGGTACGTGACCCACATGCGTGCCACATTTTGCCGACTGAAATGCAGACTTATGCAGAATCAATCACTGATCCTGTCCTGGGTTAGTTTCTGAACAAGTTTAGGAATTAGGAGGTAAAGTTAACTCAATTAAGATCCGTTGTAAGGCACACTGACTGCAATGCTGGCATTAATGACAGCAGTTAAAGACTGCCGACTACCGTGAACAACTCCCAAACTTGCCCAGTGTGATCATGAGGAGAAGAAGAAAACGTAAACTTTGTCCCTCCACTTTCACACGTAAGGTATTGGATAAGAAGAGGAAGATTTTTCTCTAGCAGCTTTCAGTTGTTACCGTTGTCTTGTGGTGGTACTCCGCATTACATAGAGGTTGCCGACTGGACACTATCTAATTTATATAATTAGCTCCAAGTCTACATTAGTTGTCAGATGCAATTCAAATCATCTCTTTTACCACTCAGCGAAAAGGTTGGAACTAGCTAATTCTATCTCAGTCACCGAGTCACGTTTATGCTTACTAAATGGTTCATCCCTTTGAAAATCGGATTCCGAGGGTGCATGTATCCGGATCATACTCCGTGATTACTGGTCCTGTCGATCTTGATCCGTTGCGGTCGACTTGGGAGCCATTAATTACTACTCTTTGATGCCAAGATTTGAGAGTGCATATCAACAATTATTGCTTGCTATTGTGTAAAAGGTTAGTTGTGAGTGAGAGAGACAAGCCAGAGCTAGATCAGTTCTTGTACAAAACCATTGATAAGTTAGAGAGGGGACCGATCGATAGAGATTGAGAGATTGAGAGAGGTGGCGATGGCTATGGCGGACCTTCCCAGCACGGTAATCGTGAACAACACCAAGAAGGATCTGGACATGAAGGTCGGCAACCACCAGTACTTCGCAGATTTAACGAGTGTGCGCAGCGGCGCCAAGCACACCATGCGCATCGACTATAACGACACTTACCAGGAGTTTCAGATCGGAGTAGCCGAGGAAGGCAAGCGGCTGATCGTCACGTCCGACGACTGCTGCGACTACAAGAGCATCACCATCACGGAAGTCGACGGACACTTCAAAGTCCACAAAGTCCCCCGAAGACGGACGCCCAAGCCCGCCACGCCGGACGTCGGGAGACGACGACCTGCGAAGTCACTCCAGTTGCGGAAAGTGCCGGTGAAGAAAATGAAGGTGCTGTTCAATTGGGGGTTGATGTGTCAGTAGAGCGGGTCCGAAGTATCTATAGGGTCTTTGTTTCATTGTTTTGAGCATCAGAAGTACATAGTTCTCTACTGACATCACTTGGTTACGTTGTTAGAGTTGGAGAAGACCGACGCAGAATGACTCGAACGTAGTTGATTGCTGGCAGATTGATTGTGTAGTGGCTCTTCTAGGCTGGATATTGAACTGGATTGACCCATCTAGATTCATTCATTTCACAATATGATGTGTCTTGTCACCTATTGACACATGAGCGCAGTTGCAATGAAACGAGTTCTTTGGATTTGGGGGCCTGTTTCAATTGGGGTTTGTGCTTTTAATTTACCAGTTGTACCCAGCTTACGAGTTTCAAGCAAAGCTTTCACTTCACCAGATTATTCTCTACTACTTTGCACATTTACATAGTTGACCAATTTGAGGTTCAAAAGCTTTTCATCACAATTGCGGTACAGGGATCCCAATACAGTAGAACCTCTCTTAGTGCATAGTCTTGGGACTATGCATTAAAAGAGGTTTATGCAGTTCTGTACTAAACTTTGGCTAATGTGGCTTCTCACTATGGAGCCTCCAACTACTATTCACAAATAAATGCTTCAAAATACTACCTCTCCTACTACATATTATGCACTAAGAGAGTATGCACTAAGAGAGGTTCTACTGTACCACTGTCAAATGTTTTCCATTCCTTCATTTATTCATCTGCAAAACCCTTGGGGACGACGTTGAACGTTGAAGGTGTTGAACGGCATCAAAGTAATAGATCGATGTTCTTTCAACCTCGCAACTGGTTGAAACAACCCAGTGTTGTGATATCTGTTGTTTCGACAAGGGTTTGTATTTCTCCAAGCCATCTCCACTGAATTGGAAGCAACCGTGTGGACTATGAAGGTACAGCGTATACTTTATCAAATATTAATAAGCTAATCATCACATTCTTTGAACACCTAATTAGCTTCACATACACATCACAACAGTATGCAAATTTTGATTTACCGCAAGAACGCAACCCTGAAGTTTTGAAAGCCCCGGGCACGAACTCTCGCCAGCCTTCTGAATAGAAACTTTAGGTTGGTGCTTGGCAATCTGATAACCGGTAACATATGGAACTGCTCCATAGACACTGAAAACTGTCTCATTGTCTCTCAGTGAGAAGTTGGCTATTGCATATGGACTGATGCACACATAAAGCACAGCCAGTACACTCAGCCATCTCTAATTGCACTGCCTCGGGGTGACAAATGGGCACCTGTCACATGTTTTCACAATTTGACATTCTGTTCACAACATGACAGGATACACTGGGAATGTGCAGTTACAGAGAGTTACGTGAACACGACGTGATTTTTTATGAACAGTAGCCCGTCCATAACCAACAGCCAGCTTCCCTCTGTGAGAAAAGAGCCAGCACATTCCTTCTCAGCAACACGACGCTGGCTTGACCGTGTGAATGCAACCGTAACCCGCGTTCAAGTCACTACCATAGCACAAACCCTTTGTGACTTTTTTTTAATAAAAAACATTGGGAGGTTGGAATGACAATAGCTGTTTTCAGTGACCTCGACGCCCCTCTACTAATAAGCCTCTATTCCTAGCTCATAACTTACTAAATCCCGTGTCAATTGACGTGTTCATGCACATTCCCAACACCAATTTATCCTCACCCTTAGACCGCCCAACTCGCGAACGGCGGTTGGGATGGAGACTTCACTAAATACGCGGAGGCTCTGGCAGCCCTACAGGAAGCTGAGGAAATGCGAAGAGAGCAATCAACCATTGCGGCTCTGGTTGGCTGTGGAGTGACTCATGAATCCCCTCTCGCTATATAACTTCTTGTGCATAATCCCTGTTGAGACAACATAATATCGATAAAAACAGCATTGGAATGTTGAATCAACATCCCAACAATGGGGTCTTTTTCCAGTAATTAAAACAGAGTTGCACAGCAAAATCCCACATCAGGGGGACCTGCGGTGCAGCGTGGGTGCGTAGCAATGTAAACAGCAATGTGCACTGCACTCGGAAAAATGCAATTCAATCCCTCTATGCTTAGAAGTGTAACCTTACAGCTTCGAGGTTCTAAGCTGCCTCTAGTAATTTCAGCGTACTGCCCTGACTCCTAAGAATCAATGCACGAATGAAGCTTTGAGGCCACAATCTTGCGTCATAGGCAAATCCTGGCGACAATCAAAGCATCATCACATGTAACGGGCACTTCATACAGAGCACCTCAACCCAAAAGAATTCCAAACAAGAAGAAAAATCCCCCCAAAGCTTATGCTGACCACCATCAACCAATTTCATCTCAAAATGGTTCCTGTAAGTACTAATCCCATTATTCGAATCGGAGTTCCGATTGATTCTTACAACCATGGGCCCAGAAAAATCACCAATCGCACAAGAGTGCGCAGGAAAGCCCCAACTAAAAGCTCGGGAGCCATGCTGCACCTTTCGTTTTTCAGCATCTATTAGACAGAGGCAAGAACACCCCACTAACGGCTCCATAACTGTCGATGAACGCGTTGTAAGTTGATTCTCATCCGTTTGCTGAAGGCAGGAGCCCACTATTCTTGCACAAACTAAGGACTAGACCGAAATGCGTCCAAATAAGAATTTGAGAATACGGTCGGCATTGCTGTTTGTACTCGCTTAGTTTTGATTGTCTATGGTTACGAGAGAAACAAAATGAGAACTCTCCTAGAGTTTTTCTTTATTACGCAACCAACAGTGCAAGCTTCACGACCAGAGTGAGCCCCTTTCGAGGTATATTGACAAGCATTTCAAGATAAACATTTCAGGGGATATTACGCTTCTCAGTTCTCACCCCAAAACTGTACCAGTATGCCAGCAACAACGGGTTCAACGACCTGTGCGTTAACCCCTCACCGCCCAAGGGGCTCAAAAGTGTCCCACATAGTTTCAAGTCCATTTCAAAGTGCTGTAACTTTTGCATCCAATGTCCGACTTCAATAAAACTTGTTGGGAATTTTGCGCTCTCTCTTCATGTTTGTGTGGTAAAAAATTTCATGTCAATACAAGTTGTTTTAAATGTTTGGGAGCAATTAGAAGTTAAAAATCTCGACATTTTTTTATTATACTTCGGCAACTTGTTTTTACTTCATACAATGTCCATTTCCAATAAAGCTTTTTGGAAAAGTTGTGCATACTAGTCTAGATTGTGTGCCTAAAATTTCATATCAACACCAAAAGTAATGAGTGATTGAGAAGCATTTTAGTAGAAGGAGGCTCAGCCTTAGATGTGTTTTTTGCAACTTTTTTGGCTATTTTTTGCCATTTCAAAGCCATTTTGCAGACACAATGAATCAATTGAATGACATTTTCTTTCACCAATTTGTTTGTATGCTGGTTTTGACTCACTTTATAGTATAAAGTGTTTTCATTTGAGTAGGTTTAGAAATCGAATTTAACCTTCAAATGTGTTGTTAGGAAAATTTCAGCATCCTTTTTCAACACTAAAACATTATAATCTTGACTCCAAATTTGATTCACATCATCTACAACATGTACAATAGTGTACGGTTGAGATCTCTATAACTTAGTGACATTTAAATCTATAACACTTCAAAAGCAATGATGTTTCTGAACCCAAAAAGGCTTGGAAGGCCTTGGGCTTTGAGGGGTTAATCTAGCCATCTAGGATTTAGTGGGTGGCCCTCAAGGATGGTACTCATGTTCATAGAATCGGAGTGAGACATGAGTGGCTGGGAAATCAGTGGATCTGAGGGAAAACGCTGCTGAATAATGTTCTGGTAGGTAAAAAGTTTAGGAAGTTTATTTCTAGTTAAGGGTTCATAAATGGAAATTATGATATGCTGACCATGGTCGATTTCAAAATTTAACATTACGGAAAATGACAAGAGCGCACAGACAAACACAGGTGTCAAGAATTGAGGGCCCTTGTTGTAGCAGTGTGTACATTGTAGCAGAGAGACTACAAAATTGATGTTGCCAAAGTACTTCAGTACTCTTAAGGCTTTTCTAAGATCTCAACACAAATGGTCTACAATGTAACGGAGGGTCTAACCCAGGTATCTGTTCCGAGCCTGCACCGTTCCCTCTAGCTAGTAGGATTTATCCCATCCTTCTTTTGTACACTCAATTCCTGGCACATTTATGACAGGTGCCTACCGCACAATACCCTATTCATACGTCTGAATAAATGAAACAGTGTTGTATAATAAATCATGTATCCAAATTGTGCAACTTTTCAGCAAGCAAATTGGTCACTTAGTTCAAAAAATGTCTCGAAAGTATCCACAAATAAGCAGATTCAGTGTTCAAGGCAGTTTAACATCAATACCTGTTTACCCCGGTATTCCTACGTTTCAAAGCTGCCCACTTTCACAGAGACTTCAACACCGGTTCCTATATCACTGCTTTCAACCTCCAGGTCCGCTTCCTCTGCCACCTTCAATTCCGATAATTCATCACATGCTTCAGGCGCTTCGTTACCTTTTTTGTCGACTGCCATATCCGGCCTCAAGAGGTCCTTCAACTCGTCCAGAATATGAGGTTCCATGAGCCTCCAAACCCAAGCAGCCGACTCGTCCTTAAAAATGAGAACCCTCCCAGACTTCCTTTTCTTTATCACGCAATCGACAGTGCGGGCTTTCAGAGCTTTCACGACCAGGGTGAGCTCTTTCGAGGTATATTGACAAGCATTCAAGATCATACCTCCAGTCATCGTACACTTCTCACCCCTATACATGTACCAATATGCGAGCGACAGCGGATTCAACCACCTGTGGATTAATCTAGGAATCACTGGCTGACCCTCAGGTCGGTACTGGTGCGCATAAAACCGGAGTGAGCCATGACTGACTGTGGAAAATCGGTGGATCTGGACAAAGTCATCATCTACGTCCGTGCGTGGTGCTTGCTGTGCCCAGTCAGCAAACATATCGTACAAGTGGTTGATCAAAATTGAACCCGCCTCCTGGGGTCGATCACCAAGTTCAAAAGTGATTTCGTACGTGCGATTGTTGTCATGAGAAACTATTGTTGCACCTCCCAACAGCACCCCAACCAGCATCTCTCTTTGCTCCGGGATCAACTTCTTGGGTTTGGCTTTCTCCTGAACTTTCTTCTCTCCTACAATCTCTGCAACAGTAGCCATTACTTCGTCCGGGAGTTTCAGTTTCCGTTCTGTAAGATACTCGTAAACCTCCTTCACTTTCACTGGAACTCCAGCTCTCAAGAATGCTTCTATCATCAGGCTGCATGTTTTTACGTTAGGGTGAAATCCTTGAAGAGTCTTCAGTTCCTCGTAAACTCCCTCAGCCTGATCCAGTTGTCCCTGAAGAATATACGAGTCGATGAGGTTATTGTAAGACTGGAGATTAGGTCGACATTTCCTTCCCTTCATGCGATTGAAGATATCCTCAACCTCAAGCAGCATGTCCTTGCTTTTGTACCATTCCATCAGAAGGTTATAAGAAGCGTGCAACACATTGGCAAACTTCTCCTCAGCCTTTTCGAGTGCAGCACGTGCTCCTTCAATATCTCCGGTCTTGGCCAAGGCTTCCACCACTGCTTCGAATGTGTTCAGATTTACATGAACACCCTCTGCTTCCATTTCATCGAAAGTAGATTGCACTTTCCCCGAAAGACCTGCAACGCTGTAGGTCTGAATGAGGGCAACATAAGCCCGCCAATCCGGCTTGTGACCAGCAGCAATAAGCTCATTGAAAACACTCTCAGCTTCCGCTGTGTTCCCGTCCTTCGCACAAACTCGTATCATGGCAGCATAACAGTCAGGATGCAGACTCAACGAGTCTTCTCGCATATCTGCAACCAAAGAACGAACTCTTTCTACGTTGCCCTGAACACTGTGCATGTGTATCAATGCGGTATACATTGCCCTCCACTGATCAGGAGTCAGGCCCATACACCACGAAGTGCCTTTCTTCTTAATGCTCTCAAACAGAGCATCTGCTTGGTAAAGATGCCGCAAATGTGCACCACCTGTGCGGTCCGTGAAGGCCTGGAACAGGGAGAACGCCACTGCTGCCGGCTGTTGGTAACCCCCAAGCTGCTCCATCTGATTGTATATCGTGTAAGCTTCATCAACAGACTCGGATGCTTCATCTGCAATGTAAGCCTTCACCAATATCACGTACGTGGAAATGTCTGGAACCTGTCCAGTTGCAATGATAGTGTCAAAGAGCTCACGCATGCGTGTGAGCTTTCTATTGCTGCCAAGATTGTTTGCCATTTTCGTGTTCAGTTCGAAGTCATTCTCGTACCACGGTTGCTGCATGGTCCATTTCAGCACCTTCACAAGCAAAATCACGAAATACAGGTCAGCCAGAATTCCACATACCAAAAAACAACAGCTTGAGGCTCAAGTCAGGCCATTCGGTCCAGCATTACCCTATAACTTTAGGCTATTATATACCAGTTTTGAGTAGGTCCAATGAGGACTTCCTTTTTTTGACCAATACATGCAACGTTCTTCATCGATTCTGGTGGTGTGAAATTTGGCCCCATCTAAACTATAATTTAACACAATTGAATTACTCAATTGTAAATAGTCATTTCAAAACCTTAATCCTTTAGGGCTTAAGTTTGAATGAGGATATACAACTCAGTGGTAAGTTGACAATAAAACTACATGAAAGAGCAAAATACTCAGATCAACCAACATAACTTCGAAAGAGTCACGAGAGAAACAAACCCTGTGGGCACGCAGGATTTCATTGCGACGCATCAAAGTCTCCATCAATTCCTTTGTGTCGACAGCTTGAATCCATCTCCGCTGAGAATTCAGCATCGTCACAATGCCAGTGGGTCTCAAAACGGGAACCTCTTTGCACAACCAGGCAATCTTCTTCCGTCTCCAGATTTCCACACCACCTTCTGTCAAGCCTTCCTCAACTGCACTTTCTTCTTTCGGGTCCTCGGCATCCGGTTGAGGATAACGCTGCCCGCCCTCCTCGGGATCATCATCATCTTCGGAGTCCTCACGAGCGTAGCTTTGCTTGGCCTTCTTCTCCCTCACCTTCCTCTGCCATTTCTCTTCGCCTTCAAACAGCTGCCCACGCCGTGGACTTGAAGGAGCATTCTCGTGAACTCGATCCATCTCAAAAGATCCCCCTGTTATACGCACAAAGTTATTAATGATAACTAGTGTTAGCTAATAGAACAATTAATTGATGTGTAGATAATTAAATTGATGTCAAGTTAATTTTGACTTAGGATAGTACTTGGCAATGTGATAAATAAGTTAATGCCAATGATACTAACATCACTCTAACATTAAGTTAAATCCGTTTGCGCCACATTAACATGAATTTAACACCAACGCAATACGTGAACAAAATGAAATCTAATTCGTATCAAGTTAACATTAAGATCAAATCTCATGGAGAGGGTCTTTTGTGATGTGTCCTTACCAAGTCTCCTGTCTCCGAAGTTGCTCGAAGAACGCCCCCCTTTTGCAGAAGAAGAACCTCTGCCTCCTCGGACAGCCCTACCCCCTCTGCTACCCCTGAAACTTCCATGCCCACCTCGCGGACTCTGTGTTGGATCCCAGCGTTTGGATGTATCAGTCTCGGAGTTGGAATCCCTGTCATAAGGACTTGGTGATCGGCTGGCACCTTGTGTATCCCTGAAACTCCCTCTCCCTCCCCTTATAACACCAAAACTGCCTCTGCCTCTGCCTCTGCCCCTGCCCCTGAAGCTCTCCCTATCCCTTTCACCACCATTACCAAAACTTCCTCTACCCCTGGAGCTCTCCCCGTCTCCTTCACCACCTGGAATACGAAACGGCTCTCTCTGGGAACCATAGCCAAAATTCTCTCTACCTCTGGAGCTCTCCCTGTCTCCTTCACCACCTGGGCTACGAAATGGCTCTCTCTGGGAACCATTGCCAAAATTCCCTCTACCTCTGCCTCTTCCCCGTCCTCGAAAACTTGCAATACCATCACCAAATTGCTCCCTCTGTCCTCCATTGTCTCTACCTCGGAAACTCTCCCTATCCTCGGAGCCTCTACCTGGGCTACTAAACCGCTCCCTCTGTCCACCATTGCCAAACCTTCCTCGTCCTCGTCCTCGTCCTCTTCCCCTGAAACCTCCATGTTCCGAAATTCTGTGAGCAGCTAATTAAATTCTACTCAGCTTGAGTCAAGTTAGTACAGAATAGGACATAAAGTGAATCCAAAGCATATCACCCTTCACGTAAAAACAGACAGTGGGTCATTGATAGGCTATAAGTTTGGCAGCCACGAGTATAAGTTATGTAATCTGAACACATTCAGATACATAATATGAGAAATATTACCTTGTGTCCATAAATCCCTCCCTCTGTCCACCATCGCTGGAGTAGAATCTCTTCTGACCCTCTCCTGACCTATCAAACGAATGTCGAAAGCTTCCCCTTCCAGTGCCTCCTCGACCTCTCCCACTGCCGCCTCGACCACCACGGCCGCGTCCTCGGAACGTGTCCGAGAAAGTCCCCTTCGTTCCACCATTGCCAGAGTAGGAATCGCCATCTCCTTCCGTACCACTGCAGATAAGTCCACCCTTACTAATAGGTAATACATTGTTGGAGGCGAGGAGCTTCCCCTGCTGCCACTCCCGGGTCCTCGCACCTCCACTCACCCATTGACTGAGGGTGCTTCCGATGCCAAATTTGCCTAAAATGCCTGACGCTGCGGTGACTTTGCTTCCCGGGAGAGAATGCTGTGAAAGCCACAAGAATTGTTGCTTGACGTGAAAACAGAGCCTGCCAGGGGCGACCATTGTGCTACCAGAAGCAGGAGCGGAGGCCGAGAATGGACATCGCCAAATGTGTCTGCTGGGCAGCAATTTCATCATCCCTCCTCCCTCTGCAACCAAAATCGAGAGTGAAGAAGTGAAACCGTATACCCTACACCCTAAACCCGGAGTGATAAATACTCTGGCGTCACCACAACAGTCGTTTTCCGGGAAGAAGGAAACTGGATATGGTTTTCATTGCTTGATCGTGCTATTCCTATGGATAAACCCTACGCAATAATTCAAAACTCTAATCCTGTGTCACCTGACAACCTGGACGGCTAATTCTAACCAAATGCCGGTAACGTCGCAATGTAGTAAAGTGAGGGACTCACAAATTCAGACCTACGAAAACACTCCACAAGGAGGCCACATTCAAATGCTATAACAAATTCACAAGCTCACAACACCAAACCAAAACCGCGCGACCTTTGCGACATTCAAAATGTTGTAATTAGTATACTGCTTACTGGCATCAAATTCATAGTTCAACCAGTATTAACATTGTTTGACACATTAAAAGCCATCTGTCTGTTAAATTGACCAATACTCCATGAAGGCCAAGATTCACCCTCAGCATGTATTTATAAATCTATCAATGATAAATGAGACACGCTCTTGCACCATTCATTGTGTGAATTTTCATCTGAATTCTTCCCAAAACGCACCTTAAACCTCCAATTCCAGGAGGGGATGATGCGGGCGCTCCCAGGCCTTAAACCCTAAACCCTAAAACTTGAGCAAAGGTTCTACCTACGTCACCTGGACGGATAATCCTACGCAGCTGCAACCAAATGCCGGTCACGTCGCTAAGGAGTAAAGCGCGTCACTCGCTAAACAGAGCAACTCCTCACACTCCTCACACTCCTCACACTCCAAATGCGGACCACCAATTCGGAGCTTGTGCCTAGGAGAGATTAACAAGCTCCCAACACCAAGCAAATCCCACATGACGTTTGAATCCAACTGCGACCTTCAGAACGCACCTTAAAGCTCCACTTGTGCGGTGGAGCACCTGCCCCGGCAGCTGTGAGGATGAGGGCGACACCCCCACATAAGTCCCGAGAATTGGATCCGAAGAGGAGGCCCTGATGATGCGTGCGAAGGTGGGCAATTGGGGGGAGGCGAAGCATGCGAGAAGGGTCCGAGGGGCAGTTGCAGGGGAATTGGGAGCTGGGAGGCGGAGGAGCAAAGAGATCGAGGTGGGACTGTGGGAGGCTTGCAAAACAGGATAACTAACTCGTTGTCCCTGAGGCGGGGCCTATGAGCGTGGTCAGGCTGATCCGGATCTGGCGTTTTCCTAGATGTTGGAGGAGGAGCCTCGGTTTTCGGAGCAGCCTCGGTTTTCGGAGCAGCCTTGCGAGGGTGTAGAAAGCGAAGGTGTGCAGAGTCCCTACAAATGTACACAGGGAGTGCTCCGTAGCAAGTAGTCAAATAGCGGCATAGATAGTCAAATGGCACAAAAGGCTCCTTTCTTACATGAGAGAAAATATGAGGAGGATCGTTTGTCCCCTAAAGAACCGTTATTCCTTTAGGAAAAATTTGGATCCTGATAGGTTCCTATTGTCTCAACTTGTAGTGAATGTTTTTAAAACTTTTTGAAGTTGTGTGGTTCTGCAAGAGCTTCATGGATATATAATTTTTATTTCAATCAATGCTTGAGAGCAAAAGTTATGACACAATAACCCAGAAATGGAGATTGGTAGGCAACACAAAAAAATCATAAAAAGTCAAAACTGGATTCATGATGAGAAAGTTATGGACAATCTTAGTTTTTTTGAGCAATCTAAGCATCTTCCTGAAAAAATAAGTTGTAGAATTCATTTATGAATGTAATTTTTACAATTTTCCAAAAAAAAATGTTAGACAACATTGAGTTTGCTTATTAGAACGATCTTACCATTCGGATTAGTGTGATTCAATTCCATCTTAGAGCTATTAAGTGTTTTATTTTCTCCTTCAAAATTGAAACTACTTCTACTTAATAATTTTTTGATGAATGAGAATTAAGTGTGTGTTTTCTTATTTTTTTTCCTAAATTCTCAACTCAACTATATAACATAAAAATTTAGAAAATAAAAATCCTTTAGTACAAAATTTCTAAGTTAAGAAGATTCAAAGTCATTAGATCTAGTCGAACTAGGTATAAAAAAACTTGTTTTCTTCACTTTGAATGCAAATATCTTGCAATCTACATGGTTGAAGTTTTGAAAATTTCTTCCATACATTCTTATACTAGTCATACTACTAATCATACTACTAAAATCATAACTCCCTCTGCAATATCACAAATGCTACCATCAATAATAGGGGCTCATGCTTGCTATGCTACGCATTTATTATATCACATATTAGTAAAATTTTGATATATTTGAATAGAATGAATGATATTGATTTCAATAAGTCTTTAAAATAATTAATTTCAATATTTTGTAAAAATATTTTCAATCATGTATACATAAAATAATATTTTTACACAATGTTATATTATAGAAATAGAATAGTAGTTTGCAACCTCTGGAATATCACTTTTACAGCTTTTATGATTTCAAAAGTCTATTGCTATTACCAAATGATTTGAGAAATTTATTCAATTGAAGCAATTTTGGATTTCACAACAATTAAGTTGTTCATGAAGCTTTTTTGAAACTTACAAGTTTTTCTTTTCAATTCACCAAGTTTTTGGATTGCCATTGTTTGTAACAATTGAGTCAACTTTTGAATGCATTACAATAAATGTGTATCTTTTACAGTATTCACCATTGCATATATTTCATTCATCATTCAATAAATTTTTATTGTTCATTTCAATACATGCTTACTTATAAACAAAATTATACAAAGATTTTAGTAATTTTTATTTGAAGATTTAATGAAATTTTTGTACTACATTTTATCTAATATATAAAAATTCTAACAAAATTCTAATAATGAATGCGTAATATAGCAAGCGCCAACCGCTTATCTAGTATAAGATCTAACGGTTAGATATGCAAAAAAGAACAATTTTTAAAGGTTTTTTGCTCTTTGCAATAGAAATGACAGTTTTGAGTGTTTTTTGATGGAAAAAGCCCTCCATCGGTCCTTTAGGGTTTAAAAAGTATTTAAAAAGTAAGCAAGTGCAAATCATAGTCTTTGATAGAGCACTTACTTGTTTTACTTGTTTGTTTTCTTATAAATATATGAATGTTTTTAAGAGGTTGTTGTCAGAGCACCAAGAACTAAATGAAGTACATCCCAAGTATGTTGAAGTAAAAAATTTTGACTACTTTTCAATGATGCAACTAGCTAATGTTGGCACCTAATGTTATACAATTATTATGCAAAGTTCAAATAAATTCACATAGGATTCGGATGCAACTAGCTATTGTTGTCACGCAATGTTTTATGATTATTATGCAAAGTCCAAAATGGGTTCATATAGGATTGAGAAGAAAATCTGAAGTCTACAATCTCGTCACATTGAATGTATTTTGTCAAAAAAACTCAAAATCTACATCTGTCATCCTTCCAAGTATTCTTAACATAAGGATAGGTAGAATAGCTATTCTAGAAACAAGTTTGGTTAAGCCAATTTAGGATAAATTTTTCCTTGTGATGTCTATTTTTAGACCATATATGTTCATTATAAGAAGAGTTTGTTTTTAAAGATTTTGTCAAACTTGTATTCGGAATGAGCTTTTTTCCAAGAACAACAAATAGTTATCCTTGTAAGCTAATAAAAAATTGTATTTTTAATAAAATATATAATAAAAGATAAATAAAAATTAATAAATATAACCAATAAATCTACTTAACTTAAAAAGAACACAGAATCTAATTAATTGCAAGGAAAAAATAGCAATCAAAATTTTAGGTACTTAGGTATTAAACAATTTCAAGACATTTTTTTATTTTTTCACCTTCTACTTACAAACTTCAAGTCAAATAATCACTATCATGCTAAATTTGGCCTTTGTACAACCAAATAATAAAATTTTGATATATAAAAAAAATGCCCTTAAAATAAAAGTTAATGTTTTCATTTTCAAATTGGTAGAATAACGGGTAGAATAATAAAGTTAAATCATGGTATTTGCACTATTTAACCCCTAAAGGACTTAGGAGCTCACTCTGGATTTTTGAAAATCCAAGCAAGCTCTATTGACTTTATAATTCTAAATTTTTACTCATAATTTTTAGAATTCTAATCATCCTAATCTGAATGTAAAGCTTTGTTTTATATTAGTCCAATAAATTTTGTAAAATTTTTAGGTGATTGCAAAAACATACTTGTACTAATTTGTGTCCTAATTAGTATTTTGATTTTTTTTTGCCCATAAATTTTGCGTTTTGACTTCAAATGACTCATTGTTTATAGATAAAGTACTCATAACTTATTATTAAAATTTTTGGCAATTTTCAAAAATGTTGTCTTATCCAAAAATAGGCTCCAATTTTATGTCACATTTGCCAATTTTGGAAGGATAGTTCTATTTAGTACCCAAAAAATGAACTTGGAGGTGAAATTTAGGGTATATATGGTCTTCTAAAAGTCTTGTGGCTATTGTTTGAAGTAGTTCTAAAAATAATTAATTGTATGTTAGTGGAAGTCTACAAAATGAGCTTCTTTCTACTTGCATTTTGAAACATATAAATATTATTTTGGTGGTTTTGTTGGTGAATAACTATCTCCATAGAATTGTTACAAAATAATGGCAAATATTTATTTTATTCATTTATTTATTCTATTTTTAACTAATTAAAACATCAAAATATCTTCTTTTTTTAGATTTAGGACCTTTTTAGTTTTCCTACTTAGAGAATTTTTCTATGGTTTTCTTTCAGATGTTACCTTCATTTTTAAAGGTTTATAAAATGGCCAAGTTCTTTTAGTTGTTTATAAAAAAAATCTAATTTTAAAATATTCTAGAAAACTGAGCACAAATATTATGAATGTTATATTAGACGTGATTATCTTATTAGACATGATTATTGAAAAAAATAAAAATAAAAAATTTCAACTTCACCTAAACTTTGTCTAAAAAAATTACAAAAAGCCACCTAAAATGTGGATATCTTTTAGTGCTTCTTCTTATTCTATCATTTTTTGTTATCTTTTTCACTTCTTCTTCATTTAAAAAAAAATTAATCTTTTTTGTCACTCTCTCTCCCTTTTCTTCTTTCGTGTCTTCTTGATTCTTTACTTCTTGACTTATTTATTTCATTAACTATAATTTTCTTCAATCTATTATTAGAAGAAAAAATGATTTCTCTCTTTCTAGTATTTTTTCCTTTCTAAGCTTTATTTCTTTATTTTTATTTTTTTTTGTCTTGCCTTCTTCATTTTTTTAAAGCACTTTTTATCTTTCTCATTTCTCTACTCTTTGTTTATATTTTTAATTTTCTTAAACCTTTTTTTTAATTCTTTTGCCTTTTCCTTTGAAATCATGCATTTCTAATGGCCTTTTTGCTTTGTTGATATATATTGTTTTCTTAGTGAAGATTAGCTTCAAGGTTCATTTAACTCCTACCAATATTGTAATAAAAATTTCTTTTCATTTGCGCCATTGTATTTACACTACTTCTGGACAATTTATATGATTCAAAATTGACATTCTAGAGGTTCTAACATATATACGCAAAGGTATTTTGATGATGCCAGAGGTAGTTGTTAAGTCTCATTTTCCTCTTACATGGATGACAACATTGCCTCTCTAAGGTAAATGATCCCATTGCGGTCAAAAGACCCATGATGGACACCTAATGACCCCATTGTGGTTTTTTAGACCACAATCAATATCTTACATGGTAGTTATGGAGTAATTAGTGACCTCAATAGGTACTTCCAACTTTTCAGTGTAAAATTCTTTGTAAAAACTGACTTTTTAGGTCTTCCATGTTTGAAAATGTTATGATTACATTGGGTAAGAAGATGACCATATTGGATTCAGATTTTGTTGGTCATGAAGTAGCCTACAGACTCCTATAGGCTGATCACTTCAAAAATTCAGAACTAATTTATACTTAGTCCAAAAAATATAATTTCAAATGCCCTCTCTATCTCTCACAATTATCTTTATGTGGGAAAAAATTTGAAAAATTTCAGCAATGGCATGTAGGCACACTCCTAATTCTGACCGCAATGGGGTCTTTTACCTTAGTGCCACTACAGAATGAGTCAAAAATGTCTCGGACTACTGTGTATTTACTCTACTACTGCTTTAGTGCCCTGTACATTGTAATGCATTGTGCAATTTCCAAACATTATGCGTAACTTTCATCACACTTCTATCTATAACACAATCATTTTCATGTATGCCATATACAACTAGGATAGACAAAATTCAAAAAGGATATTAGCAACATCAAAAAAAATATCTTTTCCAATCCCTTTCTCAAATTTGTCATAGCTTTTGATTTGAGACTCAAAATCTAAAATAGTTTTTTGGAAATGAAAGTAATATTGATTTTCCAATTTTTTGGTTCCAATTTTTTTGAAAAAAAAATCATCTATTATGCCTCAATGAGGTCAAAAATATTACTTGTAACTCAATTCCTTCATTTTACATATCCCACATGGTTTATTTTGCCTCCTACCACCCCATTTGTATAAAAGACTTGTCATTTTATCTCTTCATGCGCACATATTAAGAGGCTTTGGAAGCCATGTGACATGTATATGCCAAAGATGGTGTATTGTGTATGGTAGATTGTAGTGGAACTTTGAATGTATTCATATGTGATTGTAGAATGACTGCTCCCTATGCAATTGTCATTACACTCTTATTTTTGCACACATCATCGCAACAAGAAAATGACTTCTCATTTCCTTGGAATGTAATCTGAATCCTAAATTCATATTGCTTCATAAGGACTACAAAATGACGTGCCATATGGTAGTCCACCAAAACAATGCAAAAATTCCATCACAATTTCTAAATGACTCTAAAATGACGTCCAATGTAGTTGTCCATGTCAGACGTGTAATGAGTATTGGGCATTCAAAAAAAGTTGTGTTTTTTATAGTATTCATTTTTTCTTTCAGGATTCTTTTAAAATAAAAGAAACAATTTTTTAAAATTGTAAAAAATGTATTTAATGTATACACCTTTAAGGAGAAAGTACCTTAGGAACCAAAAGCATAGAAACTTTTTTTAAGTAGGAAAACTAGAAAAGTGCAAAATGTCACAAAAATAGAAACTTTCATTGTAATTTTACTAATTTGTAAAAAATAGGGAAAATGGTTTTTTAAAAAGCTAAAAATTGACCATTTGTGAAGAATTTACCAAAAGATTGATCTTAAAACCATCTTCATTGTTCAAATTGTGCACAATGGGAGTCTTATTTGCACTCATGTAGAGGACACAAATTAATATAGTTTTAGATTTTCTTTGGTAGAAATATGCTTTCCTACTACACAAATAGACCATGAAAATTTTAGCTCTAGATCATTAAATTTGGGGACTCCTCACGTAGTAAACCCCCCTAAACCGTGCCATGTGACAAACTAACAAAAATGATATTTATATATAAAATGAATTTGTTTAGTTTAAAAATATAAAGAATCTAATTACTATAAATTTTGATATCTTCAACAAAAAGTCCATATTCATTGGATTTGTGCTTCAAAAGTTATAGCAAATAACAAGAGAGGGTTCCCTCAATGTGATGGGAAATAGGACTGTCCTTTCTTGCAATGACCCTCTTGGAACATCAAAATGACTTGCAAATGATTGGTAATATAGATGTCTACGTTGGACACCAAGTAGACGTCTTGTCCACATGGTAGCTCAAGAGACATTTCCTTAAATTTTACTTTCTTTATCACTTGAACGGAAATTGTCTCTCATCCATTTTTACATTCACATCACAAGTGTTGGTGATAAAAAAAATTGCAGTCATTTAAAAACAACTAGTCCACAATGACTTTAGAGCCTCCAATTCTTTTTGAAATCATATGTGTTCAGAATTTTTTTTTTGAAGTCATTCTTTGAAGTCATTAATATGTGATCCTTTTTTTGTAGTGAAAACCAATAGGTGTTTCTTGCAATTACTATTTAAGGCTTTTTTTAATTTCAATGTCAAATTGGATAGATAAAAAAGTATTCTAAAAATTAATTAATTATTTTTATATAGTTATACAGGTTCATACCTACCTAAAAACATTTGAACCATTCAATTCAATACAATCAAGTGAAAATTATGAAGTTAGAGTTTTATTTTGTGAGGCAATGAAGATAGAAAAAGCCATAAAAGTTGTCTCTTAAATACAAATTTGAAAATTTTCAAATAAAATAAAACATATTTATTCCTCACTACAACACTGGTATCATTGGGATTGGTAATTCTTAATTTCCTATAAAACTTATTAGCAGTTCCATTTTCCTCTTTCATCCAATATAATCAATATTACCTTCTCCTTTATATTTTTTTCAAAGATGAATATGAAATGAGTTTTAGCTAAATTGTTTGATATGTTTTCAATCCTACTTTCCAACATATTGACTAAAATATACAATCAAGTTATGGAGTATACCAGTTTTTTTCTTAAAGTATTGATAGACAAAATTTCACTTTTAATAAGAATAAGCTAACTAAAGAAGATTTCCTACAATTGATTTTGTTAAGATGAAGATGAAGATGAAGATTTTAGTCTTGCTTTGGAGATGAGTATTTTGGGACTCAAAACACCACAACAAAATTACACTACAATCAACAAATCTATACTCAAAACTCCCAGACACAACTTTTTCTAACACAACATCTAGAGTATCTAAGTACACAATTGTTAGCCTATCACACTTCAATGATTCCATTACAATCATCACATATTCAAACTATATCATATTCATTTACTTTGGACCCCTAACTGCATCAAATTAAAGAAGGTTGCAATTGTGATGATATATTTGTAAATGGACGGTTTTGAAATAAAATTTGAAATAAGAAGCGTCAACCCTGCCACTCCTGTCAAGATCACAAGTATGTAATGGGACATGGTTATAAATTGCATAAACACCGCCACTCACTAGGAGGGCCAATACATAGTGTATACACTCCAGTAACAAACTAAGGCTTGAGGTCATGTCTAAAACTTTAAATGACACTACTAACTGATTCATCACACTGTTAACATCTGGATTAGTGTCTAATCTCAAGTGAGCTCGTATGGTTTCTGATATGGTACTCAAGACTAACAAATGAGCTAGACTCTATTCCCAGGGAACTCATCTACAAAGAAGACGGTGTTTACTTGCAGCACGAATATCTTTTTTTTCAATCACAAAAAAGTTGCTAGTTTCACTAATTCTTGTATATACCAGTTGGTGAGTAACATTATGTACCCTCAAAATATCCCCTAGATCTAGAGTGAAAGCCACAAGAGATAGAATATTCTACCCTGTGTGAGTGACTTAAACGTCAACAATTGGGTTTCCACGGTAGAGAGACTGGCTTTCCCACTAACCCACTTCTAAAACTGTACACTACGATGACAGGAGAGTAGGTCACAGCGGTATATCAACAAACTTAGCCACAGACCTTAATTAGTGACTTTCAAAGACAGCCCTGGCTCACGACTAAGTACAAGGGCTGCTACATACTTTTATGTGGTACCCACAATGAGACTAGTGAAATCACTAACTCTTGTGTCTACAATGAGCTGTATACAATCTCTGTTGCCGACGGACGTAAGCTTGATTGTCAAAAGAGGCGGAGCCGGATCCACCACCTCCAGTTGGAATCTCTGACATTGCTCCTACAGTCCCTATTGGGAGCTTCACGGGGGGGAGGAGGAGGAGGGGGAGGAGGAGGAGAAGGAGCTGCTGCCGAAATATTCTGCAAGTTCCATTCTCCAGAGTAAACGCGGGGCTCTCGCTGGACTGCCAACTGGCCGTCCACTTCAGTGATGGTGATGCGCTTGTAATCGCAACATTCGTCAGAAGTCACCACGAGATTGCTGCTGCTGCTGCTGCTGCTGTCTCCAGTATTGGACCTCAGGGGAGAGAATTTGTACTCCTGATAGGTGTCACTGTAATCCACCAGCACTGTGTGCGTGGCGCCTCGTGCGAGATGGGCCATGTGCACGAAGTACACGCTGTTGCCCAATTGCATGTCGAGCACCTGATGCGTCTGGTTCACAATCTCCGCTGTGATCGTTACTTCATTGGGGTAAGTGCTGCTGCAAGCATTAGACTCTAGATAATCCATCCAATTCTGGCTATTCCCGAAGGTAATACAGAGGATCACTGTGAACCCTATATCAATTACGGATGCAAGACGTAAGCTAAGACGACCACGATAGGAAATGTATCGAATCACCGACCACTTGCTGAGAAGTTCGACTAGCTAGTTTGAGTTCACGTTGCCCGAGTATGACGTAGAGTGCATTTAAACTAGCTCAATAAGAGTGCATCCATGTGCCATTCCAGAAACAGGGGCCTCTGAATCTGCGAGTGCAGCCAATTAATGGCTTGCAGACTTTGAAAATTCTCTCAAGTCGGACAGGTTCCTACACGGATCGGATATGGGTGAATACGTAGCCCATCGGGACATATGCATGAAGATTTGCAAGCTGGCTTGCATCACCGTCGAGGTCTCCGAGCCAAAATCCCACAGAAAACAGATATGGAGTCACTGCATGTTTTGGCTAGGGCAAGACTTATGACTGGAAATGAGTACGTGTGAATGAGCATCGAGACCTTCAATCGATCTTGAGATCATTAGAAACCTATGAACCAATTCGACCTGATCGATCGATTCAAGCAGCCATGGCGCGACACTGAAGTGGACAAATTAATCATCTATATCCATGCATGCTTGTGTACCTCTAGCTACTGATCGACGGGAAAGATCTCCTTGCAGTGAGGGCAAACAAGCAAACTGGAGAAGACGGTGGTAGCCGCAACGCCAGCTCAATCAGGCGTGCATTGTGGAACTGAGAGTCTGAGTCACGAGTATATATTGGATCGATGCACGCAAGCAAATGTATTTGGCTAGAAGTGACCTACCTACATTTCATCTGGTGAAGGTTGGTCTTCCGGGGATGTCGGAAAATGCAAAGCAAGTGAAGGCAGATATGGCATGCACGGATGGACTGATATCCGTGACAATGCAGCTAATGTTAAGTAACTGATGATTTGTTATGTCGGTGTACAGCGTTAGAGATGAACCTCCAGTACAGATTCCAATGCTATGCTAGTACAGTAGTTGCAGCGTCGGAGAAAGAGGCACCACGGGTGTGGGGTCAGTGATGCAGTCATAACCCGCGTAACCATTTTGTCCAAAAACGGCAAAACCGTTTTTAACCCGGAAGCGATCCTTCTGGACGATGAACAGAATGATATTCTTGTTGAATCGTCGGTTCTCATACTACTTGGATGAAAGTCACCGTAATTTGCGGAGGTACTTTATCAAGTAGTTGCCCTAATGGTTGGATTTGGTATTCTCGAGTACGTATTTTTCTAAAATTACAAATGTACAAGTATGTCAAGTGGTTGATTAGGCCAAAATTGCATTGACTCTAGTTCAAAACTGGATGTGCAAAAATGAGGTTATAGATTTAAAGAACACAAAAATTTCAAAAAATCACCATGTCAAAGAACCTCATTTCAAATCAATTCCAATGAATTGTATTCAAAAAATGATAATATTTTGCTTGTCATCGAATTTTAGAAGGAACTTTGAAATTTTCCTTTCAAAATTTTATAAAAAAGTACTGGTATCATTGGTGAATGTAACCATACGGATGTATCTGCAATTCATAATCTACAACTTTTATTTGTATATCAACTCCCAAAAATTTACTTACAAATAGCACTTTATAATGATTTTTTCACAAACCGTGAATTCTGGAGAAGATTCCAGACATTTAGGGAATAAATGTGAATGCACAAATTAAAAAAGGGGAAAAATGAACCTATCCACACATTTCATGTGTTAACCTCTAAAAGTCCATTGTTCCTTCAGGGAACAAATGCGTTTTTAGGCACGTACCTACGGGCTATAATTTTCTACTGATTTTTGAAACTTTTTTTGGAGGTAGAAAAATTGATTAGCTTTGTGGAAATGTAATTTTTTTTACAATCGATGCCCGAGAACAAAAGGCATGACCAAATAAGCTCAAAACAAGGGACCGAAGGCAGCGCGGGCAACAAAATAAATTTGCGCTTTTTTTTTTTAGTATCTTTTTTCCATAGATTTTATTTTTGCCTATATGGAAAGCTTTGATTCATTTCATTTAAATTTGTTATGAGGAAGTTATGGACATTCTTGTTTTTTGGATAATTAGAGCACCTTTTTGAAAAAAATAACTTGTAGGGTTCATTTCTGAATGCAATTTTTCAAATTTTCCATTTTTTTTTTTTTGCATGGTTTCATTTACTTGCTAGAACAATCTCACTATTAGGATAAGTGCATTTTCATTCCATCTAAAACATATTAATATTTTAGATTTTCCTTCTATCTCGTATCTATTTCTACTTAATAATTTTTTTAATAATGAAAATTAAGTTTTTTTGAATTTTGTTTTTTGGTAGATTATCAACTCAATTCTCCACTATAAAAATTTAAAGCTCAAAACTTTGTAGTGCAAAAATTTTAAGTTAAAAATGTTCAAAGTCAAAAAATCTAGTCCCACAATGTGTTGAAAAATTTGTTTTTTTTACATGAAACGTAGATATCTTGCAATCTGTGCAGTCAAAAATTCTGAAATTTTTTCCACACACTCTCATACTAGTTAGGTGTAAGATCCTATAGTTAGATGTGCAAAGAAAACATTTTTAGTTTTTTTTCACTCTTTGCTAAAAAAATGGCAGTTTTCAGTGTTTTTTGGCAAAAAAAAAGACCTTGCGCCTTTAAGGGTTAATCCCGAATATCCATGGCAATATTCCTTTCAAATAATTTCTCATTCATCCAAAGTAATACTTTGGCATTTTAAATGACAACCTTCTATTGTGACCAATTTTATAAAATTGAAAGAAATAATATGTACACATAAAGACATAAGAAACAATGTGCAAAATTTCAAAAAGTATTTAGATGCTAGAGTTTTAAAGAATAAAAACATTAGGTATCGAATAGAATCCCTACTACACACTCGAGAGTGAAGTGCACGCAAATGTTACAGTAATGAGCAAACATGGCCACGTGGTTTCAAAAGGGCGGGTAGGTGCTCTTGAACTTTTATCGATTGGATTGCGCAACCAGAGAATAGTTGCCTCGTTTTCTAAAGAGGACTTAAGGTGGGCACACCCAAAACCGCCACAAATTGGTACTGTGCCTAGTTACTGTTACTAGGCTGGTCAGAGTTTCATACAATCTTATTGGCAAGTGAAAGGAGGTTCCAACACACCAAAGAACGTAGCATTTGGATATTGTATGCAAAAGTTATTAAGGAATAAAGTTTGGTTCTAAAAGCGTTTCTTCCACATAGGTACAGAACTGATTTTGGAGATGTACAGAGAGTATAGATGGCGGTTTAAGGTCAGTGGCGCATTTGGGTGTACCCACCTTAAAGTATGTATGTATGCTCACCAAAAACCGTCATAGTCTGTTTTGCACCACCAATATTTGGACTTTGAATAGTCACCCTTGTTCACTCAAAACCACCAATAACTCTCAAGAGCGAGTTGAAGGGTTTTTTGAAGCAACCAATGGGAGTTTCAAGAATATACTGTAATTCAAAAGGTATTGGGAGGTCTAACCTCAAAAGTAACTTTTCCAATCATTTCAAAAAAACGGGGCCTGTGGAAGGCTACTCCATAGCCCTCTGAGGACCCTACAAATTGGGATTTTTTTGGTCAAAAAATTTATTTTTCCCCTATTCCCACCTAACAAAACTTGTGGTGTCGGATGCTTGACAATGGCCCAAAAAACAATTTTGAAGAGTTAAAAGATCAGGGTTAAGGGGCTCTAATGCACCTCAATCCTGATTCTTAATTAACTTAGGTTAGAGTCCAAAAAATTAAGCCAAATGAAGTGGCTTTTGAAGCTAGTTTTTTTAGGCATCTAGCTTCAAAAGCCACTTCATTTCTTGAACAATTAGAGTTCAATTAAGGCATTTGCTTAGTTAGTGTATTACAACATGTGGAGAGAAGCTCTTTACACTAGTCGGGTAGGAATAAGAGAGACAATGTATGTGGGATATATGAATTAGGATGAAAAAGAGCTAAACCATTAATATTGAAATAGAATCCAAAAAATGATGTAAAAATTGATATTTAGGACCTCATTTTGACATAGTAGAAAAAAAGTTGAAAAAAAGTTGAACTAAAAAAAGTGGGATAATTATGCTACCTTTCATCTTCAAAAATCTGTTTGAGGTTTGAACCTCTACCTAAAAGTTATGGACAAATTTGAAAGAGGGGTTGGAAGGGACATTTTTTTGGACATTTGTAAACACATCTTTCAAATTTGTCCATAACTTTTAGGTGGAGGTTCAAAACCTCAGACGGATTTTTGGAGATGAAAGGTAGCATAATTTTCCCACTATTTTTAGTTCAAACTTTTTTCAAACTTTTTCTTCTACTATACCTAAATGAGGTTTAAAATTTCAGTTTTTACACCATTTTTGGATTCTACTTCAAAATGAGGGACCAAACTCCTTTTCTTCTTAATTCATATATCCCACATACATTGTCTCTCCTACTCCTACTCCACTAATATAAAGAGCTTCTCACCACAACTTCTAGCTCACTAAACTAAACAAGTGACTTATTTGACACTTATATTGTTTCAATTAAATTAAATTAAATCCAAGTAAATCAAATTTGGTGGCTTGATTGAATTAAAATTGACGTACTTGAAATCATTGTCAAATAAGCAATTAAGAATCTTTAAGGAGATGTAAAGGTTAGAAATTGCAGATATAGTGGTTTGTATGTTTAAAAAAAGAAAATTAAAATTAATTAATTTTTTTAGTCGCAAAAACAGTCATGGCTTGATTGCTTTTGCGAGATTCACCCAAGTTGACTGCTTGCTTTGGCGTTTTGGGGGGAGTGTCAAACTAGCTTGTTAATAGCTTGGTATGTCATTGTAGAGTAACCCTTTCATGGCCTCAGATTTTCTCCAATGTAAAAAAAAGACTCGTCAAAAACAACTTGAATTAAAAAATAAAATAAAAATCTTCAAAAATCACTATGATTGGATTTTAGCATTTTGAACTTATTAAAAAAAATATTCTTGTAAAAATCTTGAACATTCAATCTACAAATGATTTTAGAAAGAATTTTCAACTTCTGGCTTTAAATTTTATAGTGAAATATTCGTTTGTATATTTATTGATCTAACCATATAGATGTGATCTATAAATCATACTTTACAATTGTTGTATGAAAGTCATCATTAAAATGTTGTTCTAAGTTGCATTTTGTAATAGATCTTCACAATGTTGGAAATCTAGACACCCCCCTAGTCCTTTAGGAGTTAAAGGGAGTCTGGTAGTATAAGTGGATCATTGCAAGAAACACCAATTCTATTATCCGTCGCAGTGAGAGTGACTCTCTTGTCATCCACTATAACTTTTGAAGCACACGTCCAATGAACATGAAATTTCCATTAAAGATGCTTAATTTCATGAAAATTATATCCCTTGTTCTTCATAAATTAAAAAAATAAATCATTTTGTATTTAAAATCATTTCTGCTAATCTATTATAAAATTAGATTTAGGATTTTTACTACTTTAGGAGTCTCCAAATTTAATGATCTGGAACTGAAATTTTTATGGTCTATTTGCATAGTAGGAAAGTATATATCTACCAAAGGTAATGTGAAAATATATTATTTTATGTCCTTTACATGATTGCAAACAACACTCCCATTGCGCGCAATTTTTGAACATTGATGATGGTTTTAAGATCATTCTTTTGGTAAAATCTCATCACCATCAGCTCTTTATAAATGTCCAATTTTTATTGTATTTTTAATTTATTTTCTATTTTTTACAAAAAATAAAATGTGAAACTACAATGAAAATACCTATTTTCATGAGGTTTTGATCTTTTCTATTTTTTCTACTTAAAGAATTTTTCTATACTTTTCTTTCCTAGGGTATTTTTTTCTTAAAGGTGTATATATAAATTTTTATTTTTTTTAATTGTTTTTTTAATTATAAGTACTCCCCCCAAAAATGAGTATTGTGCAAAATACTACAAAAAACACACAATGTTTCTTGCAATGACCCAACTAGGTATCCTATGTTTTTAACTTTGAAAATTCATAGATTACTATATCAGTGTCAAAAAATTATAAATAAATTGACTTAAGTTGATTCTTGTTAAATGGATTCACAAAGCAACTTGTATTAGATTGGCACCTTGTTATTATGCTAGATCATCTTGTCGTTGAATTGCAGTGTTAGAAAAAAAAATTGGAATCTATTATGAAATACTGTCCATGAATGAAATTACCAAAAATTGTCCAATGTTTTCCAATGTAGAATAATATTATGAAATTGGATGTACAATTGATGTTTCATCTATAATTTACATGTTAATGAATGTAAATAACTTCCTCACTTGATTCAAAATCGCGAGTTGCACACCCATGAAAATTTGAAAATGAAATCTTTAGAATGACTTTCAATGATTTAGCAAAAGGATTCATGTTTCATCTATTTTAACCCCTAAGTGCCTAAGCCTTTCCAAGTGTGCTCTTCCTATGAAAAAAGAGTATGGACTTATAGTTATCTCCAATGACGCAAATTGGTTTTTTTTCAAAATCTAACCTTATAGATGTTTAAAGACCTAGCTTATTAGTACATAAACCAATTTTGAGTGAAAAATTGCATAGGAGTTGTGAGATCATAACAAGAGAAATGTATGTTTTCTATTTTTAGTATGCTGCCCCTCCCCACAATGTTTGAGAAATTTGCATATCATTACAAAAAATTTCAGGCCTCAATAAGGCCGTTAGTTCTATACCCCACCCCCCTTCGCAATTTTGGTGCAATTAAAGAATTTTTTTTATATTAAAAAATTGATCTGATGTGGGACTACTTGTGCCACGTCAGTGCTACGTCAACACACCTAAATATTTTAATATTTTTTCAATTTTTTAGTATTTTTTTTTGAAAAAAAAAATATTTTTTATTTTTTTGTACTTGCACTGCCGGGGGGCCGAAAATCAGAAACTGGCGGCTTTTTGCAGGCCTAAGAATTTTCCTAATGAAATATTTTTGGAGATTGGAGGTGACATGAACAACTACAAACTATGTTAGCACACTAAAATACACTTTCAAAAAACTTAATTTCACATGAAAAGCTATCAAACGCATTACACAATCCACCTTGCAATTGTTGAAATGCAATTTTTTTTATAAGTAGAAATCACAAATAACTCCAAATCAACACTTGCATGTTTAAACTTTCAATGGTGAAAATCATGAAAACACTTTAATCTTTCTATTGGGACCATTTTCAAAGCAAATGAATAAGTAGAACTTTTCAGATCTCAATTCAAGTAAAATTGGCAAGCTTTGCTTAAAGCCGAGAAATCAAATAAAATTTGTAAGCTTTACTCTTCCTCAATGAGACATATATGCTTTTGAAGACCTCTCAAAAATCAAATATTTACCTTTTTTAGTGAAAAATAAAAGTTCATAATAGTTAATCTTCAATATTGCCCGTGAAAATTTTTTTAACCGGTCGAAGGAATTTAACTGCTCGTACCCAAATGAGCCTGAAATTTTGGAGCGACCATATTTGGTCGCTCAGGCAGTTAGGGGTTAAAAATGCATTCACATGACTAAGGGGACATTTTAGGGGAAAAATAATGTTTAATATCAGTGATAGGTGATTGAAGTTAGAAAGGAATATAATGAAATTATTTTAATACTTTGATCTAAGTGGGATTATTTGTCCATTACAAATAAAAAAAAGAAAATTTTGAGGAAGAAATTAATGTATTAAATATGAAAATTTATGGAATGTACAAAATTAAAAATTATTGACTTTCAATAAAAAAAAAATTTGAACACCAATTTGAATGCACACCTTAATCAACCATTTTGCCTTCTGAGGTGCCTAAATCCATAATTTGATTGGTCAATAGAAACAACTTCATTAAATAGACAATATTTGAATATTGAGTTACAACTTCCAAAATGGGTACTTTGCAATATTTTCAATTGAATTAAATTGAAAATATATAAATACTTTGGCAACTTTTAGAATGCACACTCTTAAACATACAATTTTTAGATTTAAGACCATAACATTCATATATATTATAGTTTTTGGCTCTAAAATCTTGCAAATTTAAACAAAATCAACTATCAATGCATTTGAAGTTGGGAAGGGATTTGAAAGGAACATTTTGAATGTACTTTTAAGAAAACAATAATGATATTGGAAACAAAATTAGATTCTTTCAACTTACCATTTTATTATAATGTAATGTGATTGCACATGGCTTCTCCTTAATATCTTTGGAAGGAGTTCTATATTGCTTAGGACATGTAGAAAATGAACTTTATAAAATCCATGTGTGCATTCTTTGAAATTTACACTAAAGTATTAGACATGTCCATGACATTATTCAACAATTATAATACTTATATTAGAAGTACTTGTAAGTAACTCAAAATTTTGGAATCATAGGTTGTTGTCATATCATATTAAATCAACTATAATCCAAACAAATATGCTATATAAATGCCTCTGCAAACAAGCATCTTGAATTGAAAAAGAGTAGGTTGAAAAGAGTAGGTTTGGTTGGTAATTAGAAATTGAAATGAGTTGTATTAATTGTGTAATAGGACAAATATTTTCAAATCTATTCAAAGTAGATGCAACAACATTTCAATTTGAAACCTATAGATCATCTATGAAGGTAAATGAGGTCTCAAGTCTTTGATTCATTAAGAATCTTTACATGCCATTCAAATGAATATTATCTACACTTTTCTATATATATATTTAATATTTCAAGCTTACATGTGTCAACCTTCTACAAATCCAATGGAAGTGGGTCTATTATGATGTACAACTTACAATAAAATATTGAAGTTAATGTGGCTCCACTGAAACAATTAGTTAGTGATTCTATATGGGTGAATAATCCCTAAGGGCTCTGATGTCTAATTTTTGAACTCATTAAAACTCAAATTTCATCCTCATTACTACTTGGATGAAAGTCATCCTAATCTGTGGAGATACTTTATCAAGTTGTTGTTCTATCTAATGGTTGAGTTGAAGTTAGCAGAGTATATCATACTACTAAAATCACAATGACCTCTATAATATCACAATTCAATTTTGAATTATATTATAGAAATTCAATTGCTTTTGTAATAGCTATATGATATTTTCTACTATATATTATGTATTCTTTTCATGAAATATTTGAAAATCAAATGGATACTTCTAAATAAATTTCAAAGAAACTTTTCAGACACCAAAACTATAGATAAATTCCATGTCTTTTTAAAATGTGATATTAAAGAATAAGGAAACACCAACCGCTAGCGTTGCTCTACATATTCAAATGTGAAGATTCTACTTACATTGTTCGCTTGATTAATTTATTCTTATATTGCAATGTTTTCATCTTTGCAAAAGTTATTTTGTAAAAATTATGATATAAAGGTTTTCTTTAATTAATTTTTATTATAAAAAAAAATTCAAAGAATATTGTATGAGGATGTCAATACTTTCATTTAAAGATTATACATACTTTGTTTATCCACATTCTATCACATGAAAAATTGATGAAAGTAATATATTTAATGCGTAGCAAAGCAAGCGCCAATCGCTAGTAGTACTCAAAAAACAATAATATTTTGCTTGTACTTGAATTTTCAAAAGGAATTATGAAATTTCCTTTTCAAAATTTATAATAAAAAATTGGTGACAACATTGGTGAATGTAACCAGACGGATGTATCTACAATTCAAAATCTAAAACTTTTATTATTTGTATATGAACTCCCAAATGTTCTTCCAAATGGCACTTTATAATGATATTTTCACAAATGGTGAATTTTGGAGAAGACTCCAAACGTTTAGAGATTAAATGTGAAATGCACAAATTAACCCCTAAATGCCCAAGGCACCCAAATCTAGTGTTTGAAAAACTTTGAAGTTAAATAAAACCTAACCAAGTTGCTATTTTTAGTAGTTTGTATTTTTTTAAAGTTTTTCTTGAAGTCTAATTTTAGCTCCAAAAATCCGATCTTGAAAATAAATGATAATGATTTTTCTATTCAAGTTTTTGTACATGGTACCCATTGCAATCTTGACTTCTCGCAGTGTTGAGAGCTCTTGGAAATGAGCCTCAAATACACTAGATCTTGGAGAAAAAATCACATTCAAAACTCATATAAAAAAATTGTGGAGTAGAATTTAAGAAGCCATAAATTAATCAGGGTTATACAAGTTAGGTCCTTTAATCTCATATTTTTTGGTCACCAACTTTTTAGATTTGACTTGTGTAAAGAAGATTGAAAGTTTTTTGCAGTTTTAGCACCCTCATGGTCAAACATTATAATCTTTCACTCCATGAGTGATATTGTTGTGTTTTCTTTTCCTATGAGATCTCTAACATTTCTAGTTTGAATTTGTACAGTTACAATTTAAAAAAAACTGATACAACTTATCAAATTGTTGGCATTTTGTTCAATTTAGAGCAAATTCCAGGAAGCCCAAAACAGGCCTTGGGCATTTAGGGGTTACAAATGCTCTGACAGCAGTGCGTGGAAGTGACGTTGTGAGTGGATCCGATAGAGAAACTGGAGCATTCAACCGACATGAAAACTCTAAATTAAATTCGCGCCTTGAACTGTGCAAAAGTGTGGCAACTTTGACTAGGCCAGCCACTCAATATAAACTACTGTGTATTTCTGTACAATGGCCTACCAAAAAGATAAATGATGGCAGTTTGCAAAATCAATTTTCTTTGCATAATGTAAACCAAAATTGACATTTCAATTGTTTTGCATAATTAACTTTGATATCTTATGCAATCCCAATAAACCGAACCAAATTTCAGTTTTGAAAAACTAAAACTCCATTTTTGGTGACTTTTTATATTAATTTTCATGATTTTACATGAAAATTCATTGAAGAACATTGCTGATCAATTTTTATAATTCAATTGCGGAGATATGCAGGAAACTTCCATACGCACATCTTTTCTTCAACAAGCTTCTCCAAAAAAAATTTACAATTCCCTCAAAAAAGATTTCCGTTTTGGCAATAGTTTGTCTTAGTTTTAAAATAAATAACTCTTTATTGTAATTAGATTTTTGCATTTTTACTTCTTACTATCACTACCTTAATAGCTGAGAACATGACGGTATAGTTTGTTTGCAAAAATCCAATTTCAATAAAGAGATATTTCTCTTCAAAGCTGAAGGTGAAATCACATATCTTTGTGGTAGGCCACTGTACAAGATTTAGGAATGTTAACCCTTAAAGGCCGCATGGTGTTTTGGAAGAGGAAGAGTCCAAAATTGCCAATTTTTGATGCATTGTCCAAAATCATTTTTTCAATTCTAAATTTTAAATTTTAAATTCCAACTATACAAAAAGAGTATTAAAAAAGTAAAAGAATGTGTAGAAAAGATTTCATCCCATTTGAATGCATAGATTGAAAGATTATAACATTTGAAGTGAGAAAAAAAACTTATTTTCATTCCTAAGAAACAAAATTAGTAGACTCTAAGCCCCTCTTAGAATAAAATTTTTGCTCTGCACAAAAAGAAGATTTTGACCATTTATAAGGATATGATGTTAGATTCACTCTTGAATAATTTCAAAAGCAAATATGAAGTTTATTGTAAATTATCTTGCAATGCAAAGAGGTTCAATTACTAAATTTGCAATACATTAGTCTTTTTTTGATGAGTTCTTGTGCAATGAGGAAATTTATTATTTGAAATCCAAACGGTGAATAGTTAGAAATATACATTTGGAACATGTAGGAAAGATCTAAAAAATTATGACTTTATAGATTGCAAGATAATAGGACTTGAACTTTCTTTCTTGAAACCATCCCAATATAGCTAACAAACTTTCACTCCTCTTAGAATGTGATTTGAGAAAAATATATATATTTATTATTTATTTTTATTTTTATTTTTTTTTGGGGGGGGGACAATTGTATGCTCTATTTTATTAGTTACATACATGCCAAATTTCATAAGTTGATGAGGATTTTAATAAAAGATGCCCAATTTGCCCGAGCTACCAAAAAAAGTTCAAGACAACATAACTTTTGATCTTGGCACCCGATTGAAAGAAAATTATATTCTCACCGAGGGAGTATATGTTCACACCTTGTGTCAAAATTTCGTGAACATCTAACCAAAATTGACTTGAAGTTCGAAGGAACCAGAAAAATGAAAATAAGGTAGGTGGCTATAAATATGACCCTCTTCTTCAAACCGACCCTATAATTAGTTGTAGAATGGATTGGAGGTGATCTTTGAATGGACCATTTTAGCTATTGAATGCATCAAGGAAAAATTGTTTTTCTATTGCAAGAACCAATCGTTGACCTTGATTTCCTCAAATCACTTTAGAAGTTGCAAGGGGACGGATTTTGGGAGACCTAGAGGTCACAAATAGGTACCTACAACAGAAAACTTTGAAAATTCATAACTAATTCAAAAATACTTCAAAAAATATGAAACCACTTGTGTTACATTCAGCATCTATTTTTCTTTCTCTGAAAAATGAACTGAAAATATTTCTGATCATGCAAACCTATGAAAAAGGCGAATCAGCCCTTAAAGGGTCGCTTTTAGAGCCTACTACCTTAGAAGGCAATTCAATAACTTACTGGAACCCCAACGCTGACACCACCGACCAGTGCCGCAGTGCAGACTGCAGACATATTGTTTTGTTCTTGACCCTATCCGACACGGCTGGGGGCTGCCTCTACGAAATCACGTCACGTACTTTGGCTGCAAAATAATACGGAATAATAACGATTTCACAAGTGGGAAGAATTTTGGGGTCACCCGGTGTCGGATCACAACTGAATTGCTGTGCTGCTGCTCTACTCCATGGGACAAGTCACTGTGAGTCTTCAGTGCTAGTTTGTGACGTGCATAGTGAAGGACGAAATGGGAACATCCGAAATTCAGTTGACAACACGCATCCACTTGAACTCTCCGACTGAGTCGCACTCCCCAAAATTTTGCACTCAAAAACTACAGTAAGTGCGAAATGCGTGGCCTTGACACGACAGTTGTCAGCGCTGCGTGAGTTCGGCCATGCCAAGCAACTGCGGAAGTTCTGTTGTACTGCGGCTTACCTACACACTCAAACCTCTCTAACAACAGCCATTAACAACAACCATTAACAACAGCCATTTAACAACAGCCATTTAAACGTTTACTCTTTAAACGTTTTGCACCATTGATCTTCTAAGATCTCGGATTCAATTAAGTATTCAGCCGGTATGACAGGATGTGGAGGGCACGTTAAATGCACTGAAATTTGACCACGATAAGAAAGAATGCACCCGTTTGAAAAACGTTTTGATCTAAAAACAGATGCATAAGGAAACTGAATACCACAAAAATTCACCGACAATTACACCAGAGATTCAATTCATGCTCAATTCTCAACCAAATGTTTCAAGTGATATCTTGTCAGAACGGAATTGCCCCCTTATGCACTTCTAATGAGCTATGACACATCTTCTAACTTGAAGAATTGAGATCACAACAAGAAGTCAAAGAAGCGCATCGAATGTGACAGTAAAAAGAGCCAACAAGCAGTTCCACCTTTATTAAGATTTCTTGCTCATTCTCGGTCAAACCATGTGCGGGATAGCTTCTTGGAAACCTATGAAGAATGTGCTTCAGCAAGTCATTACCAAAGCAGCGACCAATTGAAATTTGCTGGCTAGGTTTTCAAATGCGTCAGAAAAGCTTTAAAACCCGCCGTTCCAGTTTACGCATTACGGGCTCCATCACTGATGTCAAGGTAAGAACCATGTCGTATTCCTCATCTATAGATTGTGGACTTCCTTGGACGATAGCATCTGACATAAAATCTCTCAAGTCACTAAAACCGATTAGAGTAATGGCGGACATATTTGAATAACCATTCTACAGCAATTCCTTGTGAAATCTCTAAGCTAAGCCCTAAATTCTAAGCTGCGCCAGCTCTGTGTGCTTGGCCTTCTAGTTCCATAGCTGTACGATATGGAGGAGCAATAGGAGGCTGCACAGGCGCTAAGCTTTGCCGTGTATCAAGAGGATAGGACTGGTCAGCATCGTAGCCACTTAGATCCCCACAAGCTAAGAAAGGAACGATAAGCTTACTAGACCCTTCAAGCCAAGCGCTGGAACAGTCCATATCCGCCGACCTGCTGCTCGCCCGCTCTAGAAGCTTGTACAAATCTTTGTAATCAAATCCCTCAGGAGGGCTATACCCCTCGCAAACCACAAACGCTTCAATGCTGGAGTTTCTACTGCTCTTAGGTTTCGCACATGTCACAACTGGAAAGAAAATTTTTAACTGTGTATACAAGAGGCTTATATCCTTCCCTCTGAAGATTTTAGCAATGAAGTTACCCCCGGGGCGAAGGACGTGCGTCACGATCGTCAACGCCGCAAGAATGAGCTGCGACTGCACGAATTCGTCCATGTCGTGAAGCCCTGTCACGTCCGGCGCGCCGTCGCACACCACCAGGTCGGCCTTGCCTCCATCGAAATGCCGGATCACGAGCTCCGCGGTTCTGGCACTCGTGATGTCGCCCTGGATTTGCAAGACGCCGTCGATGGGAGCCATGGGTTGGAGGTCGATGGCGACGATGAGAGGGTGAGGCTCCCCGGCTGCCACAGCGGGTTGATAGAGCTTTCGACTTAAGACTTGTGACCAACTCCCAGGCGCAGCGCACAAGTCCACCACACGCTTCGCGCCTTCCAAAATGCCGAACTCTTCATCGATTTGCAAGAGCTTGAAAGCCGAACGAGCCCTCCACCCTTCCTCCTTCGCCTTCCGGTAGTAAATGTCACGTTTATCCTTCGACGACTTCCCCATGGCTCTCAGTTTTCCTCATCAACTGCAACAAGAGAGCGGAAATCGAAGCATCCTCCACCCGAACCCTAAACCCTAAACCCGAAAGCCTTCCCGAATTTACTACACGAGCTCAATTTCGTCCCCAGAGAACATGAAATGAAAAATTGAACAGTCGAGAGATTTCAAGTAACTCGTGCGAAGAAATTCGTAAAGCAACCTCGCGATCCTCCTCCTCAAATGCGAAAACAGAGCAGAAACTGGATATCCGAACCCTGAACCCTAAAATCTCAGAATTTTTTTTCCAAAGCTCAATTATCGGACTCTTGGAGAAAATGAAACGAAGAAGTTTATGGTTCGGCATACACTCGCTTAACCCTGAAACGCCGGGCCTATAACCACGGGTTTCACGCGGCATTGTCCACACTCAGTTTGCTCCCATTTTGTAACTGAATGTGTATGAAAATTTTTATTTTTATTTTTCAGAGGTGAAGCTACATGTCTTCTGTACTTCAAAAAAAAATTAGATTTTTTTGACAAAAATTGTTTTTTATAAAAAAATTTGAAGAAAAACTAAAGAAAAAATCATACCAAATAGAGAATTACCTCAAAAAATCTGAAAATTTCACAATGTGTGAACATTTTAGTGAGGAACAACATGCTAGAAACTAAATTCCCATGTACTTCTAAAATTAGAATGCAATGAACATTAAAAATGCACACAAAGTTCAAACTACAATAAAATATTCAATTTTATGAATTTTTTTCAAAATTCCAATTGGAGTAGAAACTAGAGTAGAGGAACTCCATTTCATTAGTTGGGCTTAAATTCAAAAAATGTCATTTTCAAGGAGAAATTTCAGATTTACTCAATTTCTCAAAATGCACTAAATGGTAAATTTTGCCATCCGTTTTTCATAATTTCTTCTCTACTACACGAAAACAAACATTAGTTAGACTACAAATTCAATTGGATACTCTTTGTAACTTAGCCTAAAACTTCATTAAAAACAAAATGGATGAAAAAAACACTGTTGAGGTCTTCTACTAACCTTCTGAAGTCATCCAAAAGCCACGAAATGGCTCCCCCGGTGCTAAGGGGTTAATCCCTAAATGACATACCCATGACCATTGATTTCAAACCTCAGTGTCCAACACTTAGGTTGCGGCCATTTTGCAACTAGATATGTATGAAATTTTTTGTATTTATTTTGCAGAGATGAAATCACATGTCTTCTATTCTTCACAAAAAATTAGATTTTTTTGGGGGGGGGAAATTGATTTTTTTGAGAATTTTTGAAGAAAAAGTGAAGAAAAATCACATCAAATGGAAAATTATTTCAAAAAATCTGAAATTTCACCACGTGTCTAAATTTCAATGACAAACATCATGGTATAAGCTCAATTCCCATGTCATTCTATAATTAGAAAATAACAGACATTGAAAATACATCCGAAGTTCAAATTGCAATAAAATATTCCCTATTAGGAATGTTTTCAAAATTCAAATTAGAGTAGAAACTAGAGTAGATGACCTTCATTTTGTTAGTTGGACACAAATTCAAAAAACATTATTTTTGTAGAGAAATTTCAGATTTAGGGCAAGGAGCAACAACATCCCAAAATACACTAAAATAGCATATTCTATGATCCATTTTTTGAACTAACTTCTCATTTACATGAAGACAAACACTTGCAAGACTACAAACTCAATTGAATACTCTTTATAATCCACCATGAAAGGTCAATAAGAAAAGTATGGATGAAAAGATGCTTTTGAACTCTTTCCATCTCACAATATTGTCATTGGAACAACACAGAATGGTGCCCATGGGTTAATCTTTTGTTGCAAAGGTTTAAATTTGTATCAAATGCGGCGCATAGTCCTATATTAAAAATAAAGTATTTTAACTGATAAAAAAATCTACTTCTAAAACTATTTCATCTATCAAGGGATTTTAGAAAAATGCATAAATTATATTAATAAAAATTATGTTAAATCACAAAATACATTGAAAGAACATCATTAAGGTAGGGAGCCTATTATGGACCCCCAACCTAGTTGAGTGCAAATTTACACTAGTCCAACATACAGAAAGAGTTTCATTCAAAATTTGATCTTTTAAGTCTCACTTTTTTTAAATCTAACCTATTAAACTTGGTATTGAATTATCCGTATGTGTTTATATATATTTCTTTGTTAACAAAGAAAAATGTGCATATCTTAAAAAGAAAAATGTGCATATGAATGATTCATGCATATTTTCACAATCAAATATTTAAAATTCATCATCAATATTTTTCAAGTAAATATTATATTAAACAAATGAAAAGCATACAAAATGATTCTCCAAACAAGAAATTTACAGTTTTGAAAGTGAGGCATGGTGTGTAGATTTAGAGCACACAAAGGGAAATTCTTAATTATCAGTTTGGTTTTGAAATGTAAGTTTTGAGAATTTTGTATATTTTTGCTTTTATCTTTATAAATATATATTATTTATTTCAATTTCATCAAATTTGGCAAATAAAAAGTATTGTTTTTAAATTCAAGCATTGGTTTGGATAAATGGGAAGTCCGCAAAGCTCTTGGAAACTCACTGTAATACCGTAGGTGTAGGGCAGCTTCGCCTCAAAATAATTCAAAAAAATTATGGCGAAATATATTGGAAATTATGCTGAACAATTGGTGAAAAATAATAAAATGAAATGAAAGAAATGGCGAAATACTTAGAAATTACATGAGCAAAAAATTAAATAAATTTAGACTTCAAAGTGAACACAAAGTCCATGTGCCATTTACCATCAAGAATTTTTTTGATGACAATGTGAAGGAATTACTTCAATGACATTCTATGAGAGTGAATGGTGGAGAAGTTTTTTTTATAGTGATATCCATTGTCCAATATGAATCCTCAAAGGATATGGGACAATTTGAAGATGAGAGTTTGACTACTCATTGTCAAAACGCAGAAATTGTGTTCAATGTAGAACATTAGACCTCATTTAGGCATAGTAGAATATTTTTTCTCAGAAACCTTTGAACTAACAAAAGTTGCTAAATAAAGCTAACTTTGATCTCAAAAAATCCGTTTGTAATTTTGAGACTCCAGTCAAAAGTTATTGGCAAAATTCAGAGAGGGTGTTTGAAAATGTCAAATGGATTTTTGGAGATGAAATTAGGCTTTATTTTTCACATTAAATTGGTTCAAATTTTTTTTCAAAAAATTATTCTACTATGCCTAAATGAAATCTGAAATTCCACTTTGAACACAATTCCTACTTTTCACTTGACTATGAGTGGATGAGCTCTTACTAATCCTAGTTTACATATCCCACATGGGTTGTTTTACCCCCTATCATCCTACTTGTATAAAGAGTTTATGTTCTCACTTCCTTTACACACTTTAAGTGGCTTTAGAAGTTGTGCTAGAGACTCATACATGAGGGCAAGAGTTGTGTTAGGGTAGAAAATCTAGGTTAAAGGTTGGATGAAAGGCGAAATTACAATTATTCAATTATCCAAAAAGTTGAATTTCTAAAAACTTCTTTTTGAGATGGTGAACATTAAATTTTCAAATTAATGAATTATTTGCCTCGGGAGTGGGCGAAGCTGCCACACACCTACGATAATGCAAAATTGGAACATTAACCTCTAAAGGACCAATATGCGTTTTGTGGCCGTATAGAATTTTTGGGCAGGTACATACAACTAGAGATTTCCATATTTTGGGCTGAAAATTTAACACAATGTGGGGGCAAAGAATATCTTTCATATGCACCAAATTTCATGACATTTGAAAATACGAGTAAAATGGTATAACCTAATATGTTATTTTTTTTTGTATCTGGACAATTTGGGTAGATAAAAAAAATCACTATTTTTGAAAACAAAAATTTGAAATTAGTATTATAGAGTTATATGTAGGTAAAAAGCTTCGGATGATCCCATTTTGATCAATCAGTCAAAAGTTATAAATTCTTTACCCTAAAATAAACTTTGAAGTCCTTTATCTCACTCAGTTTTCAATATTTTAAAAATAAAATAAAATCCTAGGATGTAGACTATTTATTACAACGTTGCCACCATTGGGATTAGCATTTTTTAATTCTATAATTGAATTCTTGACAATTTAGTATTTTGAATAATTCTCTACTAGTATCTACTTACTATTTTTTTCCTATATGCTGTACAATTCTAAATAAAGTGAAAATTTTCAAGCATGTAGCCAACTTGTCTGGGAAAAAGAATCCAAAGAAGCACCATCATTTCAAACATTTTTTCATCAAAAAGTGAGCTTGTGAAGTGCTGCTGCCCTTTTTTCGCAGGGCCAAAAAAATGGTTTTAGTGAATTTGAATGTTTATATCTTGCAATCCACGTGGTGAAAATTCTTGAAATTTTCAACATATATTCTCAAGTCACCATACTACAAGACCCTATGGTTACATGTGTCAAATAAGGCTCTTTTTTCAAAAGTTGGATATTTGTACTGAAAATGACAATTTTTGAGCGTTTTTGGTGAGAACATAGTCATAGAACTTTACGTGTTAAAAGGTCAAATTTAGAAAAATGTTCTTTCCAAAAGAAATTGAGGTTGTGTTATAATCTTTGACGTAGTGTACTTCAAGCAAGAATATGAGGAGTCTTAAGCCCTTTGACATTTATTAAACTTACTATTATAGGTAAGGTGTTTGTTTGCAATATAACAGTATGTAACAATGAAAGTGAAAAATAAGTTTGGAATGCAATAATTTAGTTTCATGGACAATCTCATATTTATTAACCCTTAAAAGACATTTCATGTGTGGACTTGGTCAAACTTCAATAGATTTCTACATTAAAACACACATATGAAAATTTTGATATTTTTCACATAAGATAATATATGTCTAAAATTTAATCTCATTTTTCTATAATTGAAAACATCAAATTCAATTTTATATTATTTTTTAAAGATTTCTTTTAATAACCATAGAAATTACAAAAATGCTTTAAGTAGTATGAATTTTTTAAGAAAAATAGAAATAATAGAATGACAAATATCATGGTGTGATTGATGTGTTCCTTGGGCTCACACCAAGAGAAATTTGATAGAAAAAGTTCAAAAGTGACATTTTTGAGCTTTCAAGATGTTGTCTTTAAAGTTTTACAAAATTGCAATTTTATCACTTTTGAAAAAAAGTCAAATGGAGTAACAAATAGATTATTGGATCTACATTCTTTTTAGTTAAATTTAAAAACATTTAAAATTAAATACTATGTGAAAATTTAGGTTTTGACTTTCAAAATGTCCGTAAGCTTACATGTCCTTTACGGGTTAATCACTGAAGGACTAAGTCATTGTTCAACGCACACAATAAATCTTATGTTAGTTGTACACAAAGCCAATTTTGGTCGGATCTTCATAAGATTTTGACTCAAGGTTTAAATATGTATTCTATTGGCAGAATTTTTTTTCCTGATTGGGTATTCCTATCAAAAGTTATGTTGCCCAAAGGTTGGGTGGCAACTTAGGCCTATCCAGCAATTTGGAATTTTTTTTTTAACTTCAAATACAATAATCTTTCAAACCATGTGTCCAAAGTTTCTGAATTTTTTTTCTTCCCATTCCTATAGTAGTCTAGTTCAAATTTGTCTGGTTGAAATTATTAATTGAATTTTTTTTTTGTTTCTCATTGCCCTAAAAAGTAGCAAAGTTTTGACAATTTATGCCCCAAAATGTATTCCAATCCTTTAGGGGTTAAAATGTCGGATTTCAATGAAATCAATACAATTTCAAATACTCAATTGAAACCTCAAATCTATACAAAGCGTAGTTCTTAGTGCTGTAGGCATTTCAATGTCGAAGCTTTTATAATTTGAAGCATGACATTTTAACAAATGTAACCATCATCTCATTCCTTGTTGTGTCCAAGGCACATCAAGGTTGTCCAAAATAACTGTTGTGTAACCTCACTTCTGTGTAATTGTTGTGTAACCTCACTTTTGTGTAACTTTTGTGTAACCTCAAAATTTAAATGTACACCACCATTACAATTTTATCCACATTGGGCTTGCTTCCATTTGTGTCCGCAATGGGCTCATTTACTTTAGAGTGGGTGGAATGAAATGAAAACTGGCATTTTAGTTCTATACTAGAGAAGCTTCTAGGGAGGGTGGATTTTGCAGCATGGTTTGGCCAGCTAGTTTGTCTTCCCTGGAAGCTTCTCTGGAGATTAAGTGCTAGAAGTCCGATTTGACTATACAATTGAGGATGTAAAATTCAAGAAACCGTATATAGATAGACCGTATATGGGCCCGAATGGGCAGACCTGGCCAATTATGCCAGGCAAAATCGGCAGTCTACCCTAGTTGCCGATTCTGCCTAAAATAATTGCTCAAACAAAACAAGCCAAATCGGACTTCCAGCACTTTAACGTCAAGTTCACTACAGTAGCTGCAAAGTTGGGCAGCCAACCAATTCTACAGAAAAGGCAAGCTGCTCCATCTCATTCTTGTTCTAGCCATGAATGGCATAATAGGGAGAGTCACGGCTTGTTCACAGTTGAGGTGAACAATGGAGATTGAAGCGGTGACAGCGTAGGGTTGACCTCCTTTCACCGGAATATTCTTAGTGTGACATTGATTGTTCACCCTCAACATCCACCTTCCAAGGTGAAGGTTGGGAGTGTGCAAGCGGTGAACAATGGAGATTGAAGTTATGGCGGCGTAGGGTTGGCCTCCAAGTACCTCCATCCATCTCCATTATCCATTCTCAACGGTCGACCATTTGAGGGTGGTCACAGCTTATTCACCCAGGTTGACTCCCCATTGGCTCCTATTTTTCCTCCTCAAATCTAATCTTTATTCTCCACGGTGTTGCCGAACAAGCTGTGACTACCTCTAATGTGCTGCCTAGCCTACAACTTCCGATTTCCATGGACCAACACCTGGGACTCTGAGTAAGCGTGCTAGGAAAGAAGCTTTCTTCTTCTTGTAGCTTTGGCAGAGAGTGGTGAGGGGGGAAATTTCTTGCCCTAACAATTATGTGTAACTTAACCTGGGTGCTGTTGAGAGTGTCGTCCACAGGTTTTGAGCATTCGAAGTAGCCTCATTGCCTTAACGCATTAAGGTAGGATGCTCTAAAAGTGACCGGCTTCTTCAAAAAAATATCAAAAAATGGTATTGAATAGATATGAGTTGGTCTTTAAATGGACTACTTTAAGGTGAATGTACCCATACCCAATAACTTAAGGGATTTCCCAACAGATGTTGAGCAATTTAAGGCACAAGAAATTTTTACCATATAGAAAGATAAGAAATATGCGGATTCACAAATTTTTGTATTTTTATTCCCCAAATTGATTTTACTATGAATTTTGGGAGTCAAAAAGCTGTCATGACTAGTAGCCAATCTCTAGAGTCCTCTAATTCCGATCATCTAAAAAATTGCTTTTCTGTTTACTATTTCTTATTTTTCTTCCTCACTACTTTGGGACGTGTTATAACCTTATTAGTTCCAACCTTGAAAAAACACATTCCAATCTTTTTAGCCGTGGTTGAAAATAGTGCCCCTTATAGATTGGTTATGGGTCATGATCAACTATGGGTACATTTATCTTAGTCATTGATTGACCCCCCCTAAAAAATATTCTTTATTGCAAGAGCCAGTCATGGGCCTTGATTTCCTTAAATCACTTTAGAAGTTGTAAGTGAACGCATTTTGGAAGACCTAGGGTCACAAATAGGTACCTACAACCAAAATCTTAGGATATTCATAACTAATTTAAAAATGCTTAAAAAAATATGAAAAAACTTGGGTAACGTTTGGCATCCATTTTTCTTTCTCTAAAAAATGAGTGAAAAATATTTCTATTCATGCAAACCTATGAAAAAGGCAGACCAGCCCTTAAATGGTCGCTTTTAGAGCATCCTACCTTATGTGACGTCAATGCTCGACAAACTTGTTTAGAGTAGCCCTACTTCAATACGCTAAAATCACTCTTTAAATGTTTTGCACCATTGATCTTCTAAAATCTTCTAAGATCAATGGTGCAGATCCGTTAGAGAATTGCTTCAGCGTGTTGGAATGGGGTTGCTCTCAACCCAATGGGCCGTACAATTGGGAAATGCCTGATTGGAAGTGCGCAATCAATTGTTGTTGCCAGACCTGGGTCCTACCGTACTATACAAGATTTCATGTTGTCAATAGGATTGAGCTCCTTATCAGAGGATGGACATTTGTACAGAAGCCATGTATGGAATAGATTTGTGCACCAGTTCAAGGCTTGGTTCAGAGAGTGGCATGTGCCTCCATCTAAAACAAGCATTGATCTATGAGGTAATTTATCAAAGGTAAGGCAACCTAATTGACAAGGCAACCTAATTTCACTATTTTGTGTAGATAATTTTCAGTGAGAAGCAACACTGCTGCGGATCTCCGAAATGAAAAATGGCAGGTTTTGCTCTAGTGAAATCAAGCAACTCTTATGGTCAGGGCTTCAGGAGGAGTACGCTAGAATTGCTTGCAATGGGCGAAGACCCTCATCAGAATTAGGGAAGACTCAGTCTCTCAAGAACAAGCCTTTGATCGCTTACACCGCAGCCAGGGGCAATTCAAAGTTATTTGCTCAAAGGGAGAAACACCGAAAAACAACACTTTTTGGGTCCCACTATCTCAAAGATCGCATCACCAAAATAAATTGATGAGATTGTTAGCAAACTCCAAAAAATACACCTTAGGCGGTTCCATAGCATTGTGATGCTTTAGTAATATTTTACAAATTTTAAAAGTTGAGAACATAGAATAGCCTCTATATAACACTAAACTTGTCTTGAATGGACATCCTTGAAGTATGACCTGTCTCAACTTTCATTGATTGCTTTAAAAAACTCTTCACCTCTCATTGGTTGCTTTCAATAAGTTGTGATGATCTCACTTGAGTCATGAAAGTGTTCTTTCAAGGCCATTTTTTAGGTGTTGAAGAACAAAAAATGTTACTTTCAAGTGTTTTTACCTTAGAGAAGACAAGCAGGGGTGGGTTGTTAATTCTGCCCCAGCAAATTATTAGATGGTGTTATTCTCAACTATTTTCTCGCCTTTGAAATTAAATGTTTCTTTGTGTGGTCTACCCAATCTAGAATCAAATGTTTCTTTATATAGTCTCCCCAATCCAAAGTTGTTTTCCATTTTGTTTAGTGGATTCCACACCTGTATTTCAATGGAATAAGTGGCTTACCTCTTAAAGAGTTGTTCTTCAAATATCAAACCCTAGTGTCAAATTTGTTAAACCCTATACAAAATAATTTATTTTTAGGGATATTCTCATTCAATACATAAAATTTTATTTTCTCCAAATTTCTTTTTTATGATATTTAATATTTTAATGTGACTTTTGATCCTATGCTCGGTTTGTAACATGTCATTGAACTTTTCATTGTTAAATTTTTGAACATTGATATAGCACAAGATGATTACATTGGCTCCTCTTTTGTAACTTGTCATGATTTTTTTGATGAAAATTGTTGTAATTTGTCCTTGAAAATGTTGTTTGCAAAAACCTTGAATTTTTATGAATTTAGATTTATTTTTGTTAATATTTTCTGTACTATACAATTGTACCAAAGATCTAATAATTTCTGAACACTTTAGTAGATGCCATTTTGAATTATTTCTTGAATTATTTTTAAAGGATCTGACCACAACCGGTAGGATAATTCCAAGCAAGCATACAGTAAATTACGTCCCTTGTAGAGGTCGGGGTGAACCACCCCTCTTACTCGGGTCTGTGGAAAAAACTTGAAATATTTTATTTGCCACACTTGATAAAATTTGCAAATTTTGAATTCATATTTCCAATCAGAAGCCCTAAATTGGCCCTAAATTGGCCCTAAATTGGTAGGAGAGGTGAAGAACATAGATTTTATACAACACAAAATAGGGGGCTTCTTTTACATGCACCCCAGGAATGGCTTAGGCGACCCAGGCCGAGCCGAGCAAGAGAGTCCATTCACCTCAGTCTTTGAATTTTTAACTCGGTTGGTTATGCGCAAGGTTACTCTTGAGCTTCTTGGAGTTTGCTCAAAATCAAACATACAATCTAAGTTCCAAGATAAGTTTTAGCAAATTTTTGTTTTTTTGGAAGGAAAGGATATTCAATTCAATTCATCCCAAGACTACAAAAGGCAAAAGTCTAAGCCTAATGGGGCACTACAAAAAGTTTCATCAATTTTTATTGAGTTGTAAACAAATTCAAATAGATATCTTATAGATCACATAGAAAAAGAAAAGAAAATGTCACTTATGAGTTGAAAGATTATAATGTTTGAATAGAAGGGTGGTGAAACAATGAAAGTGATTTGAAGTCTATCAACCTTCTTTTTATATGTCAAATCTAAAACTGACATGATAAAGAAAATGAGGTTAAACATAACAATACATTAGGGGACATTTGAAGGCTCTAGGAGACTGCAAGTTATCCTACGTTCCCAGACTGCGGGAACGCAGGAAAACTGTTGCCTGATGTGGCCGCAATTGTGCCACGTCATTTTCAAAAAAAAATAAAAATGCTTAAAATGATATTTGGGAAGATTTTCTTTTTTGAAAAAAAATTTCTGAATAGCGGTTGTTCATAGAACTTGAATAGCACTAGGAACACGCTTGAAACAGTCTTCTAGAAGCCTCAAATGTCCTCTAATGTCTATACCTTAAATCAGGTTGTTTATTCTATCTGTTTTGTTTTCTTTGTTTGTTTTGTTATAGCGAATTTCATTAAAATGGCCATAGGTGAAATCTATATCATTCCTAGATGTTTGAAATCTACAGCAGTCCTAGATGTCTGAAATCTATTGCAATCCTAGATGTTTCAGACCACACAGTCTGAAAAATGGCATATGGAATTTCACCATTTTAATGGAACTTGCTATAATAGTTTGGTTTTGCTTGTTTGGTTTGGTTTTGTTTGATATATTGAGATTTAAGAAACCGTAAGGCGTCTAGTGGCGTTTTTGGTACCGTTTGGAAAGCTCTTGGTGAAGAAGGGTGCGTGGACTTTGTTTCTTGGCATTTGGACTTAGGATGTGAAAGTTTTTGAATTTCAAAACTTTATGAATCAAAAAATTGAATTAAATTAGATTTAATTTGGAAAAAATGTAACTTTCACATCGCATGTCCAAATGCCAAAAAAAACAAAGCCCTTGCACTCTTCCATATATAGAGATTTCTATTTATGCCAACTTTGTGGCATTTGGACCTACAGTGTGAAAGTTACAGATTTGTTTTAACTAGAAAGTTGAATTAAATTATCTTTTATTTTGGAAAAACCATAACTTTTACATTGCATATCCAAATGCCACAAATCAAAGCCCTTGCACTCCTTTGTGCATAGAGCTTTCTATTTGTACTAAGAACACAATCTCTCACACTATGGTGTAAAAGTTATTGAATTTCAAAGTTTCAATGAATTCAAAATTCAAAATTATTTTTACTTTTATTTTCCTAGTTGTAGCCATGGCATAGGGCACACTAGTGTATAACTACTTTGGAATATCAATTTTTGAATTTTCAAAATTTGCTCGACAAATGTTTAATGAATTTTCAAAGTTATTTTTCTCCAAGATTTAGCTCATAAAACTAAAACAAGTATTTTGGTAAGATTTTATTTCACTTCAACATTAGTTCAACACCCAAATGTGATGCTTTGGGCATTTAGCAGTTAAAAAGTTTTTTTTGTAATTCCATATGCTCTTCTTTATAGTATGAAACTCACTCATGTTGTTATGCACAACGTGTAGTTTATTGAGTTTTAGTTTATTGACTTTGTATCCCATGGGAGGAGATTTTGCATAAAGAGGAGCTATCTTGGGGAAGTTTGAGTAGCTCCCTTACTTGAAAAGTGAGGCAGTGTTGTTGATTGTTCTTCAAGAAGTTGAGTATCTACTTTCTACAAACCCCATCGTTTTTGATTTGACGGAAGAGCAAACAAGCGACATGGTTTCTCACTCGTTCAGTAAGGCATTGAAGCTGGGGTTTGCGAAAAATGTCGCAAACCACCAAACTTGGGGCCCTACTAACATAATAAGAAAGATTAGATCAAGTCATCCCCAGCCCTGATGAGGGAGCGACAAAGGCCCAAATTTACGGTATGAAAAACAATAGGGTTTGTAGTAGTGAAGGAAAAGAAGAATGTTGTAGAACACTGGAATACTACCTTCTTGTGGACTGCAAATACTGTGCAAGACATTTCATACGCGACATCAAAGGCATTCACATTGCTCTACAAATCAATAAGTGCTTGATTATCCTCGAGGGAGATCGTCACAGACATCACACCCTAGAAGACATGGTTGCAAGGGACTACTGCTCTAGCAAATAAATTGGTTGATTGTTGACTTCGCATTCAAGGTTTTCCAAATATTATCTTTGCTTTGGCAAATTTGCTATGATCATTGTGGTTTACTTTTTGAAAACATGACTCACTTGTGTGGTCTGATACTAAACACTCAGGTATGGCTAGATGTAATTAATACCATTCATTGTAGTTACTTCCAGTATTGTGATGAACGTAATTTGGTCACTCAAAAGGAGAGCGTCATTTTTGTGTCTCAATGGCAGGAGCGCTTTGAAAGGACTCTCTATTGTATTATCCTTTCTTTGCATGCAAGCTTTCATTCTTATTCTTGACGAGGTCTTCTCACTGTTGAAAACACCATTCACACAGTGTTTTCCCGTAGCTTATTCTTGGCCATAATTTAGTGCCACATGGACTGCACAGCTCCATAGCTAGGTTTCATTCAACGGTTCATCCCTTTCAATATGGGAACATTTGTTATTACTTAGTTTAGATTGTTGTTACTCTTTTATAAGTCAGGGCCTTCTCCCTTGCAATATACAGTCAACACTTATAGTGATGATCCGGCGTTTGTGCTTATTAGTTTAGCTAGATTCTGTGTGTATGGAGTTCAACATGGTATTTGATCGACAAGGTTGCTCCGTTGTTCAGAAGACCATTCAATGCAGTTATGCTCCTGAGATCTGAAATAGGGAAGCCGCTTAGTTCCTACTGGGAAAGTCTAGTGAGAGAGAAAAACAAAAGCAAGAGTAATGGAAGAAGGCTCGAACACAACATTTCAAGAAACAGACAAGCTAAAAGGGCTAGACGAACAAATTTGTATGGGGATTGAGTGAGAGCAATATAGGAACAATGGTGGGTTACTGAATCAGAGCAAAAACCCAACAGTTCCATCAGTTTCAATAGTAAGGATGGAACACACTTGACTGAAATTCAACTTCAAAAGAAGATGACCTCCATGTACATAACATTATTACGCAATGCTGGAGGGTCCCCTATTGCTCCCTCAAATGTAGGGATTGCTCCAGCATTACAATTGGAATGCTGTCAGACAACAATTTAGAACAGGAAACTTTAAAGTTCAGATTTCAATGGAAGTCAGAGCAAGAAGGTATCTTTGTAAAGTTATACCTTCCAGGCCAAGGAACCCCTGAAGCCAGTATGTTATGTATAAATTGATCATATTTGCTACCTTGAACCTCGGCTTGAAGAGGGGCAAAGCAACATACTTTGCCCTCTTCTCCAAGACAAAATATGAAACGTAACAACGCTATGTGCAACTTTCTTTGTTTGCAAAGCAAACAAAATGGGCATGTGTTGGACAATCAGCGCCCTAATGCATGCCATAAGAAACATAGCCCCTGGATTTCCTTTCCTGGTGTCCCGCCTCGCAAAGCTTCAATGTTTTGGTTTCCCGTACCTTAATTACGGTACTTTTCTACCATAATACAAATAATGGCTATATATTGGACTGCGTAGCTCAAATGGCAGAGCATTCCCATGGGAAGGGAAATATCTCCGGTTCAAGTCCAGTTGTAGGCTTTGTGAAGAGAAAAATGATTAAATATGGCTAAAACCAAACAAATCAAAAATTTTACTTTGAATTTTAGACCTCAACATCCTACTACTCATGGTATTCTACGATTAATATTGGAAATGAATGGAATTTATTTTCTCTCAAGACTTTGCCTCAAGTGAAAGCGTCAAGCAACGAAGCGGCTTCTCAATTTCCCCTTGTGCTAAAAGAAAAAAAAAAAAAAGAATTCATCATGGCTTGCACTTCACTAGGACAATTTGCAATTATTCCATTGACTTTTATTTATATAGGAAATTCCTATCTTTCATTTATGTGCAGAACTTGCGCCCCTACTCGATGGTGTAAACACTTTGTCGGGACTTTAGACGATAATCCAATTCCCGTTTACTTTGATGCCGTGGAGTCAAGAAAGTGTTTTGTACAAGAGAGGTTTACGAATCTCGAGAATGGCCGTTCTTTTGGAAGGGAGACAAATATGAGATAGATTTCTCTCCTTATCAGATGATCAAATTAGTAAACCCAATCCTTCATGGTTGGGACAACTACTTTGGATTTGGCAACTTTCTTCATACCTTCAGTTTGTTGGATTATTGGATCTGGTATAGAAGCTGGGGATATTGACATCGTAAATCCTCTAAAACTCCTCAATTTATACTGGTTTCCCAACTCTACTAGGAGGTGCCCTCTTCCCGTGGCAGACTTTGGGCAAATATAGCAACGTCAAGAAACAAAGACTTCTTCAAACTTTCTTTCCCCAATGAAAGGAACTCAAAAGGAAAAGAAAGAAACTCCAGAGAGGCAATCACAACCTTATTGGACACGTCGGTACAAGCTATAAAATTTGTGCCAAGTCGTAAAAGAATTAGACGTGCGTGCAAACCGTATGATAGAGAAACTATCATGTACGGTTATGAGAGAGGTGCAATAGAGGTGCAAAATAAATCCAAAATTGGCCCCACCCGAGCAAAGGCACCTCCTCTAATCTTATTGGAATAGTATTGGCCAATTCTGGGTTGGACATCGCTCTTCATGATACTTATTATGTGGTTGCACATTTCCATTACATTCTTTCTATGGGAGCTATTTTTACTTCATCTGTAGGATTCTACTATTGGACAGTAAAAATAACTGGTCTTCAACATCCAAAGACTTTCGGTCAAATTCATTTTTGGATCACATTCTTTGGCATGAACTTGAATTTTTGGATCACATTTCCTTCCCATGCATTTTTTAGGTCTTGCAAATATGTTGCGTTGCATTCCAGATTATCCACATGCTTACGCTGGATGAAATGCCTTTAGTATTTTTAGGTCATATGTTTTCGTAGTAGGAATTTTGTATTTCTTTATAGTGGTTTTTTCCACTCTAATTAATGAAAACAAGTGTCAGTTGCAAATGATTTCATTGATTTGATTGCAAGATACACAAATTGCAAGAACTTGACAATGATCATTCGAGTCTGGGAACCAATTGCAAAGAGCACAAGGAAATTGCAAGAAACACTTGTACTATTTCTTGTCACATGTTGTATGTCAATATTTTGTTTCTTGTTTTTTGGCCATAAGTTTTGTTTTAGACTTCTAAAGGATTCCAAATTCATATCAAAGGTAGATAAGACCATTATAAACATTAAATCTATTTGAATACTTAGCAAAAAATTATTATTACTTTTGTAAATATCCCCAATTGGATGTTAGAATGTCACCCCCAATGACCATTTTAGAGTTTTTTGGTACTATTTTGAATCAAAAAATGAAAATTTGAATATGAGGTCATCTATAAGGATTATATATAGATCAAATGGTTTTCTAAAAATAATATTTATCAATCTTGTACATGTATTCAAAGTATGCTATTTTTGTATCATTATATGGATTGTGAATTTTTTTATCAAGATGTAATTAAAAGTATTTTCCAAATAATTAAATAATATTAAATAAATATAAAAATTTCAAAAAATAATTTTAAATTTTAAAATAAAAAATCAATCAAATTTTAATATTCAATCTGTTGTGGCCAAGAGATGGCCACATCGAATGCACATCAAATTTTAGTATTATTTATTATAAATACTTTTTAAATATTTTCATTTTTATTAAACTTAGAATAGTAATGCGTGGCCTCCATCAAGCCAAAAATTTCCCCTTATGTTAATGTAAAAGGTGTTTTTTAATAATGTAATATAGGTCATTGCAAAAAAATCCAAATGAATTAATTTTGTTGCATTTTCAAAGTACTCATGCTTAGTTTTCTAAAGTACTGTAAAATTAGGAAAAGAAAATTTAGTATGGCCAATGTTTCACCTTTAAAGAAGATTGTACCCTAGGAAGATAAAACAAAGAAATAAATCCCTAAACAGGAGAAATTAAAAAGTGAGAAATTTCAAGAAAATTGATATTTTGACATTTTAAAATCGGAAATTTGTGACAACTTTGTAGAGATGTTCATTTACCAAAAGAAACACCAAACTAATATTTTACACGTTTCAAAATACAAGTAGAAAAAAACTCACTTTGTGAATTTCCATACAACATACAATTAACTATTTTTAGAATTCTTTTGAATAATACTTGCAAGTCTACATCAAAATATTTTTGAAAATACAGAAAATTAGCCAAGTTGTATAATAGTGATGAGTACCTTGCATATGAATCTTTAGTCATTTGAAGCAAAAGCACAAAAGTTATGGTAAAAAAACAATTAGCATGCAAAATGACAAAAAATAGTACTTGTGTTTCTTGCAATCACATGTATAGAGTTTAGCAACAATGATCTAAAATTTGAATTAGCAAAATTGAGGTATTCATCATCTTGCCTTAAAGATAGACTATCACTGCATCTTGAAGTTTTTCAAAAGCTTCTAAGAGGCATTTAGAAACCCTTGGATTCACTAGGTTTTTTTGAAAAGTTGCATATCTAGTTTAGAAGAGTCTTTTGAAGGTTTCAAGTAGACATACAAAACTAGGAAGATATATCCTTAATATTGATAGAAGGTTTGCCTTCTACAAAGTCCAATAAAGTTAGAAGAAATTATCCAAGATGATGGAGGGTTTATATCCATGACAATCGGTCAAATTCTTGCATCTTATATAAGGTAGTATACTCTTAAAGCAACCATTTAAGAGTTGATTGCCTTTTGGAAGAAGCGAAGCTCCTTGAAACTATTTTCAGTAAATTTATGTAGGAAAAAAAACGGAATTGGCATCTAACCTAATATGTTGCATATTTTTGGACCTTCTTGGAATTAGTTATGAATTTTTGAAGTTGAAACGCAAGAGTCACTAAAAGCGACCACCTTCTGCAATATACACTATTAGTACATTGAAGAAAGCAAAATGTACCTATGTGTCATGATTGCTTTTAGAACATAGTCACTTTTAGAGCATACTACCTACATCTATTGGACTAGCAAGATCCAATCTACAATATCACTATCATGTATTGAAGTCAAGTATAGGGTTTTGATAAATGCCGCAAAAGACATACTCTAGTTTTCTATACTATTGAAAGAACTTGGAAAAGACTTGTCAAAAGCAACTCCATTCATAATAGTTAACCAATCAAACATCAGACTTGTCAAAAATCGTGTATGGTAGTGGCTTGGTGAAAAAATAAATTGTACACGAGCATGTGATATTTGGCATGTCATTTATACCATTTTCCCTAACCTATGATGGAGATCTCAACCATCAATCCATAATGACTTCCAAGATCTCCAAAATGCTATGCAATTGGCCAAATTTTGCTTTGGTAAGCATGAATTGCCAAAGTCACTATAAATTTTGTCTTCTAGCTTTTGAGGCAATTTGTTTTCATTGTCCAATGTCTAAACTTGAGTTTCCTTGTACCAAATTTAAAGTACTTTTGGATGTGCTTCCAACAATAAAGTGTCAAGTTCTAATTATAAATTCGTAAAAAGTTAGAAGTTTATTTGAAGGAGTAGTATACGTACTAATCCTATTGAGAATGCCTTTAGGCATTATGAAAGGAAAATGGTATAAATGACATGCCAAATGTCACATGCCATTTACCTAACATTGGAGGAGTTTCGGGCCTTCTAAGAGACTGCAAATTCCCAGACTATGGGAATTCTGCAAGAATGCTGGGACGTTGCCAAATGGCCAGGCTAACGTGGCCAAGCGACTGCCACATCATTTTTGAAAAAAAAAAAAAAAAAGGTAAAAATGATATTTTGGTAAGAAAAATTTATTTTTTTATTTTTGAAAAAAAAAAATCTGACACGCTTGTACCATCATTCCTTGAATCTGGGCAGACTAGAGAAAGGGCCTGAAACAATCCTCCAAGGCCTCTGAAACCCCTCTAATGTTTTTCTTTTATAGGTATGATTTGCAGTGCCTGCTAATTTTTTTGTCTTGCTTCTTGCTTCCCAGGACTATTCAATTGTCCCATATAGAACTTCAAATTTTCAAGTGTTGATTTTAAGTAATTTTGATGCATTTTTATGATAATGTTTTTAAATTCTAATTTTACTTCAATAAAAAGTGAGTAATGTTTAGTTGGACAATCTTGCCTTGAGCATTAATGATTCAAGGATTGCTCAAGGGACATTTCCACATACTCACAAGTAAGTAAGTTTGGGACGATGTCAACTTAATTTAATAGTCTAGTTTTGTAGCCACCTTAGAAGGGAGGTCAATTTGAAAGTAAGAAAATTTGAGCAAGTCAAAAGCAAAATTATTTTAGCAAGTCTACTAAAGTGTCTTCTAGGAGTCTCAAAAAATGCCTTTTCAAACAATATTCTATTGCAAGAAAAAGTATTATGTCACATGGTCATGTCATAACATTGTTTATCAATAAGGGAAGGGGCCCTTTTGCATCTTTGAAAAGGAGTTCCCTAGTGAACCAAATTGTCTCATGTGTATGGTCCCTCTGCCAACCCTAATCCTAGAATTTAACTTAGAGTTTCTCCCAAGCATATAAGAAGGCATGATATCTGTCGAGCACAAGGGAGGACCATTGTTTGGTTATACAATGTTATGGTTCCAAGGCCTTTCTAGACAAAATAGAGTCTAAAAAGACTTCAACTAAGTAGCTTCACTCTTGAGTAACTGTAAGTGGAAAGAACTAAAAATGTTCGTTGCCTAGATCCAGGGGGGATTCTAGCAAATTTTTGCTAAAAAGCCATGCAACTTTTTGTGGGAAATATCTGGCGAGATCTTCTTCTTTTTTTTAGTGGATGAAATCACATAGTGCTACCAAATCTTGGAATTGAATCCCTCTATTTTAGACGAATATACACTCTTTCAGATGAATAAATAAAGTTGCATCCCTATATTGTAGTTTTTATCCATATCTGTAGATGTCAATAGCTTCCTCCGCCACTGAAGATGCCATCTCTTTCTGCACTGCTTGAAATGAAATGAAGAAAAACCCTGGTCAGGTCCCCCATCAATGTGAACTTCCGCAGTTGCCAAACCAGTTGACCCAGGCAGCGATCCATCCTAGCCCTCGAATACAATTTGCATCCGTCCCCATCCAGCGAACATTTTCAGAGAACTCATCCCCAGTAGGGCCTTGGGCATCATTGCAGCCTGAGTGTAGCCCACAACTGAACCTTGTTTCCGCCACAACTGAACCTTGTTTCTCCAGTTGGAGGCTGTCATCAAGCTCAGAACAACCAATGCCACAGTCAGCCGCTAAAGTTCAGTTCTGTCTCTCTCATTTGCCATTTGCCCACCATCCAAAAGGAAGGGGAAATAAGGGGAAAAGCAACCCACCATCTGGGTAGGCAACCCAATTGCATTTGCACGTCTTAAATGAGGGGGCCCAAACTTTCACCTAGAAAGCCCAAATCCATCAAGGGAAGGGAGGGAGGGAGGGAGGGGAGGGAGTCCAAAGGAAAGGAATGATGCCGTGCATGAACCCAACCCAAACATGTTACATATGGATTCACTTAGAGTCGGACCCAGGGGAAACTTGGATAGGGGATGTGGATTCAGGACGTTCGGAAAGACTAAAAGACAAACAAATTATTGAAGTAGGGGAAATGAAGGCCTACAAAAGGAGGAGCCCCAACATTCTAGGAAATCAAGGCCATGAAGAGCAAATTCCATGCTGGATCTTTTTTTAATTAACACTCAAAGGTTCCAAGGCCCTTTTTCATCAAAAAAACACACATTCAAAGACACCTCGCCTTTCCAGAAACTGGAACTTGTGTTGATCATGCTCAAGTGACGTGGTTTAAGACCACTAAATTCTATGTGTTGTACCTTGACAAAGCAGGCACATTCCTCAAGCGTTTTGATAATACGTAGTTGCATACGGATTTCTTTGGCAAGATATCCCAGCTTCAGATGGCTTAGACTTTGAGTCATCCTAAGTTGGATTTTTTTAACTCAGTGCGGTTGGGTGGTTTCGGAGGCCTTTGCCTTTGCATTGGATTCAGGGCTCTGTCTTGGGCCTCTTCTTCTTCATGCCTTTTAGCTCCTTCTTTGCTTCTCTTGCCTTTGTTCTTTAAGAAAAAAAAAGAGTAGAATTTTTTTTGATGTTGACAGAAATTGTGATGAAAAAGTTTTAGAAATTGAAAATATTGCAGCCAAAGGTGCTCCCTCTGATTCTGAGTATTGTTTCCCTTTATCAATAGAAACTATTCATGTATTTCACAAAAAAAAAAAAACAAAAAAAAAACGGCCATTTCTATTGCAAAGAGCAAAAAACTTTATCAATTATTCTTTTGGCATATCTAATTGTAGGATCTTGCACTGGACATGTACAAGAATGTGAAAAAGAAATTTTGGAAACTTTCACCATGTAAATTGCAAAATATTTGCGTTTAAAGTGAAGAGAGTGGGGTTTTGAGCATGTTCCTAGAGTAGAGTACTTGACTTTGAATCTTCATAATTTAAAATTTTTGTACAAAATGTTTTGATTGAAATTTTATTTTTTTGTGTTGAAGGTTTGAGTTGAAAGTCTAAGGGAAAGAAATAAAAATAAACTACAGGATTTTTGTTCTTTAAATAAATTATGAAGTATAAATCTACACGAGATTGAAGGAGAAACTAAACTATTAATAGATATAAGATAGAATTGAAACATACAAATGCAGACGGTGACATTGTTCTAGCAAGCATAATTAGCCTTGAAAATTTTACTTTTTAAAATTTTTAAAATTTAGTCCAAAGACAAATCTAATATGTTATTTTCTCAAGAAGATGCTATGATTGCCTACAAAATAGGAAGCTCTATAACTTGCACATCATTAGTCCAAATGGAATGCATCCTGGCTTTCCATGTAGACAAAAATATAATCTAAAATAATTTTTTGTAAATTCTATTTCAAAATTTTGTGGATTTTTGTAGTGCCCAATCTCCTCCATTTGAGCTTATTGTGGCATAACTTTTGCTCTTCAAGGGCGCCAATTGAAATTTAAAAAAATTATATTTCCATAAAAAAAATTTATTTTCTATCTTCAAAAAAAACTTTCAAAAAATTCATGTTAAAAAATTTGGAGTTACACAAGCCTATCCAAAATCCATTTTGTCCCTTGTCAACACAATGGGACTTAAGGGGGTTACTATAAGGTAATTAGACCTCAAAACAACAAATAAGAAATTAAGCATGGTTGCCATTATTATATTAAAAAAAATTCTGGGATCTTGTTGGTAGTTTAAAAGGGATTCTAGATTTTTTTTAGTATACATTTTTTGAACATTGTATGAACAAACTATAAATTTGTAAAGTATTGAAAATAGGTGTTTTAAATACCAATCTTAGACTCTCATAAATACCTTAGTGGAAGTACATTTTAGGCAAAAAACTCACTACCAATACAAATATAATTGTTCAAGGTTCAAATAAAGTAACTACACCTAAAACCAACCCTACAACTGTTGTAATATTGTAGTTACACTATTTTAAATTACCGCATTCTACCAATTTCCACAAAATCAAAAGTTTGTGGTGATGCCAATTCCTTGTTCACTAATAGGACAAATCAATGTAAAATAGACTAGCCTATGACAGGCAAAAGATCCATCACAATCACCTAGGAAATGATCCATTAAATCTTACATCAACCCATGACATTTTTTCCAATAAATGAGATTTGAGCTACATTAGGTTGAGTTAGTGGCCACAATCAATGTTTTGGATGATAGTAAAGGAATGATTAGTGACAGCAATAGGAACTTCTACCTTCCGAGTGTAAATTCATCATAAGACATGCTTTTTTTAGGCCTTCATGTTGTGGTCATGTTGGGAAGTGTTGTGATTGCTTTAGGTGAATAAGATGACCATTATGGATGCACTCTTTGCTGGTTTTGAAATAATCTAAAGACACTTTGGGACCAATTAGACAACACGCTCCTAAAATTCATAACAAATTCAAAAGAATAAAATTTCAATGGCTCTCTTCATTCCTTACATTTATCTTTATATGGGAAAAAAATTAAAAAATTTCAACAATGCCAACAGAGCAAATCAGTAATTCTGCTTGTCATAGGTTGGTTTACCTTAGCCCCCTTAATAGTTTTTTTTGGAAGTCGATACAAGCTAGAGGAGAACTACTCACATTCCTCTACAATGGAGTGTGTGCCATAGAGTGGTTCTCTTGGAGGCTGCAAACCGAAGCTGGAAATGTCAGAAGCCTTGTTCCATGCATGATTGTATCATAATCTCCGTCCACTGCATTATATACCTTACCTTCTGCTCGACAGTTTATGTACCTTGCTGAGGTTTTTGCTCACTCAGGAGCAAGAAGTTCACAATGTTCAAAAAACTTGGAAACTACATTGCAAGCTTTGTCCTCATAGTGCGCGTGCCACCATTTTATCAAAATTCACACTAGGGTTTTTCACACCTTCTTCACCAAGCAGATTTCTCAAAACAATGAGAAGTTGGTGAGAGAAAACAAGAGCCAATGGGGAGCAGTTCCGAGTGCAAAAGGTGCGATCCCCCTTTCTGGTGTGTCAAGCATGGAGAATCAAAAACTACAGAATTGGTTTACTTGCAAGACATGATGTAGGATTTTGGGACCCAATCAGACGTGACCCGGAAAGACGGGCTAACGTTACCACTGCAAGCTATGTGCAAAGCTCGTGCCATTGCGCTGGATCAGAAAAATTTGGGATGAAAGTACGGAGTGCCGATCAAAAGTTTTGCTCACAAACTTCTTCATGCACAATATTCACCTCCACAGGAGAATAATGGACACCGCAAAGGCTTCACAAAAAATATATATTCTATGTTCAGGAAGCCAATCCTAAACCGCCACGTCCCAATTCTTCAGAGAATGGATGGGCAATGAAGAAGCTATGACTACCTCTACTATTCTACATGAATACAGGACAAAATATTACTGTATTGTACCAATTTTTACAAGAAATAAAATTTTGTGGTGACACGGATCTTCCAGGTGAATGAAGCTAATCCCCGCCACCACCACTGTTAGGACAATCACTGTGATAGAAGAAGACCAGATTCAGAGCAATTAGAGGCAAAGCGGGAAACACCATAGCAAGTGTTCACAAAGCCGAATATGCTCCCATATATTGATCGGCAAAGCTGTGATTTGAGACTCCACACAGCAAAATGCACATGAAATCCATGTAAGTTAGATTGCGGCTCCCTTGAAATCTGGAATAGCTTTGTTGAAGGTCAGAAGGTGGGCTTGAATGTCTAAACATAGCACAGAAGCAAAGTTCACAATATTTTTTCAAAATAATTATCGTATATCAAACAATCGGAGTTTTTCACTGTTGCGTTTGTGGCTGACTCATCAAAGCTCAGATGTTCCAAAAACCTGCAGACAAACGAACTGAAGCTGCCAAATTTGGAATTGCATTCCGTCTTTCCAAACCTTCCTTAACTTTCAAAACAAAACATGATGAATAAAACAAAACATAATAACTACGAGGGATCCTTGTCCGTCTCAGTCAGAATGTAAGCTTAAACGCTTAAACGCTTTCTTTTCTTCTTCTTTTTTGAAACAAATGGGATCCAAAAAGCTTAATATTTCAACACCACCAACTGAGTGACTTAATGACTCACTGCTCACTTTCTAGGCAACGTTCAATGTTTGCATACCCTTTTCGAATGAGATTAACTTACTTCTGGGGGGGTGTAACAAATGGATTCTTTACTTCTACCAGAAGAAATTGCAGAAAAATTTAGTTACAACGGTCAAAACTCAACTGCAGGCTGAGCAATTGGTGTCTTGCTTTTCTCAGTCTCTTCTTACTTAAGTGCTCTAAGCTTACTCATGTGAGAAAATAGGGAAAATATACAGCGCTAAAAAAAGAAGTCAAAGTTCCACCGTAAAATAATCCATGGATTTCAAGTACAGTTGCCTGTTGTCTCAGAAAAATAAAACAAGCAGAGCAGGTTCTCCCCAGTTTGCCATTTACTAAAAATAAAAGGAAACTTGCAGCAAACTGTGTGAATTATTCCACTGGGCAGCACAGATGTGAAAACATCACTGGCTGGCTATCAAAAATTGGCGCAAGCAGGAATGGAAACCGAGTACCCAGCACAATTATAAACATAGAAAATAGAGGTTCCATTTTGGTCACAACCGGAAATTGAAACTCATGCGTGGGCTTCGTTGCCAGCCAGTCCAATGGAATCAGCATAAAATAGAATATATTATACATGTAAAAAAAATGGAATATCTGCAGTTTCCTAAAAAATAAAAATTAAACCCATTCCTAATTTGTCCACGAAGTCATTTGTTCTCTTGTGTCAATTTACAAAATAAAATAAAAACGGTGTTTTTTATGCTTACCTGAGTGAGAGATCATTGACAGGCTTGAGCTGATTTAGAGCAAAAACTTGTGGCATTAGAAATTACAGAAGCTACAGAAGCTCTCAAAATGTTTTGTATATTTACAAAAATTGTCATAGTTAATTATACTAGTGTGTTACTTGTACTTCAATATGTCCAAAATTTGTTGAAAAATATCTCATTTCTCAAGTAGTTATAGCAATTTTTTGAAGTGTAAGAATACTTAAAAGCCTATTTACATAAAAAAAATTATGGGTTGGAGTCCAAAGGAATGGAGTGTTTTGATTGGAAAATAGCTATAGTTCCATCATTTTGTTAAAGGATGAAAATCCTTGATGGAATCCTACATGGCCGAAGTGAATAGTGACTTCTTGGACCTAAGGGAAGTATTTTTTGGAAAGATCTCAAAGGTATCCCACCCCAAAGGCCAGGAGGAAATTCAACAAAACTTTTTTTTGGCCAATCATAAATTTGTTTACCGATTGTTTGTAAGATTGTTTATTGCTTGTTTCTAGGTTATTTCTAGCTTGATTTTTTCATTAGATAACTCTGAATTTAAAAAATTCAACTCCAGGAGCACAACGGGCTATGACTCAACCCTTTCTGTTTACAACAAATGTTTGGGCCACAACCTACTTATTCGTCCTTTGTTTCAAATATGGTAAGGTAACAAGTTCTGAAATTGCACATGTTTTGAAACTGCCCACATCTTCAAATGTACATTGTGTGTACATGTTGCTTTTTCATAGCCTTCAACAATGTACAAACAATGTCTATTTTAGGAGGTGGACAATTTTAGAGCCCTATGCCATTTCAATTTCAAAATTTTACAACTAATTCCACAAAGCTCCAAAAAGTATGAAACGATTTGGATTAGATGCCAATTCCGCTTGTCTTCCAAGGAAATTTTATTGAAAATTATTTCAAGAAAACTTGCCTCTCCAAAATTCAATTTCAGCTCTTAAGTGGGTGATTCTTAAACCTGTTACCTTACCCCACTTAGAGCCTGTTGCCATTGGAGTCTTAGACCTCCAGGTTCAAGAGGTCCAAGGGCTCTCTATTCCAGGTTACACTCTGCCTGGACCTTCGGTAGGACCTCCATCCTCCAACCCTTGCAAATCGGCTTTAGAGAGCTAGAGGGCCTGGACCTTGGCCTGAATGGGATATTTCAAGAAAGAAATAATCTATTTGTTACTTTTTCAAACCAATGTGTCACAATTGCAGGGAAGAGGACCTGCTTTTGCTCTAGTCATTGCTAGTTTGGAGCTGACAAACGACCCAATGGAGACCGGATATATCCTCGTGAATGTCCAAGCTCCTGGACGCTCACCTCCAATTTTTGGAGGTCCAAGACCCCAATGACACCAAGCTCTTATAATGGTCTCATCCCTTCAACAAGGTACTACTTGTCTTCATGGTTGGAGCCCCAAGTGTTTTTTTGGGTGTAAAACAGTCCCTTATGAGAGCCAGAGCCACTGTAAGCTCCGTCTTTTCGGGTTAATTCCGGGGGGGGGGCTGATTGTTTTCGTCGTTTCCTCACGCAGGCACAAGACTCCAAACCCAAATGAATAAGGAGTGAGCCCGTCGTGACCGACGCCAGACACGACGACAATTTAAAATAATAAAAAGGGAAGGCGCGACGGCATGTACCGGTACGACTGCCACCCGGGCCCGGGCCCCAGGCCCCAGTACCCCAGGCGCCCGAAGGCCCATACAGGAGGACAGTTGGTAGAGAGATGCGGGATGCAGCGCGTCTGCGCGTGGGGAATAGGGCAACAGGCGGGCCGATCACCTTTCACGAGGCAGCCCCGCTGCCGGGATTGCGAGCATTCCGAGGCCCCGCTATAAAAAGCATACGCAATCAAAGCGTGCTCCTGCCACAGCCCCATTTTAGCCTCCTGCAGTTTGAAAGCCAGCGCAGCTCCGCGTCCCCGGCGTCCGCAGTTCCGCACCCTCCACCCTCTCACAATTCAGTACCTTCCTAACTTAACTTCAGCACACCTCAGCCTGCCTGCCGAGCTTCAGTTCACTTCATCACTCCTGCACCAACCTTTCCCCCAAATTCTCTCCAAGTTATCAACCGCCTTTTCATTACCCAGGGGCTGCATTTTCACATCCTTCGATCAACACCGCCAGCAATTCTTCAGTTTTGACGACCCCAATAGTCTCGGAATTGGGTGGTGTCCGTTGTCAATTCGGTGGGTGCAAGGGTCGGGGGATTCGAGGGAGAGTGGGGGTGAGCTTGTGAGGAGGATGGGATGCTGGGTGTTGAGGGTGTGAAGAATCGGACAGGGAAGTGGAGGATTGCACAAGGATTGTGAAAGAGATTGTGGCAGAAGTGTTGCTAGTGGCCGATGCTGAAATTCGGAGGAGAGGGGCAGTGAGACGAGCGAGGGATCATGTTTCACAAGTTTAGCAAGCTGCGATCCGGGTCGCGCGCTCACGCTCAGGTATGTTTGGAATCGAGCGTGTGTGGAATGCAATCTCGTGTGTTGGGGTGGCTGGAGCTCTCGGCATTGTGTCAATCTTAGTGCGTGTTTGTTTGTTAGGCCAGGGAGGTGGTTATTTTGTGGTGGATTCTTTGTTTCTGAGGGTTGGGGGTTGAGGCAAGGAGATTTATGGTGCGTTGTGATGGGATTTCAGGCCGAGAGTGACAATGAGCGCACTCTGTGGTCTCCGTATTTGGGCACTAAGAAGCAGACGATCCGAGGGATTCTGAGAGGTGAAGATCCGGGGTACGCCTCCGAGAGTTTCTACCGCGTACCCGCGACGACGCCCGTGGCGGCGACGAAGAAGGCGCATCGGAGCAAGTATACCATTGACACGACGCTGATTCCCTCCGCGCATGAAGTGGTGTTGTCCGCGCGGAGCCCTGTCTCGTTCACCAGCAGGAAGAGCGTGGAAGTCATCAAGGAGCAGTCCCAGAGGAAATGCTGGACAGCGGAAGTGGAGAGAGCGTTTCACTCCAATGACGACAGTCGGCGCAAGAGCTGCGAGCCCGTCCTGAGCTCGCGCCCCCGCAACAGTGACAGCCGACGCGACCACTCGGGCCGGAGCTGGACGTGCGAGTCGTCGTCCACCGACGAAGACGAGCACCTCGATCGGTCCATGTCCGCGGCCTCGTACCAATCGGAGGCGGAGGACGCCGTCGACGAAGCGGCGGAGTATGCCGATGCTGAGGAGAAGTTTCTGCTAGCGAACACGGCGTTTTTTGAAACGCTCGCGCTGGAAAATGTGCGGCGCGACCAGTATCCGAAGCTGGCGCTGCACCGCCACGTTTACATGGATCACGCAAGCTTGGCGCTCTCGTCGCGGTTCCAAATGGAAGAGCACATGCGGATCGTGATGGCGGAAGGGCACATGTTCGGAACGAAATCCAGCTCCCTGGTGGAAAACGCGGCTCTGCCGCAAAGTAGGTTGTTGAAAATGCTGAACACGAATCGTTCGGTGTACACTACGGTCTTCACAACGGGACTCAAAGCTTCATATCGCTTGGTGGCGAATGCGTATCCGTTTCAAAAGAATAGCCCGCTTTTGCTGTGCCAAGATAATCACGACGCGGTGAATCAGCTCGTGGCTGCGGCGTTGAAAGTGGGAGGGAAGCCTGTGATGGCGCCTTTGGAGGAAACGGATCTGTCTATGTCGAAATCGTCCATCCGGCCATTGATGAAACGGCATCTCTTCCAACCCAGCGGCAGCTTGTTCGTATACCCCGCGCAGTCGAGCATCACGGGGATACGACACTCTATGCATTGGATCGGTAAGGCCCGAAACTCCGGCTGGCATGTGCTGCTAGATGCGTCGACGTTGCTGCCAACGGGGACTCTCGACTTGACGCAAAACCAACCAGACTTCGTCCTTGGATCCTTTCAAAACATCGTCGGGTATCCCTCGGGAATGGGTTTTTTGCTCATTCGAAGAGCGAGCTGCACCGTCTCGTCGCATTCGAATGCTATTACCTTAACACCGAAGCCGTCGCCTATTAATGCGAAGGATCTCCATATCGTTGCAGAAGACGAGAGCCTCTCGAAGCTGTCATTCGCCGGGCTTGATCTAGGGTTACAGCACTTGCAGGCGGTGGGTCTCGACGTGATCAACACGCGCGTGATGGCGCTCGCGACTTGGATGGTGCAAAAGCTCAAGGGACTGCGCCATATTGACCCCGATGACTGGAGCTTGGTGAATGTGTACAGTCCTTACGTGGCTGAGAATCGAGGGAACATCATTTCCTTTAACGTGCTTGATAGTACTGGTGAGGTTGTTATGCCGTCCTTGGTGCAGCGATTGGCGGCCAAGAACCAGATCACTCTCGCCGTGGGATCGTTTAGTAATCCTGGAGTTGCGAACTTGCTTGGCGGTCCCAAGGAGAGAGTGAAGAGCGTTGGGGTTTTCGAGCAGACGCCGAAGTTCAACTGCGTGCAATTGTCGCTTGGTCCGATGTCGAATTTTGAAGATGCTTACCGGGTGGTGCAGTTCATTTGCAAGTTCCGAAACCAGGACTATGTTTCCATGGAGACGCTTGGGTTCATGGAAGAAGTCCATTTCGAGGACGAAAGCGAGGGTTGAAGGGTTTATCTTCCCCACTACCGTCATCGTCTTCCTCAGCAATGTACCATGAGACTCTGTTGAGCGCCACGAGCGTTTGTCAACGCTCACCGAGACTGCCAGATTTCACCATCTGTGTTAAAGAACTGGTGATCGTTGGAGGATGCAATGCTGCAACAAATTTGCCAGTGTACAACATTTTTGCCGTCATATATCCTTTGCAGTGCAGGAGCAGACTGTCGGCATCCTCCGATACTTCATTGTTACAATATTTTCACCTCTCCAGAAATAGAGCTTCCGACTTCACGGATCTGCGAGACGACGCTGCACTTGAAAAGAGTGCTTACAAGCGTGTGCCAGAGGAAGAATCGTATTAGTCTGCGTTGGTAGAAGCAGATTTGTCACTTAAGATCGATCGGCACGCGATGCGGAAGAGCCTGCTGCTGCTGGAGCTTCTGGAGCGCACTGAAGTGTGGTCACTGCTATAGTGTACTCTGCTGGGGTTCAACTGGCCGTTGAGCAACGGCACCACTTTTTTTGGTCCCCTCCCTTATGTACAATTGTGATTCTTTGTATCAATATTCGACCACTCGTATCAATAGTGGTCCACACATACACCTTGACCTCTTTGAGCTGACTCCTTGAGGTCCAAAAGAACGTATTTGAATGCGTGCCTACTGTAGTGGGGTCCAAGGAATATATTTGGTTGTGTAAAATGTCTGTAGGATGTTGTTTTAGAGTAGTTCCTATTAGAGGTCTAAGTGTGACTTACGGCAAGGCATTGTAACATTGTTTTATCATTGTTCTATCTCGAGGCATTGTGTCACTGGGTTCTCAAGGCATTGTATTGTTGTCTGTTTGTGTTGACTTGAAATTGTTGTTGAAATTGTGATACTTGATTCCTCATGTGCTCCATATCTCTTCTTCTTATGTGTTATCGATAACTGGGCGAGAATTGTTGTTGTTGGACATAAATGGTTGGTATGTATGCAATGTGGACGATGAGATCTCAAGATTCCTTGGTTGATTAGAAGGTTTACAAGTAGCTGGATGCTGCCTACAATCCTTCTTTTGCTTGTCAAACTAAAAAGTAAGATTCTTGTTGTGCATGTTGGATCATGTTATCGTGTGAAGGGAGTTTTCCGACCAAGTGGAACCTATATTCAGTAAGCTTCATTTTGTTTGTTCACTTCAAAAAGGAAAAGAAATCATGATTGTCAAAATTAAGTCTTAAAAGCCAAGAGCGCAACTGAACACGACAGCGGCTTTCTATTTTCTGAAACAAAACCACCCTCTAATTAAGCACTATAGCTAATATGTCATAAATTTTACTCAATTACCCGTATGTGGATACCGCCATACCGGTATCCCAATACCAAAAGTTATACACAAATGAACGAGATAAAATCATTCGTTTTTATCTATAACCAAATCCTACTGTAATTGAAACCGTGATAATTGCTACTTTTTGGAGCCTATATCTTCCACGGATTATACTGATATGTGTAGTCCATTTCATGAATCCCAAGTCTGTGTGACGGTCCTACAACGCAGTTCATTCTGAGGGATGAAATTCGTGCAAGAAAGCCCAGATTACGAACGGAAGCAGTCCAACGGAACGGAGCAGACCACAAGCTGAACGGTTCTCAAACACTGTAGCCGTTGCGAAGGTAAGTTAGGCTTTATGGAGGTGGGCAGTTTATCTCCAAGAGGGGCCGGAGGCCTGACTGGCCACAAATGAAGACCGCGGTAATAATGTTCCTAATATATAAGGTGGAGGCACCTGTTTTTGTCATAGTAAAGGCGGCATTCAGTTGTGGGCCTTCAATTACAATTAACCCCTAAATGACGGACCCATGACCATTGATTTCAAACCTCATTGTCCATCACTCAATTTGCTACCTTTTTGCAGCTAGATATGTATAAAAAAAATTTATATTTATTTTTGAGAGATGAAAGTACATGTCTTCTTACTTCAGAAAAAATTTAGATTTTTTGGTGGAAAATTAATTTTTTTTTTAATTTTGAAGAAAAAGTGAAGAAAAATCAAACTAAATAGAAAAATATTTCAAAAAATCTGAAAATTTCACCATAAGTGTATATCACAATGACAAACATCATAGTGTAAACTCAATTTCCGTGTCATTCTATAATTAGAAAATAATAGACATTGAAAATACACCCAATGTTCAAATTGCAATAAAAAAATGCAATATTAGAAATTTTTTCAAAATTCAAATTGGAATAGAAACTAGAGTAGACGACCTTCATTTGGTTAGTTTGACTCAAACTCAAAAAATATCACTTTTGTGGAGAAATTTCAGATTTAAAGCAATGAGCAACAACTTCCCAAAATACTCTAAAATAGCATATTTTGTGATCCGTTTTCTTTAATAGCTTATCATTTCCGTGAAGACAAAAATTGGAAAGAGTACAAACTCAATTGGATACCCTTCATAACGCGATGTGAAAGGTCAACAAGGAAAAGGAGGACGAAAAAATGCTTTTGAACTCTATTTAGCGGAACAATATTGTCATCAAAACTCCATGGAATAGCGTCCGCGGCGCTCCAAGGTTAAAGATGGTTGCAAAAGAAAAATAAATTTCCAAGGTACCAACAAACAAATATACATTATCAAAGTGAGATTTCAATAAGCACCCTGAAACCGTTTTTTTTCATTCATTCACATAACTTGTATATATGCACAAACTCTATAAGGACACTTGCAACCCCAAAGTGTCTAATGGATGACTTCCAAGATTGATATAGAATGAAGAATGCACCTACTAGTCCAAAAACGAAAACATTTTTAAACGACTATTTTGATCATGGGTTAGCATCCTTTCAAGGTTAAAAAAACTCTGAAAGTACATATTTCCAAAATTGATGAGGACTAGGTGCCTCCAAATTAAACCCTTAAGAACCACAAATCTAATTCTAAACATGTTCCAAACAAATGAATGCGAACATGTTTTGGGTATTAAAAACATTGAATTTTTTATCCATTCACATATTTGTAAATTCTTGTACTAGTTTTCTTATATTTATATATTCAAGATTCTCAAAAATATTCTTTACAAACATATTATAGTTCAAGGGATACAAGGAGTATGTTTGACCTCAAGTTTGACATATCAAAACAACTTGAATAAATAAAGAAATAAAATACTTTAAAATACCATAACTAGTACTTAAATAGGATTTATTTTGGTAGAAATTACACATATTCAATTGCAATTTATTCTTGAAGGAATTTTCAATTTTCATTTTTAAGTATTGAACATTATTGTTTAGTACAAAAGTAGATTTAATCAAATGGATGTTATCTATGGACGAAATTTCACGACTTTTGTTTAAAAATCATCAGGAAATTATTCTTCTAAGTTGCATTTTATAACACTTCTTCACAATTTTGGAAATCTAGACTATTCTAAGTTCCAAAACTTTAAATTTTCGAAAATTACACACCAATTTTCAAAATACAAGAATATTTTATTTGCAAGTCTTTTGTTTATTTTGAAATCTAAACACCTAGAAATAGAAATTTTCCAATTTCCTAATGGAATAATTTTCTAATATTCTAATAAAATTTTAAAAATGACACTATTTGTATACGTTGACTTCCAAAAATTATTCCATTTCAACACAACAATGTTCAAATAGACTTAGGTGTACAATATCCCATGGGTCTAAGGGATTAATTTTGTACCGAGTCTTAAGATTACCTTTGTAGTCTCTACAATTTTTTAAAGGATAAATACTTAGGTATCCATGTTATAAACTAGCTATCTAAACAAGTTGGATTGGAGGTCCCTATTTGTGAGCCTACTGGTCTTTCATTAATGGTTCGCATGCAATTCTAAATAAAAATGGGGAAAGCAAAGGAAATGATTGGTTTTAGCAATAATGTTTGTTTTTTGATTCGTTCAATGACTATACTAGTCAATTTTAGAACCAATTCATGTCCATTTCATAGTCATTTATAGGGTCCATTCTTAATGCCCACTCTGTTTTACAGCCTCCTACCTTAGTTTTGTATGCTTCAATGAATGTATCTTTGGTAAATAACCGTCACAGACCTTATTAAGGTAAGGTAGGCGTATCCATTCCCATCCATGTACTTGCTCTTAACCACATCCAGTTCCCTTAAACTGTCCTTCAAAAGAACCATGAAATCACCCCCATGTTTATTTGGGTGCCAATACTAAGACAGCTTCACTAGAGTGCAGTTTAGGATGCCCCAAAGAGTTCTACATTGAAAATTCATAGAAATAAGATGCCTTACCCAAAAGTTCATTTAAAAAAATAAATTTAATTCATGATTATATTCAATTGCTAATATTGCAACAATATTTTTTTCAAGAAAAAAGTGCCTCCAACTATGCCAAATTGCTTCAATGGATAATTTTTGGGTGTTTTCACCTTAGCCCAAGTAGGATAAAATTAGAGCATACTATTATTTGATGTCAAGCCAATTGCTTTTTTTAACTTTGGCAAATGTTTGGACTATGACAAGTTTGAGCCTATCAAACTCCTTCTCTCCAAAATTGCGCCAAATGCATTTTTGGATCCTCGACTCTTTGATGATTCGAGGAACTTAGAATCATTTAAACCCTACTTTGATACTCGGTTATGTGGATTATATGGATCTCTTATAACAACAAGGTCTTTACTCAACACCCATGGCCTCTGGATTTTACACATAGGGTGCTTTGGAATGCACTGCTTGACTCAGCTGCCAAGTTGAAGGCTCAACTTGGGGTTTGTCTTTGTCCTCAAGATAGGGGGAAATTTTGGGCCAAATTTGATAGCATTTGGTCTAAATCTCCGATTCTTGCTACTAGAGAAGGCTCCACCATTTATTGGAACAAGAAGGTTCCCCTCTTACTTATTTAACTAGGTTGCTTTTTGATTCTTTTTCTTTTTCTTTTTTGCTCTTATCTCTGCAATGTCCATGCAATGTCCAACCTGTGTGTATTTTTTTTTTAATGCAATGGCTCATTCCATTTGTTAAAAAAAAGAAAAAATTGCGTGAAGCCTTGTGGCTGTTTACTGTAAAAAGACATAGTGTGGAGCAGACGTTGCAACAGCAAATTGATTGGATATCTGCTGCCCCACATCATTGGCTAAAGGCTCAGCAGAGGTTTGATAAGCTCAAGCTGGTGGTAAGCTTATCACAGACACTGTTTGCAGGGAAATTCCCGTTGAAGCTCCGCCAGGGAAGCTTCTTCACTACGGTAATTAATTGGAGTGAAGGACAAGAGCACAAATTTCTCTAAGATTACTAGCGGTTGGATCTTGCTATGCTACAGGTTCATCATTAGAATTTTATTAGAATTTTTATGTACTAGATAAAATGCAGAACAAAAATTTCAATAAATCTTCAAATAAAAATTACTAAAATCTTTGTATAATTTTGTTTATAAGTAAGCTTATATTGAAATGTACAATAGAAATTTACTCAATGATGAATGAAATAAATGCAATGGTGAATACTGTAAAAGATACACATTTATTGTAATGCATTCAAAAGTTAACTCAATTGTTACAAACATTGGCAACCCAAAAACTTGGTGAATTGAAAAGAAAAACTTGTAAATTTCAAAAACTTCATGAACAACTTAATTGTTGTGAAATCTAAAATCGCTTCAATTGAATAAAATTTCCAAATCATTGCAAACTACTACTCTATATCTGTAATATACTAATGTGTGAAAATATTATTTTTATGTATGCACGATTGAAAATGTTTTTACAAAATATTAAAATTAATTATTTCAAAGACTTATTGAAATCATTATCATGCATTCTATTCAAATACATCAAAATTTTACTAATATGTGATACAATGAATGCGTAGCATAGCAAACATGAGTCCCTATTATAAATGGTAGCCCTTGTGATATTACAAAGGGAGTTATGATTTTAGTAGTATGATGTGAAGTTGTCATAACATTCATCAGCCTTCAAAGAGGTTGCTTTTCCCTCCTTGGAGTCCTCATCCACGAAATTCATCCTCAAATAATTAATGTAAGCTTAAATATCAAGATAGTGGTGGTACATTGTGTTTTGTTTCATTTTTTTGTTAATTTTAGGACCACACATACAAATCAACAAATATTTGTAGAAAAAGATGTTGGCAAAAAATCCAATGAATAATGCATTACAACCATTTGTCATCAATCACATATTTTGTGTTTTCACGTGAAAAGACAACTCTATATATACACACATGGGGTGGTAGGAGGTAGAACAACCCATGTGGGATGAATAAATTTGAATTTGCAGTTTCTCAAGCACTCATAGTTAGGTCAAAAACAAAGAATTGTGTTAAAATAGAATTTTAGACCTCATTTTGGGCATAGTAAAATAACTTTTCCTCAAAAAACTTTGAACTTAAAAAAATTGTTGAATGAAGATAAGTTTCACCTCCAAAAATCCTTTTGGCATTTTGAATCTTCAGTCAAAAATTATGGACAAATTTGAGAGAGGGGTTGGAATAGACATTTTCTATAACATTTTAAAAATCCTCTCTCAAATTTGTCCATAATTTTTGACTGAAGATTCAAATTGCCAAACGGATTTTGGGGGTTGAAACTTATCTTCATTTGCCAACTTTTGAGTTCAAAGTTTTTTGAGATAAGTTATTACATTATGCCTAGAGGAGGTCTAAAATTCTATTTTTAACACAATTTTTTGCTTTTGGCTTAACTATAAGTGCTTGAGAAACTACAAATTCAAATTTATTTATCCCATATGGATTGTTCTACCTTCTACCATCCCATGTGTATATATAGAGTTGTCTGTTCAATTGAAATACAAAACATGAATAAAAATCACATCAAAGTGACGTAATTCATGCATTGACATAATTGATCTCTATAAATTGATTGCCATTTTGAATAAGTTTTCTATTTTATTTACAATTTTAATTCAAAGTACTTAATTTGCCATTAATCCAAATGTGCAGCTGCGACCTTGTAATTGACTCAGGCCTCTTGCTGTGTTTTGCCAAGTTCTGCCAAGTGTCCTTATAGTTATTGATTTGGTGTGGAATATACCACATCATTCCGTCTAAGGAAGGCAATCGCAGTGACTGCTACTGAATGTTATGGTTTAAAGTAACTACACCTAATATTGCATGCTTCCTAAAATTGCACAGTGGATATTCTTGTCTAAAATGTACTCCCACTATTCATATGACTATATGATCGCTTTAAGATACACCTATTCTCAGCATTTTGGGAATTCATAGTTTATTCACAGTGTCCAAAAAATGCATTCTAAGATAATCTAGAATTTCCTTTTGACTATCAATGGGACTCTACAAATTTTATTCAATATAATATTGAAAACTATGCTGAATAATGCTGAATTGCTTAATTGTGCAATTTATGGTTAGTTACCTTACTAGTTCATCAAGGGTTTTCTTTTGTACCAAATTTTACAGGAAGGTGATTTGGGAGGAAAATATTGGAGTATAATTATGTAAAATAATTAATCTCAAGTTCTGACTGGACATAAACCACTACCGGGATCTGTCCCGTTCAAAAGACAGGGGATTTTGTGCCACAATTAGGGTTCTACGTCCGTAATGCTCGATTACACAAGCAAAAACGCATAATTAGGCATTACGAATTTTTCATCCAAAAGTGCTTGTTATTTCAATATTCCCAAAAATGCTTGTTTATGTTGGGCAATGGCCTCTCGTCGTCGGGCATTGCTTTATACGAAATCATCAGGAAACACCCAATTTTTCCAAAGTACAGTAGAATGATGTGTCCGTGCCTGGTTGTCGACTTGCGAAGCTTAACTGAACTTAGCCGTCAATGTTCTTATGAAAGTGGGATTGAAGGACAGAGCACTAGCTGCGAGAATTTGAGTATCCTCCACATCTGGTAATGCTTCTTCCCAAAGCTATGAATGCAAACGAATTCAGAAAACCCTTCCATTACATTCAGTAGCAGTCACTGCGACTGCCTTCCCTAGACGGAATGATGTGGAATATACCACATCATTTCATCCTTCGGATGAAATGGTGTGGTATATTCCACACCAAATCAGTAACTACAAGGACACTTGGCAGAACTTGTCAGAACATAGCAAGAGGCTTGAGTCAATTACAAGGTCGCAACTGCACATTGGGGTTAACAACAAATTAAGTTCATTGAATTAAAGCCATAAATAAAATAGCAAACTTATTCAAAATGGCAATCAAATTATAGAGATCAATTATTTCAATGCTTGAATTACATCACTTTGATGGGATTGTCATTCATGTTTTGTGTTTTCAATTGAAAAGACAACTCTATATATACACATGGGGTGGTAGAAGGTAGAACAACCCATGTGGGATTTATGAATTTGAATTTGTAGTTTCTCAAGCACATAGTTAAGTCAAAAACAAAAACTTGTGTTAAAAGTAAAATTTTAGACCTCATTTATGCATAGTAGAATAACTTTTTTCAAAAAGCTTTGAACTCAAAAAAGTTGGTAAATGAAGATAAGTTTCACCTCCAAAAATCCGTTTGTCATTTTGAATCTCCAATCAAAAGTTATGAAAAATTTGAGAGAGGATTTTTTTAAATGTTAAAGAAAATGGCCATTCCAACCCCTCTCTCAAATTTGTCCATAACTTTTGATTGGAAATTCAAAGTGCCAAACGGATTTTTGGAGGTGAAACTTATCTTCATTTAACAACTTTTTTTAGTTCAAAGTTTTTTGAGAAAAGTTATTTTACTATGCCTAAATGAGGTCTAAAATTCTACTTTTAACACAATTCTTTGTTTTTGACCTAACTATGAGTGCTTGAGAAACTACAAATTCAAATTTATTTATCCCACATGGGTTGTTCTACCTTCTAACACCCCATGTGTATATATAAAGTTGTCTTCTCACTTTAAAACCCAAAATATGTGATTGATGACAAATGATTGTAATGCATTATTCATTGGATTCTTTGCCAACATCTTTTCTACAAATATTTGTTGATTTGTATGTGTGGTCCTAAAACTAACAAAGAAAATGAAACAGAATATAACGTACTATCACTATCTTGGTACCTAAGTTTACATTAATTATTTGAGGATGAATTTCGGGGATGAGAACTCCAGGGAAGGAAAGGCAGCCTCTTTGAAGGCTACTGAATGTTATGTCAGTTGTCTCCTTAAGACCAAGTCTTAAAAATTGAAGGGAGCGTGTGGATACAACAACTCAGATGTAGATAGAAAAAGCTGTCCAAAGAAAGAAAAAGATGCAAGAACAAACAAAGTGGACAACCTTATTGTAGTCGGTAGTAAGGTAGATTTCATTAAGGTGCATTCCCACTTGGCTGGAGCTAGGAACCTGGATGTCAGTGTAAAAGTGCAGGGAAAGTATTTGGAATCTAATTCACACTAACACAGGGTGTGGAGGTTGCTTCGGTTTGATTAAGTACACCAAATATTGCAATTAGGTTGCCCCACACTAATTTCTTATATCTTACACTTTTATTGCTGTAAAAAAGATTTTCATCACTAATTATTGCAAAAAATATATATTTAAAAGGCCATGCAACCACTACAAATAAATTAACAACCTTGAAGCTGTAAACCATGTGAAATTCAAACATGGTCAATATATAGTTTGGGGCAATCTAATTGCACAATTCAGTGTAATTTTTTGTATGTGGCACTTTCCCATCTTGGGGGGCATGTCTGACAACTCCTATGCTAATGGCAGCACCCACCCACCATGTACTTAAGAGCGTCCACATTAGTCCGAAATCTACGTTTTTCAAATATTTATAACTTCCACTTGACGATTACTAAGCATTTGGTGGGCCTCCAGTAATTCTTCATTTGTTGCCCATAAGACTGCTCTTAGCACTCAACTACATGTGCTGACACCTAGGTTCAGCATTTGTCAACTTCCACAGGTGGGAATGCACACCCTTCTACTAGTCTTTTACTACTCTAACAACGTCCTCCTAAATCTAAGTGGGAACATACCTTTAGATGTTATTTGGAGGCAATAAAGGGTTGTTTCAGGCCTGTTCTCCAATCTGTTTCCTATGCAGGGAAGGAACATCGGGCTGTTGTCAGAACCCTAATTACCAAAATTAAAAAGAAAACAAAAAATAAAATTTGCTTCTGAAATAAATAAAAAAAGCTAAAAAAAAAAGAAAAAGAAAAAGTGACGTGGATAGGTCTTGTTAGAATTCAAAAGAATACTTAGATTCTCTTTTTATACAATTTTAGAGGCGAGATGAATACAGTGTGAAAATTCAAAGTGCTGAAAGTAGGTATTTCTAAAACCAACCTTAGACTCTCATGAATAGTGGGATTGCAAGAATATGTAGGGGGTGGTTTTAGAAAGGGGTCACAATAAGAAGTGGTTACCTTATCTATAGATAAAATAAGAGCACCACAATATATAAGGATCAAAGAAGAAATCACCACCAAATAAATTGTTCTTGTGCTTTTCACAAAGTTTCCATTTCAGATAGTAAAACAATTTTGAAAAATAATCTTAATAATTATTGTCCAAAATATCATTGTCTTTGATTTATGTATAATGTAGTTTTCAAAGAATTCATCATCAAATGGTTGGTTGAGCACTTTGAGGTTAAAAATATAGAATTGATTGCTTAGACCATTTCTTCAATTGTATAATATCTTGACCTTGTGCTTTACAGTAGACTACAATTTTAATAATTGAAGGATATCCTCTACCAATATCAAAGAGAATTTGAAGGTGAAACTATTTCACTATTGAAGATGCAAACTATTTTACTATTGACATGCGTGCCTTTAATTGACTAAGCAAAGTTACTTTTATAAAATGAATCATTTTTATAAATTTTATTGGCAACTACAAAACAATTCTAACACATTTTAGTATGCACATTATTTAGACACCACGTGTATCATGATTTTTTTTTAAACATCTCTAGGTGTATCAAAAAATAACATAAGGCTCTCATAGAATCTCATGTTTTGATTGTTTACACCATATGCAAACAATATCTATTTTTCTTTGATACTCTTTATTTAAATGTTGGAATTGCATTTAGGGCCATGTTAATAAGAAAGGCATTTGTAGAAGATGAAATAGAACTCTAGTCCCTTTTTTAGATCTAATGTAAATGCAAAGTGTGTAAGTGCAAGATTTTGCGGAGCATGATATGGAACACAAGATGACCAAACTCTTAATCTACTCCAATTTCATAAAGAAATTGGAGTCTCTTTTTTCTCAATGCTCAGTCTATTTGTTCAAAAGTCAGCATTTAAGTCCACAAAACAAACGGAAAGTAGAAGAGAATGAAAGGATTGCATTTTCTCCATTTGAATGTGAAAGATTCTATTTAATGTTACGAAGTTCAAACTTTCAATAAAGATAGTAGATTCTATCACAAAACTTGATTAGTATTTTTTCTACTTATTAAGTTAGGGCATCCAAATGCACTAGGTGCCTAAAAGTGCCACTTGATGACATGCTCACTCTATGTACGGTGGGTGGGGTGTGGGGGGCAAAAATATTGTCATGTCCTTATGTTCCCACACAAATGCCCCCGTTTTCAAACACTATTTTTCACAATTTTTATGCAATTCTTGCATCATTGCATTCCTATGCATTTCCAATTATGCATACCAAATATGAACTTCAGAATTTTTTTTTGTGAAAAGCTAAATAATCTGCCAAGGCTTCTGCCTCTAGTTTTGTGTATCTTTTCCCCTTGCAATAGAAATTGTTCGTGTGTTTCAAGGGGAAAAAAAAATCTATTTTAGATAAATTTTAAAAATCTACTTTCAAAATTTTACATGATAATTCATTGAAAAACATTGTTAATGAAATTTTTAAATTGGATTGCGGAGATATGTAGGAAACATCCATATGCACAATTTTTTTCGACAAGCATCTCCAAAAAAGTTTCACAATTCCCTCTATGAAGAACTCAATGTTGGAGTGACAATGTCCTAATTTGAAAAATAGATATCTTTTTATTATAATTAGATTTTGGCAAGGCAATCATGCTCAAATGTACAAAATTAGATACAATATGAGGGCTAAATAGCAAAAGCTATTTAAAATATAAAGATATCTATTTAGCAAAGTTTGGTCATACAACACCTCGTATTGAATTCTTCATGGGGAAAATAGTGAAACTTTTTTGGAGATGCTTGTCAAAAGAAAGATGTGCATATGGATATTCCCTATATATGTATATATCTTCACAATTGATTTAAAAAAACTCATCATTAATTATTTTCAATAAAATAGTATATAAAACCATGAAAATGGACTTTAAAAATTCACCAAAAAATGGTGAATTATTTATTTTTATTTTTATTTTTTTGAAGTTGAAATTTGATATACATGATTGGGACTACATAGAATACAATGATGCAAGAATTGCATAAAAATTATGAAAAATAGTGTTTGAAAATGGAGACATTTGTGTGAGAACAAAAAGACACAATAGTACTTTTATATATCCCAAACCATTATATACCGCTACTCTTGAAGAAATGTTTTATGAACATCTACCAAAATAACTTTGACTCTTCATAATTTTTGCACCCAATATCCAAAAGATGCCTTATTTAGTGTGTTGAATCTCCAATCATTTTCTAATAAAAAAATATATGAATTTCACCAATCTAATAGTAGAAACAATCCATGTTAGGAAAGGTTTTGGTTTGGTTTGTCTGTACCTTAATGGATTTTCATTCTCATCTTGACAAAAGTTCTTGTGGCCAGTGCAAATATAGGAAATATGACATTGATTGCATTTTCTAAATTTTGTTTGGCTTAGCAAGTTTTAAAATGTGTTAAACGATTTGAAACTCTTTGGAGCTTCAAAACTTAATTTTCCACAAGAAACATGGTTCAAGAATCATGTAGATCGTAAGTTAAAAGCATATTAATCATGCCCTCAATGAATGTTGGCTACTCAAATGATGCCATGTGGCATTCTTTGGATAGAAAATAAATTTTCATGCTAGATCTTCTATCAAATGACGTAAAGTTAGTATTATTTTCTTATAGAATAGAAAGTTGGCCACACAATAAAGACTTGAACAATCCACAATTAACCCCTAAAAGACCAAGGCCTTTTTCTGCCAAAAAACACTCAAAATTGCTATTTCTATAGCAAAGAGTAATAAAATTTGAAAATTGTTTCTTTTTCCACATCTAATCGTAAGATCTTACTCCTAACTAGTATGAAAATCTGTGGAATTTTTTTTCAAAATTCTTGACCGCACAAATTGCAAGATATCTACATTTAAAGTGAAAAAACCCAATTTTTCAAGACGTTGTGAGACTAGATTATTTGACTTTGAACCTTCTTAACTTTAATTTTTTGCACTACAAAGTTTTGAGCTTTAAATCGTTATTTTGGAGAGTTGACTTGAGAATCTAGGAAAAAAGAAATTTCAAAAAAACTTAATTTCATACTTCAAAAAATTGTTAAGTGGAAGTAGGTACAAGATAGAAGGAAAATCTAAATTATTATTATCTCTAAAATGAAATTAAAATGCACTAATCCCAATAGTAATTGTTCTAGCAAGCAAACTAAACCATGTCAAATTTTTTTTTTTCCAAGAAGATGCTCTAACTGCCCAAAAAACAAGATTGTCCATAATAAATCCAAATGGAATGAATCAAAGCTCTCCAAGTAGACAAAAAGATAATTTATGAGAAAAATAAAAAGGATAAAAGTTTTTGAATTTTTTTTGCTGCCCCCTTCCCCCCCCCCTCCCCCCCTTCTAAGTTCCAAGATGTTTGGAGCATAACCTTTGTTCCTGGGCACCAATTGAAAAAAAATTATACTTTTACAAAGCTAATCAATTTTTCTATCCTCAAAAAAAGTTTCAAAAAATCAGGACAAAATTTGAAATTGATGTTTGGATGAAACTTTGTTTCTACAGCCAAGTCAAATACATTTACAAATTTTTGGATCCAACTAAGATAAGGAGAATTCTTTGAATTGCATTGGAATCACACTAAAGTCTACTTCATCATCATTAAAAATAAATATATGTAAATAAAAATCATATAAAGAGTTTGATCTTTTCTATATACTATCTACCATCTAGCCTTGGAATGCCGCGGATGCTATTCCGTGGCGTTTCGATGACAATACTGTTGAGCCAAGAGAGTTCAAAAGCATTTTTTCATCCTCCTTTTCCTTGTTGACCTTTCACATGGGGTTATGAAGAGTATCCAATTGAGTTTGTACTCTTTCCAATTTTTGTCTTCACGGGAATGAGAAGCTATTAAAAAAATGAATCACAAAATATGCTATTTTAGAGTATTTTGGAAAGTTGTTGCTCCTTGCTTGAAGTCTGAAATTTCTCCACAAAAAGGATATTTTTTGAGTTTGAATTAAACTAATAAATTGAAGGTCATCTACTTTAGTTTCTACTCGAATTTGAATTTTGAAAAAATTCCTAATATTGCATATTTTATTGCAATTTGAACATTGGGTGTATTTTCAATGTCTATTATTTTCTAATTGTAGAATGACACGGAAATCGAATTTACACCATGATGTTTGTCATTGTGATATGCACTTATGTTGAAATTTTCAGATTTTTTGAAATATTTTCTATTTAATATGATTTTTCTTCACTTTTTCTTCAAAATTAAAAAAAATAATAATTTTTCACAAAAAAATCTAAATTTTTTTTGAAGTAAAGAAGACATGTACTTTCATCTCTCAAAAATAAAAATAAATTTTTTCATACATATCTAGTTGCAAAATGGTAGCAAATTGAGTGATGCACAATGAAGTTTACAATCAATGGTCATGGGTCCATCATTTAGGGGCTAGTATTGCCATCATTTGTGAAAAGTTACAACTTGTGTTTAATTCCTAAAGGACCAAGTGTCCATTCAACGTACGCAAATTTGACTACACGATCATGGGCTCCATCCTTTAGGGGTTAATGGTGTATGAACCTTTTTGACAATTGCTTTAGAGATACTTGATCTCATACCACTTAAATTGCTTGTATGATTACTTGCAGCTTGCTCTTCACCTCAGTGCAAAAAACCTTAACTATCTTCCAAAGGTCATTAGATGATATTTGGGGGTCTTGGAGGGCCGTTTCAGGCGTGTTCCCTGATCTGCCCAGATTCAGTGAACGCTGGTAGAGGTGTGTCAGAATTTTTTTTTTCAAAAAAAATATAAAAAAAATAAAAAAATAAAAAAAATATCACTTTAAGTAATTTTATTTTTTTTTCAAAAAATGACGTGGCAATCGCTCGACCACGTCAGCCAACTGCTGTTGTTGCGTTTCCGCAGTCTGGGAACGCAATAGACAACAGGGGAACTTAGAGCCTTCTAAGACCCCCGAATCTCATCTAATGTCTCTATGAAATGGTAGATAGTGTATAAAAGAAATCCAAATTATCGTATGATTTTAAATTATTTATTTTTTACTTGTTATGAAGTTAAAGTGTACGTCATTGCAATTCCAATGCAATTTGCATATTCATTTTTGAGCATGCTAGAGCTTCCTAAAGTTGCTAAATTTTCTCATGAAAATTGATTAAAAAATTTGTAACGGGATTTGGCACACTAGCAAGGTGGTTATGAATTTAAATCCAGGGATAGACAGGATGCTTACCACCATATTCCACCCAATTACAACAAATGACCTTAACATCATATAGAGACCTAAGAATTTCTTGGGCTAAATAACATGTCAGTTGTTTAGAGGGTCTACCTCATGATGAACCATTTCCAACAAATACTGGTTGATTGCATGAAAGATCAATACTGAAACATTGTCACAAACGCAGTGCCAAAGCTTTATTTTGCAATAACTTTAGAAGCATGACTCATATGAACTTGAAATTTTTAGTAGAGAGTCTTCTTATGAATTTAATCATATATCATATTTTTCAAAAAAGTTCAAAAGTCATTTTATATTTAAAAATCATTTAAACTAATTTGTCACGTTTTGAGTTTTAGGATTTTTACTACATACTTAGGAGTCTCCAAATTTAACAATTTGGAGCTGAAATTTCTATGGTCTATTCCCATAGTAGGAACTCATATTTCTACCAAGGGGCATTAAAAAATATTTTATTTTATATCCTCTATGTCTATACAAAGAAGGCTTCCTTGCGCATGCAATTCTAAACATTGAAGATGGTTTTTGGATCATTTTTTTGGTGAAGTCTCTTTACCACGAAGTCTTCTCAAATGACCTTTTTCAATTTAAAAAAAAATTTCTTTCCCTATTTTTTACAAATTAAAATGTTAAAATATGTATTCTCTTGCAATTATGCACTTTTCTAATTCTCCTATTTAAAGAATTTTTGCTTTTCCTTCATAGGATATCTTTTTTTTTATAGGTGTATACATTTCTCATATTTTCATATTTAAAAAAAAATGTTTTTCTATTTTTATAGGACTCCCGAAAAAATGGCTGAAAATGGTCAAAGTGGAACAAAAACGGAAGGTCATTCTTGCAATGACCCTATTCCATTCACGGTGTTCGTTGACCAAAGATATCCTTTTCCTTACTTTGAAGTGCAAATGTAGAGACTCCCATTTAGGATTCTCTATACAATGCTCTACTTTCATGTTAGAGCATTGCCACCAGTTGCATTCCAAATGGCAAGATACTTATTGCTTTGTGAGGTGTGACAGTGCCGTGGCCACCCAATGCTTTCTACCAACAACCCACTAAAACTGGATTAGTCATCAGCATTTAAAAGCCAACAAGGCACCAAGTTATAGGGAATGCCATTGTTGCTGCTATCTAAAGTCAACAATTGTAGATTGTTCCTCGAAACAAAGAAGACAAAGAGAGTTTTTTGACACGGGAGCATTGACTTGTTTGGAGAGCCAGAAGGTTGATGTTTTATTTTTCTTGAATTAGAAGGTTGATGTTTTGAATAATGTATGGTTCTTTTATCAATTGGATGAGATTTCTTCTAAAATATATTGCTTTCAAACTTTCACAACAATTATATACATAGCATGAATAAAATCTTTGCACATTATACATATTTATATTTATTTTAAATTCACTAAATCTATTTTTCAAAGAATTTTCCAAATGATCTTGCAATCAATAGGGGTTAGGATGTTCAATTTTATATTCCTAGATTTATTAGGAAAAATGCATAGAAGATTAGAATCCACTTACTTTGAATATGAATATTGAATTACTTTTGGGCCCTACATCAATTCATAATTAAGGGTATAGAAAAATGAAAGCTATACCTTTTACATAATACATATCTACAATATATGCATTATTTATTAATATTAATATACTATACTAATATATTATGTTTATATAATTTTTACATTAAATATGAATTTTAAATTATTTTTGGACCCTACATGAACACATAACCAAGGTTATAAACTAAAAGCTTTGCTTTTTTATATTATATATATTATATCTATTTATTTATTTATTTCTATTTATATGAGTTCTTATATATTTTCATTATTTTTTTGTTTAGAATTTTCTCCACCTTTCAAGAGTATAAGGTGTGTGCATTGTGAAGAACTACTTCCAAAGCATCCCCACATACTCGAAGGTTATACATTAGAACAAAGCTTGTGATGTAATTTTTTCTTATTCTTCTCATTCTTTTTTGTTTAGAATTTTCTCCATCTTTCAAGACTATGAAGTGTATGCATTGTGAAGAAATACTTCCAAAGCGTCTCCACATACTTGAAGGTCATACCTTGGAATAAGGCTTGTGATTGAATTTTTTTTTTTTTTTTTTCATAATTTTTTTCCTTTAAAAATTTACAATAATTACAATTTATTTCACCAAAAAATATGAATTTTACTTGTATTGGACATATGATTTCTTCTCTTAAAAATGATAATAATTTGTCTTTCATATGTAATTGCTTAATCGGTGTGATAAATAGAATAGCACACCTACTAAAAAAAACAGCATGGTTGCCTCTCCTTAGTCTTACATAAGTTCTTCTCCTTTTTAGCATGCCCCCCACTATCCTCCATGACAACCACATCAACATCCATTAAGGCCATTGTTTATGTTGACCAAATTAGAGTGAATGGAAAACTGGCCTCTACGAAGGCCCTTTGTTAATGTGCAAATGTAGGAGGTGACAGGAGGAATGACATGTCAAGGAAATGGTGACATTGGGGTCACTCCACATCAACTTAGAATGTTAGATGGATACCTATGGTAGTTTCACCTTTGTTTCATTCAAACTAGTGTGACCCTGTGCCGTTGGCCCAATTTTCATCTACTCCCGGTTCCACTCCTGGTTCTACTTCCGATTCTACTCCCAGTTCTACTCCCGGTTCCACTCCCAGTAGCAAGAATGCCACCAAAATCAAAGTAAAAGTAATTTTCTAATTTTTTAATCAATAAGTACTTTGAAATTCAATAACTTTTGCACCACCGCTCCAAACGCCACGAAACCAAGCCGGTGCACCCCTCCTCGGCGAGAGCTTTTTGACGGTACCAAGCACGCGGCCGGGGGAAGCACGGTCAAGAAGTTGTCCACGCTACAAACAAAACAAAACAAAACAAAACAAAACAAACAAACAGCCTCATTTAAAGTATTGATTATAGAGTTCGTCCATCCTAGGGTTTGAGTATTTAGGTGGAGAGTGTCGTTACCTGGGCCGTAGGAAACAACTGGTGGCGATGCTCTTACTGCAAGTCCTTAAAGACCGTCGGCACTAGCGCGGCATGTTTGATTGCGGCATGTTTGATTGCGCACTGTTTGGCGATTGCAGCACGAGATGGACGTCACAGATCTCCAAGTATCCTTTTTCTAGAAGACGACGATTACGTTAATTTATAAGGAAATTTCGATCTACCTAACAGTAGTCAGCATATTCTAAGGTCAATTGCGTTTCCTTGGTTGTTTCCTTCCATGCGATATGAAGCTACTCTGGCTGGGACCTAGCTCAAGCAGCAATGGCACGGGCGAGATGTAGGTCATGGGAAACTCTACGGTGATAGATAAGTTAGCTCGGAGGGCGAAGAAGACGCGTGGTTTCGAAGGATAAGAGTAGCATTCACTTCTGAGTTGCAATTAAGCTTATGTTTCTGTTCGTTTGAAATGCAGGTTTTGAAGCTTTTGGAAATAGTTTTGGGCCGCCACTTTCCAAATTAGATCAAGTCTGTCAGAATCTACCCTCGGCGACGGCAGAACGTTCCTGTTCGACTGGTTAAAAATAATTCTTAAATTTGTGTGCACATAGATTCGTCTGTCGTGTACGAATTGCTTGCGATCTTGAGTTTGCGAAGTATTTGAACGTGGATCTTGGAGTGAGGTTTTAGTCTCGGTTTTTGGTGCGGCTATGGCGCTCGTGGTAGATAGTGAAACGGCAGACAGGAAACCGTCGCAGGAGTTAGTGAAAGAGCTTTCAGAAGCATTTGAATTTTTTGATTTGAACAGCGATGGAAAGCTGTCGCTCAAAGAGTTGGGTACCGTGGTACGATCTTTAGGAGAAGAGGCTACGGAGGAGGATCTGCTGCAGCTGATCAAGCGCGTGGACAGCGACGGCGATGGCCAGCTGAATCTCTCCGAGTTTATTGATTTGAACACGCAAGCCAGTTGCAGCTCGGCGGAGTCGGAAGAAACCGATCACCATGCCCTCATCGAAGTCTTCAACAAGTTCGACGCCGACAAAAACGGCTTCATCTCCTCTGAGGAGCTGCACCGCGTCTTGGCTGCCTTCGGGGAAGACAGATACTCTCTGGAGGAGTGTCGAGGCATGATCAAGAGCGTGGACGAAAACGGCGACCACGTGATGAGCTTGGGCGAGTTTCAGGCCTTGATGAATGATGCAGGATTAGATCCAAAAGCAGCCGCCGCTAAGAGTGAAGAAGCTCGCACTCCTCGCAGTTAGTGAAGTTTCTTGCCATAGCTCTGTAAAGGGATCAAGAAAATCAGTTGCTCCACCACTTTGCCGTCTCCCGTTGATGTTTGATACTTGGATGGCATGATTTGCATTTGTAAATTACGAGCTCCATTTGAGTTTTGTCAGCGGCAGGTTTCAAGCAGCTAGGCACTGAAACCTACCGTCAAGTTCTGGAATTCTTCATGACCGTCAAATCTTGGAATTCTTCATGACTGATTTGTCTTCTAAATATGTCGTTGTATTTGGATGTGGCATTCTTTCTCCTTTGTGCGATCTGTGGCTTGCTGTCATAACTTTCAAGGTGCGGGGAGATCAAGGTCTCTCTCTAGGGTTGGTTTTGCATATGATGGCCAGTAAAGTCCAAGGCATCCTCTTGAAGCATTATTTACTAACCTATGTTACAGTCAATTTTGTGCATAATCAAGTCAAACCTATCTGCATATCTACATTTTAGATGTAGATATGTGGCTCAGGAGTCAGGACATGTTACCAATGGCTGACTATAATTGGTGACACTGAAAGTCAATAATTGTGTACTGATACACAATATTTGAATCATCCATCAATGAATTTACAGAACTTTGGAGTTTGGACCGAGATCCATAATCACCTTTATTTCCTTGAATGGCTATCCATCTCCATGCTAACTTCCCTTAACCCCTAAGGGACGGACCCATGACCATTGATTTCAAACCTCATTACCCATCACTCAATTTGCTACCATTTTGCAACTAGATATGTATGAAATTTTTTATAATTATTTTTTAAAGATGAAAGTACATGTCTTCTTTACTTCAGAAAAAATTTAGATTTTTTGGTGGAAAATTAATTTTTTAAAGAATTTTGAAGAAAAAGTGAAGAAAAATCATATTAAATAGAAAAATATTTCAAAAAATCTGAAAATTTCACCATAAGTGTATATCACAATGACAAACATCAAGGTGCAAACTAAATTTTTGTATCATTCTATAATTAGAAATAATAGACATTGAAAATATACCCAATGTTCAAAATTGCAATAAAATATGCAATATTAGGAATTTTTTCAAAATTTAAACTGGAGTAGATGACCTTCATTTTGTTAGTTTGACTCAAACTAAAAAAACATCCTTTTTGTGGAGAAATTTCAGATTTAAAGCAAGGAGCAATAAATTTCCAAAATACTCTATAATAGTATATTTTGTGATCCGTATTTTAAATAGCTTCTCATTCCCGTGAAGACAAAAATTGGAAAGAGTACAAACTCAATTGGGTACTCTTCATAACGCAATGTGAGAGGTCAACAAGGAAAAGGAGGATGAAAAAATGCTTTTGAACTTTTCTTAGAGCATCCCCACCCCTCTTGTAAAGCGGATGACTTGTAAACACCGGCTTGCAAAATTGCCCCACCTGTCTTGCATAATGGATGAACTTGTTAAGAGGCCAGGCCAAAAGCCTTTGGTGGCTTGCAAAACCGGGCTCTTTTGCAAGCTAAAGGGTGGCTTGCAAACCGGCTTGCAAACGGCATGAGACAAGCTCCTTCTGCACTTTCCCAACAAACATGGACTTGATGAGTGAATGTGGACGTAGCTCATTGGATCACAATGGCCTCTTAACAATCCGTGGGTGGGGCGGCCCTTCTTCCTTGGCTTGCATTTTCCCAGCCTGGTGGGGATGCTCTTAGCGGAACAATATTGTCATCAGAACGTCACGGAATGGAGTCCGTGGCGCTCTAGGGTTAAAGTAGAAGCATCCAATTCAGACTCGATTCAATTTTGGACACCTATAAAAGAACGTTGTCACTATCATGATGGAAGTTCTTATGTTGGCCAATCACCTATATATGATCCAAGATTAAAGTGTGTCTCTTTCGGATGTTTGTGTGTTCACTTTGGTGTTAGTTTAGTGTCCATAGTAGGTGCATCTAGGGAGTTGTTTTCAAAAATTTATATTATATTCATACAAGCTTGGAAAAATACGAAACCAATTTTCTTGATTTTCTAAACCATTTCCTAAACCATTTCCTAACAAGTGTATATCATTTTGTTTTGTAGCTACTTTCAACATCTGTAGATCAAAACAAGTGTCCAAATTAGATGCTTCTACCTTAGGTTCCTGGTGGTTAGGGATGTTCTTCATAAGCTGAAATAATATAGTATGGACTAATAAGGGTGATGACAAAACGAAGCTCTGTGGTCATAGGAATCATGCTCCTAGGTTGTTGATACCACCTGATAAGCTTGGTAGAAATGGATCATGGTTCATTTTAGGGCCATGAAAGTACTATGTAACTCAGGAAATTATTGTTGTCACCTGGGTTTACAAAACTCACTGAACCATATGCTAGTACAGAAAGCGAGCCTTTGCTAGTTAACCCCTAAAGGACGTTTGACCCCTTGAGGGACAATTCGGGTTCAGGCAGGTTCCCACTTCTTCAATTTTTTGTAGTATTTTTTGGGATTGTTTGAGGTTGTGTATTTTTGCGAGAGCTTTGTGAGTATATAATTTTATTTCAATTGATGCCCGGGAACAAAAGTTATGGCACAATAAGGAAAACTAGAGTTTGGTGGGCAGCCCAAGAAAAATCACAAAAAAACAAAATAATTTTTTTCAAATTTTTTTCTCAAAGATTATATTTTTGTCTACATGCGAAGCTTTGTTTCATTCAATTTGGACAAATAATGAGAAAGTTATGGACAATCTTAGTTTCTCGGGCAATCTAAGCATCTTCTCAAAAAAATAACTTGTAGAATTTGTTTTTTAATGCAATTTTTAGAATTTTTCAAAAAAAGTTATTAGACAAGGTTGGATTTTCTTGCTAGAACAATCTCACCGTTGGGATTATTGTGATTCAATTCCATCTAAAAGCTACTAACAATTTAGTTTTTTGTTCAATCTTGACCCCACCTCTTCTTAACAATTTTTTAATGAGTGAAAATTAAGTTCTTTTTATCCTAAACTTTTTTGGGAGATTCTTGACTCAACTACTTAACATAAATAAGTAGAAAATCAAATTCCAAAGTGCAAAAAATTAGAACTAAAAAGACTCAAAGCCAAAAAATCTAGTCAAGCAAGGTGCAAAAAAACTTGTTTTCTTCACTTTAAATGCATACATCTTGCAATCTACATGGTCAAAGTCTTTGAAATGTCTTCCACATATTCATATACTAGTCAAGTATAAGATCTTATAGTTGGATATGCAAGAAAAAATAATTTTTAAAGCTCTTTTATCTTTGCAATAGAAATGACAGTTTTGAATGGATTTTGATAGGAAAATCACCTTGGTCCTTTAGGGGTTAAAACAGTGGTTTTAATGTAGAGTCCAGAATTATGCATTTCCTCTTGTCTTGAAAATTGGACTTGTGGAGTCATACTTCAAATGACAATGCATGTGGTACAAAATGAGATTGCTTGAAAGTTTCATTTGTTTCTTTGGTTTACTTCTTGGCTGATTGACCTATCATTTAAGGTAACTTATTTCTACAACTGATTTGTAAATTTGGGGTGACAGGGGTATGCAAAAGAAAGGATGACATTTATTTGCCCATTTGATTAACACTTGTGAAAGAAGGGTTGGGTAAATTATGGAGGCACAATGAATTGGTTCGAAGTTTTCAAAGGTTAAGGTTGTTGGAAGCTATAAGTGTAACTTAGGTGAATCCAAAATCCCATGCTAATGCATACCGGTATAACAAAAGATAATTAGTATATTACGTTGCCCAAGTGAGAGGTTATCCTTCAGAGTCTATGGTATTGTAATTGGAAGTGACCTTAGTCTTGGATTATTATGTCAAGTATATGTGATGTTGCTCCCTCTATTTCAAAGTTTTCTTTTTCTTTTACAAATAAAACATTGGTTTCATTTTGAATCAGAGGCAGTACTTTGTATGAAGATTTTAAATCATTCAACTATTTAGACTTGTTTTATAGCTATTATAAAGAGCAGGTTCACACAAATTGGCATTTTTAACCCAAACCTAGTGGCATGAAGATAATACTATTCTTTGCTCCATATGTACTCCATCACTTGTGATAACAACGGCATAACTATTAGCTTTTACTTAAACACAAAATCAAACAAAAAAATGAACATTTGAGAATTCTAGGGGCACTCATCAATACCCACTAGAAAAGAGTAATGTCACTAATTTTGACCATCACTCCAGGCATTCATGCTATTGTGTAAAAAAAAAAAAAGGCCAAAATTCCAATACAATAAATGACACAAATTTTTAAGACAAAGCAAAAAATTAAGGTCACTTCTTTGAAACCCTAAAGTAGGCAGAGAAAGCATGCAATTTGCATCACAGCTCCTACAAGAAGTCGAGTTCCCTTGTCCCACAAGATTGCCAAAATTATACAAAAAGAAACTCCTTCAAAGCAAAGTGTATCTATATGAAAGCATAGTATCCATATTAGAGCATCGTATATCTATATGAGAGCAAAATATATCTATATAAGTATATATTTATGAAAGCATAATCATGAGTACAAGAGATTTTTCCAACATAAATTTTAATAAACTTCAATTTCATTCCAAAATTTTGATTTTGATTTAGTGATGATTGTAAATACTTGATGCCTAAAATGTCCAATTCAAATATCATTTGATATGTCTCTAATATAGGTGAAAAATAAAATAAAATAGTTGTTTTCTCATTTCAAATATTTAGAGAAGAATATATGTAGATGACCATTACATCAATATTTGAGATAAATTAACAACAAATAGAGAACGAGTTACGTTTTTAATTCATTTTTAAATCAACCTAGTCTTTTACATATGACTAACATTTGGCGCTTGTTTTGCTATTCAAAGATTATCTTCATTATTATTGTTATTATCATTATCATTATTATCAATATTATCATTCTTATCATTATCGTAGTCAGAGGTCACCTTTGGCGGAAAATAACTAAAAAAATTTAAGCCGAATGATTTTGCAAATTAATAAGCCACCTTGCCAAATCCAATGAAAATTCATTGTTATTAAAGCCGAAATGCTAGAAAATGTTCCAAGACATCTACATGCCGTTTTGGAATAGTAGAATAACTTTTTTTTTAAAACTAAGAGCTAAGAAAAGTTGGTAGATTAAGCCTTATTTCACCTCCAAAAAATCATTTGAGATTTCAAGCTTCCAATAAAAAGTTATGGACAAAGCTCACAGAAGATGTTTGAAAATGTCAAAGAAAATTTGTCTTCTAACCCCCTCTCTGAATTTTGTCCATAACTTTTTATTGGAGACTCAAAATCTCAAATGGATTCTTGGAAATGAAATCAAGCTTAATTCATAAACTATTTTTAGTTCAAAGATTTGTAGAATAAATTATTCTACTATGCCAAAATGAGGTCTGAATTTTGACAATGAACACAATTTTGCTTTTGACTTAACTAGGTATGAATGTTGAGCTTCTACTAATTCTAATTTACATATCCCACATGGGTTGTTCTACCTCCTACCACCTCACTTGTATAAAGGCATTGTGTACACATTGTCTTCCACTCCTAACAAAAATGACTTGAATCTATAAAAGGTGATTGCCAAAAATTACAGTATTTTTGATTTTAATGCCAAATTTTTAAGAAATTATATTTTAAAGTGCCGAAGTCCTTTTTCGGACTTTAATTAATTATTTGGTAGACATGTGCTGAAGGTGGCTTCCAGCTACAATATCATTATCATCATCACCTCATCTTCAACAGCTACTTCACTTTTGTAATATCATACTATTTGAAAATGTGATATTACAGAGGGCACTATGATTTTAGTAGTATGAAAATAGTATGAAGATAGGGTTGAAATCTATTTTTAAATATGCTAAGTATTTTTTCTTCAACATTTGTTACCAATTATTATTTACAAATACAAATACCATTAGTTAAAATATTAATTTTCAAAGTTGATACATATATACACACAAGATTGGGGCGTTGAAACTTACACAATTGTGGGGTTTTTTTAACCCCTAAAGGACCATTGTCCGTTTGGGGGACAAATGTGTTTTCAAGTAGGTACCTAGGGGCTGAAATTTTGTTGTGATTTTTTGAAACTTTTTTTGGAGATAGAAAAACTGATAAGCTTTAAGGGAATATAAATTTTTTCACAATCGATGCCCGCGAATAAAAGTTATGACCAAAAATAGGCTCCAATCAAGAAACGGCGGGCAGCTCGGGCAACAAAAAAAAAGAACAAAAATTTGAGTTTTTTTTTTCAATATTTTTTTTCTCATAGATTATATTTTTGTCTATCTGGAAAGCTTTGATCCATTTCATTTGGATTTGTTATGAGAAAGTTATGGACATTCTTGTTTTTTGGGCAGTTAGAGCATCTTCTTGGAAAAAATAACTTGTAGATTCATTTCTAAATGTATTTTTTTCAATTTTCAATTTTTTTTTACATGGTCTGATTTACTTGCTAGAACAATCTCACCATTGGGATTAGTGCATTTTAATACCATCTAAAATATATTAATATTTTAGATTTTCCTTCTATCTCATACCTACTTCTACCTAACAATTTTTCCCCTAGATTCTCAGCTCATTTCTCCACTACAACGACTTAAAGCTCAAAACTCTCTAGTGCTAAAATTTTAAGTTAAAAATGTCCAAAGTAGAAAAATCTAGTCCCGCAACGTGCTGAAAAACTTGTTTTTTTTGCTTTAAATGCAAATATCTTGCGATCTGTGCAGTCAAAAAATTTGAAATTTTTTCCACACACTCTCATACTAGTTAGGTGTAAGATCCTACGACTAGATGGGGAAAAAAAAACAATTTTCAATTTTTTTTACTCTTTGCTATAAATATGGCAGTTTTGAGTGTTTTTTGGCAAAAAAAAAAGGCCTTGGTCCTTTACGAGTTAATAGGTAAACTAAGTTAATAGGTAAACTGAGTAATCTGCAAGACCATTTGATTCATTCATCATGTTTTCTATTATTCTCTCTATTAGTCCAGTTTCTCTACTTAAACTTAACCTTGACTTCTTGTAAAAAGATAATCTTCCAATTGATTCAAGAATTTTTCAAATTGATTGCTCAACATTTTCATTCTCAAACTCATGACATGATAAATAAGGAGATTTGTGTTAAAAATATTAGATGTCAAAACATCAAAGCAACTTACATGGGTATCTTGATTCATCCCAAATATGTTAACCATTGTCCTCTTTGGAGACAAAATGGATTTAGACAAGTACCTATAAGTTCAATTTTTGGTGAAATTTTTTTATAAGATAGAAAAAATTTTAGATTTTTAAAATAAATTTTTTTATTTCAATTGGTGCCCGGGAGAAAGAAGGATGTCACAATAAGCCCAAAATTGAATTTGGCAAGTAGAAAAAATACAAAAAAAATTGAAATAAAACATTTAAAAAAAACTATTTCTCATAGATTTTATTTTTGTCTGTATGGAAAGCTTTGATTCATTATGTCTAAAATTGTGATGTGAAAGTTATGGAGCATCTTGTTTTGCATGCAATAAGAGCATCTTTTTATTTTATTATATATGGGATTTGTTTTTGAGCTCAATTTTCACATTATCCCCTAAAGGTTTTTGACTATGTTTTCACCAAAACCGCTTCAAAACTACTATTTCTAATACAAATATCAAATTTTAGAAAAAACCCATTCTTGGACATATGTAACCCTAGGATCTTGTAGTAAACTTGTTTGAAAAGATATGGAAAAAATTTCAAAATTTTCCACCGTGTAGATTGCAAGATATTAGTGTTTGAATTAAGAAAAATCTTTTTTTTATCCCTGCGAAAATCCGAGCAGTTGCACTTCACAAGGTCACATTTATATGAAAAAATGTCCAAAATGGTGGTTACTCTTTGGATTCATTTTTGAAGTCAAGTTGGCTATATGCTTGAAAAATTTAAGATCATTTGGATTTTTTGGATTTGTACAACATATAGGAAAAGAATAGTAAGTTGAAAGAAGTAGAGAATGATTCAAAACACTAAATTATTAGGAATTTAATCATAGTATTGAAAAATGTCAATCCAATGGTTATAATGTTGTAATAACCTATCTATACCAGTGTTTTTGTCTTTTTTCAAAAATATTGAAAATTGAGTGAAATAAAGGACTTCAAAGTTTATTTTAGAATAGAGATTCTATAACTACCTTCAAACTAAGAATCCTCATAACTTTTGACTCATAGATAAAAATGGAATGATTCAAAGCTTCCCACGTATATATAAATCCAAAGAACCAATTTCAAATTTTATTTTCTTAAAAAGTGTTTTTCAAAGAATTTTTTTTTGCTACTTGGGCTGCCCGCCGGGCATTGAAAATCACTTATCATGCAATAACTTTTTACCCATATATTCAAAAGTTATGAAAATTGTTGGGCCTTAAAGCTACTCCTTGGGAGAATGTTGTGTGAAAATTTCAAAGAAAAAAAATAAAATCTCCGCTTGTAGTGAACTGCACAAAAAAGCTACGTTCACAAAAAAGCATGTTCAGTGCTTTAGGGGTTTTAAAAAAAAAATCCTTGGAGTTTAGGGTGATTGCAAGAAACACTTCACGTTTTTGGTTCAAAACGTAGTTTTTTCCCATAGGACTAGCTGTACTATGTAGTACTATGTTTCCGCAACACCCTTGCAAATTTCAACCGTCGATTCAAGGTTTCTACAGATTTCAATCGTTGATTTAGTACTATGTAGCAATATGCAGTACTATAGATTGCTGCGAAGTACTACAGAAGCCACTTGGAGCAGAAAATAGCAGAAAAGGGATCTGTGCACCTTTCTATTTTTAATAATTCAAAAAAATTCAAAAGGTAAAAACAAAAAATCCATTTTGCTAGAGAAGATTGTGCTCACATTGCACCAAAAAATTAGGGTAGGAAAATTTTTCCCTCTTCGTAACCTTCGTGCAAAGGAAGGTCACTTTGACCCCATGTGGACAACTGACATATTGCTATTTTTATAAAAATTCATCGTCAATCCTTGTAATGTTAATAGATCTCCAACATGTCCAATTTGTGGCTTCAAGTTCCCATTTTTGGGTCAAAAATAGGACTACCCCCCCCCCCCCCCCAAATGGCCAAAGTAGACACCCAATCGGGGGCAGTTTAAAAATAGTGAACTGATTTTGAAAATTTTGAAAAAATTACTCAATATCTACAACTACCATATGTACCTTCTTCCCAAATTTCAAGACAAATGGACAAACGATGCAAAAGTTATGAGCAACAAACCACCTGGCCAAGGGCAAGGGGACAAAAAAAAGGACAAGTGTTTCTTGCAATTACCTTTAGCTTTGTTTGGTAGAACAATCTTACCATTGGGATAGTATATTTTAATTCCATCTTAGAGGTATTAATGATTTATTTTTTTCCTCAATCATGTACCTTCTTTTACTTAATAATTCTGTAAAGAATGAAAATCATGTTATTTCTTAAGTTTTTATTTTTTCTATGTTCTCAACTCAATTTTTCATGATAGAGGGAATTGTTTTTGAACTTCTTGAATTATTTTGGGTGAAATTCACAAATATTCAATCTACAATGGACCTCAATAGAAATTTCCAATTTTTGACTTCAAATTTTATTGAAAAACATTGGTTTTGGTACAAGTTGATTTTACCGTATGGATATGATCAATGGATCATACTTTACAACTATTGTTTGAGAGTCATCATTAAATTCTTCTTCTAAGTTGCACTCTATAATATTTCTTTACAATTTTGGAAATTTGGACTATCCCTAGTCCCTAAGGGGTTAACCCCTAAACATCTCAATCCTTTTTTGATTTTTTGCACATTATTGCTTATATCTTTGTATAGAAACATCATATACCAGAATTTCATGAATTTGGTCATTAAGGAAGGTTGTCTTTTTTAGATTCAAAGTATTACATTGGATGAATGAGAACTTATTTGGATGAAACAGTGCCTCAAAGCCCTCTGTTCATCATCCACAATATGGACGTTGGAGCACTTCAGGGTTAATAATTGGACCCAGGGATGTGTAGAGAGAGCTCATTGTCCCACACGTAAATGATGTAGCCACTATAGGCTGGCTTTTCATGAATTTTTATTTATTCATTTTTAAGCTAATGGAATTCCACTGCAAGAAAAATGAAACACAGCAGCCAAGTGCCCCCCAAGAGGCACACTCCACATCATTCCATGATGAGAGGGCATGGAGGGCCTTGAATTTGGAATGACCATGGTTGCAGTTCCTGCATCAGTCCTTGGGCATCAAAGCGGTAGAAGGGTCAGAGACATTTGAAAATCACAGTTCTTCTCCCCGTAAGTTAACTTACTTTGCAGAGTGGGTGTTGAAAGAGAACGAATTCAAGTTTGCTACGAGCTAATCTTATTAGACTTTGAGGACCCCAAGTGGTCCAGAAGAGAAGAGAGCAGTCGTTAACAAGAGAATTAGAGGCACCTAAGAAATGATCAGCAACATGAGAGATGCTTCACTTCAATTACAAGTCTAAGCAAGTTATGCCCTGACTCAAGTGGGAGAGACGGTAAACAGAAGACTGAACTATCAACTCCCAAAATTGCCATTTCAACAAGTGCATTTATTATTCAATGGAATTGCATCCTGGGGAAGGAATATGGTGTCTACTGTAGCGGTCAAAACCTACTGCAAAGCACAAAGAATTTGCTGCACAAAGCTGCAATGCTCTGTCACGTTACCTAAGTTAGTCTCCTTCTCCAAAATCACTTGAGAATTATATTGCATGTGGAATCAGAAGAGTGGATAACCAGAAAGACTTCATGGAACTTGCTGAAAAATATTGTACTCGGACAAAGGGGTGAGTAATGTTTTCCCCCATTCGTTGAAGTCACAAATTAAAGCTACTGTGCACTAACGGAAAATAAGTTAGCAAATATGGATCTTAAGTAAAGCTTAGTCTATGTGGGCATGTTTTTCCCTAGTGTTCACTCCCTCTAATTATATAGTATGTAATCCGTCCCCAAACTATTAAGTCTTCCCTCTTCAAAGTTTTGATTGGTTCACCATGTCTAGCTCTTCCTAGAGTCAATGTCACTGCCTTCTTAACTTGTGTGAATCCACTATCTCTAAACTAGCAAGGAGACCTAGATGGTCCAAAAAAGCGTTAGGTAGAATGCATTGTATATAACTTTTAACCAAAGTATCAAGAATCCCAAATTGAACCTCATATTTTTTTTAACAATTTGAAGTAAGCCATAAATGGACTTTATTTTGTCCAACTTTATTGTATTTTGACAAACACACTAAATGCTCTTAACTCCTAAGTACCCAAGGGGACCAAAAGTTTCCTCACATAGTCTAAAGATCCTATTTAAAGTGCTATAACTTTTGCATCCAATGTCCGAATTTAATCAAATTAGTTTAGAAAATTGCATTCTCTCTTCTAGTTTGTGTGATAAAATTTTCAGATCAATCCAAGGTTTACTAATTTTTTGGAACCCATTCAAAGTTCATAGGTTCAATTTGAGTTCATCAAATTGCATTTTGATGGGCTCAAATTCTAGAGCTTGTCTCTCCTTCATCTAATGTTTTTTTCCAATAAATTTGTTGGGTTATGTTCCTTTTGATGTCTTGTTGTTGATAAAATTTTCATGTCAATCCAAGTTGTTCAAAATGTTTGGGAGCAATTCAAAGTTCAAAATCCGGAAATTTTTGGATTATGTTGAAACTTCGGCGGCTTGTTTCTTCGACATATAATGTCCATTTCCAATAATTATTCTTAGAAAATTGCACATTCTAATTTAGTTTGTGTAAATAAAATATCATATCAATCCATGAAGTTATGAGTGACTGATAAATATTTTATTAGAAGAGGTTCAGCCTTGGATGTGTTTTATGAAACTTTTCTTGCTATTTTTGACATTTCCAAGCCATTTTGTAGGCACAAATGAGTCAATTGAATGGTATTTTCATTCACCAATGAGTCAATTGTATGCTGGTTTTGAAGTACTTTATAGTTTAAGCTTTTTTTCATTTGAATAGGTTTAGAAATCAAATTTCACCTCCCGATGTGTTGCTAAGAAAATTTCAGCATCCTTTTTAAACACTAGTACATTATAATCTTGCAATCCATGTGGCCAAATGACCTCAAATTTGATTCACGTCATCTACAGCACGTACACTACAAGATTGTACAGTTGAGATTTCAATACCTAAGGATGATTGTAAAAAACACCTATACTATTTGTTGTGATTTGTAACAATATTCATGATTTTTTTTCTGGAGTACTTTAAAATCAGAAAAATAATTATGGAAAACTTTTAAAAATATGTGTAATGTATACACCTTTAAAATGAAGGTAACCACCAAAGGAAAAGCCTAGGAGAATTCTCTAAGTAGGAGAACTAGAAAAGTGTCAAAACTAAAAAAACTAGATATTTTGATGTTTTAATGAGTTAGAAATAGGAAAAAAATTTAAAAACAAAATAAAATTGTCCATTTGTAACAACTCTATGGAGATGGTCATTCACCAAAAGAACCACCAAAAATATACTTTATATATGCTTCAAAATGCAAGCTGAATAAAGCTTATTTTGTGGATTCACCATTATAAAAAATTAAGTATTTTTAGAATTCCTTTGGATCATACTATAAGTCTACTAGAAGACCATCTCTTCCAAATTTTAGCTCCAAATTTATTTTTTAGGGTACTAAATAGTACTAAAACCCCCAAATTGGAATTTGTGACATAAGATTGGGGGCTATTCTTTGATAATAAAACATTTTTGAAAATATCAAATTTTTTTATTCAAGGTGTATAATAGTTATGAGTACTTTACTTATAAATTTTAAGTAATTTAGAGCCTAAACACAAAGTTATGGCCAAAAAACAAAAAGGATGCAAGATGTGATGCAAAATAGGACAAGTGTTTCTTGCAATCACTTCTAAGTGACATTTAGACCTATAACATTTCAATAGCAATGATGTTTTTTTAATCCAGAAAGGCGTCGGACATTTAGGGGTTAACTAATAAAGTTGATATAAAACTTGACCTTCATCTGAATCCTATTATTTTCACACTTATGATTTATGAAATGGATCATTTCCTCAACCTCACTAAGATAACTACAACTCAATGTGTGTGAATAAGCAATTGAATATTGTTTCTATTATTTAATTGACAAATTATTGGTTGGATTCTATTGAAAGTCCAAAAAATATTTTAGATTCTTTTCTTGTCTATCTATTGTACACCAAATGAATAAACCATGAATTTTCATTGAATTGAAAACCGGGTTGAAAATAAGTGTTTCTTAAATTGGCCCTAACTCTCATGAATAAAGAAGTACATTTTAGGCAAGAGTATGTAGGAATCACAACTAGATGCAATTACTTCAATGGGTCATTTTGTGAAACAACCAACAATGACAACGAGAGTGGAAATATTCTTTACTATTGCAAGTGCCCTAATTTATTTTTTGTTGTGAATGTAGGTACAAACAAACTTGCTTCCACTTTAATTAGAAAGCAAAAGCCAGAAGTGAATCAAATATATTTTAGGGTTTCTAAAACTACTCAACTATGGTTTAAGAAAAGTTTGTCCACAGCAAACAAAATACGGCAGGTACATCCAGAATTACACCTTGACTAATCCACCATCATCACTCTGCGTACATCTCCAAAATCAATGAGTCTATGCTAAAGAAATGATTTTCAAACATCTACCAAATTTGTTTTTTACTCTACACAAAATAGTGGAATTAGGTTGCCTTGTCAATTAGGTTGCCTTGTCAATTAGGTTGCCTTACGTGAGATAATTTACCTCATTGATCAATGCATGCTCCACATGGATGTGCATGCCACTCTCTGAACCAAACCTTGAACTTATGCCATACACATGGCTTTGAAATGAATGCATCATTGTACAAAAGTTGTGAATATTTCTATAGTGTGGATTGTCAAGAAACTAGTATGGGACAACCTAATTTCATTATTTCGTGTAGTTTACTTTTGCATATGCAAATGTCACATTCAGTCTTGTGTGCATTGGCACCTCCTTTCATTTGTCAACAACAAGAAAATATGAAAACTTGACCAGTGTAACAATAGGGGTTGTCTCGCATCCTCGGAGAATAGAATTTCTTCAAAGTCGGAGAAATTTGTGAGAGAAAGGAGGAGCCAATGGCAAGTCTTCCTGCTTGGAGGATGTGTGACACCCCTTTTTGGTGCTCGGATGAATTCTCGGAGAATGTGTTTACCATAACAACGACAATGAAGTGGGAAAGATAACGACAGCGTGGTGAAATTCCGATAGCGGAGGGTCGAAAAATCGAAGCGCAAGATCAAAAAATTCTCAAAGAAAATTGATCAAGCCCAATTCTTCACCTATGGAGGAGAAGAAAGGCTGCCAGGAATTCTTCGAGAATTAAACCTCCGCCCGTCCTACGCAGCCACTCTTCTTGCACCACGTGCCAATTCTCCGAGAATTGCAGGCGGGTTGAAGGATGCGTGACAACCCTTAATAGTAACTGCTCATTAGTCATTAGTAATCAAAGTGGTGCTTTTGGGTGTCCGTCATTTAGCCTCAGCCTATGCAAGAGATTGCTTCAGCTAACTGAATGCTCGTGTAAATGGTGCTTAATCCTCGAAGGACGGACTGGTAGCCATGGAAATCACGTATTGTGATTCCGTGTGACATCATCTACTTTGAAAAAGCTTAATACATTCATTGGAAGTCAAAGAACTGTTGAAGATCTTTCCTTCTTACTCCTAATACCGATGATGAAAAGTTGCACTTCTGTCTTGTAGGGAAAGATTCTTTGTCATTCAAAGGACGCAGAACGTCCTCGTCGGCATTCAAGGGTTAAGTCAATCCTCAAGTTTCTAATGTCACCGGAGTCCCACCCTTACCTTTCTTTTCTATGCCCTAGAGTGCAAACGCCGCTACACGATCAACGTAGAGGCCATCGAATTCTTCTTGCTGGCGGCACCGGCGAAGTTTGACCCACGCAGGAAGGCGAGAAACGCGTCCTCCACCGATAACTCTGTCTTCAGCAAGTGCTCCCTGACGACGACAACTCCTCACCAACGTCCTCCGTCCTCACCAACGTGTCAATGGTTCCATTATTAGATATACGGTACTCATCGAGTCATAGTCCACTTTCTCTAACTTACAGCTGCCCCAGGAAACCAGACCTCTTTGACAAATGAAAAGCCCTGAGGCACGGTTGAATCGGATCCCCAGTAGTCAATTTCGCCTATCTTTAGGGTTTGACGAAAATGAAGCAGTCTGCAATGAAAAAACCCTTTGCACACGGCACTCATTGGCTCCGGAGAGCGGGCAGTCAAAAGCTCCGAACCCGTCCCACCGCCGCCGCAACAAGCTCGCTCGGAGTAGCGTGTAAACGCCCTGACCCGAAGCGAAATTCTTCCACGAAAGTAATAGCACTGGGGTCTACCTGGGCTCACAAATGGGCCAGTGCATAAGATCCGAGATGCGGGAAGCCAAAGCTCAAATCGAGGACGGAACATTCAAAGAGACGTACTGAGGTTCACTGAAAGTAATTAGTGGGGCGCGCATGATCGATCGGCTGGTCTCTGTTGCAGATTTGCGTACTGGTTTCTGTGCACATTGTATAGCTGGTGTCTGTGGATCTGTGGAACAGTCTGTGTGCAGATTTGTGGACTAGTGTTTGTGTGGATTTGGATCTGTTCTGTGTGGGTTTGGGTGATGGAGTACGCGAGGACGGGTTCCATGGGTCCGCGCATCGACCTGAACCTGCCTCCTCAGATGGTGCAAGAGCTCACGGACTCGTTCCGCTACTTCGACCAGAACGGCGATGGCCGCATCAGCAAGGAAGAGCTGGGCGCGGTGGTGCGTTCGCTGGGGCAGAAGGTGAGCGACGTCGAGATCGAGCAGCTGATGAGCGAGGTGGACGCGAACGGCGACGGCTTCATCGACTTCCAAGAGTTCATGGACTTGAACACGCGGGCGATGGTCGTGTCCCCGCGGCCCGTGGAAGACCCCGAGCTGGGGTCGAGTGCCGGGGACGCGGCCATGTTGCAGTCCGCATTCAATGTCTTCGATTTGGACAAGAATGGCTTCATCTCCGCAGAGGAGCTGCACGGCGTGCTGCTGGGCTTCGGCGATGAGACGGTGTCGGTGGAAGATTGCCGAAGTATGATTCAGTGCGTAGACGATGATGGAGACCGGATGGTCAACTTTCGAGAATTCAAGGCGCTCATGAATCTGGGATCGTTTCTATTCTGAAACAGCCCTGGAAACTGCTGAAGATTCAGTATCAAGCGTACATCAGTTAATCACACGCTATCTGTTCGGACTTGTTGCGGATTGGAACAATATGCTTCCCGCTGTGAGAGTTGGATTTGAATGAGCTCCGTGACCGACCGGCCTATACATTTTGTCCAAAAGTTTGAAGGTTAGAATGGCGAATTCTCATAGCACCGGAAGTGTGGCATTCTGAGCTAAGTAGAGGGTGCTATAACTGCCTGTGTTCTGAGAACGTCCCCCATCTCGGAATGGGTGAGATGATTAGGACAATATCTATATACGATTACCATTGATTTAGTAGGCGATTTATGGCCACGTGCTCTACGTAGTGCTCAATACTCCGAAAACTAATACTTGAGGTAACTAGAACTTTGAAAACTAGGATTTCTAGTGCTCAATTGGGTTTAGAACTGGTCAACTGAAACCTCGAAATCTGAACAGGATGGACCGTATCAATGTGCGGTTCAGTTGACTTTCAGTTGGAGAACTCTAGTTATCAGTCCGGCGATACAAATTATCTGCTCCAGTTCCTTGAAATTCAGCCTTTACTTTTGACATACCAATATCGTGGAATTTTGTCATTTTGAAGTATATGAGGTTTTGCTGAAGTTTGGAGAATTATATGCCGATCCCGGTGGCCGACCGTTGCCATGAATCAGTGGGAGGACGTTGCGCGTCTGGTGTTGAAGACTTATTAGTAGGTGACGTTTTGTAGGGGATGCTACGGCAAGCATTGTACTTTAGAATGCGCTGCGGAGTCATGAAGAGTTGGACATTTTTTGCCACTGCCAATCTATGTTTCAGATTCTTAGGTTCTACAAATGCACCACATGTCAATTTCGTTAAATTGGCGATACTCCAAAAATGTGACATATATCTTTACAAAGGTCTAATTTTAGGCCACAAATTAGGAGGTAGGACAGTTATGGATTTTGATTTCGCCGGCTTGAACTGCGCCATTGTGATGGAATATCGCCAAATTGACGTTACCATGTTAGTGCTCATCTGATATATTGCATAAAAGAAACATGATATGATTTGGATTCAGTCCATATGGCTGAGAATGAGGTGCTATTTCTTCTTGCACATGTATAATCTAGGAGGTGTAGGAGCTGTTGTCAATCGTCAAGGTGTTAATGAAATGATCGTTGTTAAGGATTTCTTCTTTGAGTTCAAGGTGTTTGTGAGATAAAGATGTCAGGATTGGAGCATGTAGAAGTAGCTTGATTTGTACTTGAATTAGAAGTTTGGAACTCAATGTGTTAGGAACTCCTTCCAAAATTGTTATGTTACTGTGACGGCCTTTCTAATGTTTTATGAGGAGTTTTGGATGGCGCTGAATCTGAAGTATACTTCTAGGATTGTGCAATTTTTGTTTGCTGAATAAATACTTTTCCACTCAATAGGTGGAGATGAGTCTTTGTGGGAAACACTGTCAAATGATGAATGAATTGAAGCACCGACTCTTACAAAGGAGGACCTGAATCACCATTGTTAGTCATTAGAGAAAATTTTAGGCCTTTAGAGGGTTGCTCTACAGCCCTCCGAAGTACCTTGAAATTTACTTTTTTTTGCTCAAAATTTTTTTTTTCCCTATTTTTGCGTAGTAGTTTTTGCTGTGACAGTGGCACAAGAACTGAAAGTCGCGAATAAAAACTTAATTAAAAAAATTAAATTAAATTAAAATTCTGCAAAATCTAATTGCTTTGGTGAGTAATCAACCACTCTAATTGCTCACTGTAGCAGTCAGCTGGAGTGACAGACCAAGCTTTTTAATAGCTTGGTTTGTCACTCCAGAGCAGCTCTCCAGAAGGCTAATATTTCTTCTAATGTTGAAGGATAGGAAAAATTGGTAGGATTGAAAAAATGATTAAGAGAGTCGATAAAGGAATAGAAAGAGTGTGTGGAGAGTTGCATTAGAAAAAATTTTAGGCCTTTGGAGGACTATTCCACAGTCTTCCGAGGAACCCTGAAATTTACTTTTTTTTGCTCAAAAATTTGTTTTTCCCCTATTTCCGCCCAGTTGAAGTTGCAGCAGCAATGGCAACGGAACCCAAAATTTTGAACAAAAAATTATTAAAAAATTAAAAAAAAAAAAAAAAATTCTGCAAAATCTGATTGCTCCCGTGTGCAGTCATAGACTTTGACTGCTCACCAAGAGCACTTTTCAAAATTGGCAAGCCATGCATGAAATAGCATGGCATGTCAACTTCAAACAGCCTTCCAAGGGGTTGAAATTTTCTCTAATGATAGGATTGACAGAAGCGTTGACAGTTGATGCATGGGACATCTTTAGAAAGAAGAATAAAATACATCAACACAATCTCAATTAGGATTACTTTATATTAGTGTGTAGGCTAGATTTGAAGTTGATTCACTTTACAATCCATGAGGCCAATTCAAATGGGCATATGTAAAAATTGGATCAAGGATATATGACCAACTATTAATTCACAATTTGATCCAAACCTGGGCCAAAACCTCTCGGCCCAAATTTTTGGTGCCAAAACACTCCTTCATAAGTACCACATATGTGGCCTTTGGATGAAAAAAAGAATTGGTATGGACTTCAATGTAAAGTCTATGTGCGTGGTTTATGGCCCATTTAATTATCTAACCACTATTGTTGGTTGATTTAGTATGTGATTTTGAAATTAGGCTTCCAATTGGCCCTTATAGACTCATTAGCATTGTATGTGAAATAGATTCATATGTTAACAATATTTACAATGTTTGACAATGTTTGACAAAGAGTGAGATAAGATGAATCATTAAAGGGAGCTTTTGTCCTATATTTTGTGCTAATCAACATTTCAAAGATTATAAAAAAAGATTTTTGGCAACTATTCTTGAATATTGGATTGTTTCAAAATGAATAGACATCATAAATTTTTTTTTTATAACAGCCTCAATTTCTATAAATTGGCAAAATTCAACGATTTGACCATTTTCAAGGTGTGCACCTTGGAACACAAACCCGCTAGCATTCTAAGTTTCTAAAACAAAAATTCATGGTAGTTTTTAGGGCTTTGTACAGAAGAATGTCACAATCTTTGTCATAAAAAACAAGAAGAATTGCCCATCATCACTTTTTCATTCTTCATGACATTTAATTGCCTAGTTTTTGTAGTTTTTGTAATTAGAGCTTTAATTTGTGCAAAAGAGTGTCACAATTTTGGGTGCCCAAACTTTTGCAGTAATTGCGCTAATTTTACAATATTGACAATCTTGAAACCTTGGTCTATGCTAGTTTTAGTTGCACATGACAGCTTTGCTCACTTGACTGCCAGAATTTTGGAGTTCTGAACAACAGCAACACAATGAAAATGATGATTCATATGCAAAGAGAAGTTTCCTCCACGATCCATGGTTTTACAAATATATTGATTATTGAACTTCCAGGAAAAAAAATATTAAGACTTTTAGAGTTCAAATGTTGTAACCCTTATCTATGAGGTCTTAGCTTATAATCTACAGGTGACAGCCTGACGTTCAAGAAGAGGAGCTGAATTTAAGCCATAACTACTGCACACATGGCAAATTTCTTTAAAATGGCGGTATTCCCAGTGACATATTTTCCTTGTGCCATATTCCCTGTGTCATTTTTTCAGACTGCCCGTTCTGAACACCTAGAACAAGTATAGATTCCAAACATCTAAGATTGTTGTAGATTTCAAACATCTAGGAACTATATAGATTTCAGACCGACCATTATAAAAAATCTAGGATTGGTATGGATGTTAGATATTTAGGACAAGTGTAGATTTTTAAAATGTACTACAGATGTAGATTTCAGAACGGCCGTCTTGAACTGAAATAACGTGCCATTTTAACGAAATTGACCATACACTTTTTAAATTCTATTTTGACACACAATTTTCCAAGATCATAACATGTCCATCAAAGCTGTGGTAGCTAGGTAACCCAAATCCAGCGCTCACCATTTCAGATGACGCACCTCAAATTGTAGAATTTTCTACAACCAGACTCCGGAATAGAGCTACCTAGTGCCCTGCCTAGTGCACACTCAAGTGCTTATTGAAAAGTCACTCTGTTTATGGATGCTAAACCTCCTCACCCATCACCATATCTTCCAACTTGACTTTGCAAGTTGTGTATGCCATTCAAACTTGGACCCCATCTTGAGGTAACCGCCTCCACCACTGCGTGAGAATTTGCATCGGCACCCTGTTGCCGAGGTTCTCGAAGAGCATCTAGCTTGCCATCCACTTCGGTGACAGTGCAGCTGGTAATCGCAGCAGTCATCGAAATTCACACTCAGTTTCATAGTGTTGTAATCCTTGCTGTCCACTTCCAGCACAAACCCCTGGAAGATTCAGTTTACATCCACTTGGATCTTGTACTCACCACCTGCTTTCAAGCTCGTCAGGCAATGGGTTCCATGTTGATGATCAGCACACATTTCGTTTGGTTCACGATGACCGTTGTAACTTTGGTGACTCAACTGTCGATTCACCTCAGAATCGCCAAGTTGATAACAAGAATCCTCGGGGGAATCCTAGCCTCTTGCCCGGCCTCTTGCTGCAAGAAACTCTGCCAATGGTAAAGAATGTCGTTTGTTTTGAAGTAAACAACTGGACGATGACAATCTTGAGAGAATCTCAGAGGACTTGAATACTCCGGTGGGTCGTTCTGGTCAGGAAAATCTAGAGAAGGGAATAGAATACGAAATGACTGCGTGCAATTGAGAGAAGGAGAGAGCAATCGTACAACCGCGGCCACAGCAGGAGTCTTTCACCCGAGGGTTAGTTTGATTAGTTTGATCCCTAGTTAACTTGGACTGATTTCTTTTTCCTGTTGCCCAGACTGCTAGAACCCTAAGAAGATATGACTACATATGTGTGAACTGTAAATATATATATCATACCCTGTGCTGAAGGGACAGTTTGAAGTATGGTGTCCTATTTTAGCAAGAATTGTGAAAAATAGAAAATAAAGTAGGCCTTGACAAGGTTACCAATTGTGACATCCATCACCATATCTTCTAGCTTGAATTTGCTAGCAAGTTGCGTATGCCATTCACATGTGGACTCCGTCTCACAGTCGCCCCCTCCACCACTGCATGAGAATTTGTATCGACACTCTGTTGCCGAGGTTCTCGAAGAGCATCAAGCTTGCCATCCACTTCCGTGACAGTGAATGCGCCGGTAATCACATCAGTCATCGGAGCTGACACTCAGTTTCACGGAGGTGTGATCCGTGCTCTCAACTTCCAGTACAAACACTTGGTAGGTCCAGTTCACATCCACTTGCATCTTGTACTCGCCGCCCGCTTTCACGCTCGCCAGTCTGCGATAGGTACCCACGGTGATGATCACGATGATCGTCGTAACACTCACGACATCTCACTTGTCGAGTCTCAATTGCCCAGTCACAGCTAACCTCTATCAGTGGTGCATTTTGTCTGGAATTTCCAAAGGCAAGGATTTCTGGACAGATGCCGACAAAGATATATTGAGGACGCAGTAAGGGTCCCTGCCCACCTGAACAGCTCGTGATAAGTATATCATCGGGGTTTACTAAAAATCTCCATTTGTTCACATTGAGCAATCCAGAACCAGATATGTGAGGTTCGATGAACTTGAAAGCCTTTGCATGGGTATCCATGGGTTTGGTCATGGTTGTCATATTGGATAGAATTTTATTGTTCACGGACGAATTGGACGAATCTGTGGTGACTAGTTGCAAACTTTGGAGGCTAATAATTTTTGGAAAAATTGTCCAAATTGGGCATGTGATATGTTTTTCGGCATCTAAAGTTTCTATAGATGCCGAAAAACATATCACATGCCCAATTTGGACAATTTTTCCAAAAATTATTGGCCTCCAAAGTTTGCAACCAATCACCACAAATTCGTCCGATTCGTCCGTGAACAATAAAATTCTGTCCAATATGACAACCATGGGTTTGATATTGTGCAATTAAAGAATGCTCCCTTCACACCAGGGCTAATTATGTAACACCTTTCCGTAAACTGCATTCACATTACTAAATCGATTTTAACTATTAGCTTCCTTCATATATCCCGCCAAAATTGATTTTCAAGATTCATGTTTGAGCGGCCTGCATATTTCAAATGCAGCGCCTCCAGTCTGCTTACATCTTCTCTCGAGTGTGCAATGATCGATAGTCACCTTATTGCATACTCACACAAATTCCGTTCCCAAAAGATTATGCTTAATTAACTAGATTAATTGGAACTTCACTTCCAATTGATTGAAACGAGCAGATTGAGATCAATCAAGCTCTCCTAAATAGGAGTCACCGCAACTTGAGTGTAGGTGTTGCGATCGACAGTCCCCAATATGCTTTGAACGTGACTATCGGCAATGATCTCAGAGCCGGAAGAAATTGTTACGGTTTAGCATATTCTTCAACTCACCTGTGCTCCGACTAGATTCTTGGGAGTCTCCCCCGTAGCGCCTGAGTCTCTTGCGACACCTTCCATTTCACTGAAATTTCAAGAGAGCCCACAACCGAATTTAGAAAAGAACCAGGAATATGAAGTGGAGCAACAGATCCCTAATTGTGAAAATCGAGCATACCTAGCAAAACAATGAAGCAAGAGAGTGCCACATCAGCAAGTGAATCAAATTGCGAGCGATCGTGACGAAACAATGGCGAGGTCGCAGAGGACTATTGGGAGAGCGCGGGGTCTCAGAGAACGATCGGGAAAGGCGCAGAGACAGTTGGAAAAGCGCGGGGTCGAGTCCAAGTAGCAAACATCGCCCACATGCCTCTGAAATCTTGATTTTTCATAGATGTTAGCAATTCCGTGATAAACTGAGATGATACGAATTGTTTCACTTTAAGTGGATGATAAGTATTTTCACGGCAACCACCAACTCTGTCCACGTAGGTTCGGGCGTGGTGTGGGAGCTTGTGTGAAGGCCAGGTTACAAATCCTGACGTTCTGAATGCGTACCATCACTTTAGGACGCAGGTGAGCAGGGACCCTAAGCCAGATAAGAAGATGCAGTCGCTGCTTACGTACGTGTAATGGATCTTTCGAATTCCAGAATATGAAAGCGAGATAAATTGAGCGATCAAGGAGGGGATGACTCTGACGAAAAAATCCACAGCTAGCTTCATATGTACTTCATTCGTGAAGAACCGGTGTGCTGGTGTCGGAAACTCCTACCATAGCTAGCTAGGTCGGCACGAATTGGCTGCACGCTAGTCTGCAAGTGGGTGAATGCAAGAAACATTTGTACTATTTTCCATCACACCCTACATGCTGACATGGTAATTTAGGCATAACTTTTGCGTGTTGAATCCAAATGACTTAAGATTTATAGGAAAGGTGCTCATGATCATTATACATCTTGCCTAATTTTTTTGCAACTTTCAAAAAAGTTTTACTATATAATACAGTCTTTGATTTTATGTCACAAATTCCAAATTAGAGTTTTTTAGTACTATTTTGTACCCAAAAAATCGAATTTGGAGTTGAAAATTTGGAGGAAATGGTCTTCTAGTAGACTTGTAGCTATATGAAGAAGGAATTCTGAAAGTAATTAATTTTGTATTGTGTGGAAGTCCACAAAGAGAACTTCTTTCTTCTTACATTTTAGAATACATAAAATATTTTGGTGGTTCTTTTGGTGAATGACCATCTCCATAGATTTATTACAAATGATCTATTTTTTATTTTTTATTTTTTTTATTTTTTTTATTTTCCTATTTTTAACTAATTAAAGCATCAGAGTGATTATATTTTCTTGAGATTTGACACTTTTCTAGTTTTCCCACTTAGAGAACTTTTCTATGCTTTTCCTTCCCTCGGTTTCTTCATCTTAAAGGTATATACATTGGCCATATTTTTTTTTTAAATTAAAAATTATTTTTCTAATTTTAAAGTACTCCAGGGAAATAAAACATGAGTATTGTGAAAACGCAACAGATAGTACAGGTGTTTCTTGCATTCACCCTTGCCTGGTTTCAATCAACGATGTTGATTTGATGCTACAGATGACTCACCCGACATCAAACGCCACCAAAAGTTTCACTATCTGTCTTCAAGCAACCGACTGTGATCTTATGTCCGACACAAATGTTTTCGGCCAAGTTCAAAAAGTTACAAGCTCACAAAAATGCTTTACTTCAGCGCGTGTCGGACATAGTTGTGGAGCGCGGGATGGGCAAAAGTCACAAAACCAGTATCGGCAACGCGGCATTCAGATCACAGTCGGTTTCATCCGTAACTCCACTTGACCTAATTTTCTACTCTCCAGCCAGTTGACTTCGTCAGAGTCCTTACCTCGAAACGTCGGACTGGATCCCGAGGGAGTGCCCTTTGCATTTCGCAGTTACAGACAATAAAATAATGCTAATTCCCAGTTGAAGGAAAATGTCTGCAGCTGAACTGGCGGACACCCAAACACGAAACGACAACCATCTCTCTCCTTTGATATATGCAGAATATTTCAAACATGGCTCTCAGAAATCCAAATTAAACTATTGGACTCGTTGGCGGTAATCATTGTCAAGAGGTTGCTACCAATAACAGGACCAAAGATTAATACCTCCAATAAAAGACCCGGACGGACAAATTGCCATTTATTTGGCCGACAAATGCTACAAATGTATATAACCATACTGACAGAGTGATCATCTTCACACCAAGTCAGTACTTCTTCCTTGGATCTCCTCGTCCCTTTTTCATACTGTTCTCACGCCCTCAGTCTTCAAATCCTTCCTGCTGGGCAGAGAACTGGACTCAATTAAATCCTATACCCTGCCATTTCCATCTATCCCCTGTATATCCCCTCCACGCAGACTAGTAATTGTTCCGCTTGTTCTCTATCCTGACCCAAAAATCCAGCAGAAAATATTCACAGTATACAGCAATGGGCGGCAGTACTGCCACGACGGTGTTCGTGAACAAAACCGGCCACGTGGTGAGGATGAAAGTGGGCAACAACCAACACTTCTCCTACCTGGCCAGCATCAAAGACGGTGGAGAGTACAAGATGCACGTGAACATGAACGACACTTACAGGGAGTTTGCGGTCTGTCTCGATGAATCGAGCAAGAAGGAGATTGTGAGTTCCGACGACTGCTGCGAATTCCAATGCATCACCATCCAGGAAATGGTCGACGGCAAGATCGAACTGCTGCGACAACCGCGGGCGTCCAGTAGCGGCACCAGCAGTGCTGCAAATGTAAAGAAACCGTCGTGGTTCAGCCGGTGGATGTAGACTGACCAGCTTCAGGGTTCATGGGCATGGCAAGGCAGCCAAGCGTGAACCAAGCAACTTCAGAGGGACCTCCTGGCGAAGAGAATGTGCAGAGTTCTCCAAACTCATTAGTTTCTACTTTGTGTGTAACATTTGATTTTCATTTAGGTGTTTAGAGTGACCGGTATTCGACAGAGGTCCAATATTCGATCTGTAAACAAAATATCTGTGCGTTCTACTGCACAGAAGTAAGTGTGTGCTTAGGGATTGACGCAATGCAATTTCTAGCCTCTACATGAAAAGCAGAATAATGATTCAACATTTTGATGAACACAACCAATAATGAAAACTCTAAGAATTGTGTAATAGAGTTTTATTCAGTTTCTCCAGACAAACCTTCCGACCAAAGGCCCAAATGTGCTGCGTCAAAATATGATCTACCAAACGCTTATTGTATGACAGTGAGATCACACGGTGGTCACTGATGTATTTGATTTACCAAGAGTCTCATTCCGATCACTAGCGACCTTCAGTCTGCATCGTGCCACATGGCCTGTTAAATAGTACTTAGGGATTGAAAATCCATAAACTGTAGTATGTCCAAAGAGAGCATTGCGGTATATGTTGGGAGGAAGTCGTGAAATGACCAAACTCTGTTGACGGGTTCTGTTTCGTAATGGGTTCTGTACGAGCTTCAGTTAAAAAATAATGCTGTGTCAACTGGGCTTGGATCTATTGCTCAGGACGCACGTGAACATCAACTCTGTGTGTACATTTTTCAAACAGGGGATTCAATTAGAGCTGCTTGTGGCTTTCATCAATGAGTTATCATATTCTCCGTAGTGAGTTGAATGTCTCCGGCCTCCAGGCTTGTCAATCATGCAACACATCAAAATCAGACTCACTGTTTTAATGTCACTGTAGAGTTTCTGAAGCAGTCAGTCTTGAGGATTGATACTTTATAATATTACAGCCCAGCTGTTGGCCCAATTTCAAAACCACCAAAATCAATCAATAGGAGTGTTAATCAAGCCCAAAGGCTTTACATTGAAACACAAGGGGCTTTTTTGAGTTTCTCTATCTCACTTTCCCCTGTGAGGACAACAATCTTGTGACTTTACCCTATGTAACAGAATTGTGACATGGGATAAAGTCACAAGATTGTCGTTCTCACAGGGGGAAAGTGAGATAGAGAAACTCAAAAAAGCCCCTTGTGGAAGTCGGACCAATTTTTATATCACATGGCTGCTTATGTGGCGGTGTTTTGGCACTAAAAAATTGATCCCAAATGCAAAAAATTGACTAGCTATGTATCCTTGACCCAATTTTCCCACTCGAGCCCAATTCTAGTTTGCCCTATGTTTGTAAATTGAGCCAACTTGGAATCGGCCTCACCCCTCATATAAAGTCATTAGTACTAGTTTGCTCCTATTATTCGCTTACTTCCAAATAAATTGACGTTGCCAGGCGACAAATCTTTCTTAGCAGACTGGATGCTTCCGTATCGAATCGTGAGGAAAGACCGCCGGGGCGTTTTCTGCTGTGGGGTTGTGACTTTTGAATCCACAAGAAATCGTAGATTCCATCAGTTCGTGCAATTCGAGGTCCAGGATCGATGGAAGAGAAATAGCTTAATTTATCGAGGACAGGATGACTCAGACGGCGGTTGGGATAATTCACAGCTTGATCACTTAATTGATTCAAAGTCGGGGTGCTAGATGGAGTCGGGCACTCGCAACTCTTGCAAGATCTCCACAAATTGGCAGCATGTCTGCAAGTCTGGTTCCTGTTGGATAGATGAAACCCGAGCATTCTCACCGAGTGGATGATTGTGTTACTAAATTAAACGTAACTTAGATGTAATCTATCAGTGACTGCTCGTCCAATTTAGATTAGGATGACTGATCTCATCAATCTCATCGTGTTGTCGAAAGTTCTGACCTTCGATCGGCTCAATTTCCATCTCCATGAACATACACGATTGTTTCAGTTTCGATGGTAATGTCAATTTCGTTAAATTGGTGGTTAGTCATGCAAGGAATCTCCATTCACTCCATGGCACAAATGAAGGTTTTGATTTTCTGTTTGAATTTGAATTCCATCGTACTTGACCCAGTTGCTTCAATTTGGATTCCAAATACAAGACAAAGCAGATTGGGTTGGTGTGCTTTCGCAAAGTTGGAAGGGAGGGGGTGCCAGAAGATTGCATACGGAGGATTCGGAGTCCTCAATGCAAGAGTGTGCGCAAATGCTTCCAGAGGTCATTCAATTAAAGCCAAAGAACGTGGAGGTATATGTTTGGGTTTATCTCCAAAGACCTGGTGTTATTCAGCAGACTTCGAGGCTTGCTTCTTGATTAGAAATTTAGAACTATGGCAGTCCCTTTTATGAGGACAAAGTTTGACTTCACGTATTCCAGGAAATAGACATCTATTGTTAATTACAAGCTGAATTTCTCATGTTGAGGATAACGTAAGCACTTCAATTTTCGGCTGGAAGTATATGATTTCACTTGCTGCAGCTTTAGGGTTTGGACTAAGGAGCTTACACTTTAAGGTAGAGGATATTATTTCAATGTACGTACTTCTAAGTCAGATTGGGGACGCCAACTGGGATTTTGCAACTCATGAACGAATGGAAGTCTGTGCATTTTGTACTTTTTGTCCAAAACTGACCTTGTTGGAGTGTGATCTGGAGAAATCGGAGAGATTTTTGGGTGCAACAACCATTATATTGAGAGCAAATTTGATCCGTTTGTATTAATATATTTTGCTATTAACCCCTAAAGTTCTATAACTATGTTTTCAATCAAAAATGCTCAAAAGTTGCCATTTTTAGTACAAGTACCCAATTTTATTAAACTTTTTTTTGACACATGTAACCATAGGATCTTGTAGTATGCTGACTTGAGAACATGTGGTAAAAATCTCATAAATTTCCACCACTTGGATTGCAAGATATAAACATTCAAATTCCCTGCAATCATTTTTTTGCCCTACAAAAACCAGGGCAATTGCACTTTACAAGCTCACTTTTCAATGAAAAAATGTCCCAAATGGTGGTGCTTCTTTGGATTCTTATTTGAAGACAAGTTGGCTACATGTTTGAAAATTTTCAATTCATTTGAATTGTCCAACATATAGGAAAAAAATAATAAGTAGATAGTATTGGAGAATGATTCAAAATACTAAATTGTCAAGGATTTAATTATAGAATTGAAAAATGCCAATCCCAATGGTTGCAATGTTGTAATAAACAATCTACATCCTATGATTAAATTTGTTTCAAAAAATATTGAAAATTGAGTAAGATAAAGGACTTTGAAGTTTATTTTAGAGTAGAGAATCTATAACTACCCGCAAACTAAAAATCTTCATAACTTTTGACTCATTGATAAAATGGGATGATCCAAAGCTTTCCATATATATATAACTCTAGAAAACCAATGTCAGATTTTTGTTTTTAGAAAAAGTGATTTTTTCTTATTTGCCTGAACTGCCCAGTTACAAAAAAAAGTAACATATTAGGCCATAACTTTTGACTCACATTTCCAAATGTCATAAATTTTATTACATATGAAAGATATTTCTTGCGCCCACCTTCTCTTAAAATTTTAGCCTAAAATATGGAAATCTCTAGTCACAAGTACCTACCCAAAATTTCTATACAACCAAAAAACACATGTCAGTCCTTTAGGGGTTAATTTCAAGGTGGGAGATTGTGGATCACTACAATTGCTCATTAAGGTGTCAATAGACAACCCCATTCCCATTCAAAGATCAGTGACCATAGAGTTTTGCCAAGCCGTTAGGCATCCACCATTTGCTGGTAAGTCCAACCAAGTTTATATATTAAATAACCAACGAGCCGCGGTAGCGGCGAGTAGATTATCGGACATAAGCGATTGTTCACTTTTCAATTACAACCTTTGATCTTCATGATCCAAGGGTGTAGGAAGCAAGTTGAAAGGAGAGAAGGTTATGAGTTACAACTTGTAATGGCATTGGTGATGGGTTGCCAATGGGACGGTGCCACGTGAGTGTTGAAAACTCAACAACCGGTTATGAGTAGATTATGTGCTGTTGGTAACAGGGGTCAATATAGGAGTCAGATAGTTTCAATTCCCTAATGGTATTCGTATCCTCTACTTTCCATGCTTCTCAGGTGTGGTACAGTAGATACAAGAAGAATATGATTGCCTGCTAGGAAATTTTTTTGAAGAAATTTCATAAGGAGACATATGGCTGACCTTCCCAGGAGGCAAAGATGATGCTGTGGAAATCACAAGCAATGATATGGAGAGTGTACAACCTGGGTTGTTTTTGAGTGACAACTTTACTGACTTCTGTATTAAGTGAGTCTATCAATATCAGTACTGCATTAAAGAATCATTTTGTATATTAACCCCTAAAGGACGGAGGTGATTTTCCTACCAAAAACCATTCAAAACTGTCATTTCTATTGCAAAGAGAAAAGAGTTTAAATAATTGTTTTTTTTTGCATATCCAACCGTAAGATCTTATACTTGACTAGTATATGAATATGTGGAAGAAATTTCAGAAACTTTGACCACGTAGATTGCAAGATATATGCATTTAAAGTGAAGAAAACAAGTTTTTTTCTACCTTGCTTGACTAGATTTTTTGGCTTTGAATCTTTTTAGTTCAATTTTTTTGCACTACTGATTTTGATTTTCTACTTATTTATGTTAAGTAGTTGAATTGAGAATCTACCAAAAAAATTTAGGAAAAAAAGCACTTATTTTTCACTCATTAAAAAATTGTTAAGTAGAGGTAGGTACAAGATTGAAGAAAAAACTAAATTGTTAATAGCTTTTAGATGGAATTGAATCACAATAATCCCAACGGTGAGATTGTTCTATCAAGAAAATCTAACCCTATCTAACAAAAAAATTTGAAAAATTCTCAAAATTGCATTCAAAAATGAATTCTACAACTTATTTTTTCAAGAAGATGCTTAGATTGCCCAAAAAACTAAGATTGTCCATAACTTTCTCATTATTAGTCCAAATTGAATGAAACAAAGCTTCACATGTAGACAAAAATATAATCTTTGAGGAAAAAATTTGAAAAAAAAATATTTTGACTTTTTGTGATTTTTTTTCTGCTGCCCGCAAAATTCCAATTTTACTTATTGTGCCATAACTTTTGCTCCCGGGCATCAATTAAAATAAAAAATTAATATATTCACAAAGATCTCACAAAAATACACAACCTCTAAAAATACCAAAAAATATTACTAAAAATTGAGATCGTAGGAACCTGCTGGACCCAAATTGTCCCCCGAGGGGACAACCGGTCCTTTAGGGGTTAAGGTAGTTCTAACTCCTCATGGATCGCTCTTTGATAGCAGGTATCTGTAGGAGGGTCTAAATTGTTACATGCAGAAAAATGTACATTTCTTCCACAACTTTTTATTTGGGCAACTAGTCTAGCAGACAACTTCGGGCATTTGTAGAATCTGAACAACGCACGCACGCAACTTCTGAGAAAGTGCAGAATTGAACTGGGGCAGTGAACATATTTGAAAAGGCTTATACCCAACAGTTCCTGACTTTTCTTATGAGTCAGATGATTGCTGCAAATTTTTCATGATGTCGCTCCAGTGCATCATACTGCAAAGGGTTCTCAGGGTTTTGACGAAATGGATGCTACCTACTTAGAGGCAGAAAATTAACTCATTTTCCCAGTGAAATTAGAACATTGGAAGGACTTTACAAATCATCACCGGGAGAGAATCAATCATAGCCTTGAGATTCGTGGGACAGTCTCAATATGGTTACAATGATCATATGGAGGTCTTCCTCTGTAACTATCATGGAGAGGCCACCATATGATCTTTGTAACCATAGAGAATCTGTCCCTTGGAGATGATTCTCTTTAATATGTTTCAAAGTTCTGGACTTGCTGTAATTGTTACACGCAAGAAAAACGATAGTGTACATGATATGCTTCCGCTGAAAACTTTCCTCTTGCCAATTTTTTTTTTTTTTTTTTGGGGGGGGGCTGAATTTGCAGTAATTATTGGAGTCGCACCATAATATGCCAGCTCAGTGGCCTCACAAGTTCACCTGGTATTGGAACCTACTTCTTGGTTTTTGTTACAAGCATCCTTTGAACACTACAATTTGCTTGTGGATTGCGAAATTGTGTTAACACGTAACACATGCCGGTAAGGTAGGATGCTCTAAAAGCGACCACTTAAGGGCTGGTCCGCCCTTTTTGTAGGTTTGCATGAATAGAAATATTTTTCACTCATTTTTTCAGAGAAAGAAAAATGGACGAAGAACGTAACACAAGCGGTTTTGTGTTTTTTGAAGCATTTTTGAATTAGTTATGAATTTCCTAAGATTTCTGTTGTAGGTACCTATTTGTGACCCTAGGTCTCTCAAAATGCGTCCACTTACAACTTCTAAAGTGACTTGAGGAAATCAAGGCCAATGATTGGCTCTTGCAATAAAGAATACTTTTTGGAGGGGTTCAATCAATGACTAAAGTGGTCCATTTAAAGACCAACTCATATCTATTCAGTACCATTTTGTAGGGTTGATTTGAAGAAGCCGGTCACTTTTAGAGCATCCTACCTTACTCTTTAGCAAGTAAATGTGACTTTTTCCACCTTGTACTTTGCATTTGGATTTGGTAAAAGGTAAAGATGGGAATCTGGAAGGCCACATTCAGAGAGGTGAGTCATCTTGGTAGTAAGATAGGAGGCTCTCAAATCGGAAAGGAAATTAAGAACCGCCCTTATAAATGGCTGTGGAATGGGCATGAAGTGGTTTTTCTCTTTGCTTGAAAAATGAGCTAAAAATAATTCCATCCAAGGAAATACATAAAAAAGGTAGACCAACCTTTAGATTAGTGATTTTTGAGCCTCCTACTTTACAACTCACTTTTTCAATTTGAGCACATCTTTATGATTTTTTCTTTGATATTCTAGTTTCTTCAAACCTCACCTCTTAAACCCTTTAGCAATACAATGTTCAATTTTTGGACGACAAACAGATTCATATTCATATTTCTTTTTCATTATTGCTTGGATGAAAGTCATCCTAATTTATGGAGATATTTTATCAAGTTGTTATCCTATCAAATGGTTGGATTTGGTATTACTAAAGTATACTTTGGTGTGCAAGCATGTCAAGTAGTTAACCATACCAAAATTGCATTGACTCCACTTCAAAATTTGATTTGCAAAAATGATGACATACATTTAAAAAACACAAAAATTTCAAAAAATCACCATGTCAAGAGAACCTCATTTCAAAACCATTCCAAGATATTTTATTCAAAAAATGATAACATTTTGATTATAATTGAATTTAGAAGGAAATTTGAAGTTTTCCTTTCAAGATTTATAAAATAATACTTATAATAGCATTGGTGAGTATAACCATACAAATGAAATCTAAAATTCAAAATCTACAACTTTTATTTGTATATTAATTCCAAAATATTCTTCCAAAAAATATTCCATAATGATTTTTCTCAAATCATCAACTTTGGAGAGCACTCTGAACCTTTAGAGGTTAATCCCACAATGAAAATGTGTCCTTGACCAATTTTTGAAGTTAAATATAACCTTATCAAATTATTATTTTTAATAGTTATAGTTTCGAAAAATTCTTTTTGAAGTTTAGTTTTAGCTTCAAAAATCTGATTTTGAAAATGATTGATTAAGAATTTTCTATTCAAGAGTTTGTGCACGGGTGTCTATTGCAATCTTGACTTTTTGTAGTGTTGAGGACTTTTGAGAATGAGCCTCAAATACACTAGATCTGTGAGAAAAAATCACATTAGATATTCATGTAAAAAAATTGTAAAGTAGGTTTTGAGAAGTCATAAATTGATTGGGGTTATGCATGTTAGGCCCTTTAACCTTGTATTTTTTTGGTGACCAAGTTTTTAGATTTGACATGTGAAAAGAAGATTAAAAGACTTCAAATCACTTTCATAGTATTAACACCCTCATGATCAAATATTATAATTTTTTAAATTCGTACAATATTTTGTTGTGCTTCCTTTTCTAATGTGATCTCTAACATGTCTAGTCTGATTTTATATGGTTACAATTCAGAAAGAATTGATACAGTTTATAAATTTTTTGGTTTTTGGTTCAATTTAGAGTACATTCCTTGAAGCTCATTTTGGGGTTAAACCAGTCGAAGAGTTTGTGCAATAATATAGGCCTTGTTTCTTAGTGTTCTATGAGTATTTGAACCAATGTTAAGAAAGTCAAATAGCAAATGAAATGTCAAATCAATTCTAAGGTATTATTTCAAACCAATGCTTAGAGAGTCGAAGAGCAAATGCAATGTTGGATAGAGTCAAAGAGTAGCCCATTGCTACACGCTAAAGCAGCACTTTAGAGGTTAGAAGATCAATGGTTTAGGATGTTGCTTTAGCGTGTTGTAGTGTGGATGCTCTAAGAATATTTGAATGAGTAGTGATAAAGATCAATGACAAGAAAATTATCTTGCAAATAAGTGTATTCCTAGGTTTTCAATTTCGTAGTTATTATCCCCTAAAGGCCTGAACATGCTTTTTTGTGAATATAGCGTTTTTGGGCAGCTCACTACGAGCGAAGTTTTTAATTTTTTTCTTTGAAATTTTCACACAACGTTTTCCCAAGGAGTAACTTTAAGGCCCAACAGTTTTCATAACTTTTGACCATATGATTAAAAATTTATGGCATGATATGTCATTTTCATTGCTCAGCAGGCAACCCGGGCAGCAAAAAAAACTTATTTAAAAACCACTTTTTAAGAAAATGAAAATTTGAAATTGGTTCTTTAGATTTATATATACGCGGGAAGCTTTGAATCATTCCATATGGATTAGTGAGTCAAAAGTTATGAGGATTCTTAGTTTGAGGGTAGTTATAGAATCTCAACTCTAAAATAAACTTTGAAGTCCTTTATCTAACTCAATTTTCAATATTTTTGAACAAAACAAAAAATACTGGGCGTATATTGTTTATTACAACATTACAATTGTTGGGATTGGCATTTTGCAATTCTATAATTAAATTCGTGACAATTTAGTATTTTGAGTCATTCTCTATCTCTTCCTACTTATTATTTTTTTCCTATATGTTGTACAATTCCAAATGGTCTGAAAATTTTCAAGGATGTATCCAACTTGCCTTGAAGAATGAAACTAAAGAGTAACCACCATTTTGGACATTTTTTCATACAAATGTGACTTTGTGAAGGGCAGCTGCTCGGATTTTTGCACTGATTAAAAAAGGATTTTTGTCAATTCAAACGCTATTATCTTGCAATCTACATGGTGGAAAATTTTGAAATTTTTTCCACATCTTTTTAAACTAGTGTACTACAAGATCCTACAATTACATGTATTCAAATATCTTTTTTTTTCTAAAGTTTGATACTTGTATTAGATATGGCAATTTTGGAGCGGTTTTGGTGAAAACATAGTCAAAAACCTTTAGGGGTTATATGGCCTTAATTATAATCACTTATAATACATTTTCGTCCAATCACAAAAGGTATAATTTATTTTAATGTAAAAAATTATTGTAGCCCTTTAATAAGGAATCCAAAAATGTAATTATACACATGAAATAAATTTTCTTTGAAGACAATAATAGCATCTAAAACCTAATTATATGAATTTTTGTAATACATGTATCACATGACAAGCTACCTAGCTTTGGGGGCTTTTTATTAAAAATTTAATTTTTTAATATAAAATAAAACACTGCAATTGAATTTTAATGTTAATTGGAGAGAAATTTTTGTATGGATTTCAAAAAAATAAGCATATTTGTATCAATTCTTTGTATAAATTGTGAGCTTTTTTAATGAATATGCAATTGAACATTTTCTACATTTCATTTTATTTAATTTGGACTAAACCTAAGTTTTTTGGTTTTTTTATTTGATATAATTTTACAAAAGTCGTCCTCAAAGTTGATTTAATGCCAATGATCCTTGAATATCATACAAGAGTTGCGCACCTAGGACATATTCTAACAATATTTGAATCAATGTTTGTGATCAATTACTTTTATCTGTACTTGTATTATTCAAACAATAATATATTCATTAATTCAAAGGTGAGTTGTATTTACCAAAACATCAAAATGACCCTTAGCCTTAAAAAGACCTTACTAGATTACTTAGGTTAGAATTAATGTTCAAAGGTAGGTAAAGTCCAAGAGATAGAAGGTTCTAATCAAATAAGCAAGATATCCATCCAAAATAGTAGGGACGTAGGCTAACAATCTTGTGCATGCAACCAAATGGCTAAGTAAAACCTTTAGAAATGTTGCAAAAGAATTTGGATCATTTCTCAGACTAAATATCCCAATTAGAAATTCCAACCTCAAGAAGAAGTGACAAATTCCATCACTAAAGGCCAAAAGGGGGCATCTTCAACTAAAGAGCACTCTAGGGAGTCCCATTGTGCAATTAGAATGGGAAGATTCTCTACCAATTGAAAGATGCCATACAATTTATTGGAAGAAAGGTAAATGCTGACATACATATTTGTTTGAAATTGCAAAGTAAAAAAATGAGCTTGCACTTATGAACATAGAATCTTTTCAAGTCCATATATAAAGTTTTAGGATTTATTGGATTGCTTAGGTTCATCTTCTTGGAAGTCAATCACTACAATCATTCCGGTGGTAAAATTCTAGAAAATAAATCATTGAAAATTCCTTCAAAAAATAAAATAGAAGTTTTGAGTGATAATCAAATTCTCCAACAAGTTTCATGGAGTTCTAATAGTGACAAAAATCCAAACAAATAGCTCCAACCAATTGTTGTTTTTGGTTTTTTGGTTTTTGGACAAATGGTTATGTGGCCTTTTTTTCAAGAAAGTTCTGAGTTTTGTGGCTCCTTCATTTGTAGGGTTTGATTTAAAGGAGGCCAATTTACAATATACAATTTTGAATATGTAATTTTCATATGCAATTTTTGTATATGCTAGCTCTACATGATGGATGAAATGAGGCTTTGGAAGCATTGTGGCAATAGCATGCACGGCCATCATTACAATCGGGCATTTTTTAACATATTTATCCCTTTTTTTCTATAGGCTTGAAGTTGCACATTTTTTTTGAAGAAATTGGGCATTTAATTGTCTAATAAAAAACCCTGACTCCAACAATTACCAACAAGTTTTAAAAATAAAAACAAATTGTTGATCCAAGATTCCTAGAGCATCCAACATCCAAATGAGGGTCACTTAGGGTCTTTTTTATTCCAACAATTCTTATTTTAAACAATCTGAACAAGTCAAAATCTTTGGAAAAAACAAATTCCTCATTCCAAAATTTTATGGTTTATAATTTGGAAATTTTGCTCACATTGCTAGTCTCAATATTTGAACCAAAGGAATAATTTGGATTTTTGAAAGCCAATGGCACAATTGTTTTTTAATATGGAGCTTTTCTTTAAAGGTTAGAATAGTAGGTGGTGCATGGTTGAGCGGACCAAATAAGGCGGATCAAAATCCATATCTATATAACTCACTACAAGACTAGCCAAAAAAACTTTACATTTCTAGGCACCTCAATCTACATTACAACACATGATGAGTCACTAATAACAAGAATGTTTTCTTTGTTAAAAAGACTCTTTTGCACAATGCTATATGGAGTTTTTGAATTCACACTGCAACTTTAAAAGTCCATAGCTCATTATTTAAAAAAGAGGCCCTTTAAATAATTGTACAGTTGGCTTTGCATTCAAGTTGAGAATGTATGTTCAAATTTATAGCTCCAATAGTGTAGTCAATTATCTACAATGTGGCTTGCAATACAAAATTAATGCTGAAAACAAAAATATGACTTAAAAAGTAGTCCACTCAATCATGCATACATTCTAGTCAATTCATTTGAATTTCAAGGTTGTTGTAGTATAAAGTTTAGAGGACTTAGGGGGACTTCCAAGCTTTGCAATCTCTACAACTTTTGTATGTATTGTTTTCAACTTGTGTGTTTTTGTGGTGGTTTCTTGAATTCTTTCTATATTTTTTTGAGCTTCTTGTACTAATCCTAGTCTAAAGATTCTAACCAAGGGCAACTTGTCAAACCTTTGAGAATTTTTCCAAGGGCTTTGTCTTGCAAATTTTAGTGTCGAATATGGTTTTTCTTCCATTTCATAGTGTTTTATTTCTTTCTTATGTCCAAACCAATGGCAAAGTTTTATTTGAGTTTGTTTGTACCACTTCATGTTTTTTCTAAAGCCTTTCCCTCTTATTTTGTGCTAGTTTTCATCTTAAAAACCCTCATGATGTAGAAGCTTTTAACACCAATACCAAATTCTCATATCATTCTATTCTCCAAAACCACTAACTCTTTGTTTTGTTTTCTTAGGAAACAACCCCAGATTTCCAAGTTTCATCTCAAATTCATTATTGGTCACATCCAAGTTCTATTTCAAAGGGTCCGTTTGTCAAAATCCAATTCAATTGCAAAATTCCAGTTAGTCAAAGCCTCAGTTAAAAGTCAAATTTCCATTAAATCATAGTCCAGTGAGTTCAATAGCTATGTTGTTCAAAACCTCAGTTACGGCATTTTCATAGTGGCAACGCCAAAAAGGAGCACCAATTGCAGATGTGGCATGTGGTCCTCAGGACCATCGCTTCTGTGCTCCTCCTATCTCCCACAATGCCACGGGATCACGAGATTGGGAGTTTGGGACATAGCAATAGAAAGATGCACTAGACTCAGAATTGAAGGTCGCCACTTCATCAAAGTTGATGCCATTGTGAGGTCCAGGTGGAGGGTTGGTACCTTGAAACCTATGTCAGTAAGACATCTACAACCCACACTGGGCCAAGAGCAAGTTCCTCCATTTGCCAAAGCACTCTGCAAATTTTGAAGTGTCTAGCTATCTTTTTTGCTTGGCGTGCCTTCTGTGAATCATTGCCGTAGTCTTGGCCCACCCACTCATTGCATCTAGGCCAAGGTTTTTTTTTTGGCACTATAGAGGAACAATGAAATCCTTGTGTGCCCTTCTAGCAAAGATCAAATTTGGGAGGGAGCAAGACACAATGGTTGGAAATCTTTGACAGATTCTTGAATTTGGCAAGATTTCGCCCAAGAAAAAAGTCATGGTCTAGGCACCTTGACATGTTGCCATTAGGGTGCTTTTAGCTTTCAGTCCATTAAAGGATTTTTTGGGCCCCTGGAAGACCACAAATTTCCAGATTGTAGGAACTCCAATGTGATCTGACCAAGAGACTACTATGTTAGATATTGTTAAATCATTCATTTTTCATAGTTTTTTTGAAAAAAAATAAATATTTTTTTGTTTTAAAATAAAACATATATTTTTTTAATTTTAATATTTTCATTTTTCATTTTTTTATTTTGAAAGCAGGGTGCTAGTGAAAGGGAACAACCTTGAAACAATCTTCTAGAGGCCCCAAAACTCCTTTTATGTAGTACAACAATTGGTTGAAGTCAAATCTCTTTGTTTCATAAAATACCAAGGTGAAGACAGGCCTCATTTTCTCACCATTTCCATGTTTCAGTCAAAGATCATCTTTTTTATTTGAGAAAAGATCTTGTCAAATCTGATTTAGCTTTGGAGTCCAGCAAAGGTTAGCACCAAATATTTAAATAATTGTCATTTTTCTCATTTTCCAAGTCTCAGTTTTCTTAAGGTCATTTGGACTTCCAAAATTCAATTGAGTTATCTTGAAGTGCTCCGACGTCCATAATCTGGACAATGGCTTCAAGGCACTGCCATTTAGTCCAACGAACTTCTCATTCATCCACTGTAACACTTGAATCTAGAAAAGACAAACTTCTTTAATGACCACAATTATAAAATTCTAGTAAATAATATTTCTATACAAAGATACAAGCAAAAATGTGCAAAAATTCAAGAAAAGATTGAGGCAATTAGGGATTAATCCTTCTCTTAAAACTCCATGTTTGTTCCCAATCATCCGAACTATACACAAAGGCAAGGTACTTTAAAAGCAGCCATTAATAAAGAGGTACATTTTGCGTTCTTGAATGTACCAATAGTGTACATTTCCAGATGTGGTCGCTTTTAGTGACCTTTGCATTTCAAATTCAAAAATTTGTGACGAATTTCTATGAAGGTCCAAAAAATATGAAAGTACTTATGCTAGATGCCAATTCCATTTTTTCTTCCTATAGAGATTTACTAAAAATTGTTTCAAGGTGTTTAGCTCCCCTCCAATGCAATCAGTTTTTAAAAGATCACCTTAAGAGCAGTCTACTGGCCAACACATTAAACCTAAATGTGTTGCATATCAAAATTCAAGTGCTTGGCTTTGAAGCTAGATTGAGAGCTTTGAAACTCAAGCTGGGAGCTCTGAATGTATTTCTAGGGATTGAACAAAGTGAGGATCATGATAAATAGAAAGTCGGAATGAAGCTAGTTCTTCTAAAATAGTAGCTAGTTGAATATAAGGAGAGTTCACATAAATCCACAAAGAAATTATTCTCCAAAGTCTACACAACGCAAAGTCCACCATTTGAGTTTCCTTAGTCAATTAGATATCAAAAATTTTGTGTTCTTCTTTTTCCTTAGATTTGATAGTGATTAGTATCAAAGTCCAATTATGTTTTTAAAAGGGAGAGAGAAGAAAATTAGAATAGAAAAAGAAAACCAAAAAAAAGATAGAATAGGAAAAAATTAAATAAATAAAAAATAGAATAGGAAAAAACTAAATTTTGAGTTTGGATTATTGAAATCCTCATTGTAAAAACCATAAACTCAAGCCGTAAGGAAAAAAATGAAAACAAAACAACAACATGGAGTCCAATAAGGCAAACACACTTGTAATGGAGAAAAGGGAGAATATTGAAGTGGTAGTGAAGATAAATGAGGTAAATGCCTAAAAACTCTATTTTGTTGTTTTTTATTCAATTAAAAATCACAAGTATTTTATAATATTAGGAAAGTATTTAAGAGATTTCTTTTAAATCCTCTAATAGGATTTCAAAATTAAGATTGGTGTAAAAATTTTCAAAATTTAGATCATTTGTGTTTAGAAGACAAATGAAAAAACAATACTCCCTCCATCCTAAGATGATTGTTCACAATTTTTTGGAGATTTTTTTATGCCAATTTCATTGATCATATTGTGAAAAATATAATTAAGAAATCTCCAAATTTTGTATCACTAGTATCAATGAAGAACATTGCATGTGTTCATTGCAACCTAAATAAAGTGAGACACAAGGAAGTCTCTATATAACCTACTCAAAACAACCTTAAAAATACATGACATTCAGAGTAGACAATCATTTTGGAACGGAGAGAGAAGTTAATTAGAAGTGAGGCATTGAAATCACACTCTTGAGTGAACTCAAATTCAAAATTTATGCATACATTCTCTTCCTAGTGACTGTCAATGATAAATTTCCAAAAACATATAACATTTAGAAAACAAGCAAATTGATTTGAAGAAAATAGAATAGAATGAAGTTTAAATATCAATAAGACAAGTTTTGGATGAAAACCAACAACTTAAAATGAAAGTACAGATAATTTCAAGCTTTTGTATAGAATTAATTGTAAGATACTAATATACATCAAAACCAACTAGAAAGACCAAAAACTAGCAGAAAATCATAGATGAAGTTTTGGAGACTAAAAGTCATCCAAAATTTTAGAAGTCTTTGATGCATGTTAGGAAGGTCCAATTAACAAGTGCTAAAACATTTTGGAATTGGTACAACTTTTTTAAGTGTTTGAAATCCTAAGTCCTCAAAAAATTTGTTTACTTAAAAGCATACCATATTGTGTACATCACAAGCTTAGGAAGTTTGTTTTACATAAAACTTTAGAATTTGCAAATATAGCTTAGAAATAATTTGAAAATCTTATAGTTAAAGTAAATTCATCTTAAAACAAGTAAAGTTGAAAGAAAATAGAGTAGGAGGAATTTTGGTATTTTATTGAACCAAATTTGGATGAAAAGACACATTTTAGAGTGAAAGTAGTAATAATTTTATATTTCATGAAGAATTAAATAGATCAAGAAATATTGCAAAATCCAAAAATACATACTAAGAATGTCTAATTAAGAAGATTCATATCTTTTTTTGGAACTTGAACAATGTGATCTAGGTATTTGAAATTCTAAAACTAGGAACAAGTACAAGATAATTTAAACTATACTTAGTGTAAAGGTCTAATAGAAAAATAACTCAACCTTGTTTAAAAATCTAAATGCCATATTTAACTACTTTTGGACTTTAGGAGTAATTTTAGACTATATCCTGGGAGATTTCATTGGGAGAGCTCCCGCTGTATTGGTTTTTGAGACCGCAATGGCTATGAAAGTGGGAACATTAGACTGAAGTAGACCATGTTCTCACCCAGGAAGACGGCAAAGAAACATAAAAACTAAGATATTTCACGCATAGTACATTTATTATATATAAATGTACTGAATATAGCGAAGATTCATTGGGAGAGGTGCCACTGTAGTGCGGATCCCAGACTTTGGGATCTTAAGTGTTGCAAGAAACCAAAGAAACCAAACATTGTTCAACTTAGAGTATTACAAAGACTAGTAAGTAGGCACTGACCCATTAGTATCTCCCTGCAGAATAAGGATCCGTATATCTCCCGATGCAATCCCCGCATATAAACTTACGGTACAAGAGGACTGCTGGCTCGGTGGAATGAAACTTGAAAGTAAAGAAAAGGTGAAGAAGGTTCACCACATTTTATTAACACCGATAAAGAATGACACAGTGAAGAAGTTGCCCACAAAAAGAAAGAAAGGCAATCCCTATACTATCTAAACTATTGAACTTGACTAATGCGTTCCAGAATTCCCAACTATAAGTAGCTCCTTCTGTACATACCATGCATCTTCTAACTTTAGGAGATCAATATCATCCCTCACGCGTATGGAGGGACCTATCAAATGAGAACGTGGCCATTGAAGAATATCTATCTGAAGAACTACAATACTTTGATTTAAAAAAATGCTGCGCAGTCTAGAGCTACTTAAGATCATGTTCACGAATGCCGCACGGTGTGGATAAGGATTATTCTTGTCAAGGTTGTTTGACCCGGCAAGATACTGAAACCCCTTCCAAATCTTTCACGGGAAAAGACGTCGCATAAGCACCTCCAAAGTAGACAAATGCATGGAGGAATACAACCCACAGTGAGCCCATTCAAGCAACTGACTAAGGAAGTCATGGAAACCAGAAGGAACGTTGATTATATCAGGAAGATCCAAAACATCGCCCTGAACGCATAAAGCACCTGTCAAAACAACCACAGCCGCCTTCTGCATAAGCAGAACACAGCAAGGAGGTCAACTCGTCAGACAGAGGAGGACTAAACCCCAAAAGAATGGGAGATTTCCCGATGATATTCCGAAGGACACTCACTGTATTCAGAACTTTCAGTAAACGGGAGATATCCCGATCAATTTAGAACGGACAGTAATTTCATTGGAAGCCAGTAAACCAAGAGAGATATCCCGATGATATATTATCTCTCGTTGATATATTATATCCCGATGATATATTATCTCTCGTTGATATCCCGATGATATATTATATCCCGATGATATATTATCACTCGTTGAATTACGACAGGACAGCCACTTCACTAAGAAACGCTGAACAACATAAGATCTCCCGGTCACCGTAAAAAAGGCACTCACTTAATGCAGACCTCGTAAATGCTAAGTCTGATCAGGTTCAAATAGACGATGAATTAGACAGAGAACCCTTGCGCAGCGGGAGACCTTCCAATCCTGTATAAATACATTCTTATAATCATGTCTAGAAACTATACATCGATGACATGGACAATGACATGAAAGTCTGCCTATGATATTCTATGCGGTAAGGTAAGGAAGACGAAAATCAACAAGTACAAGAACAACAAGAACCTACATGTACATGATAGCGAGTCCATGCTAAAGAACACCGGGATAGCAAGAACTCCGTACATAAACAGTACTTGAAAAGCAAACATGCTAACTTTCTGATTAAACTGGGTATAAATCAGAATCCACGAAGGAACCACAGACTCTAGTTGCATATGCAATGAACTGTAATGAAGTATCATTTCCCTCATGATCCAGTTTCATAATGTCTCGACCAGTCGACAACTACAAGTTCAGGAAAATGTAAATGATCCAGAATTTACAATAATTTACAACAGCATTTACAATTAAAACTACAATTCATCCTTTGACAACTATAAAATATCATTCAATAAACTGTCGTCTACAGCAACGGGAAATCTCCCGATGAAGCCCCATGCCAACAGTAATCAATGACGTTGAATTCCGGTAATGATTCCCCAGCCCAAAGTGGATTCGGAATCCACTGCAACTTGGCCGCCAGGAAGGGGATTCGCCTTCACATACACCGGTACCGTCTCATTTGAAAGAAGGAGGCCGTCAAGCCAAGGCATCAACTGCATGAGGAGGTAGTTCTCGAGCAGTTCACCGCGATAGGACTGAGGAAAAACAGCGTTATGTGGATCGTTTAAGACGTTCTTTTCTGGACTGTCGTCAATTAGAAGAATATTATCCAATGTGGACAAACTAGCCATGTTCGCAAACGTCGTCAGATCCTTCAGGAAAAACGGCTTATTTGGTGCAGATGGGGCTCTGAACGTGGACCTCGTGCATGCCCCTTGACACAGACAAATGACATCTCGACGGCTAAAGGAACAACCTGCCAGGACAATGTCCAACAAATGGTCCATGTTCTTTGCATTAACACTACTCCAGAATGCAACATCCGCTCTACTACGCAGCCAATTCAAAAACGTCGTGACCCCCGGGCGACGCTCAACATGAAGTCTATTATGGCCGTATGACCTGTGAAGAAGCACTCCATTTAAGTCAAGGACCACAGAATACTTCCGCTGAGCTACCTTTTCCAATGTGCTTGGCTGCGATGTCGAAGGTCCACCGCAAACTGCAGTCAATGAGGACAAATCCCCTTTAGAAACAAGTGCATGAAGAAGATAAATGAGGATCAATCAAACGCACAGAACTATGCACGGTCTAAAATAAAGTACCTGTCAAAATGTCTTCTGCGAACCTCGTCCCTTCTGATTCCACGACTGTCGCAGTCAAACAACCCCTCTGTCCATCGGCCCCATCGTCTGATTCCAGCGTTCCACGGTCAGAGGCTATCTGAACAATGTCGCGATAAAGAAATGAGTGCGCTTCCCACGCGGTCGGTACCATGGACCGCCTGCTACTCGCCAAATGGCGCGTTTGTCTAGCATGAAAATCCGGCAAACACAATAGTTTCTCAAATCTATTCCGCATAGAAACCATGTCAGCATACAAATATCCCGGGTGTGGGACAGCAACTAATGGATTCACCTTCGGATTAGCTGCATCAGGACTCATTTCCGTGAGGTCCGCCATTGTATCCTCCATAATACTATCCGGCATATCTACGCGCGGTGCAACATCAGGTGCCTCAAGCAACGGGAGATCTCCCGATGCAATAGTAATGGGCTCCTTCCCCTTGGACTCCTGCGGGCCAAAAGTAGGAGCATGTTCATCCAGGATCGGGAGATCTCCTGTTGCTCCAAGGCCCCGCTCCGGCATCGAAGGTATGTTACGTGAGGACTCTACGATGGGGGGCACTATGTCTTTGACTACGTCCTTGGCAGGAGCACCTCCACCCTCTACTAAACAGCTAACAAGAATGGACGCCGCCTTGGTCGCTTCAGGAGTCCCCATCTCAGAAACCTGTGGTTCGGAAGGTAGGAGAGGACATATTGGGTCCCGCCTTAACTGCATCCTGCTCAGGGGCTAGCGTTGGATTACGCGACAAGGCGATATCCAGCCTCCGCTTTGATCTCAACTCATTGCGCTGAGCTGATTGGACCAGAACCACCGCAGAGCTTGAGCCCACCCTCGGCTTGATTGTGCCTATCTTCTTCGCCAACCGTCGCGCCACTCTTTGTGCGGACTCATCCTGCCAGTAAAACACATAAGATGTTCTCAGCAAATGATTATGCGCAATGTGGAACAGTCAGCGGGAGATCTCCCGATGATTAGGTACGACGACTGACCTTTCTGCTTGGACCAGTCCCCACGTCACTGCTCACATGCTCCAAGTCTTTCGAGGCACGAGGGGTACTTGCGGTATTTCGTGGAGTACGAGTCTGAACTTCCTCTTCCTCGTGATCACTCTCTGTGCGAGAGGAAGTAACATCCTTCTCCGAATCGTTGCCCTCCCATTCCGCCTCGGTTTTGAGGGGCTGCTCGTCTGCTGCATTGTCCTCATCAGCTTCGACGCCGTCTCCCGGTCCCTCCTCATCTTCCTCGTTTCCGTCTCCTCCACCTTCCTCATCTTCCTCTTCGTTGTTTTCCTCCTGAGGAACACAGCCTTTGTTATGAATCTGCTCCCATATTTGTCGGGAGACCAATATTGCCTTGGACTGTGCCTCGGAGTCATAAACAACTTTGATGACCTTGATTTCTTTTGCCTGACACCATTGATGAAGCAAATTTTAGTGCGATGGACATTGACTGAATTGCGGAGAGAAATGCGGAAGAAAATAGAACGTGGCTTACCAGTCCAAGAGAAGTGAAGTCCGGACCGCCATTCACGTTGACCATGATCATATTATCGGACATGTGGTTACGGAAAATGGCGATCGCCGAGGCAATTGAGAACCAAGGCATATTCGACCTCCTGTACAATGTGTCTACTTCGTCCAGATCTCTGGAGAAATAGACAGCAGACATCTCAACAACGCTCGGGAAGAAATTGTAGAAGCTGCTCGTCGGACCGTGGTCCGAGTCGTAGGCAAAGAGCATGACCAGATACACAGTGTAATTTGATCCGGTAACTGGATGCGGGAAGCCATCCGCCTTGTCCGGAATGTAATGAACTACATGCCAGTCCCAGAGGCGGACTTTCATATCTTGCCGCCGCCTCTCCAGGTGTGCGAGAATAGCGTGCAATCCAGCACCATCCGTGATTAGAACTCCTGGGGAACGAGCTCTCACAAGGCGTCGATCCGTATCCTTGTATTCGAGGGCATCGAATACCCGGCACAAATTCCGGTTCTCCAGAAATTTTGCACGAGCGTCGCCGCTGGTCATTTCGAAGAGAAACCAGAAGTACATGTGGGTCTTCGCTTCACCTCGCCATGCCTTTACGGAAGGTTCTGATAGTATCTTGCTGATGTCCCAGCATTTCTCGTCCATAACTTTGCAGAGGTAATCCTTTTCGAAGTCCTTGGCAACCCATTTCTCGACCTCCTCTGTATGGGCGTGCATGAAATTCTGCCACATCTTTGTCACCGCCTCTGGACAGTTCATTGGATCGTGAGTTTTGTTCAAAGCCTTTGTACGACCCTCCAGCCACTCTAGCCCCAACTCGGTGGCCATGCTCTTATCCGTCCACCACTCCACTTGCTCCCGGGTGATCTTCTTCTCAGCCGCGAATGTATCCCACTCTTGTGCCGTGTAGGGAGAGTACTCTGGCTTCTTGCTCGGAAGGGGGTGCTGCCTGTAGTGGCACATGAGCTCGTTCTTCATGGCCCTTAGCTTCTTCTCCCGACCTACTGCCACGACCATCGGAATGACCGGCATTCCCATGATATCGAGATTGATAGCCGTTTTCTTCATGCAGACGATTCCCTCCTCCACCTGGCCAGCCAAGTAGTTTAAGTCCTCATCTCGCAATCCCCACAAGGGCTTGAAGTCCGAGTATGCCAGCGGCTTACGGATGCCCTTTGCTTTCGGTCCGTTACCGTCTGGAAGCTTTCTGCTTAGAAAGTCCTTGTCAATCTGAATCCAGCAGTTGAAGTCCTCATCCTTCTCGATGAAGAGCAGCGGGATTTTTAAATCCGGGTTGTCTACATTCTTGAACCCAGTGAAGATTGAAGACATCACAGCATAGAATCCCTGCATCACAACGTCGACATCGCGGGATTTAATAGGAGTTCTCGAGAAATCTGCAGTTAATGAAACTACATATCATCGGGATATTTCCCGTTGATGCTCTAACTGGAGGTTATGCTCTCAAGAAAGAGAAAAATATTTGCTCAAAGCCTTAGAGAACTCAATTCAGTTGATGGACATTTACATCTCTCTCGACTAGTAGGAGGAATACTATGAGCCTGTACACATTGGGAGTTCTCTCGGTGGTGTATTCAACGGGAGATCTCCCGCTGATTTTAGGGAAGGGAGAACCATTATATAAGCATTGATTACCATGAGCCTATACACATTTTGACTTCTTTAGGTGGTGATTTCATCGGGAGATCTCCCGCTGATTTTCAGGAAGAGACAACTATCATACAAGCATGGATTCTACTGTTGTTCCGTAACACTTACGAGGTACGCTGCTGAGTGTGCTCGTCCTCCATATGACGGGTGAGGGGACCCCATGTCTTTCCACTTTACTCTAGCGTGCGCAAGCTGCTATGCGAATCTCTGCTCCTTCTGCTCACCAGCGAGGTTTTGGTTGAGGGCTCTCGAGAGGTGAACGATGTCATTCTTTTTGGTCTCATATGACGCCCAAATGGGAATGATGTTGAACGTTGAAGCGTCGGCCTTATCGGCCTCACTGATATGGTTATTCTCCACCAAATCCTTATGCGCTGCAACAGTATGCTGACCACCAATAATGTAGTAGTGCGATTTGGTGGTCATGCTCTCCTTCTTTGGACAGTTCGCCCAGAACTCAACCAAGTTCTCTGGTCCATATGGTCCTCTCTTTAAAGGCAGAACGGTAATGTATCGGTTCTCCGAGTGGAAATCGTTATCCACGAGAACCTTGTTCTTAATTCCTTTGAGCCGACCCTGGTCAATTGCTCTGTATACGAGATCCCCGGCAGTAGCTTTGTGGAGGAATTTGTAGTGCACACGCAGGAGTTCACCTTTCGCATTTGCTAGTGGCTTCCTGTCCCATTTGTACATTGGCTTAAAAACCTGATTGTAGAGCTTGTTAATTTCCTTAATTTCACCAGGCTTGAGCTTGCTGACCTCAACCTCTGTCATGTTCACTGCCTGGGCAATAGTCAGCGGGGCAGCCTTCTTCTTCTTTTTATCCTTGCCCTTTGCGTTTGCTTCCTCCACAATCTCATCCCCTGGTCCACCTGTTATGGCTTTCCTCTTCTTCTGCTTCTTCTGAGTAGAAGGCGTTGAAGCTGTAGCAACTACGGGCACTATAGCAGTATTGGACTCGCCACGGCTGTCGTCTATAACGACCCACTCGTTGGCTAACTCCATTGGTGTCCAGGAATGTGATCCGTCTAGCTTGTCTAGAAAACCTTTTACTGTCATTGTCTCACACATCTGTGGATCCATAGTGGCGTAGTCCAGGATCAAGCCGTATGTTCTCGCTTCCTGCTTTTTGGGCACCATTTCCCGGACAATGGCGAGGACGGTACAGTTGTCGAGTCCTTGCAGCTCCAGGACGTCTAACCCAGTTGTCGTGTGACCCTTGCCATCGAAAGATAGCTTAGGACATATGATCGTTGCTGCTCCTGCTTGGTCTGTCTACTCAAGGCCCCACGCTGTTACTTTTCGGCAGCAATGAAACACAGCTCCGGGAATGTTGTCACCGATGTACTGGAACGCATGCACCACTGAGTCGATGAACTTGTATAGCCTGATGGGTGACAATTTGGGAGGCAGTTCGTTCGATGTATTCGCTCTGTGCAATGCCACATAATTGTCAGGTGGCCGATTCATGCTTGCACCTGTTAGTGTTCATCGGGATTAATCCCGTTGATAGTCCTTGCCGTCGGACTCTACATCGTTCCTTGACTGCATCCGTTCACCATATTCAACGGGAGATCTCCCGATGATTCTTGTTATTGGGTGACGGCTGAATCAGCAACTTTCTTATGACACTGATCTCTCTTTTGCTATTGCACTGATTATTATTTTTGCAAAAATCAACGGGAAATCTCCCGTTGATTTCCTGTTTTTACACACCACTCTCAATTTACAGTGCATACTATATTGTCGACAGAAACCGTAGGATCCTTGAGTTGCGGTTCAACTTCAATGTGGTCATTCCACTTCCTCATTTCCCTGAGCACTTTAGTTAGAATCTACTATGATCATCGGGAGAATTCCCGCTGTTTTTTATCGGTAGATCTCCCGCTGTTTTTTGGTTCGTTGCTTCGCTTTCTACTCTATGATTTCCCATTCGATTGTGCGGTTATAGGGCATTTTCAAATTTCTGCATGTACTCTGGACTACTGTGCTTACTATAGTGAATTACAAACAAACAAACAAACAAACAAGCACAATAACGACCACAATAACAAGCAACAAACACAAACAACCACAACATTAAACAACCAGTACACCGCTGGCAAATACAAAAATCGCTGAGGAACAAACAACCACAAAAACACAATCAAACAATCATACAACCACAGTAACAACCACAGAAACAACCAGCAAACAAAAACAACCACAAAAACGCAATGAAACAAACATACAACCATAGTATCGGCCACAGAAACAACCAGCAAACAAAAACAGCCACAAAAACACAAACAACCACGAAATTGCAATCACAGAAAAAAAAAAAAAAGAGCGATAACAACCACAGATTGAAACAACAAGCAACCATAAAAACAGGCACAAAAACAACCACGAAAACAACAACCACAATACAACAAACAAACAACTACAAAAACGCTCACAAACAAACAACAGACAACCACAAATTAAACAATTAACGTAATCTTACGAGTCATTCCAGAATGCTTCGATTACTTCGGCTGCCGATGATGTTGCCATGAGGATCTCCTCGTACCGCCAGAAGATGGTGCTACTTGTCAAGAAGGACCCCCCCGCCTCGTTTTACGTTGATCACTACTTCCTGCACAGTCCAAAGTTTGGCTTAACACACGTTGAATAACCCCTCCAAAACACACCCCACACACATCCCTACACACCGCACAAAGCTACCCACACCACGCACAACTTCCAGCATAGCACGAACAGGTTTGAAACGCACACAATGGACAGATACCTAACCCATAAATGGAGTGCTCATACCTTGCGGGCGCGCGGAACTCTCCAACTCCACGACGGCAGCGGGGTGTCAATGCAGGGTGGCCGCGCCCCAACTCCGATATCGGAGGACAGAAGTAGCGCGTAGCGGGCCGGACTCAGGGTGCCTGCGACAATTGCCACCGCGCGAGCCGCTCACGTTGCAACGGGAGAAACAATGACGCCGCTTCGTGGGAGAGCATGGGAGGAGGACCCTGAGCAACGGGAGAAACAATGACAGCGCTTCGTGGGAGAGCATGGGAGGAGGACCCTGAGCAACGGGAGAAGGCAACGGGGCGCGACAATGATGGCGCGCCGCCTGCAGAGGGGCTGCTCTGACAGGGTGGGATGAATTGACCTCGGGCAATCTGGGGTCATCATGAATGGGATCCTACTTACTATGTTAGTGGGGGATAATAAGCTGAAATTACTGCGAGGGGGTGGGGGGGTAATCTCATACGTGGCAAAATCATGTAGCCATTTGGGGATGGAAAGAGTTTTCATCTACGAGTTCATTCAAATCTGATGATTTCATTTCAATTTTGTTCATTACTAGCTATCATTTGATACCGACATCGTCATTTTTTTACCCCCAAAAAAGTTAAAAAATAAATAGTAAGTTCTAAACGTTCACCAATAGATGAAATTTTGTTGCCCAAAAAAAAAAGGTAATATAGTGAAGTTACTGCGAGGGGATGAAATACCCTAAAATAGGTAGGGGCTCTAGTCATCACGTTTTCTACAACCTTTAACCCCTAAATGCCCAAGGCACGCAATTTGGGTGTCCACAATATTCAAAAGTTAAATTAAAATCTAGCAAACCTACTATTCTTAGTAGTTTCTATTTTTTGAATATTCTTTGTAGAAGTCTACTTTTAGCATCAAAAACCTAATATGAAAATGCAATCCATATTTTTTATTTTCTGATTTGAGATTTTGTACGAGGGTGTCCACTGCAATTTGCAAATGAAAATTAAGCATTTTCCTCTTCAAAATTTTTTTCCTAAATTATCAACTCAAATTTCTGACTTAAAGAATAAAAAATCTAAATCCAAACTGCAGCCAATCATTTTTAGTGACAGAGATTCAAAGCCAAGAACTCTAGTCATTACAAGTGAGTCAATTGCAAAAGTACTTGGTTTCTTCCCACTAAATGCACATGTCTTGCAATCTATATGGTCAAAGTTTCAAAGAATTCTTTGACACATTCTTTACCCCTAAGTGCTCGAGTGACCATTTTATGGTCGTTGTTTGACTTTAGGCCAAATTTTTGGCCAAAAAAAAAACTTTTTTTCAACTTTTTTTTTTTTTCCTCCAAAAGATTGGGTTGTTTGACCATAGTTATACTCAAAATTCAGATCGCTACGATCAAACAAAAATTATATTAAGAGAAGAAGCACAAAGTGTACAGTTTTGCCTAGTGTTGAAAAACTTACTATTTGGGGAAAGTATTGGTGTTATCATTATTAGATCTCATGCATTTTTACACAAATCAATAGAAACCACAATTTTGACCAATCAAAAAAAAATTCAAATGCTAAAAATAGAAATTGTATTTCTGGTGAATTTTTGAAGTTATATCTTCAAAATTCATTTAAAAAAAATCTAAAAGTCAATTTATAATTTTGACCGTACAGATGCTTTCTATTTTTTGTGCTTCACATTATCTTCTTTGATGCAAACTTCAGAAAAGTTTTAGAACTTATATTTTATAACACATTTGTATTTTGTCCAAACTCCTTGGACTTTTAGGGGTTAAAGAAGTCTAGTATATTAAGATCCTATTATTAGAGTGCCAAAAAAATAATTTCTTATGTTCAGGGTCTCTTTGCTATAGACATGGCAAGTTAAGAATGGTTTTGACAGAAAACGACCTTCGTCTTCTAGGGTTTAAAGTGAAGAAAACAAATTTCGCAGCACCTTCTATGACTACTGTTTTTCACTTTCAATGTTCTTAACTTCATATTCTTACATCCAAGCTTTTGCATTGAGAACTTTTCATATGGTCTGAAATTGAGTTTTGAATGTAGAACTGGAAATGTAGGAAAAAAGCACATCATTTCTATCATCCATGGAAGGGGTCATGAAAGGTGTGTCCAAGATAATTGAACAAAAAAATAACTCATTAACAACTCTAAGATAGAATTGAATGAAGGAAATTGCAACGGTGAGATTGTTCTACCAAGCATATCTGACAAAGTCATTAATTATTTCTTGAGAAATTGTAATATGGATTGCATTTGAAAATGAATCGTACAAGTTAATTTTTTCTAAGACATGTGTAGATGACCCCTGCCCCCCAAAAAAACTATAACCTCCTCATATTTAATCCAAATGCAATGCATCAAGGCTTCCATGTACACAAAAACGTAATCTTCTAGAAAACAAATTCAGAAAATTATTTTTAAATTCACTTTATATTAATTTCTTACATAACCTTGAGCCATGAACCCTAAGCCGTAAACCCTTCTTTTGGATAACACAAAACCCAAACCCAGAACCCCTAAACCCTTTTTAGTAGCCAAAAATTGGAGACAGTTTCCTTAACAAAAGATTAAAGTTTATTTAAAAGAAAAAGAACCCTAAACCGAAAATGGAATTACATGTAGTTCATCTCTATAAACGAATATATGTATTGCCTTTAAGGATAATAGAAAAGATAGATTACAATGCTATACTTATTATTAGGTACTATAGAACTTTATAACAAAGAAAAGGTTTTTAATTTCTTTTTTTTTTTGGCCCAACCAACCACCCTCTAAGTCTATACTAAGTATATCAAAAGGGAGTACTGAAGGCTTCAATATAATAGAAATTATATCGAGCAGTGTACCAACCGTGAATTAGTAGGATTTATGGTATAAAGTTCAGCAAATCCACTTAGCAACACATCGAGTACATTTACAGTTGCTTTGAAAAAGCACCCTAAACCTCCATTTTCAAGTCAGTGAACGAAAATCTGTAACCCCGAACCCTAAACCCTAAACCCTAAACCCTAAAACCCTAAACTGCCATTTCTAGTACAAGTACCAAATTTTTGAAAAATATCATTTTTTGACACATGTAACCGTAGGATCTTGAATTACTCTAGTTTAAGAATATGTGGGAAAAATTTCAGAAATTTTCACCATGTAGATTGCACGATAATAGCATTTGAAGTGGCAAAAATCCTTTTTTGACCACTGCGAAAATCCGGGCAGCTGCACTTCAGAAGGTCAGATCGTTATGAAAAAATGTCCAAAATGGTTGTGCTTCTTTGGTTTCATTCATTAGGGCAAGTTGGCTACATACATAAAATAGTTCAGATCATTTGGAGTTGTGCAATATATAGGAAGAAAATAGTAAGTAGAAAGAGTAGAGAATCATTCAAAATACTAAATTGTTCATAAATAAGTTATAAAATTAAAAAATTCCAATCCAAATGGTTGAATTGTTATTATAAACAATCTACATCCAATAGCATTATTTTTTTCCTAAAATATTGAAATTTCAGTAAAATAAAGGACTTCAAAGTTATTTTTGGTGTAGGAATTCCATAACTGCCCACAAACTAAAAAGCCTCATAACTTTTTTTTCCAACTATTGAAATGCAATGATTCAAAGCTTTTTGAGTACATATAAATCTGAAGAACAAATTTCAAATTTTATTTTTATTTAAAAGTGTTTTTTTCAGGTCTGTCCAAACTGCCCGAGTTGAAAAAAAAGTAACATATTATGCAACAACTTTTTACTCACATTTTAGAACGTAATGATATTTGTGCATATGAAAGATATTTCTAGTACCCACATTGTATTAAAATTCCAGCCCAAAATATGCAAAGCTCCACTCTCACGTACCTGCCCCAAAAAGTTATAAGTCGGTCAAATGTAGTCCGGTCCTTTAGGAGTTAATGTGGAGTCCTGATCCCAAGAAATGCCAATCCCGCAGCTTCAACGGATCCTCTACAGCGACGATGAATGTTGCACAGTTGTTGAATCTGAATGAGATTCGAATTCAAAGACTGAATGTTTCCCTTCGCCAAACTCGAAGGCCTCGAATTTCGTGCAGAGGCACTCACACGCGGCATTTCTGCATTCAATAAATCGGAACAAACAAGAATGCAGTCAACATTCCAAAATAATGACCGCATCTCAAGATTCTGCCTGGACACAATAGTGCACGACTTTGAAGAGTGCACGTGCAGGTGGATCCTGTCCAAGTGAAAGCGGGAAACTAGAGCTCCCACGTCTAGTCCAATATTGCGAATCCTCTGCTGTGTTTTCTCCCATTTTGCCGGCAGGAGTTCACGTGAGTGAGAAGTGCCAATCGAGGAGCGTGGACACGGAGGTCTTGAGAAGTGACAACGCTTGTGGGTCGTCGGGAGCTTGGCGATCCGTCGCGGTCCTTCATTTCTTCTCTAGGTATGAATTGCTTGAATCCCTACTTCCTCAGGTGCAGATCATCCAGAGCAGTTCAGTGGTTCGTGGGCAGTAGTGAATTTGTGAAGTAATAGTAACGAGGCAGCTGATAGCAGCAGTGACGAAGGGCCGGAAGGTCGACTTCTAAAATTAACTAAATCCATTTGCAAATCTGGATTTGTTAGTTTGATCTATGAACAACAATAGCGTATCGCATGAGTGCTATTTGGTGAATTTGGATTAGTGTGCGCCATCTTGAAGTAGTACAGCGTACTACCGTTTGCTTTGTCTTGGCATACTGCTGTAAGCGGCACTGCGCAGATCACTAGCAATGGCAGTTTCAAATGATAGTTTCTGATGTGATGATTGGCCTTCGTCATTGCGTCAATGGACCAATAGACGAATTTATAAACCGTGACAGTGTAGACATCCTCCTCCCGTATAGTATGCGTTCGTAGACTACGAGTATACACAATGTACGTAGTCATCGCTGTATATGTACGTCGGGATGCTCCGGCATCTGATGATCTCCTTTCTCTCGTTTATATCATCGGAAGATCTCCCGCTGTTTCCATCGGGAGATTTCCCGCTATTTTTAGCGGGAGAAATCCCGCTGTTTTCATCGGGAGATCTCCCGCTGTTTCCATCGGGAGATTTCCCGCTATTTTCATCGGGAGGTTTCCCGCTGTTCGCATCGGGTGATTTCCCGTTTTTGCCATCAGGAGATTTCCCGTTGTTTTTATGAGCTGCCCTGAGTTGGTCTATGTGGGTTATTATACATGATAGGAGGTACCCTTAACCTTAGTCCACCGCAAGCGGAGTTGAAATCCTCCCAAATGATTGAGTCAGGTGATAAATGAGCACATCAATCCTTGCTGTCGGCGTCGTGTGCGTAGTTCATTTTTGACTTATATTCTGATATTCTTGTCTCCAGGATCATTCTTCATTCCCTGGTTCTGCTTTATTGCTTCTGGCTCCAGAGAGTCAGTGACAATGGATTCTTACTCTGACTCGTTTCGGGATCCCATAACGCCTTACGTTGGCGAGTCTGCTGAGGATGCGGACTCTCAAGAATCTACTGCACGGAGTGCTGCGCTTAACGATGGTGACTTAGTGAGGCTCTATCTCCCAGGATTTGGCGAAGTTGGAGTGGGATGCGTTGTAGAGGCCCGTCCTCGAAGTCGGTGGTTGGGTGTTCCGATTCCTTTCGGGCCCTGGATATTTGTTCTGGTAAGGCCTTCATTGGTCGTCCTAGAAGCTCAGCATATGAGGGTATCGCCTTGCCAGAGAGGCTTGCAGACGCTTGGAGATGTTCTAAACAGGACCGTGTTGTGGAGGGCAGCCGACGTGGTAAAGGTCATTGCGGATCCCCATGCGAATGAAAGCCCATTCGTTCGTCAGGAGGATTTGATTGGGCTAGAGGTGCATCACCTTGATTCATTAGGTGTCCTTCAATCTTCAGGTCGAATTACTTGCTGGAAGGCGGATGATTATTTTCAGAGTTCTACCCTCGGTGTGGACCACGTAGGCGTGACTATCCTTGATGTTTTCGTGGGAAATCCAGATACGATTATGACTCATGCTCGCTGGCCCATTTCAAATTGTTGGTTCCCTGGTGGTCGGTGCTTGAAGGATACAGTCGACCACTTCTCTGCTTTTGTTGTTGAACCAGATCCACTCGCCTACTTGGGTGGAAGACAGAAGGCACCCTATCGCTTCATAGTTCGTCGACCCTCTCTCAGTGAGAAGGAGACACAGTTCACGCGGAAGACATCGGATGACGAGATTCAACAGGTCAGCTCAAAGCGATGCTGCGACAGGAATTGCTGCCAATTTTTCCATCGTGAAACGACGCTGAAGGTCAGGCAGAGATACTTTTCAAAATCCTTTGAAGAGCGTCGGGAGTACGGAATCGCTGTAGGTGGACAATTGCATTCGGTGGAGTGGACACAGAAGCAGAAGTACATTACTCTAGAAGAAGCAGAAGTTGGTGCCACAGCGTGGTACATTATACATGGAATTCCAAAGTCAACCTTTCACAATTACCTTGACAAGTACAAGGAAGGGATTGTTTCTTCCACACACGGGAACAAAGGGGTTAAGCGGCCTTGACTTCGGACTGTGCAGGTTACTGGTACAATGAAGGCGATAATCGAAAATACTGCTGACCAGATGCCGCACCAAATGCGGTGCATTGGAAATGGGAGAGTAGATACGCTTAAGTTCATGCCTGCTGGTAATAATTGGAAGCGCGTTCATGCTGACGCCAATGAGGTAGGGCAATGAACTCGTCAATATTCTGGTTTTGATCACTGATGCTTTGTTTGGACTCCGGTAGTCATCGGGAAATCTCCCGTTGATACTCTTATACGGCCTTCTGTTTGTTTGTTCCCCCTTTGGAGAATCTTCCAGACACAGTACTCCATAATGATTTTATTTTCTTGCTTCTTTCATCGGGAGATCTCCCGATGCGTTTCACTCTACGAGTTGAATGCATTCATCTACTCAGCGGGAGATCTCCCGATGTTTTTCTGCGGATTTGACTGTGCTCATTGCACCTGGTCTCTTTGCTTGTGTGTATTTTTGAATGCTCAGAGTGGTACTGCCGTCGGTGCTGATGCTTGTGTTTTACGTAATTTGCAGTTGAATGTGGAGTATGGCCTTCCTCCCGTGAGCCAGTCGACTGTTAGTAGAATAAAGAAAGAGCTATTTAACAACGTCGCGGTTAAGCCTGTTGGGAGCTCTTTTGTGAAGTGTACGGTGTGCGACGACCTACAGCAGTTCATTCAGAAATCACCAAAAGGAAGCTCGGACTTCGTGGAGTTTATGAAGCAACGAACTGAACATCTTAATCATCAAGCATCGTGCCGTCGTCTATATGCCTCGTGGCGTGAGGAGTCCAGAAGGAATCCTCAAGAGATTTTGTGCATTATTCACGACAAAATGGACACGAGGAAGACGGCTCTTCCACAAATGCGCGTGACGACGAAGGCCACACAAGGTTTGGGTCAGCTTCCTATGAGTATAACTGGAATGGTGGCTCATGGTCATGCCGATGGTGTGTATGCACATTATGCACCAGCGTGCTGGCCGGGCGATTCGAACTTTACCATTTCATCGCTTGCTAGACTGTTAAGGCGACTTGAAGGTCCACCAATTCGGGAGACGGGCGACCTCTTTCCCTATCCGCCGGCAAATGCAATGTTCGACGCGCTACTCAAAGGAAAATCTCGGTGTATGGATGCCTTGAAGTTGATTCCGCAGGAACTTCGTCGTGGATCTAGTCCCCTTCCTAACAAGCTCTATCTTCAGCTTGACAACTCCGCGAAGGATAATAAAAACCAATACCTCATGGCCTTCTTGTCTTTGCTTACTGCACGTGGAGTCTTCAAGGAAATTCAGGTCGGTTTCCTACTAGTCGAACATACTCACGAAGATATTGATGCGTATTTTAGCCACCTATCGAAGGCTTTAAAGAGCAAGAATACATTTGTTGTCACCGACCTCATGAAGTCGTTCATGGAGTCCTAGGAATTGTCATTCATGCCGGAATTCATCCAGGAGGTGGCGGCTTTCAAGTCCTTTGTGAAGGGATTTCTGTGCAGTGGCACGTCTAAACTAATTGGTTTGGGGGAGATGCACCTTTTCCGGTTCTATTTGGACAGTGATGGAATCCCTGTTATGAAGTACAAGAAGTCTGCAGTTGATTCACAGTGGCTACCATCTGATACTCCTTCTCGATGCCTTTGGAAGAAAGACTGTATGGGTCGGGTGACACTCCCTCGAGGTTGCCCTAGGCCTGTTCCTTTCAAGCCTATGTGGGGTAACGAAGTTCCGGAAGCCACGGGAAATCAAGAGAAGGCAGTGGAGGCGGCACGAAAAGCGACCTTAAGCAAGGGCTTGATTCTGTTAGGAATTGAGAAGTACATTGAGTATTGGCGAAATGGAATGTCCAAATGCGAGGGATTTGCAGCCGCGTTCGCACCATACGTTGATTACTGGAAACGTGTGTTGCGAGAGCTCAAGGAGCCTCTTCTCGACTTTGTTCCGGAATTGGTTGAAGGCTTCTGGCCATAGTATGATTGGAGATTGCGGGAATCTTTTTGCCAGCTGCCGACCATCAACCCTGTCGACATGGTTCCTGAAGAAGAGGAATGTGAACCTTATTGCAGACCCGCAAATGAAGCGCCAAGGGAAAGCTTTAATCCTTGGGTTGATATTCGCCCAGGTTCATGGGTTCTGCTTAGACCTGAGGACCCCTCAGTATGTGCTGTCTGGCAAGGAAGAGCACTATCTGACGTCTGCAGAGAGGAAGGGCATGAAAACAACGGGAAGTTTATGCTTCAGTATTGGAGACCAGATAATTCTGAAAGTAACTTGGAATTGATGTACTAGAATTGTTGGTATGGGAAATGGGTTGTGGAGAACAGGCCTCCCACTTGGGTGGACGCATCTTGTGCATTGTACGCCAATTGGTCCAAGAAAGTGAACCCAAAATCTCGTACTATTCCTAAGAAAAGTAGAGAAGCTGCCCTAGCGAATTTGAATAGGGCAAACGAGGTGGACCCCTGATCGACTAACGTCTCGTCGCCCACCACGACTATCGGACGGGAGATTTCCCGATGCTTTTTTTTGTTCAATGTGACCGTGGCAGGGTTATCGGGAGATCTCCCGATGGTGTCTTTGTTTTGGCTTCATAATGGCACCATTTCTTTCTTTGGTCACTACAGTAGTTCTCAATGTCTTTTCGGAAGTTACTAGTGGTGGTAGTGGAAGCTGATGTGAGTAGGATGGAGTTATTTTATCACGATTTATTAGAATGTGCGGTTTTTGTTATTTCTTGAGGGTACCTTCCAAATCCCATGTCATAGTCGTAGCAAATGTCCACGCTCTGTGTCCTTTGCTATTCTTTCTTTTCTTGTATTCGATCTCCTTTGGGATTTTTATAATGTTGCAAGCGATTTTTTTCCTTGCCACTTATTGTTCTCAATATTCATCTCCACTTCCCACCTTGGGAACCTGCATTTGAACTTGTAGCATCATTCGGAGTTTATATTGTCCCTGACATACAAGTTTGAATGCAATTGACCTCTTGGGGTTTCCAAAGCATACTTAGGAAAATGAACTTGAAGGTATCTGGATATCTCCCGATGTAATGCCTAGCACCATGCATCGGGAGATTTTTAATTTTGGACTTTGAATAGTCCAAAAGTAGTTAAATATGGCATCTAAGCCTTAGAAGTTACTACTGGAATCCTATAATACTATTAAATTATTTTCCGAAACTATGAAAACCTTTATAAACAAGTATGAATTAGAAGAAATAGCTACAAATGAAATTAGACAATGATTTGCCAACTTTGAGATGAAGAATCATCCTAAGTTTTCTAAAAAAGAATACACTTAGGAATAAAATGGAGAAATAAATCAAAGTTCCAAATTTATTTTAACATCCAAAAACAAATTGTTATTCACTAAGAAATGATATAATTCATCCAAAGTTGTGGACCCTTCTAATTTTCTCATACAAACTTTATTGCATTTATAGGTATAACACCATTTTGGAATGGGTGCAATATTGTCTACGACATCATATAATAAAAATTAACATAATAATCAATTGAAGTTTGAGGACAAGAACTTTTACCATTAGAATTAGCTAAAATATAACTTTTACACTTTCAATCCATTGTTAGTGGTACTTGAATTACTTAGGAATTGAAATAATTAAAAACTTGCCCATTTCTTAAAAGGCCAATTGAATGATGTTTAGACACCAAGACTTAAAAAATAGCATATCAAACAAATCAAAATACAATTGTGCTTACTATATCTCAAGAGCGGAGATAAAACACTCACCTTGTTTCATCTTGCATTCTCGCACAATCTTGCAACCATGTCTAGCACTTTAGTTATATGAGTATTCTACATGACCTGGATTCAATAAGCAACAGTGGTCTTTATTGTTATTAAATAATTTAAAATGTGGGACTAATTTTTGAACTTAAATATTGGTGGTAAGAAACCAATTAAATCACATTGAATGAGTGTATCACTACAAATTATTCATGTACAAATACTTAAATATTAATATAAACCTTTGTAAACTAAACTTTATCCACTTATCACGAGTACACTGCCACTTGTTTTCTTCTAATTTACTTGGCATTTTCTAGAATCCAAAGGTGCTTCAAAACCTCTGATGCACTCAAACGCTTGTTGACATTACATGTCAACATTTTTCCAATGAGATCTTTTGCACAATCTGAAATGGTTGACCATAGATCCTCATCAAACAAGTCATGTGATCCCTGCATGACCTCTTTGTATGTTCCCACAAGCGTGTTGGCAAAGAAAGGATAGGACCCCACTAAGAGAGCATATAGTATCACCCTGACACTCCAAATGTCTGCTTTGGGTCCATGGTGGCCTTCCACAACTTTGAGAGCTATATAACATGAACTTCCAACGATATCAGTCAATTCTTTACCATGCTCAAAGAATTGGGCCAATCCAAAATCAATAACTTTGATTAGCAAATTTTTATCTTTGGTTTGGAACAACAAGTTTTTGAGCTTCAAATCCCCATGAACAATGCCAAGGCTATGGCATGCCTCGATAGCACAAACAATTTCTTTAATCATTTTTGCGACTCTCGGCTCTTCAAAGTTGTATCATTTTCATTCATATGATCATCGAGTGCACCTCCTTCACATAGCTCCATGACTATGTACATATAATGGTCATCTTCCAAAACATCTTTGATGGATACTATATTTGGTTGTTCCTTAATATTGATCAACTTTAGAATAGCAATTTCACGTTGTACAATTTTATATTGTCTTTTTGAGATAAGTGCATGTTTTTGAATGCATTTGCATGCATAGTGTTGGCTCGTTGCAATGTCCGTGCACAAATATGTGATGCCAAAAGTGCCTTCTCCCAATTGTTTGCCTTTAGTATATGTTAAGTCTATCATTTTGATTGTCTCCATTTTGAAGTGCAACAAAAATCAAGACATGTAAAGATGTAAAAGGGAAGATATGCAATATTTGATGGAATGCCTACTCTTTTATAGAACCTCCTACCTTTTACTTTGATCTAACTTTCTTTCACCTTTTACTTTGATTTAACTTTCTCTCACGATCTCACCTTTTATTTTTATTTAACTTTCTCTTACCTTTTATTTTGATGTAGTTTTCATTTGCTTTTATTTTTGTTTAGCTTTCACCATTCTCAATTTTGATCACTTTTTACATAAGTTTTATTTTAATCTATATTTCATCTAGCTTTTTTTTTAATCTAGCTTTAATCTAGCTTCTTCTCTATCAAGCTTTCCTTATTTTTCTTTTATCAATGTACGTAATTTACACAAGTAACACTTTGATTTAGCTTTTGTCTAGCTATTAATTTGATTTAACTTTAGACTAGCTTTTGTTATAATTTAATTCTAAAATTTGCTTTATTTTTTTACTTTTATATGGCTTTAATTTAACTTTAATTCAACTTTTTCTTTGATCTAGCTTGAACCTAATTTTTTCAAAAATTTCACTTGAACATCTGTTATAATTTGGATGATGAATGTATTCTAACATGTATTTGTGATATTTTCCTTTATTGATACCAAATGCTAGGAGTTTCAATAAGTCATAAAGTAGAGCATCCTAATTGTGCCATCTAACTATTGCACCAATGTTAATACTAGATTTCCATTTCTATTGGCAATTCATCTTCATTTTAAATACTTTTTCAAGATAAAAGGATTGGTGTAGACATTGGCTGATTTTGATATGACGGTGGTAGAAATCATTGATTAAGAGCCAATATTTAACTTATATATGGTTGTTTAGATGATTGACATTTTTAGGCTTGCTAATCAATAATAAATTTATATTCAAGATAATTATAGAGAAAAGGTAGGGCAACTTTATGCTCAAACTTGGCAATTTTAGTCCAAGGAGAAGGCAATTGTAGGTAGTTTTATAACTTATATATTTCCTTTTAGAAACTTTGATTCCAAATTTTCCCGCTTTGGTTCTTAAATTCTCCTAACAACAAAGAAATTGTCTTTTATAATTACTTCTAGTACATCAGCATAAAAAGAAAATTACCTTGCAAGGTATAAAACTATTAATTATCCTCTCCCTTCCCTTTCACTGCTACACAGCACAGGGTGGTTGAAACAAGAGAAGATAGTTAGACTCACAATCCTAAACTCTTCACACTTTTGAAAGAAATATAGATCTCTAAAACCTAACAATTATAATGAAATTTAAAGGAAAAGATAAAGTCCAATAGCCAATTTTGGTCTAACAACCCTCATTCAATTTAAACTCTAGTACATTTAACCATTCTATTGTTCAAGTAAGCCTTGCAATAAACCCAAAAGTACATATCTAAAAATCCAAGAATATCAAGAATATCATCCTACAACTTTTTTGAGAATTTTTGTCTCAAATCTAAATTTTTGAGAATTTTCTATTTGTAGTGTTCTATTGCTTATTCATCTTTTATTCTATTTTCAAATATTTGTTCCAAAAGCTCACTTTACTTCCAAGCCTACCCTAAATCCCCATCCATGGATGTTTTGTTCTGACTTAGACATTGGATTTGGTACAAACTTGGCACACCAATCGACCAAAAGTTGTTGGAGGTGAGCTTATGTTGCCAAGCTTGACAAGCGCTTGTCTGAACTAGACCTTGAAGAAGGTCAAGTCCATACTGGCCAAAGTATTCACAACCTGACTGGCCGCCAAATCTTTCGTGAGAGCTTAAGTAATCTAACTGCAAGATGCCATTGTCTTGTTGTAGCTCTTTGTAGTACACATTATCAATTGTTTTTGGGGGTTGTGCCATCCAGGTCCACTTTGGGGGCTGATTCCAATTGGGAGGTATCAATTGGTGGAAATATTTTGATTAGTCTATCCACCAAGGTTTGATTCATGTTGGGGTCAGGGCCTCCCCCTGATTTGCCTTTATATAACCAATCCCTGAAGAAGATACAGTGCAAAACTCCAACTCTATATCCACTTGCATCAAAACACCAACAAAAACTAGTCTCAGCAATGTCATCCGAGTACACCCTACAAGATGCATTTTCCATATTAGATGACTTTGTTCATACGCTGCACTGTCTCTACTGCTCACAATTAGTTTGATTATACTAGATTGTTACTCTGGTGTGGTAAATTCTATGCTTGGGTATGTTTTAGAGAAAAGACATTGTAGAGTGCACCACCTTGCTTTTCAAATTGTTTTATTTCAAATGCCAAACATTTATTGGGCGTTTAAATTGAGTTGAAGAAAATTCTATAGATCTATTGGTAAAACTTTATGTTTTGAGTTGCAATTGAAATGCATAAACAGTTTGAATTTATCTTTGTAGGGATGCACATGCATTTGCTCAAAAATGTTATGGTTGCCACGCTCATGGATATGAGACTCTCAATTTCACCTAGAAGGATAATCATGTCGGTTTTAATGAGGCCTCTAGCTTGAAATAGACTAGCAATTGCCATTACACTTGAAGTAGGATCTAGAAGACCTGCGCCGACCGCTGCTTTAGAGGAGACAAGTCTGTCTGAACAACCACAAGGCACATCATAATGCAGACCACCAGCATGCCAATTCAGTGGTTAGTCTAGCAGTTCAGTTCAGTATTTAGGATTGCCAAAGCTTTATTAACCAAGGCCTTAAAACCTCTACAAGACAATCTAAGAGGTAGACTATTATATTGTTTTCAGGTGCCAAAACTTCACTAACATGCCAAGATTGAAGAAGAAATCAAAATCAAAGAGAAGATTGACAGCAAGTTTAACCATATTTACTCTACGCTAGAATATGGACCAACTGAAAAGTTTCTTTATTAAAGTAGACTCAAATGACACCGTAGCTCCATTGCTAAATAATGTCATGCAATTTTCAACCTTCGGGGAGTCTTCAACTAGAATGAGAATATGTTAAACAATGCAACAAGGATGTTTAATTTGTATGTATACCAATTCAACATCCTTGTCCCTGGTGGCCAAAGCCATAATATTGGCACACGAAACGACACCCTTGCAAACTTTTTCCACCTCAAGCTTGGTAGTGTCAATCACGTCAATGCCATGAATTGTTTGGTTGGACACAGTCGCACAAAATCTCTCTCTTCGTTTCCAAAGCCGGTATTCAGCAACAATGACGCATCAAACCCTTGAACAGATAGTAAAAAAATGGCCAATTTCATTAAAATGGTGGTATTCCATGTGCTATTGTCCATTTCAAAGTCCATTAAAACACTACAAGAAAATGATAGAAAAAACGACTACAGGAAACGACTTCAAAACGACTGAAATGCAGTCGTTCCGAACAAAACGACTGCAAAACGACTCAGGGCCCTGCAGTCGTTTAGGATAAGTCGTTTATGCAAACGACTGCACTTGTATTATCACCATCCATTTCTCCTGGGATGTAGACTTCCACATGAAATGGATGATACATTGACGTGTCGAAGTTGACGTGGACAGGGCTTGTGGTGGGCACACGCCCTGACATCAAGCGGCGTGGCATTTTTCCATTGGGCGATGACAGAAGTCGTTCCGAAGTCGTTTCAGAGTCGTGTTTGGAGCTTGTCAGAATTGTCAGAATTGCAGAATTGTCAGACTTGTCAGGCTGACGTGGACTGCCACGTCGGGCCACCGGCAGTCATTATGGAGTCATTTCGTAGTCGTGCATCAGCTAGGGCGGCGACATCCATGTCACTTGCGGGCACATTATAAGGACCCCGGGTGAAGTCGTTTTCAAATCGTGTCGAAGTCATTTTATTCATTGCACACGCATTTTTTAGAGTAGGTAGCAGTCGTTCTGAAGTTGTGACGGTGTTTAAGAACAGTTCTCTACTAGTTATCAGCCTATTGGTGCAGTTTTGAGGGAGTTGAAATGCAGCAATTGGCATGTCTTCCTACTAGGCCACACACGGATGAATCTCAGAGTTTACATGCAAACGTTGCCCTCAATCCAAGAGGATCTCCTACTGAACTAACTGCACACACCAACGGTAGTGTCCAGAGGTGCTGTATGCACCACTGCACAAGCCCAACAAACTAGACTGACAACCTCCAAATGAAATCCTAAACCTGACACCACCATTGTTTCGTTTAACATATTACGCTCAATTCATTGACATGGTAATTATGAAAAAGGAAATGGGCATGGTATTTCACAAAACATCAATTCAATTTCTGAATAATGGATGTCCTATGTGCCTCCTCGTAGAGCCACACATATCCTGCATGTCTAACCCCCCGGAAAGCCATCTATCAAAGACCGCCTCATGAAGTGGACTTTATGTACTTCTCATTCCAAACTGCGCATGTGCCCTTTGCGTCTTCAATTTTGAGCTGCTCGCTGGCTTCATGGGGTAACATGAGTGCTACCCCTTGGTGCAAAACATCCCGCACGTCCACCTTCCACCACCCCTCCGGTATGTCCTTGAAGTGGAATTTTGATTCTCCTGCTGCTCCGCTAATGGTCCCCACTGCTACTTTCTGCTTCACGGAGCGGGGATTCATGAAGAATACCTCCTCCCCCATGTGGAGCTGCATCACACAAAGCATTAGCCAATTGCAACTGCACGCTTAAACATTTTGTGCAAGTAGAGATGGCATGTCCGCTGTACCACTGTCGTTGCTCTCATATGTCACTCACAAATGACTAGAAGATTGCAGGAGGACTTCCACGCAACTGCCACGCGACTTCCCAGCGACTGAGTGGTAACGACTATGTCACGGCAGCCTTGGTTTCAATGCAGGCGGCCTACTGTGCAACAACAGGTTCAAGAAACCCGAGAAGCATCCTTTCATTTCTATGTATTCATCAGAACTTTACGACACCTTGTACAAGTTCATAAAGGGCCTCCTACAATGCAATTAGTGACAGAACAATGTAGTGCAAGGTGCGACAGCAGTCTGCATTCTTTGGGGCTGAGAGTGGTTTGGCGAGACAGAATGCTCACCACAGGCCACAATTTTGAAACTGCCACATTCTTAACAGCAAGAATTCTCTGCTGTGAGCACCGGGGATCTAGACACTCACACTTTCAAGTAGAAGGAACTCAGCAATTCTGACCTGTCTTGACCTTCAAAGAACCCTGCATGCATGTTGGGCCGTTGGCTGCAGCAGACCATGCCTGGCCTATTGGGTACACCACAGAGAGGACACCTACTTTATTTACTCTCGACTTCAAGACGACACAATTGTGAATTCCCTATGACTGCAACTTCGGGTGCACTCCAAGTTTGCTATTTTGTGACTTCAATACAACTACGGCATGTGCGCAGCAAAAGAAGATGACGAAAAAGACAAGTGGGCAGAATTGACTTACCTTCTTGTCACATTTCTTCTCCGTCGTCTGCCTTGATGCATTGTTCCTTGTTTCCCGCTTTTGCAGTTTTACCTGCACCAACAGAAATTTCAGATTAGGAATGCGAGGCTAATGAAGGTGAGGGGATCACCATTGATGCAACCATGAGGTTTGCGAGCCCCCTCACCTCCCACAATCTCAAGAAAATCATACGGTGAACCAGTTCGACGTTTCTCAATTTGTTGCGCCATTGTTTCGTTGACAATTTCAGGGAACTTAGCCCTGAAGGTGGGTACATCAGGGCAGTCTTTCAGCGCCTCCAACAACGGCCAGAGGTAGGATTTCAAATACTCCTTGTCACCAGCCAATGTGCTTAGCCACTTCATATAAAAAGGGGTGCTGATTATGACATTGGCATCCGGATTGCATGCCACCCGTGAGGACTTGCTATCAACTATCACGGTGTTCAACGCACTAAAGCGGGGCCAAACCCCATACACCTTAGACAAATTTTTCCCCCCGCACATTACTTTACCGCCTTCTTCCTTATCATCCTCACACTCCTCACCCGACCAAATGAAGACTGGATCTGCTTCAAAGGAATCCGTCAACCCAGTTAGCATAGTGGGGACAACATCAGCCATATATGATGGACCCGTACTTCCCCAGAAAGCAATCGCAAAGTGCGAAAAACATCTTGACAAAAAAGGTTTTAGCCAAGGCCTCAACACGACTCTCCGAGAATGAGTTCTGGTGGTTCCACGAATTCGATGGTGCGGGTTTGTGATATCTAGTGGGCTGCAGTCCAGCAGAGTGCCATGGACATTAAAAATTATTAATTTCGACCTGGAGGTTCTACGGCGTGAGAGAATGTCGAAAACAGTGATGGCTGGACCCACCTCATTTGACGTACAAGTATGGACGTCAATGGGGGTGATTACCTTGCTCGGAGACTTGGGAGTAGGCGCTCTCCGCGCCTTCTTCTGCCCAGTCTCCACCGCAACGGGTCCGGTCGCTGCTACGACTTCCTCGGACGCCACAGATTCCACGTGAACCGGACCCGCCTTAGTCTCCGCCACCTGCACTGTTCCTACGGTGGGCAGTTAAGGGTCACCCTCCTCCGTGCTTGAAGCCGGGACTTGAGCTGGGGCACCCTCATCTGGGGTACTCGCAATCACGATTTGGTCGGGGACGTGGCCACCTTCATTTGTCTCAACGCCAAGTGCGGGATTCTCTTCAGTTGGGGTCTCCTGGATTTTGGGGATGGCATCTTCGACTGCAGAGGGCTGCGCAAGCTCGGGCTCTGCAGATTCCCTTGGACTGACATGCCACTGCTTCCGAATATCCTTCGCTTCTTGGTCTGTGTCAGAGGAGAGTAACACTTGCGCGATAGTCACGTCGCCTTCATCAGCCGATTGTCTTGCTCCAACCCGCACCCCTCTCTTCTCTGGAATGCGTCCTGCAGGCAACTCTGAAACGAGTGTATCCAGGGACTTTACCTTCCGGCTGGAATTCAGAAGCGCATCGATAGGGTCCACCTCAAGCATGCCACGATTGTCTTTGGGGTCACTCTCCGACTGAGTTATGCAAGGGCTGTCATTGTGGGCAACATTGGACTTCCGCATGAAAGTTTCAACCATAGAGCAAAGGTCTTCAATTGCCCGCGAAGTCGCGGTGTTTGTTGCCAGAACTTGGCTAAACTGATCCGACACATTCTGTTTCAGAGCAGCCACTTCCACCCTCAATACCGAGTCGCTGGCCACCCCTCTCTGCGCAAACGACAACACAAGAAAGAGGGAGTCAATGCACATGTGGGTTCACATATTGAAAGTATAGGGTCAGACAGGCTACAAGGACTAGCTGCGACACTTGAAGAGAGCTTTCGGACGACTGCAAAGGCACTCGGGCACGACTTCACCGTGACTGCATTCATGTTGTCACTGCAACTAAATTGAACCTTCCAAATTTCTGCCGTCAGACTTCAGTTCTAATTATCCCCCCTCAATTTCATCCGTATGAGCTTCACACAGTGACCATACATACAAGACACATCTAGCCAACCAGTCCTAGAAATGACAGCAAACAGACTTCAACATGGCAATTTCAGTGCTTCGCTATAACACCCCCTGTCAATTTCCCTGCTCAGAAGTTAAGTTGTCAGTGCAATTTCCTCCCAACAATTTCGCAACATTGTGAAATGAATCGGCCAAAAATGAAAAAGTGTAGGGTGGCAGAGACTGAGGCGATTTGACCACGGGACTCCATTCACGGCGGAATATCCTTCAAGACAAGAACTGGGGGAAGTCAGAGTCATGTAAAAGGGTCATGTACAGGAAGATAAATAACTTGACATAGCCCGGGACCATTCGCAGCCAGGTACAACGAAGACAAACGAAAACATGAAAACATGCCATAAGTGTATGAGGATGAGTGGAGAATTACCGAAGCTGCAGGGGTGATGCCACCGCTTGCCCGCATGCCCTCCGCCAGTTCTGTGATCCCCGGACTGCTGGACCGCCCGTCTCTCTGCAAACATACCGGCAACCAGTCAGGATGTTCGGGCCCCATGAAAGCACATGCAAAACAAGTGGGCAGGAAGAAGATATGATAGGACGGAGCAACAGACACAGTGGACACAAGCACAAACAAGAAGGATGCTTACCACTTGCGCTTCCACGCCTGCTTTTCCTTTCCGCCCTATTACACTGCAGTGCTTCACACTGTAGCGTGTAGCAGTCATCTTCTCGGACTTCCGTTTCTGAGCATCCGTATCCCAGTAGGCAATCAACCGTTTCCACTGGTCATCGTCAGTTATGTGCATAGGCGTCTCTTTGTGGCCTTGATTGTACCGCATCTTCAACCGAGATCTCTCGCCTTTCATGAACCTCGTGACTGCAGTACCAAATCCAACCATGCTCAGAGGAGTACCCACATACTCGAACTTGTTATCCAGTGCTTCCCGTAGTTTGATCAGAGTGTGAGGCTTGTGTTTTCCCCATTCCACCACGCTCATATCTAGGATCTTTGGCGTGAACTTCCTGATCGCCTCGTCCCAGGCATTCTTCCCCTCACAACCTGCATCTACCTCGCCACCTTCCTGGACGAACACAAAATTGGACTTCGTGGAAGTCCAGGACCGCTCGAGACTACCCAGCTCATACGTAGTGCGCTTTTTCCTTCGCTGACCTTGTTCCAATACATCACTTCCCGCGCCACTTGCTTGCCACGCACCCTCGTATGTGTTTGGTGGACCTGCAGCCCAAGGCAGTGGTGGCTGGCTTGGCTGCTGCAGCATCCACTGGCCGGGCATCCACGACCATCCTGGCAGGTAAGGCACAGAAGGCGCGGTTGTGGGCTGCGTCGGAGGATTCACTGTCGCTTGATTAGTCGCGGCCGATCTTCCTAGAAGTTCGGATTTTGAACGCTTCTTCCGCCGGTGAGCAAGGGCTCCTCGACCTGAACATCATCGTCACTAGAGTCCACGAAGAGTGGTTCTTTGTACTCTGCACCGACATTCAAAGCCAAACTGTAATTTCATGAAGCAATGTGCCGGATGACGTGACCCCTCTCTCTTAAAATGTCCTCACAACTATCACTTTTTGACCCACAACTCGATTTCATGGAAACATACAGCTTTGCGGCGTTGCGGACCGTCCAAAATGGAATAGACGTCAAGAAGTCGAGCACAGTGTCGGCTCCCTCAAACCCTAATCCTTGAGCTCTCCGGGGTATAGCAAATTACCTGCGGCAGCTGCCTCATTCTCCAATTGCTGTCGAACATGGTTACAAGCAAGTGCTAAATTCATCATACCTGTTGCGATTGTTTCAGAATTGGACTCCGTGGCATCGGAGGAGGAGTCCCGCTCGCTGGTCATCCCTGCGGCGCCCGCGGCTTCTTCTTTGCGCTTACGAAGTGTGCGCAACCTCCGTCCTTTCCGTCCTCGGAGTCCTCGCTGCCGCGCACTCCTGCGCAGTCCCTCACCCCCTCCTCCCATGATTTCAGCGCTCTCTGGCTTCTTCAGCGTGGGCTGTTTCTCCTTATCCCTGCAACGCAGAGTTCCAACCGGCAGGAGTGAGGAACACTCGCAGTGAGATCAGCGGGCTAAAGTGATGGACTCAAACTATGGTGACGACTCTCCCCAAGGCAGCACAATCGCAGCAAACAAGAGGCGTGCGCTAGGGTTCCGACAGGCCAAATACTCAGAAAAGGTGCGAGATGATACACGTGGCCGCCCGCAAGTCCACACCCTTTATACGCTGCACTGGACTAGCGGCCACAGCGATAACATGACCCGCGACTCCCACGTGACTGAGAAGCAGTCACGTAAGGAAAATGGGCCCGCAAAGCGACTCGTAAACAACTTACACGTGACTGCAGATCTCTTGACTTCCACCGTAGCCCGATTTCAAAAAAAAAAAGGGTCCCTTAACCCTAGCGCGGTATGTAAACGAATTGAACAAAGGAACTCAGTGATCACAGACTTCAGGAAGAAAAACAAACACGCCACGAACTCAACTATGGCCTAAACAGATCAGAAAAACGTGCATGCACCTGTGAGGTTCGTCTTTGCGACTTACACCGTCAGGCCGTTTGGACCTGTATGGCGATGCAGCATGAAGAGGGCACAAATTTCAAGGCAGACGACAACGGCCACTACAAACTGAAATAACTTACATTGCTCTTTTCACGACGAGGACCTCCTCTAACCTCTTTTTGTTCTCTGCCACCCGCGCGTCTCTGAGCAGCTCGTACTCACACCGAGGATGTGGCGGGCTCGATGCTAGCGACTCCATCTTCCCCGCCTGAGTCCAGTTGCTTCTGCGCCTGAGTCCAGTTGCACTTGCGCTGGTGCCTGTTTTCCTTCGATTGCAGGCAAGACTACCCAGCACGTCGAGCGCCTCCAATTGTGGCCCTCTTCCGCCCAAGTTCGATGCTCACGCACTCACCAGGAGCGATCCTGGAGCTTCACAGGATTCCACGAAGAGAGAAAGAAGCACAAGAAAGTGCCTCCCCCTTCAATCCAAGGTGCGTTTGGTTGAATGCATTCATTGAAGGGAAGTAGTGGTCATGATTTGGCGGCTGGCAATAAATTTCGTCAGCCTTGAGTTACTGCATTTGAGCTTGATTAGACTACTCGGCTGATGGCAATCTGCCCCTGATTTTGCAATCCAATCATTACATGATAATCTAATGATTGGGAGATTGTGAAACTAGCAAGAGTGGCACCGCTGATTTTGTTTTCGGCAGGTTATTAGGGTTGGTAACTTGAAGTTCACAATGTCATGTCGGCCGAGGCAACACAGACGTTGTCGGGCGCTCTTGTAACTCCAGAATGACTCCAGAAAGTCATTTTTGAGTCACTGCTTGGGTCCAGAGACTACGTAGTCACTCATGACAGTCGCCGCGCAGTTGCGTACTGTTGTTTCCCGAGACTGCCATGATGGAACCCTGTGTTTCAAAACTTATTTGAAATTTTAATGTGCATTTTCCCCGTAGACTGTCAAGCGAGCTTCCAGGGAGATGTCTGTGAAGTGCAGGGGGGTGCACATAATTAAATACCGATCTTCTAATTCGTGTACTGGTCCACTGAGTTGCGCACAACCATTGCACATTCTTTTTTTCGTAACAATTTGCATGAAACAAACCGATTTGCAGCGACTACCTATGTATTCAGCATGGAAATGTGTGACATGTGAGAGTGCATTAGCTTGTTCCTGCACTATGCCAAAACATGTGCCGCACTATTTTTCTCAGTCCTCTTAGTCTCCTCAATCTTTTATTCCTGTGTAAGGTGGGGAAGCGGTGGTTCTTGTCAAAGTGAGTCCATTCATTCAAATCACTAATTGTTTTCATGTTTCAGAAACAGGAGCTTATATATGCACTGAAGTCCACACAGTTTGCGTTGCGCACGACAACTGCAGAGGGTGAATCACGCTCAAAGCCGGTGAGTATCTCAGTGAAAGCATTCCAATGAATTTGACCATGTCTGCTCCCCATGCATGGACCAATCCATATGTCAATAAAATATGGAACCTCCTTATTTTTTTATAAAGTGTCCAATTCGTGGAGCCCCCATTCTTTCCCAATTTTTTTTTGGCTTCTCAAACATTTGGAGTAGAAATGCATTCCATGCATTTAATTTTACAAAGTGTCCAATTCCTGGAGCCCCCATTCTTTCCCAATTTTTTTTTGGCTTCTCAAACACTTGGAGTAGAAATGCATTCCATGCATTTAATTTTACAAAGTGTCCAATTTGTGGAGCCCCCATTCTTTCCCAATTTTTTTTTAGCTTATCATGAAAGGATATTCTGTATTCCATTAAATGTTGACTTATGGAGCCCTCGTTCATTACCCATTTTTTTGGGTACACCCCGTTTCCATAGACTCCTATTTCCTTGTGCTTTTCCCTTTTTTTTTTATTTTCCATGCAGATTTTAACTCAATAATAAGTTACTACTTCTAACACTTCAAAGTAGTTCCTTTCCCATACACTCTACCTTCTCCTACCTTGCTCCCTCCCCTAGGTACAAGGCAAAGTAATAGTTTGAAAATGTCCTGCATCATATGTGTTGCCTTCTGCTCACAAATGAGAGCTTGTCATCACTGATGTTGGTCCAGGAGTTGACGTCCCTTTTCTATCTGCACAGAATACATATCCTTTGTCATGAGTGTCAATCAGGACGGACTCACATTTGCTACAGAACGACACCAGCATAACTCTCCGTAGTCACTCTACAGTCGCAGGTTAGTTGTAAGCCTTCGCAACCCAGCTTGAGCCTACATCTACCTTGGCAGTTTCTTGTGTGACTAGCGTAGGCGAGCTTCGTTGGGCCCTGTCGGATCTTTGGGTTTCCACAAGGGATTCTCAGACTCCTGGCAACCGGTAAATATCTCTATTGCAGGACCGGGGGCTATTCAAGACGGTAGAGTAGGTAGCACTTCCTAGTCAGTAGCAGCCCATCTTTTGCATTCGGAAAAGTTCTGAAAGAATTCCTGGATGTCGTCAATGCCCTCGCAGAAACGCCTTAGAGTTGCGCCGTACTCCCGTAGTTGTCATGGATCACTGTTTCAGTATTCTTTGGGGCGTGTTTGTCTTGCTCTTCACCTACCCGGAAGCCCATATCAATTCTTGATCCTCACTTTTCCTAGCATGTTATCCTTTAAAGAGATATTTACTACCACCTCTTCTTTATCGCCACAAAATTCTTGTACAACTGTAATTTTCCACCACACGACCATAGCATGTGGCATTGCGAGTTGGACAAGGTAGGAGTCTTCAATAAGTGTACCTCTAGTTCCAAAAGTCATTGTGAAGTTGAAGGAGTTGTACTGCAGTCAAGTTGAAGTCTTCCAGTAGTTGTTCTGTAGTTTGTCTCCCACTGTTATACCCTGTGATGTTTTCCTTGAAGATGGGTTGTTTTGACGTTCGCATTGTGCGCAGTGCGCAGGAGGCAAAGTAGAGGACTTCACACATACAACCAGGATGATCCCTGGTAGACTTCCCTTGTCTGATAGCGTCAGACAGCGATTGCGAGATGACTGGCTGTGGAGTAGACAATTGCAGTGGGCTACACAGTACAACATGAAGAGACTACATTGTCCGTGCACTGCATGCCGTGGGGGACGCCGACTACTGATACGGAACGTGAAGGAGCACCTCATCCGCAATGGCAGAGATCCTAATTCCCGTATTTGGAGAGGTCCAGGTGCCCGAGACTCTTCCGATGAAGAGTGGGAGGAACAATTTTGGGGACCGCATACAGATAGAGAGCAGGAAGTGGATGCCACAATTGATACACGTGGGATGATTGACCAAGCACTTGGACAGATCAATGTCGCTGATACAGCTGCAGAAAGAGTCCAGCGTGAAGTCAGTGAGGCCTTTGCCACCGCGGACTCCATCCATGAAGAGTGTTTTGAAGTGGGCACGGAAGATGGTGCAGATGTTGATGAATGTTGGAATGAAACACCTGTTGCGGATATCCCAGCTGAGAATGCAGCAGAGCATGCCAACTTTGATGGCCGCTTATTGGAGGAGAGTTTGGAGGATTTGTACGAGGGGTCGCGATCCAGCAAGCTAGCCGCGACAGTGTTGCTAATGAATCTTTTCACTGTGCATGGGGTGAGCAATCATTGCGCCAATGAAGTTTTCAACATTCTTCACTTGCATCTACTACCAGAGAAGAATGTATTGCCAAAAGCATACCATGCTTCAAAGACGTTGACCACAAAATTGGGTCTCACATACAATAGCATCCATGCATGTGAGAGAGGATGTGTGCTGTTTCGGGGTGAACACAAGGATGCCTTGCGATGCCCTAAGTGCAACGGCCGCCAGTACAAAGATGAAGCTCGTCGGGCCTTTCCAGTCAAAGTTCTTCGACACTTCTCCATTATTCCACACTTGCAGAGGATTTATAGGAGCCCTCACATTTCGAAGTTGATGTTGTGGCATGCTGAAAATCATAGCAATCGGGAAGGTGGAGACGGCCTGGTCCGGCATCCTTGTGACTCAAAGGCATGGCAACACTTCCAAGAGAACGTGGATCCAACCTTTGATAGTGATCCATGTAATATTCACTTTGCTCTTGCAGCGGATGGAGTGAACCCTTTCAAGCAAAACAAATCATCTTGGTCAACATGGCCTGTCTTGTTATTGAACTATAATCTCCCCCCTTGGCTGAGCACAAAGAAGTTCTTTGTTATGTTGGCGCTATTAATTCCTGGAAGGGAATCCGTGACATCAGAAGTGTTCGATGTGTACTTGGAGCCCCTTGTCGATGAGTTGCTGGAGTTATGGGAGGGAGTTCCAGCATATGATGTGACGAAGGATGTCGGGTCCCAATCATTTCAACTGCGTGCCATGCTATTGTGGACTATTCACGACTTTCCCGGATATGGCACAGTAGGTGGATTCTCACACCAAGGCTACGCAGCATGTCCTTGGTGCGGAGTGGACCTAGGAGCTGAGCACTCCCTGGAGCTTGGTAAACAGACATATGGTGGGACTCGACGGTGGTTGCCTGCAACCCATCCATATAGATCGGAGGAAATGAAGGAGAACTTCAATGGCGCCATGGAAAACTGTCCTAAACCACGCTCAGTTACAGTCGAAGAGCAATTGCAACACGCACTGGAGTGCCAGGCTTGGAGGGCGGCTGGCCATAGAGACGGTGCAGCTGGGGATCCATCAAAAGTTTTTGGTGTGAAGCGGTTAAGTATTCTATTCTGATTGCCATATTGGAAGGTGAGCTATTGTGGTCCTCTCTGTGAACAGGGGACGTGACTTGTAGGGGACATGCATAGATTTATACAGTCGTTTTGAAGTCACCGTTGAGTAGTGGTGAAGTCTCATCAGTTTAGTAAAACTAATTCATGACAGATCCTGTGGACGTGTATTGAAATTAGAGATTCTACAGAGAAAGACAAGTACGGATAATTTTGGGGGACCCTTGTCCTGAATAAGGCGTGTGGACAATAGAAGCGCTGCATGGTCTGTGCAGTTCACAAATGAGATCCTCAGCAATAGTGTAGGGGCAACCTATATCTTGGTTGCTGCTTATTTGTAATCTAATCCCAAATATTTTTGTGGAATGCCTTGCAGCATCTCTTAATTCGCTACACATTGGACGTCATGCATTGCGAAATGAACCTTGCAAAAAACTTCCTGAAGACCATAGCAGGGAAGAAAGACACAGTGAAGGTGAAAAGAGATTTGCAGAGGCGAAACATCCAAAGACACTTGTGGTTGACTCCAAACCCACGCAATCCAAGGAAGATGGTGAAGCCGCGGGCATCATATGTGTTGATGGAGGATGAGTTTGAGAAGTTTTCAAGTTGCGTGGAGTCCTTGAAGACACCTAGAGGCTTTTCTTCCGACCTAGGCAAGTGTATACGGAAGAAGAATTTTGGTGGTCTTAAATCACACGATTACCATGTATTGATGCAACAAGTTTTGCCACTAGCGCTTCGAGGGCTGGTGGCACCACGTCCCCGTATGGCTGTAATGAGGATGTGTAGGGTTTTCAGGCGCCTTTGCACCAAGGTCTACAATCCAGCAGACTTCACGTCATTGGAAGCCGATGTAGCGGAAAGCATGGCATTATTGGAGATTGAATTTCCACCATCTTTTTTTGACATTATGACGCATCTTCCTTATCATCTAGCACAAGAGTTGGATTTGTGTGGACCGATGAGTGCCCGTTGGATGTATCCGATTGAGAGGTACATGAAAGTGTTAAAAAACCATGTGCGGAATATGGCCCGCCCCGAGGCATGTATGGCAGAAGGGTATTTGAAAGACGAGTGCATCGGCTTTGTAACAGAGTACTTGCAGAGATTTGAGCCCACGCGTCGACGTGTATGGGACGAGGACGAAGAGTATGGGGATGCCGAGGAGGTGTTGCAAGGTGCAGGCAAGCCGTATGTGATGAGCCCGGCCCTGCGTGACATTGCGCACGATTAGGTGCTGACAAATGTATCCTGTATGCAGGATTTATATGAGTAAGTCCCTTTTCTAAGCCGTGCCTGTCATATTACAATATTGCGTAGATACTTTCCGAATGGCAGGAGCAGTCTAGCATAGGAAAGTCTGTCCTCCTAAACCTAGTTCTTTTGCTCTATAGTTGTATAGAAGTTGAGAGTAAGTGTTTTTTGTGTACCGCGACTCAATCTGGACTAGTGAGTGGGCGCCCAAGTTGCATGACAGTCACGGTACCATCAACCGCGTCGGAGTACAGTCGTAGCGGTTACGGCGTGCATGCATGTTCCATCCTAAACCTAACACCCCCCATCGTTTTTTCTTGTAGGAAGTGGCATGCAGAAGCCCGTGAGAATCCGTCAACAGCCGCATTGGCACAGTGGATTCAGAGCACTGTTGATGATTCGGAGCATGATTTCAGGAACCCCAACAACGTGGACCAGTTTCTGTTGAGCAAGAAACCATCACAAAAAGCGACCCGATACACTCGCATCATGGCATTTGGCAACCACTTTCGAGTAGAAGATGAGGCGTCAGCTGAATTGGTGAGCTATAACAGTGGTGTGGCTTCCGTTTTTGAGGTACCATCATACAATGCAGATGATGCATCTGTTCCCTATGTCGGCATCTTGAAGGATATATTGCTATTAGATTATGGGCCTCTACAGACAGAGATCAGTTTGTTGCGATGTGAGTGGGTGAAGCCGTCCGACAATCGCGGGAATCCTACATACACACGTGATGATGCCGGTTTTCTTGTGGTGAACTTCCACCACAAACTTCCACGGTTGGCGGAGCCTTTCATTTTCCCTAGCCAGGCCACGCAGGTTTTCTTCTCTGATGTTGTAGACAAACCTGGTTGGAAAGTTGTTTTGCTCCAAGAAGCAAGAGCGAAGCGGGAAGTGTTGGATACAACGAATGCCTTCATCAGTACAACCGTGGACACAGCAGGTCTTACAACTCCACGTCAAATGCCAATCCCCCCCGATGCGGTCAATCTTGTGGGCGCCATAGACTTGTCTGTGGAAGACAATTTACTGGCGCAGTCAGGATATTAGGAATACTTTCCAGTCGACTACTAGTACAGTAGTAGTCGTTCTGTAGTAACACTGAAGTTGCCGTGCAGTCGTGCTCGGGAGTGCTCAACATATGGCCTGAAATTGGTAGAATGAATCTTTGTATCTGTGTTCTATACGCGGTGATGGTTCGCATGTCTCCCTGCGCACATTTGTATTCCTACTTAATCTAACGCTGATTTCGTATAGTTGGCTTTGTTGACCACTCCCCTGGCTTGCATTGTTCCATACATACTAGGACTCAATCCTATGAGAGTGAGTACATCCGCCTTTCTTGCGCAATGTGTATCCATGAATGGAGTATTGCTCTCAGACTCAAGGACATCATCTCTTTTGTAAGCACCTGACCATGTGACATGTATAGGTTTAGGCCCTGGATCCCAAAGAACAAATAAGCCAACCATAATTAGACTAGAAAACTTCTATGGAAAACATTGCCTTCTATCGTGTTTCTGTTTTAGAGTAGCCTTGTGCATTGATTGCATCTACCGTACTGCTCACTTGTTTCAAATCGACAATGCATACTGGTGGTAAGATTTCCAAAAGCCATCATGCATGCGACTCATGCATTAGTGGATACCAGATGTATCTGCAATGTAAAATTAGCCATTGCATGTGAATGCAAACTTGTAGCCGAGGTTCTGTAGTTCCTCTCTCCTTCTGAATGTAAGTACAAACTTGACTAGGTCAAAGAAGTTCACCACCCAGTTTCCTCAAACCGACTACTCACGGACTGCAGTCACAGTTTTTTTATCCCAGTCACCCTGTAGTCGCTCTGTAGTCACTCAGTAGTCACTCGAAGTTGTAATATCCACTCTTCACCAACTAGGTCTCCACGTCCCCATACATAGTCTGCCACGTCAGGAAGGCATCGACGCTGCGAACGGGAAGTGCCGGATGAAACTAAGTGTGCGTTATTTCCTCATCCCGAATACAAAATTATAACATGCCATATATATATAAATATACGTATATATTATATATATTATTCGTATTACATATATAATATATAGTGTATTATATATATTAAACTATATAATATTATATTAATATATTAATACACTTATTTATGTTTATATAATATTACAATAAATAAATATATATATTAATATCATAATATTAATGAACATGTATTAATTATTATATTAAATATTATAATGTTATATATTATATATTATATAATGGTGTAATTATATAAAATATTGTAATATATAAATATATTCGTTATTATGTTAATATATAATTATTAATGTTCTATGTTATAAGTATACATGTATATATGTTTTTTGTTATATTATAATTTTTATTAATATCTTCAATGTATTTAAATTTAAATACATTGGTACACATACTTAGCCAAAATTGTATCAGAAGGGATGATAACAAAGAATAATGTGAAACGAAATTACAAGTGCTTATTTAACGCATGTAACCAGTACAACCAACTGTCTGTCTAAACAAAGGTTTCAAAATATCAAATCGGTCGACTCATCAAGCGTACCTAGGTGGGGGGGGATAAGCCGGAGGGTAATCAGAAATCCTCCGTGGGTCACGGTGCTGGAAATTCAAACTTTCTTGCATGGCTTTTGCCAGTTGCTCATCGTCGTCAACGTAGTTCGCATGATGACCATGTCTTCCTGATAAATGAACACAACTTTTAAAAAAACTAGCACTTCCATTGGCGTATTAGACGTAGAAATAGGAAAGTTTAACTCCTGAAGGCCAAAGGTTTAGAAAGGGTCAATTCAATTCGGAAAAATAAAATTCAAACGGTGAATATTATCGCATTTTCTATCACTAGAGTCAATGAAGAACATAGCATGTGTAGGTGAGAAATGAAAGAAAATTGACTGAAAAAAAAAGTCCCATATGGCCTACTCAAAGGCTAAAAACAAATGAGGCCTAATTTGGGCTTCTAGGTCCTTTAAGATGCCCAAAGACTCGTGATACCAATCGCATATTCTACACCAAAGGTGCCCCAAGAGGATGTAAGAAATTCCATCGCTACGGTGGAATGAAGGTGATATGCAGAGACCATTCAGTCTCGCTGCCAAGGAAACGTTTTCATCTATTGAAAAGTGCGCAGCTTCAGACGGCAAACTTCCAGAACAACAATGCGTCTATAAGATAAATTGAAATAGAAATAATCAGCATAATCCTCATCATAATCTACCTATAGTGGCAGCGCAGTCACGGCGCAGTCGTACATAAATGATTCCAAGTAACAGAATGTGATTGCGACCCGCCGTAAAAGAAAACCAATATGCTATCTTTTTGCAGACGTCGTCGAAGAGCTTTTTTCATCCATTCTTCATCCACAGCCGTGACTGCAACTGCGGCGTGACTGGGCCGTGACTGGCTCCTGACTGGGACTGAGTTTCCTTGCATAGATGGTGCAATTAGAGAAAAGCAGTCGCAGTCACAGTCGCAATCACACCCCATGGGTTGCGCCGCAGTTGCAAATACCCCCATTTTCTTGTAGTGAAATGGGGGCATTCAAAAGTGACATCTAAGACTGATGTAGATTACAAACATCTAGGCAAGACATAGATTTCAGAACTCTTGGACAGTTATAGATTTCAGACCACACAATCTATAAAATCTAATATTGTTATAGATTTTAGATATCTAAAAAATATATAGATTTTAGAGATCTAAGGCTAATGTAGATTTCAAACCACTCGGTTTGAACCGAAATATGTGCCATTGTAATGGAATACTGCCATTTTAACAAAATTGGCTATAAAAGCTTATTCAATTAACACTACAAGAAAAGAGGGGTATAAATGACTTGTCTATAATGACTACACCGACAAGAATGATTGCAAAAGAGTCATTTTGTAGTCATTTTGTAGTCATTCTAGTCGGTGCAGTCATTGTGAACAAGTCATTTATACCCCTCTTTTCTTGTAGTGTAATAGAATCACCATCTTACAAGAGCCTGAAAGAAAGATTAATACAACAACAATATGCAATAGCTAGCGCCTTATGCAAAATCATGTGACAAGAGGTACACGGCTAAGTCGCATTGTACAATACAAGCAGTGTAATTTGTCGTGTGCACTGGATGCATATTGCCATTTATCTAGTTGTGTGATGTACCAGTACATTCTTCATCCTAAGATTTTGACAAGCTTCGTTATGAGGAATAATAAGCTGAACTATGGAGGTGTCCCAGGGGTGCTGTTTTCAAGACAATGTTGAACTTTCACGTTCCCAAATATAAATAAAATAGTTGGATCTTGTTAGATAATGCTCAATCAAAGGTCTCAGAATGACACCATATTGCTAAAGAAGGACAACATTATTAGATATAACCATGCTATTCATATCTAATGCTCCATTGTCAGATTGTTACCAAACATTAAGACATGCCAAAGACGACTACAAATCTGGAAGCAATCATGGCATTCAACCTTCCATAATTGCATAAAGGGAATTGGCATTCCACTTTAGTGCTTTTAGAGATTCAGCTTCTAAAAGAAATTCTTGGAGCTTCTTTGTGAGTCTGATACCAATGACCCATTGCTTACATGGTCTAAGACAAATCCCTTCAATGAACTGTTAAAGTGGCATCATATCTATGCCATTAGATCAATTTATGTCTATCCCTTCCCTTGCATTCTAAATATTTGGATCTGAGACCTCTGCAATGGGGATCTTATCTATACTCATATTCAATAAAATGGAGTGCCTCAGAGTACAAATCTTGTACCATTCGAACCCTAAAAATTAGAATAAATAAACCGTTGAGGTTGCAGTGGGGCGACTAAACCAGAATTCCCTCCAATTGGACTGCACCCCCACTATTTTAACAAATATGAGTCTATTACCAGTATCGCAACTACTCCGTATAATATTGCAATTACAACACCGCAATTACAATATTTCGAGAGTCACCATGTACAAATCAACAGATGCAATAGAGAGCCTGGTTCAGTCACAGTTACGCCCTCCTATCTACACTGAAACAATGACTGACATTCCACCAACTCTTGATTTTGTTGTGCTGTTTCAGCTATGTGACCAACTCATCAATATCCACAAAAATTAATATAACTAATGTGTGTTGATCCTTCCCTTCTAATTGCTGCATGTGCTAGATCAAAAAATGTACAATACTACATATATATACACAAACTAGCTAGCTATTAGCAGCAAATTGAGTTGGACTATTCTTTATTATGATGATTCCGGCACTGACTCGAACAACACCAAAAAACCTCGAATCCTTTGGGATGGCTCCTTTCATTGACCAAAATAAAAGACACTGTTGGGCTTAGATACCTGAACAAAACAGTCATGGAAATACATTCGCAAGAGACCGGGAACAATAGTCTTGTCATTCCAATACTTGGCTTATACCATGGCTTTAATCACCCCCTCCACATTAGCATTAGCTGGACAATTTGTTTTATAAAATCCTACATCCAAACATTCTATGCTCACTGCAAAGAGAGTGATGAGGAGAACCAACAAGCATGACAGAGCTCCATCCATTCTTGCCAGTCTCAACAACATCATCTTGCTCCTTCCCTACGTGTCCTCCAATGCAACAACCTACAAGCTCTAATCCAGCTAAATAGAGCTTCCAAGTAGGCAAATATGGACCAGCATGCTCAAGGTTAGGCTTGAAGCAAATTATGCCTTGGAAAGCCTTGCTTCTGCTTGAATGAAGAATCTGTTGGAAGTATTTCTACTGCTTGCACTACTTGCATCCCGTAGGTGAAGATCAACTTGAAGTGTTACACTTGGTGCCTTCAAAATGGATCTTTGCTAGAGACAATCTACATTGCATTTCACATCAATACAGTGTTCTTGTAATCTTCTTTAAGTAGATGACATATTAATTGTTCACAACTGCAGTGTCTACCACTTGAGCAAGCTAAAAGTGATCATTAGTGTGTTCAGGTTTGTATGTGAAAAGTAGATCAACACACAGACAGAACCTCACGATCTAGGTGGAGACATACTTAAATTTTGCATCTCACAACCAAAAGGCAAGTGGGTCAAAACAACGCAAACTAGGTGCAATTGATTCTACCCTGTGCTGAACACAATTTCGACTTTCCGAGGTGATTGGAAGTCACGTGGATGCTAAAAATGAATTTAGGGACATATTTTTGTCCACCATTTACACAAGCTTGACTGACTGTCTGAGTTCCTTTAGTGTTTTGTTTTTTTTGTGCAGGTATACAAAATGAAGGCAGCTGCTCTTGAATTTTGAACAGGGTGAAAGAGCCCGACATCAAGAACTTTAGGGCATGCAAATGTGGTGCCATATCGGCAGCAAAACCACAAATTGTTAAGTTGGTGTGGGGATTAATGTCAAAGTGATGTCAAGTTAACATGTGCGAATTAGCTGTAAGCTTGGCTTTAAAAAGGATCATCATTTAAATGCTTAATTGGCACTGAAATGAGTAGAGGTATATTTGATGCTATTGTAGACTTGGAACAGCGGCAGGTAATTTTGGTGTTAGAAATATTCCACCTCTGTGTTAAATTGACAACATGCCAATTAGACTATCACATTGCACCAAATTTTCATTGATGAAAAGGGTCCAACTTTTCACTAATTTGGTTCTAAAGTGTGGCAACATTAGGATTGACATAGCCGCAGCAACATGTCTTATAATATTCAAATAACACTATAATGAAGCTATTTTGAGGATTATATTTTCAGCAAAATGGCGCTGACTTGGTATCATTTTCTATGACAAAAATAGCTTATGAATGATGATATCAAGACAACATGTCATTGTACCAATGAACTAAATACCATCATATCATTTAGATGCTATAATGACATCACAATGGCATTAAAATGGGATACATCAACATTATGAACTAGTGATGTTGAATTAGTGTGTACAATATTATTGAAAAACATTTCCTTTTGATGCTATAGTGGTATATATAAAGAAGTAAAATGGTACCAATCATTCAAAAGTTTCACACTTAAACTTTTTCCAAGCAGATGTCAACACAGCATTGACTTTGGCATAAACTTGACATGATGGTAAACTCTATAATAATGATGATGGTAGGAAATTTGATATAAGTATTCAGTACCTATATTATTTACAACCACAATCATGTAGCACACAGCTAATTGAAACCACTATTGTTTGCATCCTCACATTGGAATACAAGTTGTGATATGAGTGACAACTTTAGAATGCTTGAATCAAAAATCTATACATTAGTCCAAGTAATATTTGGACTATTTGAAGTACATTATATCATGCTAATTACTATTACCAACTAACTACAGTAGGTCATTTTGAAACCATAAATCCTTGGTCATAGTCAAAATGCAAAAAAAGCACCCGCATGATGTTTCCCAAAAGCCACCATCACTTTGTTACACTTCCTCATATGCCTTCATTCTCATATGTAGCAAATTGCAATAAAACATCAGTCTATGGCACCAACACACAGAAATTCAAGAAATAATGACTATAAAAAGCGCTTTATAAACATTACCGTAATGTAGCCAAAGAACAAACTTATAAACTATAGAATCAAGTTAAAACAAAATAAAAGTAAAATGTTGTTTTATGTGATACAACTATAAAGGTTCAAGAATGGCCATCTAAATCAGCCATAGCTTCGAATGATTTATTAATTATATAGATTCTTTTCATGTCGTTGATTTTTTGTAATGCCAAACTAGGATTGACAAGACGCTACGTCCTAAGCAAAATTACGTCCATTTTTGGATTGTCCGGACGTTCGGACGTCCAGACGTTGCATCCGCCGTTAGATAATTTTTACGGGCGGACGGCTTACTGAATTGGACGACGATATACAGTCAACCCATCCATCTCGACCGACGCCTCATCTGCCGAGCCGTCCGCTAGGCCGTTTGCTGGCGTATATCTTATTATATTATACCATTGGAAAGGTATTGTCAAGAGCTTTCCAATGGTATATTATGCGTCTGATTTGGCCGAAAACTCCAACGGTGGGATCCTTCCAAAGATTGGGGTCCACCAAGCCGTCCGCCAATTTGTAGTCCGCCCCAGCCGTCCGACTAGCTGTCCGCCTGTGTGCCCGTCCGTTTGCTGTTATGTGCTTAATAATATACCATTGGAAAGATGTTGTCAAGATCTTTTCAATGGTATACTATGCGTCCGATTGGGCCAAAGACTCCAACGGTGGGATCCTTTCAAAGATTGGGGTCCGCCAAGCCGTCCGCCAATTTGTAGTCTACCCAGCCGTTCAACTAGCCGTTTGCCTGTGTGCCTGTCCGTCCACTACTATATGCTTCATAATATGCCATTGGAAAGGTATTGTCAAGAGCTTTACAATGGTATATTATGCGTCCAATTTGGCCAAAAACTGCAACGGTGGGATCCTTCCAAAGATTGGGGTCCGCCAAGCCGTCCGCCAATTTGTAGTCCGCCCATCCATCTGCCTGTTTGCCCTTTGGTTTGCTACTATGTGCTTTAAAATACACCATTGAAAAGGTATTGTCAAGAGCTTTCTAATGGTATATTATGCGTCCAATTTGGCCAAAAACTCCAACGGTGGGATCCTTTCAAAGATTGGGGTCCGCCAAGCCGTTCGCCAATTTGTAGTCCGCCTAGCCGTCCGCCTATGTGCCCGTCCGTCCACTATTATGTGCTTTATAATAAAGCATTGAAAAGGTATTGTCAAGAGCTTTCTAATGGTATATTGTGCATCCGATTTGGCCGAAAACTCCAACAGTGGGATCCTTTCAAAGATTGGGGGCCGCCAAGCCACCCGCCAATTTGTAGTCCGCCCAGCCGTCTGACTAGCCGTCCGCCTGTGTGCTCGTTTGTTTGTTGCTATGTGCTTCATAATATACCATTGGAAAGGTATTGTCAAGGGCTTTCTAATGGTATATTATGCGTCCAATTTGGCCGAAAACTGCAACGGTGGGATCCTTTCAAAGATTGGGGTCCGCCAAGCCGTCCGCCAATTTGTAGTCTGCCCAGCCGTCCGACTAGCCGTCCACCTATGTGCTCGTCCGTCTGCTATTATGTGCTTCATAATATGCCATTGAAAAGGTATTGTCAAGAGCTTTTCAAGGATATATTATGCGTCCGATTTGGCCAAAAACTCCAATGGTGGGATCCTTCCAAAGATTGGGGTCCGCCAAGCCGTCCGCCAATTTGTAGTCCGCCCATCCGTCCGACTAGCCGTCCGCTTGTGTGCCCGTCCGTCCGCTATTATGTGCTTCATAATATACCATTTGAAAGGTATTGTTAAGAGCTTTCCAATGGTATATTATGCGTCCGATTTGGCCAAAAACTTCAACTGTGGGATCCTTCCAAAGCTTGGGGTTCGCTAAGCCATCCGCCAATTTGTTGTCCACCCAACCGTCCAACTAGCCGTCCGCCTGTGTGCCGGTTTGTTTGCTATTATATGATTTATAATATACCATTTGAAAGGTATTGTCAAGAGCTTTCTAATGGTATATTATGCGTCCAATTTGGACAAGAATTTCGACGGTGGGATCCTTTCAAAGATTGGAGTTTGCCGGCCATCCTCCAACCGTCCGCCCCGTCCGCTCAACGACTACTTGCTTGTCCACCCAACCATCCGCTTCAACTAAAACGTTGGTTTCTAAAAAGCATATATTTGCTTCCAATGATTGCTATTCAATGCTACAAGCATCCAACGCAATATTAACCCCTAAAGGACCAAGGTGTTTTTCCTATCAAAAACCACTCAAAATTGTCATTTCTATTGCAAAGAGAAAAGAGCTTTAAAAGTTGTTTTTCTTGCATATTCAATTATAAAATCTTATATTTAACTAGTTTATGAACATGTAAAAGAAATTTCAGAAACTTTCACCATGTAGATTGCAAGATATATGCATTTAAAGTGAAGAATACAATTTTTTTGCACCTTGCTTGACTAGATTTTTTGGCTTTGAATCTTTTTAGTTCAAATTTTTTGCACTCTAAACTTTGATTTTCTATTTTTTTATATAAAGCAATTGAGTCAGGAATCTCTTAAAAAAATTTAAGATAAAAAGCATTTAGTTTTCACTCATTAAAAAACTATTAAGTAGAAATGGATTCAGATTGATGAAATAACTAAATTGTTCATAGCTTTTTGATGGAATTGAATCACAATAATCCCAACAGTGAGATTGTTCTAGCAAGAAAACCTAACCTTGTCAAATAATTTTTTGTGAATAATTCTAAAAATTGCACTGAAAAACAAATTCTGTAAGTTATTTTTCCAAGAAGATGCTTAAATTGCCCAAGAAACTAAGATTGTCCATAACTTTCTCATTACTAGTCCAAATTGAATGAAACAAAGCTTCACATTTAGACAAAAATATAATCTTTGAGAAAAAGTTAGAAAAAAACTTAGTTTGACTTTCTGTGATATTTTTTGTGCTGCCCTTCGAACTCCAATTTTGCTTATTGTGCCATAACTGTTGCTCCCGGGCATCAATTAAATTAAAAAATATATACTCACAAAGCTATCGCAAAAATACACAACCTCAAAAGATTCCAAAAAAATATTATTAAAAATTGAGATAGTAAGGGGACAAATGGTCCTTTAGGGGTTAATGTATGCAAGAAAGGGTCCTTGAATTTATTTTTCAACAAATTAAAACCTACACAAAATAGTGAAACTAGGTTGCCTTTTTAATTAGGTTGCCTTATTTGAGATAATTTACCTCATTGATCAGTGCTTGTTCCATATGGAGGTGCATGCTACTCTCTGAACTAAATCTTGAACTGGTGCACAAATCTATGCTATATACAGGGCTTTAAATTGAATGCATCATTGCACAAAAGCTGTGAATAATTCTATAATGTGGATTGTCGAGAAATTGGTATGAGATTACCTAATTTCACTATTTTGTGTACAATCTAAATCCTATACCTTAAACTCTATACCCTAAATCCTATATCCTAAATCCAAAATTTTGAATCTTACAATAGTGACCAAAAACATTGGTGCAATGTGCGGAATATGTTTGACCTTCAATCCTTTTTAAATGTCATTATCAAAATATACTACATATAAACCTCACAAACTTATTCATTTATGTTTTCAATGTGGTCCTTGTTTTCTTTATCAATTATTATGTGCCAATGTACAATGTGGAACATGCAACTATAACTTCAAGTATTCCTTTAAGTTTTATTGTAAAATACATTGATAGTTTGAAACACCAAAGTATACATAGTCCAAGCAATTGTATTAACTTATTATTCTATTAGAAGATGCTATTAAAATGCTTTAAGTACTTCAATGAAATTTAATGTATGTAGTTTAATGTATCTCAAGAATAAATATTGCATTCACACGACAAAAGAATAATTAATGTTATTTTCCTATATCCTTTATATATATACACACACACACATATATATATATATATATATATTTGCATCTTAATTTACAAACCATCAATAATGTATCCCATACCAAAAATATTAGTGCTTCGGTAGTCAAGAAGGTGATTGATCTCAAATATGATGACCCCTCATATACGACAGTTATGGACCTCATTTATGTAAATATTATAAATGATATCATTAATTCATATTGTTGTAATATGCAAATGCGAGTGTGAAACGTGCAATCCTGATTTGAAGAGGATTTGAACTTAGGCCTTAGTGTGCATGCCAAATTCAAGGAATTAGTTTTATTATATTACAACTATACAAGCAAGTTTATAATTTTCTTAGATGGTGCTATATTGGAGAAATGAATAATCACCCATGTCCACGTGAGCTTGTTAATCTTTTCAAGACCAAACATGTATATTATGTAATATTCATTGATTTTTCAAAACAATTGCGTTTTAGAGCTTCAAAGGGAAATATGGATTTCATTGGAGTAAATCAATAGCTTTTCATTGAACAAAGAAAAATGCTTGCATGCTTGTGATCTAAATATGATGGCATTGAATATCAATTAAATAAATAATTAATATTTGTATTTTAGAATATATTATTACAGTGAATCTTATCAATCTATTCAAAGTTCCGGATAGGATATTAGATTTGTGATAAGGACTCTTAGAAATATTGGGTGATTCTTGGTCCTAAACTAGTTTACAACTTTTTGGATTGTGAATCATTCTAAGAATCAAAGGTGGGTATGCCGGCCATATATTACCCACCACAATAAAGGACTCACTCTACCTTAGGCAATGAATATGCATTGTGGATTTTTTTTAAATTTTACGGCATATGTTTTAACATGTGTTAATGTCATCACACCTAATTTTACACAATATCACTTTGTAGTATAGGTACCTTGAAACTAACAATTGTACTTTAATGATTACAACTAGATATAATCACAAAAAATAGTTTTATTAACTTCACAAGAAAATTTCAATACTACTGTAAATATCAACTAAATATGACCAAAGGCATTAACATAAAGAGAATTTGAAATGTATGCCACAAATTTATAATTTAAGAAATGTAGTAACAATAAGAGATTGTGCATATACAAATCATTTTATAAAAAGTTACATAATCAATCTACAATTTTGGAGATTACAATATTGTTTGAATTAAAAGAAGAAAAAATATATAGTTAGATTCTTAGTAATATTTACTAATCAAGCATACTAAGACTTTAATAATACAATTGCAAGCGAGCCACTTGTGTTTTTTGAATAATGACCAATTCGATCTTTTTAGGTGAAGATAAGAACTCCAAGAGTGTTGAAGATTACAAGACTTGGAATAATGGCTAGCACCCAAACCTTGGAATGGTCCCCTTGCTGAAGTTTTTGTCCAAATTAGACGTATGATATACCATTGGAAAGCTCTCAATGATATCTTTCTATTGGTAAATTATGAAGCATACAATAACAGATAGACAGCTAGGCGGATAGGTAGATAGGCGGACGGCTTAGTGGACCCCAATCTTTGAAAGGGTCCCACCGCCGGAGTTAGTGGCCAAATCGGACGCACAATATACCATTAGAAAGCTCTTGACAATAGCTTTCTAATGGTATATTAAAAAGTACATAGTAGCGGATGGACGGGCACGTAGGTGGACGGATGGGCGGACTACAGACTGGCGGACGGCTTAGCGGACCCCAATCTTTGGAAGGATCCCACCGTTGGAGTTTTTGGCCAAATCAAACACATAATATATCATTGGAAAGCTCTTAACAATACCTTTCAAATGGTGTATTATAAAGCACATAATAGCGGACGGACGGGCACACAGGCGGACGGCTAGGCGGACTACATATTGGCGGACGGCTTAGTGGACCCCAATCTTTGAAACGGTCCCACCGTCGGAGTTAGTGGCCAAATCAGACGCACAGTATACCATTAGAAAGCTTTTGACAATACCTTTCTAATGATATATTATAAAGTACATAACAACAGACGGACGGGCACACAGGCGGACGGCTAGTTGGACGGATGGGCGGACTACAAATTGGCAGACGGCTTGGCGGACCCCAATCTTTGGAAGGATCCCACCATTGGAGTTTTTGGCCAAATCGGACGCATAATATACCATTGGAAAGCTCTTGACAATACCTTTTCAATGGTATATTATAAGATGTACATTAGCGGACGGATGGGGGACGGACTGGCAAACGGACGGCGGATGGGGTGTTGGTCAAGGTGGACGGGTCGTCGGTTGGGTCAGATGGGGTGGCGGACGGGGCGTCGATCGGGGGCAGATAACTAGGACCAACGAGCCGAGCGGCTGCTGGTGATGCACAAAATTTATCGTTCACTCTATAAAAGTATAATTCAGATGTCACGGGACGTCTGAGGGGTAGCGGACATTGGACATTGGTTGTTTGGACGCAGCCACGGACGTCGGGCGTCTAGACAACCCTGTGCCAAACATTCCCAACTTGCCATCATCCTACAATCCTCCATTGTTTTTCGTGTCTTAAGATTGTTGCTTGCCATTGCCAGTGAAAGAACATGAAATAGCCATCCAACTTGTTCCAAAGTGATCTCAACATGTGCTTCAATATCATAACTCTCACTATAAATAGCTTTTGCAATAGCACCATGTATAGCTTTGCTGCCAAAAGGATCCCTAGATCTGTCAAAATTGAATTAATCCTCTATATATCACGTGCATGGTTAATTTCAAATCATAAGATTAAATAGTGGTATATACTAAATTAGAACATTCAAATCATCAAGATTGTAAGAGAGTATAGCACATATACGATATCTGAGTTTAGATCTTCCATCTTAGCTCCACGGCATGCAATTTCCTTAAGAGTAGCGTTTTCCAACCAAACCAGAACTCCTAAGAGCCAAAACAACTCTGTCTTTGCAATGCCTCCAAAATTTGATCTCTGATTAGAAAATGTCCTAATAACCATGGACCTAATGCCACGACCTGAAAGTCGTGGCTCATTCTACATTTTTGTAAATGCAGCAGAAGCTGCAATATCTTCATCAATCTCAAAAGACATAAGGACAGCTTCCATCATCATGTCAATTGAAGGGAACATGGTAGAAAAATCATAACCACAAAAATAGGACTTTATTGATAATCCCCGGGAGTTTTGCCTACAAAAATTGAATGCAAAATTGAATTGTCAAAACCATTCCTAGCATTATAATAAAATTGTATAATAAAAGATATTTTTGAAAGAATGGCTATCTACAATGCGAAAATCAAAATAAACTTATTTATAAAAAATTACCTTAACCCCTAAAGGAACAACATGCATTTTTTGGCCGTATAGAAATTTTGGGCAGGTACGTGTGACTAGAGATATCTATATTTGAGGCTGAAATTTTGATAGAAGGTGGGGGCAAGGAATATCTTTATGTGTATCAAGTTTCATGACATTTCAAAATACGAGTCAAAAGTTGTGACCTAATATGTTACTTTTTTTTGTAACTGGGCAGTTTGGGCAGATCAGAAAAAATTGTTTTTTCTAGAATTTTTTTTTTGAAATTGGTTCTCTTTAAAAAAACTTTAAAGTCGTTTGTTTAACTCAATTTTCAATATTTTTGGAAAAAAATAAAATCCTAGGATGTAGATTGATTATCACAACATTACAACCATTGGGATTGGCATTTTTAAATTCCCTGATTAAATTTTTAACAATTTAGTATTTTAAATCATTTTCTACTTCTTTCTACTTACTATTTTTTTCCTATTTGTTGTACAATTCCAAATGATGTGAAATTTTTCAAGCATATAGACAACTTATTTAGGAAACTGAATTCAAAGAACCACCAGCTTTATTGGCATTTTTTCATTGAAAAGTGAGCTTGCAAGTGCAGCTGCCCGATTTTTGGCAGAATTGAAAAAATGGTTTTCAAGACTTTGAATGCTTATATTTTATGATCCACTTGATGGAATTTTTTGAAATTTTTACCACATGTTTTCAAAATTTCATACTACAAGATCTTATGGTTACATGTGTCAAAAATTGTTTTTTTCCAAAAATTTGGTAGTTGTATTAGAAATGGCATTTTTGGAGCATTTTTGGTGATTTTATAGTCATGAAACTTTAGGGGGTAATCTTGGCGGTGTTGAAGTAATTAGGAATTGTCTCATTTTTTTGAAAACAACTTTTAGAGCATCTGTAGCCACTTTCAAAGATGATTGACATTCCAAAAGAGAGTCCTTGTATTTTTTGTATTGTTTTAGAATTTTTTAATTCTGGATCCGATAATAGGCCTCATTTCTCTCAATATAAGTTTGAGCTACACCAATTGTAGAAGCTCCAGGTACCCTTTTCACATGAGTTCCATCAACATTGTTATGCTCTTTTGCATTTGTTGGTTGTGGAACATTAATGCCCTGATTAAGGGGTCTTCTAAGTCCAGGATTTGGAATATTTTCTTCACCATCATCAGCAAAGTTCAAGTCATCACCTAATATGAATAAGATGAACAAACATTATGTATGATACTTTAAGAAATTCATACAATGATTTGAACATGAACAAAAATCTAATTACTATCATCTGGATAAGTTTTGGTTACATAAATAAAAACTTACATTCTTGTAGGTAGGCAATGTTAAGATTATATTTTCCGTTTGAAGTCCACCACTTTATAAGCGGTGAGCTTCCTCCAACAATGACGCTGCATGTTCTTCAATAGCGTGGTGCTGACTTTCAGTCCTTGCATGAGGCACCTGTTGTCTTCTACCGTTGCCAGCTCTTCTAAATGCAGCCCGTGCATCTTGTGAGACTCTTTAAGTCATCTTAAACTCTAAATCAACAAAATAATTGAGTAAGTTCTTAATAAGTTGTTCTATCAACATAAATAAAATAGCTCAAATTCTGAATGGCATAAAGTAAATACGTAAGTTCTTATATGTTGTAGAATTCCACAACAAACAAGCTAGCTCCCACTTAAATCAAGGCTAAAGGTTCACTTTACAATCTACTCCTGTAATATTCTTAACTTAACCAATGTCATCATACAGTTCCTATAGATCACTTTACAAACACTTTTGGCTGCTTCTTCTTTTTACTTGCAAAAAAAAATTAAAACAAAAATCACAACCTTCTCTTAAATAGAACCAACACAAATGTAAGAAGGAGCTACTTGCTGCTCAGAACTGCACACACATATCAAAATGCACAAGCCGCTACTCAATACTCAAGCTCTCAAAAACTCCTACATCCTTTCAAACACAATTGCAAAGAAGATTTTCCCCTACAAACCACAACTACATCAAATTTTGAAAGATACAATTAACCCCTAAAGGACCAAGGTGATTTTCCTACCAAAAACCACTAAAAACTGTCATTTCTATTGCAAAGAGAAAAGAACTTTAAAAATTATTTTTTATTGCATATCCAACCGTAAAATCTTATACTTGACTAGTATATGAATATGTGGAAGAAATTTCAAAGACTATGACCATGTAGATTGCAAGATATATGCATTTAAAGTGAAAAAAAACAAGTTTTTTTCCACCTTGCTTGACTAGATTTTTTGGCTTTGAATCTTTTTAGTTCAAATTGTTTGCACTGTTGATTTAGATTTTCTACTTATTTATGTTAAGTAGTTGAGTTGGGAATCTACCCAAAAAATTTAGGAAAAAAAGCACTTAATTTTCACTCAGTAAAAAATTGTTAAGTAGAGGTGGGTTCAAGATTGAAGAAAAAACTAAATTGTTAATAGCTTTTATATGGAATTGAATCACAATAATTCCAACAGCGAGATTGTTCTTACAAAAAATCTAACCATGTCTAACAATTTTTTTTGAAAAATTCTCAAAATTGCATTCAAAAATGAATTCTACAAGTTATTTTTTCAAGCAAATGCTTAGATTGCCCAAAAAACTAAGATTGTCCATAACTTTCTCATTATTAGTCCAAATTGAATGAAACAAAGCCTCACATGTAGACAAAAATATAGTCTTTGATTTAAAAAATTGGAAAAAAATTATTTTGACTTTTTGTGATTTTTTTTGTGCTGCCCGCCAAATTCTATTTTTGCTTATTGTGTCATAACTTTTGCTCTTGGGCATCAATTAAAATAAAAATTATATATTCACAAAGCTCTTGCAAAAATATACAACCTCAAAAAATTCCAAACAAATGTTACTAAAAAAGGAGACAGTAGGAACCTGCCCGGACCCAAATTGTCTCCCGAGGGGACAACTGGTCCTTAGGGGTTAATATAGCCGCATAGCCGCCTTTTGAACGATGAATAAATAATGAGGATGAAGTTTGATCCTTCATAGATGAGAGGACTGTCAAAAGATCTAAAATTCAAAACATCTATTATAAAATATTATTTAAAATATTATTTTCATAGTGATCCTCAAAATATTATTGCAAAATAAAATTTATTGGTCACATGTATACAACTAAATCTATAAATGGACAATAAAAATTTGAAGCAATAAAGGTGAAGACTAGATTGAATATTTATGGTTTTCTATAGGAGTAGATTTTTTTTCTACAAAATTCAAAGCATTAGGTTCTTATTATACTAGTTTCTAAAGATTTTATTTTATATTTTTTCATTCAAGTCTAGAAAATCATTTTTCCAATTGAATAGGTTACGCTTGGACTAAACCTATTAACATCTATTGAAGGATGGAAAATATGAAAAACCTAAGCTATGACAATGTATATAGTACAAATACTAAATAATAACATTAGGATTTCCCTAGAAAAAGGTCTATAGAAGAATACATTTCTATAACTTGAAGATGTATTTCATTCATTTATTGTTCAAAATTTGAACTAAATATTTTACATACAGTAGAAAAGCTACTTTTATATAATATTTGAAAATAACATTATCTTAAGAATGGATTTTAGGAAGGCCAATCATTTAGATATCTAAATTATAAATGAAATAGAATAAATTTCACATAATAGTATTTTGTATCTATACATATAAATGTTTCTATTAGCTATTTAGAATGGCCATATTGTACAAATCATTTAAATTTTATATACAAAATGGCAAGAGGGTATTCAAACTTATACAAAAAATATTTACCACTTCATTATTATAAGAAAAAGACTAAAACATCAATCAGCTATATATTTTTAATCGTGGATCATAAGAACCTTATAAATAATGCTAAACTACTTACTATATATTTTTGGAGATTTATTTTCAAATTTACAAAACACAAATGCTAATTAACCCCTAAATTTCCAAGGCCATTTTTCCATCTAAGTCCACTCAAAACCACCATGTTTAGAGCAAAGAGCAAAAAAAATTTTAAATGGTGTTTTTTGCATATTTAACAATAGAATCTTGTAACACACTAGTATAAGAATGTGTAGAAGAAATTCATTCAAGGAAATTTGACTGTATAGACGGCAAGATATTTGCATTTAAAGTGAAGGAATCAAGTCTTTTTGCACCTTATTCAGCTACATTTTTTGGCTTTGAACTTTTTTAACTTAAAATTTTTGCTCTAATGATTTTGAATTTCTAATTTTGTATAATGAAGAAATGAATTTAAAATCTAGGTTAAAAAATTCAGAAAAGAAACACTTAGTTTTCACTCATTAAAAATTTGTTAAGTAGAAATAGGTTCAAGGTTGAAGGAAAATTGAAATCATTAATAGCTCTAAGATAGGGTTGAAATATACTAATCTCAATGGTGAGATTGTTCTAGCAAGAAATCTTAACCTTGTGAAACTTTTTTTTTTTAAATTGTCAAAATTGAGTTCAGAAATGAATCCTACAAGTTGTAATCCACAAGAAGATACTCTAATTGTCCAAAAAATAAGATTGTCCATAACTTTTGCATAGCAAATCCAAATGGAACGAATCAAAGCTTCCTGTGTAGATGAAAATAATATCTATATGAAACAAATAATGAAAAATTTTATTTTAAGTTTTTGAGAGAGTTTTTTTTTGCTAGCCAAACTAAAATTTGGAGTTTTTCTGCATTAACTTTTAGTACCAAGCACCACTTGAAATAAAAATTACATTTTTGGTAAGCTAATGTGATTACAAAAATATTCACAAACAAATTCAAGAAATTACAACAGATATTGAGACCGAAGGGGACAATGGGAATTTAGGGGTTAACAAACCATCAAATCCATATGCAATACCAAAAATTAAGAATATAAAGTTTGAAGAATACATTGAAATACGTATATGCAAAAGGACGTCAATGATAGTAGCAACAAACATCCAAAAGTTATGAGAACTTTAATGAACATTTTGATTGAATGCCTAATTTATTATTACATTTAAAAATACTAAATTTTCATCTATTATTTAAAATAAAAATTAGCTTGATTTTTGAACATTAATTAATCATCAAGTACAAAATTACCCAAAGTACTTGAAAGCCCAAATATACTTATGAAATGCAAATATGTATAGGCTATAGAAAATAGATATATAATAACATATATAATGATAGGTTTTACTCCACAGATCCAATGTATGTAATAATAACTATGGATGTATAAATGCAATATATAAACCTAATCATACTCAATACTACAACTATCTAGCCAACTCAAAACAAGTTTATCATGAATATC